>CAJFCV020000003.1:7822504-9026200 GCA_904066235.2 Bursaphelenchus xylophilus | reverse complement strand
AAGCGCGCTCCATTTCGATTTCAAAAAACCCCACATTCGATGATGGCTGATCAGCGAACGTTCGGGAAATGATGTCACGGCCGCGTCGCCGCCCCGAAAACGGCCCATTCTCACGTGGTCGGGGTCTTGTGAGGCTCTCTGGAACCGCCGATCTTCTCTGTTCGTTAGAAACGACCTTGTTGAATATACGATCTTTTATTTTGAGGAGCCCATGACTTTTTCCTCATGTTTTTATGGCGATCCGCGATTTCATATGGCCTTCTGTCTGGTCTCTTCATCGCTTCCCCTCGAATGGCCTTGATACTGATCTCAGCACCTGCTTTCGTTTGATTTATCGTGTTTGCGTCGGTCATTTGTCCTGACGAAATCTTGTTTGTCTCCTCGCCTTTCCATTTACATATTTTTTTTGTGGTGGGGTTTTACGAAAGTCTCGAACGGATCTTCGGTCTCTTGTTTGTTTCTCAAATGTTTTGGCTCCTTTATTTTGATGTTGTGGCTTTCAATCCCTTCACTTTTTGAACCCATTATTGCGGCGGCTTGCCCTGTTCTGACGCAGCCAACAAAAATGTTCAGATCGCGAATGTTTTACGTTTTGACCACCGGTCCGGCGTTGTGTTATGACCTCTTGTTTCAAGAGTCTCGGGTTTCGTTTTCACACAAAGTCGTCTTGCTTGTTTTTGGTTCGCCCCGTTTCTCTTTCGTCGTTTATTTGCAAACGCGTTTGCGGCCATCTGCGTGTGTATCAAAGGACGGGAAAGTCGTGTATCAAAGGTCTCGAAGGTCGCGCCCCGCTCGTGTCTTGCGTGCTGATTCCTGTATATAATCATTATCGGTTGTTCCCAGGCAAAAAACGAGCGAGAGAAAGAAGGAGCGGCGTTCTCACCCCCCGTCGTCCTAAAAAGAGAACTCGTCATTGTTGAGAAATTATACTGATTTGACGAATGATGATCACTACGTCGCACAGCATTCCCGGACCCAGCAATTTATCCTTCGGCAGCTGCTCCAACTCGCCCGCCATAAGGCAGAACTCGGTGGACTTGATGACGGACGCCGAGGGCTGTTGCCTGGTCAAAACGATCATCTCCAATATTATGACTTTTGCGACGTAAGTCCTTCCGAAGGCTGATTAATTTTGGTCACGTAAACAAGGGAAATAACAACAGAAAAGCGGGTCAAAAAAGGGGATTTGAAGGTTGATTGGTGAGGGGTCGGAAACGACCGGGGGAGGGTGTGAAAACCCCCGAGGAAAGTCGCTTTCCCCAGCTTGTATCCTGGTCGTGGAAGGTGTGGTCCTTCAGGAATCCTTCCGGTTTGTTCTTCCTCACCTTTCTCTTTGTCGTCGCTTTTCCCTCCAATGCCGGGCACACCTTTTTATGAGTTTAAATTCCCGACTCTCGAGTGTCTCAATCTTTTATATTCCGGGTTCATGAGATGGGGAATGTGTTTTATGACATATTGAGGCTGTTTTGAGTTCCAGCCGTTCTTTTTTCCATCCCAGACCGTTTTTTTAATCCCCCAGGGACGGTTTGAAACTCCATTCTTTCTTTCATAGCAAGAGCGATCTTGTAAGTACCTCTTCTGACTTTTTTCTTTCCTTTTGTAGCAGTAGTTTCTTTTACATTGACTGGTTTGCGCGTTTGATCTTTCGTCCGGCCCTCTTCTTCTCTTCTCGACACTGTCTTCTTCGCACTCTTCTTCTTCTTCTCCCACCTCTTCTCTAATTTTTTTTTGTTAATAGAAACTCTTGTGGCGGCAAACTACTGTGTTAATAGATGGTTAAATTAAGCTGGTGACAGACGAGCGATGGCTTCGTGTTTGGCTGAATGCTACCGCCTTCTCGGGTAGGTTGGATCAACGGGATTCGCGGCGATTTGCACGAAATTAGCCTTGACGAATCGCCCCCGGTGGGGTAGCGGTTGGCGATCCGTAGAAGCTGATATTACTCGATTCGGGGCTCTAATTAGTATAGTTCTGTGCGAAAGGGGTTTTGACGAAGGAATATGGCGTCTTTGAAGTTATTCGATTGTTTTGTAGGGTTTCCAGTCTTTTTGGAGAGATTATTTTTTGTTCTTTTAAGCTCATTTTTGATGAGAATTTTGTTTAATCTCCCGCAGATTCGTTGAGCTCTGAAGAAAACGGGTATTCACTGTAATTTCTCTTACAATCAGCGAAATCAGTTCGTATAGTTAAAAGCTTGCTTCGGTTGCGCAACGACGGGTTTGCCGGGGCCGGAACCGGCGCAAAAATCGAAAAAACGACGGGAATGGGTGATCTTTATCAGTGCTTCGTCTCTTTCGAATTCATCCTGATTCGAGCGACGCCGGCTGATGTTGGGGAGTCGTTGAGGGGGAAGGAGGAAGCCGGACAAGGTCGGACCTTCCCAATTCTCAAATTGTATAGCAATTTGCTCTTTCAACGACATTATTTTTATTGTATTATCTCGGTTTTCTCCTCCTCGTCTTCTTTTCTCGAAGATAACCCGATCAGCCGTTGTTTTCGTGGTGGATCGCGAGAATCCAGACGTCGATGAATCCGTCGATCCTTAACCGCCCTTTTTCGACTAATTCCCGATCTGTTTATCCATTTTCTCTCCGTTCCCGTTGCCTGCAAGCGAAGTGCAATGATTTCTGTTTTTGTGGATGCCACTCTCCTCGTTTTCTTTTTATTGACGTACCTCCGGCTTTATCAGTCGCCCCTCGGTACTATTATTACTCGCCGCACATGACTCTGTTCACGAAGTCCGTAGACTGACCATCGATTCGGCCCTGTCTTGTCTCTGAATTTTGTTATCACGAATTTCGTCGCTCTTGTTTTTTATTCCATGTTATCATCGCATGAATTCCAAGCCCTCGAATTATTCACTCCACCCATAAAAGGTTTCGTTTAGCTCTTCTCTGCCCGTGCGGAATTTATTGGTTGTTTGTGGGCCTTTTGTCGAGAAAAGCCTTTTTTGATCAAGTATAATATCAGGATTCCGGTTTACTGGCTGTTTCAATTGTTGGAATGCACCGCGGTGCTGCGACTGTCTGAGTCCGAGGAATTTGCGAGCTTTCCGTCGAATTAGAATGGGCGCCAAGGTAGCCGTGTGCCCGGACGAATCGTCCCTTCCCCGTCCCCATGCCCGCTCCGTTTCGGCGGCCGATGCCCAAACAGAGAAGAGCCGCTTCGAGCGGATCAAGTCCTCCATCCATTTGTGGCGCAAAAACTTTTTTGGCAGCTGTATTTTCGTGAAGAATCCGAGGTAAAGGCGGGCAAATCTCTTGATAGCATTAGGTGTAAAGGTTGCTGTAGCTCTAGAGCAATAAAAAGGGTAAAAATAAAGAAAGCTGTAAAAGTAATGATTCATTTCTGCTTCCGCCACCCTTCAAGCGCTGTAAAATTGATGACAGCGGAAGGGCAAAAAGAAAAGCAGAGTTTAAGGGGTTTATACCGACGTCAGCACTAATTTAATTCCTTTAATTTCCAGCCGATCTCGACGAAAAGCGGACCTGAACAAGGAGAACCGAAACAATGTGAACACGGGACCCCTAACGCACAACAAGAAGACGGGTGTGGTCAGTGCGTCACATTCATCCACAAACAAGACCAGAAAAGCGCCATCCAGCGAGACTTGTGTGGCGGATTCGTTCGACAATGCCATGCTGGATAAGCTGACGGAAATCCCGTACGCGGTCGATAGAAATGAATGGCTGGCAACGCATGGTAAGCGTGGAATATTTTGCTTGATTAGCCAATAATTTTATTTTATTTTTTGTTGGCTGCTAACTCGGAATGTTGAAATTTTGTTTTTACGCAAGGTCATGATTCAGATAACGTCTTGTTTTTTGATGACGTTATTTTTTTGTATTTTATAGTTTTGAATCTTACATTATCATGTTGCCTAATGGACAATCCTTTTTTGATAAGGAACCATAAGACTACAGCCAACAGTTTTGGGCGTTGTAAACTCGTAATCAACTTCCCTCGGGTCAGAGTATAGACCTCCATTTTTATGGATGTTTATTATTTATATTTACAAGCGCGCTACTGTATGATTTTTTTGCAATTGCAGTTGTTATCATGCTTGATGATTTCGGATCATTAGGGCATCTATTTTTAACGAAACGGAACTTCTTTTCCTTGTTTACCATCTAATGCTGATGGCTTGTATGTTTTTAGTGCTTGCCCTCTTCGAACATGTCAACGCATTGTGTGGAGCGGTCTCCGAGAACTGCACCCCCGGCAACTGCCCCAACATGAACTACCCCGGTTGTACGAAGGCCTCATGGACGGATGAGAAAGGGAAAAGACATCAGTTCTCGGCCCCCAGATACATTGATTGTGTAATGTCGTATTCGGAAGGCACAAGAAGCAATGAAGCCGTTTTTCCAACAAAATACGGTACGTTAGAGAGTTTACTTTGATATGTTTATCGATTTTAGGAGCCCCATTCCCAGCCGACTTTGAACAACACTGCCGGAGAATGGTGAAATTACTATGGCATTGCTGTGGCCATCTCTACGCAAAACATTGGGACATTATGCATGTTCTCAACCTCCGGCCCCAAACTGCCCTAGTCTTGGCCCATATGGCATCCATTGCCCGACTGTATAATTTACTAGAGCCTAAGGAACTCACCTCCCTCACCAACACCTTGCACTTGGTCCGGCCTTTGTGTCTACAAGCACCGCCGGCAAAACGAAGCGGAGGCGTCGTGGAGAACATTGATCAAGACGATGCATGGTCGCGGGTCCCAACATCGAAAAGCGGGTCGTGGGGAGGCCATTCGGCCGTATCCACCAACCCCGGTGTGGCTCAGTCCCAGACATGTTGAACATGATATCAAAGTTTGATTTCTCCGAGTTTGATATCTAAATCATCCTGCAGGGCCGAGTAAACAGGCATAGTGATGCCCCGACCTCTTAAAAAGCGCGTCGGATGTGTAGAATATAGTGTTTGTTTCGCGATCTAGTCATTGGTCCCGTATCTCCCTGATCTATTTGTAATCATTGTATATCTTCTCCAAGATATGGTTAAGCGGGCCGTCGTCCAACTACGCGGTTAGAACTCCCCATATATAAGATCTGTATATCGATATCTTGCTGCTTCAGCGGGCTCTGGCCATTGGTAATATCAGAGTTGGCAAGTGTAATATAAAAGATGGGATCTTTGATCAATCTTTTATCCCATATGTTGATAAAAATATTGCTGATGGCTGCAGAGCCCCAAAATCAAGGTTTTTGTTGTCATAGCATAGATGTATTCTATCTAAACCATCATGTAAAACATTTATACGGGCAAACGATTATGTATTCAATTCCTCGGTAATGCTTCTATGTATATGTATATTGCATTGTTTCAACTTTTTTATTCTTTCAAACGAGCTCTGAGAGTAGTGAAAGCAATGATTTTGTCTATGAAAGACTATAAATTTAATATTATAGTAGGTCATGTACAATATCAGATATTTTCTCAAATTTCTCGGAACTCTCTATGTTTAACTGGTGATAAGTGTCGGTAATAAATGGGTTTATCTTTAAATCGGTTGAATTTGCTTTATTTTGGGGTGAAGTAATGGTTCTGTACTCTTTTATCTTTATTCGAATTAAAAGTTTCTGATAGATGTCTGAAAGTTTTTAAAAAAGAGAGCCGATTTGGGTTCCGAAAGTTGTGGCACATTGGTTTCGTTACAAGGAGACGGTATGTAGACGATGAGCAAGCGAAAATCGATATTCAGTGGTACAAAGTGGCGCTGGCGGTGCGCCGCGGATATGCCGGAGGCATGTCGTATCCGTTGTATGAGGTATGGTAATAAGTGGGCTCGTAGCCCCGATGATACCCAACCGGGTAGTCTCTGGGTGGTGGTGGAGGATTGTAGCCACCGTAGCGGTCGTATCCATTGCCGGCGGTGTAGTAGGACCCGCCTCGTGAGGCAGAGCTGCTTCGATGGGCTGGAAATGGCTAGTGTAATATGAAAATGATTGTGTTTTGAGCAAGTAATGTCTTTTTAAGGCTTATAGATGATATTATTGGGGTTAGTGGTCTACCTACTCGTTAACAACAAACTTTCTTCCTTGATATACTCGAACGACGGATGTTGGCTCCGAGATTCCTCATAGTGGGTTAGTGGCTGTCCTGGGTTAGAGATTAGCAATTATTAAATTAGTAGTTGTTAGTTTATTAGTAATAGAGCGCGTCTTACCTGTTCCACCGCCCTCATGCCATCCGATGGCTTCCTGATGCCCTGAGGATTGATGATGGGAACGATGAGCAGAACGATGACTTCGGTGTTTCCGTTCTCGCCGAAGTACCCGACGCTCGGTTTCTTCGGTGACTTTGCGTTCCTCAACACGCTGAATTGTCTCAGTGACTCGGGGCTGGAATTTGGAGGATTTTATTTTTTGATTTTTTGACTAATTGCAAGATAAATTATGCCTAAGAAATTCCGTTTTTTTGCCATTTTTTCAAATTTACCTAGTTACAACTTCAAAGATTTCCTACCTTTCCGCTGGAGATGACCTCGCGAGTCTGCCGGACCAGCTGCGATCTGGATTCGCTCTCTTCGGCGGGCTGCATTACGACTCGTTGTTGCTGTTTCTCGTCCTGTAAACAAGAGTCAAAACTAAACCCAACAAAAGTAAAAAGGCAAGAAGTAGTTGCGGGTGTGTAAATTGCAGATTACAGCGTGAAAAAGAGAGAAAAACGAGGTCTTCCAACACCGCCCATCACGTGCGCCAAGCCACACCAACCCTACCTGGATTTGGATGGTGGTCCCGCGCGCCGAGGCCGACGTGTCCAAAGCGGGCATCGAGTTGTAGTGATTCACTTTACTGTAGCGCTCTGCGTGGTACTGTCGGGCAAGGGTGGATTGGGGAGAGTCGGGGACGGGGTCCAAATCGGCTGGCATGTGGGGCCAGGGCTTGGTCTCGACCTGTTAAGGGAAGGTAAAAGCTGGGAAGTGCTTGTGGGAAAGTCATTCTTTCTTCTTATGGATACATTGAAGTGCTAATTTTGTCATATAAAATTTCATCGAAGCAAAGTCATCATTTTTCGTATAAAATGTCACCCCAACTAAAGTCACCGTTTCTTTCGCATAAAATGTCATCTCAACTAAAGTCACCATTTCTTTCGTATAAAATGTCACCCCAATTAAAGTCATCGTTTCTTTCGTATAAAATGTCACCCAACTAAAGCCACCATTTCTTTCGTATAAAATGTCACCTCAACTAAAGTCATCACTTCTTTCGTATAAAATGTCCCTGGTTTTATCCCCATAGGATTCGGAAGTGCAAAGCGTTGTTAATAAGCGAACAGTTAGTAAACACAGAGTAATTCAGGGCCATTACGACCTAGGCCGGCTTTACCTCAGCTCTGCTGATATTCATGACGGACTGTGAGGTGCGGATCTTCAGAAGACCATCGTCATTCCGTCGATTCCCATTCACCGAAACCACCGACCTCGGGCTGAACGGTGTGTTATAATGCGTGTTATACTGCCAGGTCGCCGAAGACTGATCCTAAAACAGCATTTACATACAAATAGCAAGGTTATGGCGCAAACAATATTAGTCGTTAGCATTCAACCAAAGGGTTAGTCATCTCCTAATTACCGTAATGTATTCACTCCCACGATCTAATTGATGCAAGGCCGCTGAAGTTGTGGTTCCAACGGAGCCTGGGGAGTACTGATCTTTCGGTGAGGTCTAGAAAGTAGTTAGTAGTCGAAAACATTACAAGTTTAACTGAAAAACAGTAACAGGAAGAGGACACAACAATCACAGGGATATTAATGGCAGTATAATATAAAGTTAAGCCGATGATAGAAACTAAAAAAAACTCTGTAGCAAAAATCAACGGCATTACTTCATATTACACTCTGATATAACTAATGTTAAAAATTCACTCGTCTATTAACAGGGATAACACAAAACAAAGCCCTGAATTAGACACTCCCGATTCCGCGACTATTTCGATCACACCTCCCTAATTAATGAGCAAACTTGATAAAGAGAAAAAAAAGGTAAACCTTGAGTGCTTGCGGCGGTGGCGGAACCGCCTCGGGCTCGGTCTTCACAATCTCCGAACCGACCAGCTTGAACTCGCTGCGCCGGGACTTGGAGCGCTCGGCCAACTCGCGGGATTTGCGCGACAACTCCTCCAGATCGTCGTGCTGAAAAATTACAAGCTTTAATTGGAGAACATGCTGGCTAATTGTGCAGTTGGGGGCGAAAATTTGAGTAATCAGAGAGAAAAGATTAATTTCACCGTTAAATTTTAAATTCCTACGATTTTTTGTAAAATCTACAAAAATTTCACAAGTAAAAGTTCAATTTGACAATCGAAATTGACGAGACGAAAATTAAACCCTAATTTTCAACGATCAACCTGATCGATGCTGTATGCAAAAAATTTTTTTTTAATTTGAATATAACCGTTAAAGTTTTTTGATTTTTTTTTTGATTAATCTAATACAGCCCTCCCCCAAATTACGACAAGCACTTACCGTTCGTGGCTCTGCTGACACCTGCACCGGAAATGAAATCGATTATCGTCAACAAGTTGCATCGATCAAGAGAGAAAAAAGGAAAGACAAAAAAGAGAAAAAGAAGAGGCAAGGGATTCGAATCTGCGGCCGAATCCAATAATTACAGGAGGACCCGAGTATGAGAATGATGGCAGTGGAACCGTTCAGAGGTACTTGCTGCTGGCTGGCGAGATGCTGTGCACATCCGGCGAGACCTGCAGAGAGGCGCTGAGTGGTCGATTATGCTGATGGCTGGAGGCCGCGGTTTGTACCACCCCCAACAGACGGCGAGTGTTGCCGGGAGGAGGTCGTGGCGGAGAGGAGCGGGACTTTTCCTAAAAATTTGACCATTACGAATTTATTTCATATTGTAATTTTAAAAAAATCAAAATTGTAAAAAAATTTAAGGTCTCGGAACGAAATCTTGCCTTTGGCATAATGCCACAAGAGAAAAACAATTTTTGTATTTTCCGAAAAAAAGAAGTTCCCAATTTTTTTTAAAGTTTGTGTTGCGTGTTTTTTCCTCAAAAAATCTCAAAACCGTACCTTTCTGCCCGGTGGCAATGCCGGCACAACATATCGTTTGGCGCGATTGTAGCTCGGAGGAGGTGGCGATGGCCTGGTGGCTTCGTTGAATATCTCCGCAGCTCTTTGAGACCTCGCCGACGAAGGTCTTGATGGAATTTCGTCTCGATAACTGTCCGATCTCGTCGAATGTCGAATCGTGGGAATTGGTTGATGCGAGCTTTTTCGGCCGTGGGGATCGGTGATGACAGTGAGCGGAGTGCTATGATGTCGCTGAAAAATTTTCGAATTGGAGCTTGGGTTATGAATTCTATTGTACTTGATTCGTGATATTTGTAGTAGATATAAAAAAACTATTTTTAACCGACATACAGATTGATGAGCACTGTGACTTCGTCGTACTCGCTTTTCGAACATTTCCGTCCGTTTTGAGACATCGATTCGTCTGGGTGGCTGCTTTTCCGTTAATGTTGAGGCATGTGGAGGAAGCTCGTAGATCTTCTCCCAGTCATTTACGACTAAAAATTAGAGTGTTACTTCCGTAATATCAATGTCTAATTATCTTTAGAGATTAATCCTTACCTTCTCCCTCCCTCCTAGAGTCATTGATAACTCGATATCTGCTCTCTTGAATAACTCTTCGTTCATTCGTTGGTTGAGGCGAATCCCTGGCAACTCTAACAGCGTTTGGTGCGTGAGGTACGAAGCCGCCGCTTGGGGTAGATCTAGGCGATTTGAATACTGATTTGGGTCTATGACTTCCATCGGGTTGTGGGGTGACAAGATGTCGGGTTTGTCGTTGAGCAACGTCGTCTAAGGGGCCAGTACCTAAAAAATTCAATTATTATGAACTCTGTCGCCTCTCCAAGATGCTTTTGACGATTTACGTAGACATTAGTGCTGCTCTTACCTCGTCCTTTGATTGGTGAATGTGGTGGTGAAGGTGTAGGAATAAAAGCGTTCGTTTCGTGTTTATATCCCGGGTCCCCTACCACAGGAACCCATTTGAATTCGGCATCATTCCTCGAGGCCGTTGGCCACACGTAGGGCTCTTCTGGAGGAGGTTCCCATCTTCTACCCGTCCTCTGTATCTGAATCGGTGTCTCTGGCTTCTCCACGAAGGTGTCTCGTCGCTGTAGAAGGTCAATGTCGAACTTTTCTCGCTCCAAAACCTCTTCGCTCTTGATGATCTCATTCCTGGCCGCGATTTCCTGCTCTTCCACTATGTACGTCCTCCGCCAACTGGGCTGATTGTTTGCCGAATCGGCCGATTGAGCTGATATTGGGCGGGTTTCGTAGACTCGTAGCATTGGACTTGGTCCTGGCTCCGACTGAAGAGCGGGTGATGGCGTCGCTTGTTTGTATTCTTGCTTGTATTCAGCTGATAATCTCCCAGTGTCGTATCCTCGACTTTCCAGCCGTTGTTGTTGAAGTTGGGCTGCTTTGAATTGCTTTGCCAGGTTCTCCTGCTCCTTTTGTTTCTTCTGTTGAATAGCTATGGATTCTAACTGTTTCTGTCGTTCGTATTCGCCAACCCGATCCGGATCCCTCAACGATCGGCTTGAGGTGGGCCTCGGATGCTCCTCTTCTCTGTTCGGAGGCCAAACAACCACCGTTTCTCCTCCATTCCCCACGTACCTCGAGGATCGGTCGATCTCGTTTTGTTGGTATTTCAGATTATAAGAGATATCTTGAGGCGAAACCTCCTCCATCTTGAAGAAGGGCCCGTTGAAGGAGGCGGTCTGTGGTCTTGTTTGACTCATCGATGACTTGGGCAGATTCGTTGAGGGAGTGTAGCTCAGATTGTTGGTCATTCCCGGTTGGTATTGGAGTTTATTGGGCGATTTGGCAGCTGGTGGCGGGGGAGGAGGGGGTGGTGGTGGTGGGACCATTGGGCGGTAGTTCTACAATATTTGTGTAAACTTCAAGGTTAGATTAGTTGGTATTTTAAAACAGAATAATCATCAAAACAACTTACTTGATAACCTTCGTATTCAGTAAGTCTTCGTTGGCGATAGTAACGTTCATTTAGACAGTAGTTGTCATAACTTTGAACCGGCCCGGCCTCGCGATCGAACTCCTGCAACAAATAGGCGAATTAAAAGTAAATAGACTTGATAAAAAACTTTCAACAGCTCTTCCTACCCGCAAATTTTCGTACACACTTTCCACGGGCATACTAGCGACTACATAAAACGGAAATGTCTTGAAACCCCCCAAATTTGTTGTATTTGAATAGGAACAGTGGTCATTGTCAGGCCCAAGGACACGCGGCTGATCAAATCCCCTCAAAACAAAGGCCGTCTAGATATTTTTGGACATATTGCGTCCAGAGCACTGGCGTCGGAGCACATCCCCCCAAATTCCTATGTACACACCGCGAAGATAGCGGAAATTATTAGTTTTGGTTCAAGGATTACAACAAAAAAAGGCGTTTTGTAAACAGGACAAAGGCGGTTGTTGAAGTGTCAAAGTGCGAGAGAAGGCCGGAGGGGGCAGATAACCGGGGCCCCGGGATCGTCTAAGATAAACACCCACGAGAGGGACCGGAAAAAAGAAGCTGATCCTGCGTTTTCCCCTTGGAAGATCGCGCACCCGGCCAAGCGCAGGGATCGGGAGAAAAAGGGGGCTCGATGCGCGCCTCTCATGAACCCCGCCTCCACAATTAAAGCGGGCTCTTACCTGCGGCTGGTCCGTGATATGCCATGATATGGAGCGTATTTGGCGTTAGAGAGCTCCATTAGCAGGAGATTGGGTCCCAAGACGGCTCGTTTTCAGTAGATTTGAATTCAGGCGTTCTCCTTTTACTCCGTGCCATCATTCTCATATTCCAGTAGAAAGGAAGGACAAGATAAGACAAGGAAAGACAAGAACTGACACTAACTTACCTTTTGTAGCGTTTCGATACTCTGAAAATTCAAAAAAGCATTAGTTTAGACGTCATAAGTCTCTACTTAAAATGTAAAGTAATTCTCACCTTTCTGATTTGCTCCAACTCTCGTAGACTCTCCTGGTTTTGCTGAAAGTGCCAAGAATAGATTAGTATCCTCAACAAGAGGTCTTACACTAGCTCCAGGCCAATCCGGCTTGTTCCAGGGCTGATTGGCATCCCCTTCTTTGGCCTTCAAGTATTGCTTCAGTTTGGACTCTTCGGCCGCTCGATGTCGATTCACACTCTCGCTTAAGTAGGCGTTTGTTGTGATCGGCCGAGTCTCAACACTCTAAAATTGTAATCGAAGTTAAAAATGGCTCATAATGAGTACAAATATTTTAGTAACTAAATGACAAAAGGACACTTTTCCTACCCTGAATTTCCGTTGTTCCACAGGGTCCAGATTAAGCAGTGATCTTTTATTGTGATGACTGGGAAAGTCTTCGGTGATAGTTCGGGTTTTTACAACTGAAGATGTGGTGTGAGCGGGGATATAGGCATTCGAGTTGACTTTGGGGTCGATGACATGCATCTTGAACTGTTCTTGCGAATGCTCTGATCGGTATTCCCCATTGCTTTCGCGTAAAGTGTGTCCAGAGGACACTGTGGCGCCGCCAAGGTTGATTTCCGATGACTAAAAAATGAATATTTAGGTCAAATCAAGTGATTATTGTTGTAAATGGTAGGCCAGTCAAGTGTGATATTATACTCCCCGTACAATGTTTTGACCCCCCTCCTAACTCGGTCCAAGGTGTACTGATTCGGACCAAATATGGTATGTAGTATACTCACAGGCTAGTAACAAAAAATAACATGGCTGGACCTACCTTATAGTTGAATATCAAAAACTGGGGGCAATTTTCAAAAATCACCTTAAAAAATCGAGGAAAAAGTTTTGACCCCCGTTAAAAAAAAGTTAGATATCGCCAGCGGATGCCACGCAAACTTATTGTAATCGACGTTCCATACCTGAATACAGGTTAATATATGGTTTTCCGTTGAATGCTTCGTTGCATTTGAGGATTCAACGCGTTAAACCGTTTTTGATGTAGAGCTGCCCAAAATGGTACAAATCTTGCCCTAGCGTTTTCCTAGAGCTCTAAATTGAATTTATATTATGTGATTTAGACCTGTGTTAACCTTCTCCTTTCGATAAAAGTGCGTGGTGGCCTGACGGTGTAGATTCGGCAGATACCCTCTTGTCATGCCCAGCCTTGGTGAGCTATTTGCTCTTTGACTCAGGGTCGAGATGTGGTTATTAGGTCCTCAATGTAATCCTGAGACTCCTAGTTACTCTCAAAGAAAAAATAAACTCCGGCTGACACGGTCTCATATGGTTTGCAGGCGCAACTTCGCCGATCTGCACCTTAACGAAAAACCCGCGTTTTTCAAATGGATTTTTAGCACCCAAAGACAGCTTTCATTTGATGGACCAGTTAATTTAAGACGCTACAGCACTTACCATACTCATTTGAGACGTATGAAACGCCAAATGGGAGGTGGTGATGTCATCGTACTCGGGGTCATCTACAGTAACGGCAAAGTTAAGATTAAGGTGAATGAAACCCATTACAAAACGTGTCAAATCAAAACATTTTACATTGCTGAGAGTAACTAGGAGTCTCAGGATTACATTGAGGACCTAATGACCACATCTCGACCTTGAGTCAAAGAGCAAATGGCTCACCAAGGCTGGGCATGACAAGAGGGTATCTGCCGAATCTACACCGCCAGGCCACCATGCACTTTTGTTGAAAGGAGAAGGTAAATACAGGTCTAAAGCACGTAATATAAACCCAATTTAGAGCTCTAGGAAAGCGCTAGGGCAAGATTTTTACAATTTTGGGCAGCTCTACATCAAAAACGGTTTAACGCGTTGAATCCTCAAATGCAACGAAGCATTCAACGGAAAACCATATATTAGCCTGTATTCAGGTATGGGACGTCGATTACAATAAGTTTGGCATCTGCTGGCGATATCTAACTTTCTTTAAGGGGGGTCAAAACTTTTTCCTCGATTTTTTAAGGTGATTTTTGAAAATTGCCCCTAGCTTTTGAAATTCAACTATAAGGTATGTCCTGCTATGTTATTTTTTGTTACTAGCCTGTGAGTATACTACATACCAAATTTGGTCCGAATTAGTACACTTTGGACGGAGTTAGGAGGGGGGTCAAAACATTGTACGGGGAGTATACAAGTACAATAAATTTTAAAGATAACTCACAATTTTGTCGCCGGTTTTATACTTGGGTGTCACAACCTTGAACTGCGCGCTCTCGGTGATCGAGCGATGCTGGGCGGACTGGGACTCGGTGGATGGCATGGCCACGGTGACCGTCTCGTGCGAGGGAGACTGAAAATTGGCAGAGTTATTTTTTAATGCCATACAATGTCATTGGCACTGACAAAATTTGCTTTTATTTCTCACTAGCTTATCCCAGTTTCTATATAATTAGTTTGGCGCAAATTTATGCAGAAAAAATGTGAAATTGCGAAAAATGACGTCATTTTTTGAAGCTCAAAAATTTTGTTTTTTGATATGCGAAAGAGAAGATTCTACAACTCCCTTACAAATTATTAGACGTAGTCGCTGTCAAAATTCTACAAAAATTTACCAAAAACTTTCAACGTCAAGGTTAGCCACCTCGAAAGCCTGTTTGCGACGATTAATTCCTCTAATCCAGCCCCCCCCCTGTCATACAAAAGCGCTCGTTTAGTCACCAACCTTTTCCTCGTAGTCCTTCGAGTCGGCCATTCCACTCGTTTTTTCTGTATTCGTTCGCCTGATGAAAAGGCTGGAATTAGGGGAAATGGAGAGATTCCGAGACCGTTTTTCTTTCCCGCTCTCGTCTCGCCCACCAAATTTGTTAACGCGCTGAGATTTCTCCGGCGAAAGAATCGGGGTGATGACCCCGCCGCTCTCCTCCTACCTGCCTGACCCGTGCCACGCCCGCCGCGAAGGAAACGGAAGTGAGACCGGCGGGGATGACCTCCGGGGATTTGGTCGCGAAAAAACAACGTCAAATCAATTGATCGAAATATGGGAAAAATGGCGAAGGGGGAGGGCGAATTGACGGGTAAATTAAATAGTTTAAACGGAGAGGTTAGGGGATGATGCACAGTGCAAAATAAATAAAAGGAAATGAAAAAAATTGAAAACATAAATAAAAGAAAAAATTTACAAAAAGATGGGCATCATTTTCAGTCATGTAAAACTTTGTTTTTATAGAATTTTGCCAATTTTTTTATAGTTTTGTCTGACAAATTGTTCTTTTTTGTCAAAACAACCGATTAGATAAGAAGTAAAACTATATAGTTACAGTAATTACCTCTAAGATTAACGTTATTTATCACTGTGTATGATAAAATCGCGCTTCAAAGGTTCTTCGTATATCAGAATTTTTTGGCCAAATGACGCCTAAAAATCAAATTCCCATAGAGGACTAAATCCAAAACTTATTTAAAAAAGTGTTCATAAACTGTCTCCGTCTGCCTTTCCCCTATCCCCGGTACCCCATCTTCGCGTTCTTAACAATTACTCATCACCTTCTGATTGCAGTAAGAATGTGTTCGCGTCAAGGGCGGTTTTATTAATTAGTGAAATAACAGTCAAGAATCTGCGAAATGATCAAGAATTAGGTGAGATGGCGGTTCCTTTTTGAGTCATCTAAAACGGTTGTGTAAAAACGGGAAGTCTAGGGCATTAGCTAGGGGGTGACCAAGTGCAAGATAAAATTGAGATTTAATTTTTTGGATGTTTTCAAAAATCGTTAAAAATTTTGGAAAATAGCGATTTCGGTTGTTCAAAATTTGAATCGAACAAAAATCCGAATACTTTTCGAATATATTGTACATACGAACTGTGGAAGTGGGGTTCGCGCTTGGGGTCATAAATTTCCTTTTTGGGTCAGAAAAATTTACTTTCCGGAATAACCCCTATGTTCTTTCCGTAACGTCTACAATTAACTAACAGGGGAAGTACTCCAAGTGCGACGCTCAGATTTTCTTTAAATTTTGCACACACGTCGGGTATGGACTAAGTATCAATTCCTGAAAATTTTAGCTGGCGCTTTGCAGGCGCCGCCGAGATGTCGAACGATTTTTGCCGCCGAGAGAGCACGCTAAACGTGGAGAGCGGTCAGAGAGAAAAACGCTTTTTGGCCATAACTTTGGCAGTTTCGTGCGGAAAAATTTGATTTTTTGTAGAAACATTATCCTTTACTGTTGAAGTAGGCATGAAACTTTTCGTGCCGAAATTCGGCAAAAAGTCCTAAATTTTGGCCGACTTTCAATCTAAAAGTCTCGATTGTTTCTGCAAAGCGCGAGCTAGGATTCTCGCATATATCTTAGAAAAAAATATTCTAAATTTGTGCCAAGTTTCATCAAAATCTGAGCGTCGCACTTAGAATACTTCCCCTGTAAAATGGGAAAGTTTCCGAGTTCCAAAATTTTTTTAAAAATTGCCAAAATCGAGACCTGGATACCCTACAAAATGTTGCAAAAAAAGATATCCTAATTATCAAAAATGAAATTCCAAGTTCAAACCCAAACATTCCACACTGCAATAATGTAAAAATTAACGCCAAATCGTATATCCCCGTCAACTTCCTCCTCCACACTAACGATCGTTATGCAATCGTGTAATTAAAACAGGAAACCTGTCATCCACAGCATGATTAAGCTCATTAAAACCAACATAACTGAAAATACAACCTCATCGGCTCCCCATTTTTTTTATTTCCTCCTCAATTTTTTATTCTTTTTTTGCTAATTAGCCATTGATTAAGCCTATATTCCGAAAAAGGAAAGCCGATCAGAGGGAGGAATCGCCCTTTTTCTTCTTTTTTCCTCTCATCCTCTCCAAAATTACGTCAGACAAAACCGGATCCCATGTGATTTTATTTATTTTTGCGTTTCAAATGCTCCTTCAGCTCCTCTAATTTTGTATTTGACTTGAAAAAATAAAGAAAAATTGCAAAAATAAGTGAAAAAACGCTGAAATTATTGGCTTTAATTTTGAAAAAACTGGGCCTTGTACCAATCAAATTTTTTCGGCAATTTTTTACCCAAAAATCATCGATGTTTTCTGCATAGCGCAAGCTGAAAAAAATTTCCGAATTTATTTCCAATTTTCATCAAAACTTCCACATTCTTCAGCACTTTGTAATGCCTACAGAAATCAAAAAATCTCGGAAACTAAATAAAAAATCGCCCCACTGATCAGTCTCAGTTTCCAGAAGCCCATTCCTCCTGAATGATTAGTCAGAATCGAGACAGAAAAGTCGAGAGAATTTTAATTAAAATAACATTCGAGGGTAAGGGAACCGGTTCAAACAACGGGCATTACTATTTAAATTAGAATCACAAAAAAAGGAACGGAACCAGCAGACCGGGAAGCAAGGTAACCGGATAATTGCTGTTATAGGTTGCCGCACCTTAACGCTGTTTTAAGGTCGGCGGGACAAAAGTTTTGGAAATGGGTAATTTTTGGAGGGGAAGTAGGGAAGGTTTGTAAATTTGGAAAAGTTGTGCGGGACAAATTTTTGAATTTTAGGGAACTGCTGGAGGGGCGACGCTCGGATTTTATTGTAATTTGGCACAAAGTAGACTGCATTTTTCTATGAAATATTTTTAACTTGCGCTTTGCAAAAGCAAATGGGTTTTTTTTGGCCGCAAGTTGGTAAAAACTCAAATTTTTTCTTGCCGATTTATGCTTATATTAAATTTGCAGCCTTATTTCTACCGTAAAGAAGAACTTTTCGCCAAAAAAATTTTTTTCACCCCCAAAATTGGCAGATTTATGGCAAAAAGCGTTTTTCTCTGATCTCTCCTCATTTTGCATACTCTCACGTATGCAAAATTCTTTGAATATCTGCGTTGTCTGCAAAGCGCGAACTAAATTTTTTGAAATTACCTTGCGCCAAATATCATCAAAATTCGCCCTTGGCCTTCTAGCACTTTCCACGAAAAATTTGAGCCTATTCAGTGCAATACTATCCTTATAAGTACCATCATTTGCCTCCCAACCCCCTTACTCACTGCTCTAACAATCCCGTTCCTAACCAGTTTCTACTGTATGCACAATGACGCATAAAAGGGCAGGTTCAGTTATTTAACCAAGGGGCATACAATAAACGCAATAAATGACCTCCAAATAAGGTAATATGGGGTAATATTCCGGGTAATATATAACTCCGACAGTTCGAAATTGCTCCCCTAGGGGAAATTAGTCTGCTTTTATAAATTAAAAAATAATAATGGAATTTTTATAAGAGAAATTACATTCAGAAATGTCTGCGTTATCATCCAAACAATTATAATACCCACCAACGCCCCCCCCTTTTTTTTATGATTTATTTTTTTGTAAATGTTTGTAGATGGTCTTAGGAACGAGGAACACAAAAAACGGATGGGAAGAAGTAAGCGCGCGTATACAAAAACTTCATAAAATAATCGTTATTAAAGAAGCCTTCTCCGGAGACAGGAAGGGGGCGCGGGATTGCGGCATTCGAAGCGAACGCGCCTCAAGGTCGCCCGCCGAGTTCAGGGCAAAGATGGAATGGATGAAGGAAGGGGGATGACTGCTTCCAACAACACGCTTAAACCGTGTTTGCAGATTACAAGACATCAACATGACATTAGGTGGGAGAGGAGTCTGCAAAGGGGCGACTGAAGGCGGAAGAGAACAGACGTAACAGCAGAAGAGCTGATTTTAAGTAAGAGTAAGATTAGTAGGTGGATGATCAATTTGTAGGCATTGATTAAGGGGGGTTGATGTCTGATTCATTATTTGTGACGTGTCGTTTTGATCTCTGTATATTGAAAAAATGGAGTTTCAAAGAAATTTTATCCACACGTTGACAAAATCTCGTAGGGAAAATTTCAGCGTGAGGCACAAATCATTTCCCCAAAAATTTTTGTTAACAAAGTTTACCGGAAGAAATACTGAAAAAAAAATTCCTAATGGTAAATGCTAGAGGATAGAAAAGAGTCAAAAATCAGAATTGAGAACTAATCTGTTTTCACGGCAAACTTTAGGCATGTCAAAAATCATCAACATCCATTCTGATGTCATGCACAATATCCGGCTGTAACTCCGGAATGACCTCACTGATTTGTAGGCAGAATATACCAATTGAATGCTCATAGTACGGGCTCTTAAATAGTATATAGGCTTTTTACAGTGATGTCATATCAGCTTGTCGCAAAGTAAGCGAAAAAGCCTTCCAAAATTTTTTGGATTTTTTTATAAAAATTGGTGATTTATGGATAATAACGGAAAATTGAACCTAAAAACACACTTGAAGATTAACAGAAGTGTGTCAGAAATACATTCCATCCATTTTTGATAACCGAGCGACAACAAATATCTTGTTTTTCCCATCAATATCACCTTCTCCATCCCCAAACACGTCTCTCCTTTGATTCGCCCATTCCTCTCGCATCTTGAGCCCCCCAAAATGGTCGGTTTGAGTAATCAAAAGCTCAGCCCGACAATTAAAAGCGAGGTTATAAAAACAACCGGCAACAACATCAGCATCACCGTTCCGAAGCAATTAAAACCCGCCGCGGGTCGACGTTGGAATGGCAGTTAAAATACTCGACAAAGGACGAGGAATACCGGTTGGAGATCCATCTCGAGATCGAAAATTGCGTTTTGGTTAGCCGAATGTGATTTTATAATAGTACAGTATTAGAGGCAGAGTAGTCTTTGCATACGACCTTAATTTGGATTGACTTTACCCGTTTATTCAAAGAAAATGACAAAAATTATGATTTTACGTTAATAAGATATGTCAATGTCACCATAAAATTGTGCTTATTGCATTACAAAAGTGGAAACTCAAGAATTATGGAAATTTCAAACTAAACAAAATGTTTTTTGGATGTACTTGGTGTAGCCAAGGTTTTTTTTTGAAATTTAGGTATACCCAAAATGTCAAATCACATATCAACAAAACAGACCATCAATTCTGGTAGATAGACAATACAGATTGCTATGAAACTATTGAAACTCAGAAACCACGTCATCATGATGGTGATTTTTGAAAATTTCCAATATTTTCCTATATTACAGGGGGGAATCATAGGACCTAATCCGGTGGCAAAAACGTACCATTTTGCATCTGGGAAGGATTAAAAATGTGGCAAAATGCTTCCCTCTCCAAGTGAAAAAACTTCGCTTTGAAGGGCGCGCCATTTCCCTCACAAAAAGAGCTTTTGAAATCGGAGTTTTTTCACTTGGATAGGGAGGCATTTTGCTACATTTTTGATACTTCCCGGATGCAAAATCTTAACGTTTTTTGCCACTGGATCAGGTCCCCCACTGTACATTTTTCATGCTTTGGTCCTCGTTTCTTCCAACAACTTTTGAAACTCCTCCTGAACAGTCATCCTCGGACCTTTCTTGTTCTCCGCCTTGCCATCCCTTGGGTCCATCAGCAATCGTTGTTCTAACTTTTGCAAAAATTTCTGTTCATCATCCTCCCAATCTTTCGTCAGTCCATTCTGGAGTCGGTTGTGGATTGGAAATTCAATGTCCAGGTCTCCAAAAGTCTCTGTCATTTCTCGAAGGAATTCTTGGCGATCGCCCGCAATCGGAATGAAAGAATCTGAGATATTGGAGAAGGAAGTCGAAGGTTCGAAGGGGTGGTCAAGCAGGAGATGGAGGAGATAGTCCCTGAGAAGGGCGATAGTTGTGTCGTCCAAACAGTTCACGCTGATCTAAAAGGGTAGTTTTACGTTATAACAGGGGTAAATTTGAAAAAAAAATTTTTAATCAGAATTTTTTAAATTTACGAAATAAAAAATCCAGAAAATACGTCATCAGCAGCTTGTTCCTACTGTCCAAGCTGACTTGATACTATAAAAAAATTTGTCCTCCTTTTCGTATACCCAACAGAGCATGAAAATTAAAGAAGTCATCATGACGAATTTTTTGAAATTTCCTTCAAAATGACTGGCTGAATGACCGAAAGAAAGGTCGATTTGCCCTCAAAAATGAACAAAACATACCAAGGCGGCGCCGTGGACATGACAAAACTGCCTTAATTGATATAACAACTTATTGTGTTCATTAAATTTCAAAACGTCATCTTCCCAGTCCAATAAAACCACAACAACATCAGTTCCACAATATTCGGAGCAAAATCTTTTGTCGTCCAATAAATCCTCATGCTCTCTTCTTTCTAAATTTTGAAAATTTACAATTTTTGAGCTAAAAATTGCAATAAAATTATAAAAAAACTTACTGTTTTCCCGCATTTTTTCTATCACATCTTCCCCGAAAATCCTTCGAAACTCTTCGTAACAACGTATATAGGACTCTCGCAACTCCATCATCACATTTCCGGGGTCATCCGGACTCAAGACGATTACTGTAACATTTTCCGAAATTTTTGGAAACATCGAAAATTGAAAGAGCGAAGGGAATTTTAGGTTGAGATATGTGAATTTGAGGGTCTTTCGAGATTTGGAATTCGATTCTTTTTTCAGAATACTGAGATAATTGAGGATATGAATTTGGCCGTCAGCTGAGTCATGATTACACAGAAGGTTCATCAAATTAGCGATGGAATTGTGGTTGGAGCCTGGAAAATAAACTATTGTTAGGAAGATAGGAGAGCTTACTTTGTATTTTGAGCCAAATGGAAAAATAATTTGGCGTTTTAAAATAAGTTTACGGCAAAAAGAAAAACTTCACAAAAATTCCCGGGTTTTTGATGATAATTGTCAATTTTAAGACAGTTTGGGCAGTTTTTGAATAAAGATTTTTTTAAAAGGTATGTCAGACACTACTAGCTTCGTTTTTATCAACTTTTCAATACTGTAAGACTTTTAAAAATTGGCATAAAATTTAAATAAACAAAAAATCGACATTTTTTATTTTTTTGCTATTTTTCTAAAAATTTCGTTGAAAAAATCAAGATTTATTTTTAAACAAGACGTTATGCACAATAAGAAGCCATTTAACACCTAGTAAAGTAGTGATTAAGTCGCCAAAAAGTCATTTTTAACCTTGTTTTACCTTCAAATGACTCAAAAAATTAAGAAGATCCAAAACTCACCCAGCAAGATTACATTCCCACTTTCCTTCGCCTTTTTCTTATTCCTTTCCTCTTCTAAAATACGACTCCTGATTACTTTTGTACAACGTCTAAATTTACTCACCATATTCCGTCCTTTTCCATCCAAAAATTTTGTAAAACAGTCGGAAAAAAAGAGCCGATTTATTATACTTTTATTGTTCGCGCAACTCCCGACCTCAGTGCGGTTGTTATTAACACGGGCATGCAGAAGAGAGTCGAGACCAAATCTTTTCTTTTTTGGGGCTCCACACCTGCGGCCGGCCCTTGAAATGCCCAAGGGTGCGAGTTTAAAGTCTTGGCAAAAAAGGTGGGGTGGAGGAAACAGAGGGATCAAAAATGGGATTAGACGGTTTATTGACTATGTGTATAAAGAAGTTGGAGGGTAAATATAGGTATCTTCCTGCAGCTTAAACTAAAAAAACTGAGAAATTTTTTTCTTGTAATATATCCTACAGTTATCTATTGTAACATTAGAGTCCATTTTTTTTTAAAAATGTCAGATTTTTTTTAAAATTTGGCACAGTGAAATTAGACAGGCCACAATAGTTGCCGGAAAAATTTTAGTTTTGTTGTTACAGCCACAGCCAAGGTAATCAAAAAATTTTTGACGAAAGAAAGCAGAAAATGAAGAGAAAAGGCCAGACAAAAATACATGTTCCGATTATACCTTTTTCAAGTTGAATTTTCCTTCGCCGAAGTCCATTTTTTTATGGAAATACTGTCTAAACTTTTCACTCCAAAAATCAACAAAAATTTTTCTCTCTACCAAAGACCTCGGTAATTTCTGTAATTTGCAAGCTAGGGCTCCATTTTCGTCAAGTTTCATCCAAAGCTGCCAAAAACTACATTCCCTATATCATCAATGATGACAAAATACCAAAAATTCCAGCCGAAAACACCCAATTTTCTTTAATCTACCGGTTTATTATCTTAACAAGCACAACCTATCTTCAAATTAGAGATTACAATTAGATACTAATTATTTCATCTAGGCCAAGGCGGCTCCAGTCATTTCCTCGGGCAATTCGATGCCTAACAAGCTGAGAACGGTGGTGGCCACATCTCTCAAGGCTGGTTCTCGATCGGGTAGGGATTTCTTCAGTTGGTACTTTTCCGAGGAGCAGGTAAACGGAACTTTGTAGCAAGTGTGAGCGGTGAATTTACCTCCATCATCATCTATCATCTTTTCGGCGTTGCCGTGATCCGCGGTTACCATACAAATATAGCCGTGCTTCTGGCAGGCGTCGAAGATGCGCCCAATGGCAACATCTGAAAACATGGTCCATCAAAACATGTCACAAACTCCAAAAAATCCACAAAGAAATATTGCACTAGACAACTCAACTTACCAGTGGCCTCACAAGCCTTTACAGCGGCTTCGTAGATACCGGTATGACCCACCATATCTGGTGGGGCAAAGTTGCACATTATGAAGCGATGTTTTCCCAATTCCACTTGTTCCACCATCTAAATTCAGAACAATAATATTAGATAAACTCTTCTTACCTTGTCTCCCACTCCAGCCGCATTCATCTCGGGTTTGTGGTCATATGTGGGTACCTCCTTCGGTGATGGAACCATGCATCTTTCTTCACCTTCAAACTGAATTTCGCGGCCTCCGTTGAAGAAGAAAGTGACATGAGCGTATTTCTCGGTCTCTAAAACAATATATTTGCCAAAATGATCTCCAAAACGTGCCTAAACTCCAAAGAAATACTATAAAAAATTAAAACAAACTTACCGGCACAATGATATTGCGTCAGACCCTTCTTGGAGAGCCATTCAGCCAGCACATTATCGCTGGAAACTGGTGGGAACAGGACTGGAAGATTGAATTCCTTCTTATATTGGGTCATTCCGAAGACCTGCAAATTCTTGGGGTGTTCGAATTTGGAGCCGATGGTCTTCCAACGTTCGCAGCCAAAGGTCTCCGAGATCTGGCGCATCCGATCGGCGCGGTAATTGAAGAAGATGATGGTATCGTTATCCTTTACTCTGGATTCTTGCCCAAACACGATGGGTTTAAGAAATTCATCGGTTTCTTTAGCCTCGTACCGTTTGTTGACGGTCTCCACAGCCTTATCCACAGTGATCTCTTCCCCTTGATTGGCCACCATCGCGTCATAGGCAACGCATGTCCTTTCCCATCTCGTATCTCTGTCCATAGCGTAGTATCTTCCCACAATTGTGGCTAGTTCTCCAAATCCAATCTTCTTGATGTGATCCAAGAGTTGTTGGAGGTATCCGGCTGCAATTAATTCCATTAATAACTAAAATATTCAAAGCTTAAAAATAATACCTAGTACAATATAAACTAAAGTAATTTACCTCCACTGGTAGGGCTGGTGTCTCTTCCATCGCCATAAAAGTGAATGAAAACCTTTGGGACGCCAAGTTCCTTCAGCACTTCCAATAGAGCAAAGAGATGTTTAATGTGAGAGTGAACTCCTCCATCACTGACCAGTCCACACAGATGAAGACGGCCTCCATTCTCTTTGGCTCGCTTTGCGGCTGCCACCAAAGTCTCATTCTTGATGAGGGTCTGATCCTCTATGGAGTTGTCGATTCTCACGATATCCTAAAGACCGAAACAATAAAAAAAATCAAGCTATATTACACTTGATATAAAAATTTACCTGTGCCATCACACGACCAGCACCAATGTTCAAATGACCGACTTCAGAATTTCCCATAAGTCCTTTGTGGAGTCCCACATGGTGTCCTGAGGCTTCTAATTGGGTCCAATTTCCGGAGCATAGCTTGTCCATGACTGGGGTATTGGCATTAGCGATCGCATTTCCATGCTTTTCCTCTCGAACTCCCCAACCATCGATGACAATAAGGCAAACCTTGTTTTGGCTTCGATCGTCGGACATTTCGGCAAGTTATGCGGGTCTGAGAACTGGGAAATTCTTCGGGGCTCCGACTGAAAAAAACGTGAAAATTTTTTGAAAGGAGGCACTTTAAGTAAATGGTTAAACAGAACGCGGGCAATTCAGTTGAAAAGAACGTGCAATTTATCATGGAAAAACGTGGTGGGAATTTTCTTAAACGTCAATTCAAAAAAATTCGAACCATCGGATCATGTACAATATAAAAAATATCGAGATTCTTCCGAAAAATGGGTCTGCATAACGTGATTTCATGAAAAAATCTCATTTCACATATAAATACCAATATAACCCAAAAATTTGATTACATTTTCAAAAAAAATGACAGACCAATATCCGACAAAAATAAAACTATGAAAAAACAAAAAGCAATAATGAATTCATGGCGTTACGAGTAGTCTAGAAGGTCAGGTTGCCAGGAGCAGAGGATGAAATACTAAAAATCCGAGACAAAAACGTTCCTTCCTTTTTTGGTCGTTTCATCTGTAATATAATAAGAAAAAATGTCGACAAGAAGGCGGGAAGTTCGCGATACCGCCAGGGATATTATTCAGGGTACTCAGTAAGTCTCCTAGCTTTGTATTTTACTTTTTAACGATGGCTTTGTCGCTCCTTTGACTAATTCCGACCTTATTTTAGGCCTTCCGGGAGAGGCCCAAGAAGGCCTAGAGAAGGCTATGCCACACTGCCATTGTCGAGAAGGGTAAGTTAACAGGAAAAAGACGTCATAATCTGTCTAGAATTCGGCAAACGGTGCGAATCGAGATATTGCGGACCTTCAAAATCAAGTCGATCAACTTCGGCGGCAACAATCTGACCTCCTCGGAGCCCAAGACGTAAATTTATCCCATAATCTACATTTAACTATACAATTTTAGATTACCCGGAGACAAAATGAAGCCGCTAACAATCGAATCCAACGACAAGCCGGTTATTTGGCTGGAGGAGGGTCGTAAGTCACCCTTATATTATCCATCAGCTTTTAGGAACCGGGATATGGACGAAATTCGACGAGCACTCTCAGCGATCGAAAACAGAGTAAGTCAATAACTTCTACGCAGTATCCTCGTTGCAGATGCTATTATTTGGACAAGAATTGTCATCAATCAAAGGAACCGTTGATCGACATACAAATGATTTGATAGCTGTCAACAATGAGGTCAAAGCAAGGCCTTTAGCTGATCAGGCGGTAAGAAATTGTTTATCAAAAGGTTTCAGATATATTCAACCTACAAAATGCATTGTGCTTTCAGCGATTACAATCGAATACGCAACAACTTGACTCAAGAATTCGAGATCTCCATAACCAAATGATGGCGTTGCGAAGAAGTGTTGACACAGAAGTCAGCGATCGCGTTAGAGTTAATCAAACTCAACAGGATACGTAAGTAACTCCTCTATGGTATTTAATTATTAGGATAAACCGATTACAAGAGACCATCCGACAGCAAGAGGCCAATAGAAACGAGCTTTTGGCTAACGTAACAAGACGAGGAGACCTTGATAAAGCCAAATTGGACGAGGAAACTCGCCGATTAAACGATCGGATTCAACTTATCACAACGGAAGTGTCAAGAAATCTGAATGATCGAGAGCAACGACTTCGCGACGACCTTTTACAAAAATATAATGGAGTTCAGATGGTAAGCAAGTATAACATACTTCATGAAACTATTTTTCGACCTATAAAAGGTCTATTATAAAAAATTGATGATTAAAGACACCAGCCATCAAATGATCAGTGTGTTATCAATTACCAGACGCAACCAAATAACGAAATTATGATTTCAGAGTGTGAAATCACAATTTGATGCCCGTTTGGAAAGAGAAAACGAAATACAACGGAACCTGGACGAGAGACTCCGCAATCAAGACCAGCTGATAGAGCAGGCCAGAGCGCAGATTCAGCAACAAAAAACGAAAAACAAAGAACGCTTTCAGAAGGTGAACAGTGCGCTGGCGACACTGCAGAAATACTTTGATGCCGGCAACAAAAAGATTGACAAATTGATGAACTCGGAGATCCAGGCACGGTATGACAAACGACTTTTTATTTCGAAAAGACAGATAATAGAAAAGAGCTACTAAAAACTCTTTTACAGACGAGTTCATGAACGAGGACTACTGGGAAGAGTGACAAACACAGAAGACAAGGTCAATGCCTATTTGAACAGTCTTTCCGCGGCTGTTGATGAAGTTCGGGCAGGAAACGAGAATGCCAAGATGCCTAATATTGATATTGAAGCAGTAAGATTCAAAAAAAAACACCATGTATTATATTACCTTATACTTGATGATTTTAGCTTCGCCGGGAAATTGAGGGAATAGCAGCGGATAAAAACAAGCTTAGTATGGAAGGACTGCTCAAATTGGAGGAAAAAATATCCAGAATGCAACATTGTAAGGCATTCTTGGAACAAGAGAAAAAAATTTCTTGTCCAATCTTTATCTACAGTGGGGACCTGATCCAGTGACAAAAAAAGTATCATTTTGCATTCTTTTTGTGAGGGAAAGGACGCGCAGTTAAAAACGGAAGTTTTTTAGTTGGAGAGGGAGGCATTTTGCCACATTTTTGATACTTCCCTGATGCAAAATGATACTTTTTTTGCCACTGGATCAGGTCCCTCACTGTACTGCAATATTATCAAAAATTACCAATTTCAGCACTAAACCGAGACCGTCGTGAGATTCAAGGGAAACTGTCGGACAGCAACGATGCCAGACAAAACAAACTCAAATCTCAGATGGCCAAATTGGACGATCTGTTAGATGATGTTGAGAGAACTCAAGACCGAGTGAGAGACAAGGTCGAAAGGCAAATTCCTCGAGATCTGAACGAACTGTCAGCCAAGGTGGACAATCTGAAGCAACAAATGACTCGACGAATTGATCATGAGGAAGAGGAACGGTAAGAAATCGAAAAATATGACAAATTAAATAATTTTAGATACCAAGCCATCAAAGAGCTTCAAGATGCCTACGGAAAGTTGGTTGTGAGGAACAGAGCCGACAGAAGAGATGGATCAGCAGCTCCATCGTCGGTGAGATTTTTAAACCAATTTTTAAATGCCATTTTTGTCATAATATCCCTTTCAAAATCAAATTTTAATTTTTGACCTATACACGAAAATTATTGCATCATTTCCCAGTCGGCGTTAAAACGAGACATCGACGAATGCAAAGTGGCCATCCAGAAGTTGGCCGAGTCCGTTACAACCGTTAAAAACGTGCTAGATCGAAGGCTCATGGAGGAAATTCGAAAGGTAAACAATTGAAAAAAGGCTAAAACTAACGTACGACAAACATACCCTTATTTTCAGCGAGAAACCGATGTGGAGACGCTAACAGCGCGAGCCGACGCATTGGCAGCGCAAGTTGCCCAACGGGCGGCATAACAAACAGGCAAAAGTTTGATTTCAATAAAGAAAAACGTGTTGGGCAGACTTGTTTTTTGAGGGAAATAAAAAAAGTCTAGGGGAATTCGGCCGGGAATTGGACTGCGAAAAGACAAAACGAACGGAGTGGAGTGTCTAGGGAGACAAAATGTAAAGAAAGCCACGGAACTTTTACTCTGGCACACGGATTTATATTATACTCTACCACAAGATAAAATTTTTTCGAAAAATCCCGCTATTTACACAATTCCACGGAATTTACTCTCTACCATATGAAATATAGAAAATAACAGATCTAATAATTAGAAAAGATCAAAGAAAAAATATTATTTTAGGTATAAAAAAAGTATTCAACATATTACGCTTCCTCCAATATAAGAAAATCAATTTAATCAAAATCAACAAAGCAAACCCAGGTAACAACGTCCTAAATAATATTCAAAAAAAATCTAATCCATGATAGTAATCTTAGACGGGTTATATACAGTATCAGGATATACATCCTTCAAGGAATTGAATCTTTTGGTGTAAAATCCCCTCAAATAACCTTCGTGGAAGCCCTTCTTCTCGTCAATAAGTGGAAGATCATTTGTCCTGGCCTCCCTGTTGATTATTACCTGCCCATCAGCGTTGACCGTAAGATGCGGAATATCAGCTTCGGTCGGTTCGCCATTAGGAAAAGTAAGAGGCTTCAAATCGATCAAGTGCTTGATTTTCCACAATTCCAAGTTCACATCGGCTGTGTTGCGGAATATCGTCATCTTTCCGGGCTCAAAGTTTTCGCCAAACAAGGTTTTTACTCTGAAATTGGAATTACTTTAGTCTAGTATAATACAATAACCAAAAAATAGCCAAAATAATTATCAAAGCCTTTCGATTCACTTTAGAAAGGTTTAGAAACAAAATTTCAACCCTCAATTTCACATCACAATATTTCTCGGATATTATTCATGAGCCTAAACCATAAAAAACACAAAAGATAAACCTCTTACCTTGCCTGAGTCCATTTCGGTTCAGCCTGCGGACTTCGGTAGAGCCAAGCAACCCAAAGTTTTGGGGGTTCTCCATCCATTTTCTCTTCGAAATTTTCGGGCAAAGCCTCATTCTTCTCGAAGTCATATTCCCTTTTGCCATCTTGACGTCGAGGAAGATATCGCCACCATCGATTGTACTTTTTATGCACGTAGCAGTTACGGATCTGCTTGGCCATGGTTGTCCAAGATTTCTCGGAGCTCGGAGTTTTTTGGCCAGAAAAAAAAGTAAAATTTATGAAGACGAAGTGTCACTTTCGGATTTTTCGACGAAGTGTCAAAGTTATATTGGAAAAGGTAAAATACGCGTTCGTAATGTAAGTAAATGTTTGTGAATAAGTGGGAAGTCGTTGAGATTTTCAAAGATACCATTGGGACGTTCAATTGTCAAACAGTGAATTAATTTTTTTTTTTTGATATTAGGAATCATGGTGAATATTGGAAGATGATTTTTGCTGGTTCCAAGACTCCAATTCTTCTCTTATTGTTCTGCCATAGGTAAAGATTAACCGTCAGCCTCTTTATAGCATGGTGAATTGTGTCTTTACCATTATATTCCACATTAAACTTGATTTTAAAGAATCTCACTTTAACCGATCCCCTCGAAAGTTAATTTCTGATCGGAACGGTAAAATACGTCACTCCGTTCTCCATAATTTTCCATTATTTTCGTCACTTCTGAATCACTGTTTTTCTTATTGAATTTTAATTAAAATCACCCATCGCAATAACCGTACCCAAAAATCGGTTTATCTTTCCCGGGGATGAGATTGGGGCGAGTTGTTTGGGAATGGGAGCAAGCTCAAGTGGTGTGGAGGGGATTGCACGGCAATTCCTGCGAAATTTGATGGGATTAATAAGGAAAAAAGGCGGCGCTGATTCTGGAGAACCCATTCTTCCGCTTCTTCGCCTCCGATCAAACCGTAATTTCCATTTTCCTCGCCTCAAATATTATTTCGAATGTAATTTCCGTCCCATTTCCGAGCCATGCAATGAGAAATGTTTCCGGTCCGAGCCTTTTGTAAGTTCGCCAGGTGTAACGGGGGTACTGTAGTTGAAGTCAATGGGAGAGAAGTAACTGCTAAGGTGATAATTATTGCTAAAGCCATTTTACTGTATAAGATTTACATTCCCGTCAATATTTGGCAAAATTTTATATTACACTTGATCAGTTGAAATAATATCTTGATTTGGTCCATATTAATACATCTTCCCGTAGTTCTGTTGTCACAGTAATCCTTTCTGGCCTTTTAGCATAGTTTTATAACTATCAAAACTCATCAAAAACAATTTTTTTCTATGATATTACACTTGATGACTTAACCAAATATCTCCCATATTTTCCAGCCTATGTCTCCTAACTCTTCTCTCAACCATAACTCTAACTCTAAACGAGGTTGTGGCCACATTACGCACCGTTATTGCAACGGATGAAGTAAACATGGTAGCTGAATGGAGGTTGTATAACAGATGCAGTCATGGATTTGTCCAGCTATTTTTGGGTAATGTTAATGCTCTCGGAAAGGGTGACAATGACTGTCTAAGTAAGTTGAGATAACAAAGATTTTACGCAAACTGTTTAGCAAGGTTTACGGTGCTCAAAAATGACTGGGATGACAGTTTCATGCTTCAACAGGTCCATTCAAAGAGATATCTTTGCTTCAACTCCAAATTTCAGTTGGTTCCAAAGGTAAACACATGGTTTAATGTAGTCAGAATAGCGTGATCAGTGCTGGGATATGGTCTACATAGTTTTTAATTGAAATTTTTTGGACTTTAGTTCATCTTTGTATACTTTTTTTTCTGAAGTCATCAAAATATGTTGATCTACCGTAATCCATTTATTACTTGGTTATTTTTGTAAGTTTCAATTTGAAAATTTTACGAGTCAAAATATAGACATAGCTTATCAATTATGCCAAATTTCATATACTTGTGGCGTTATCTTCCTTCTAAATCATCTGTTTTTTTTCAGTCCACCCCCTCCTATCGCTGTCGATTCAAGGAGCGCCTCCAAAAGTCGGGCTATTCCAAATTCGAATCCAAATGGCGACACGGACATTTTATTGGGTTTGACAAGGACGGCCATCCAATTTCGTCGCCGAATTCCACGAAATCCCATTGTTTCCAGTTCACCAAACTCAGCGCCCAGCCAAACGGTCCCATTCGAGATTGTCCGACGGCCTATCGCCGGAGATCTCATCGATTCGCGGTGCCGCAGGTCAACGAAATTCAATCGGCTTCGATTTTTGGGATCCTCAAAGAAACGTTTTTGTCTAGAATATTAGTCTAGAAAAAGAATTTTTTTGGCTTAACGTCTAGTGTAATATAAAAGTTGGCTCTAATTGATGCATTTTTAAGATTTCCATGAAAAAATCATGCCATTAATAAGTTTTAGGATGTTTTGCATCGAATTAAAATCTATATTTTTACTTCTTTTAAATTTTTTGACCTTATTTTAGGCTAAAATAATATTAAAAAACGCAAATTTTTGATGACCTCCAAGTTCTAATATTTTTTTTCTAATATTGTTCCAAATTTTTTAAAATATTTACATCTATAATATTTCTATATTTTATCCTGTCTACAGCCATGATCACCATGAAATGATTATTCAAATCAACATTCATTATTCCCCGATCGAAATATAAAATAAAAAGGCAGTGAAATATAAATGTACAGTTGTTTATGACCCCCTCTACACTCCTCTCGCTGCCCATTACGACGTGTGTTCACTGTAGTCCTCGGTGTCGTCTTCTTGGAGAACCTCCAGTCTGGAGCCGCTGATCGCTCGCTCCATTTTCGCATATTGATGAGTAAATTTCAATTCGTAGGGCCCGATTAATCGCTCAATTTCCTCCTGAATGGCGGTGAATGTCACACTGAAGGCGGAGATTCCAAACGCCGCCGAAATGTAGAGCAAAATCGATGGGAGTTCATCTTTGTCATCTTCACAGCCGATGGTGGACATTTGAAGGAAAACGGAGAGAATCGCATCAATGAACGGCTAAAATATATTGTCTAACTGCCTGTTAGAGGCATAATCTACAATATTCTTCTCAAAAAACACTCTATTTCAACTAGCTTTAACTTATTTTTGCCAAATTTTTATATTCCAACAATATTTTTCCAAGTATAACATATTTTTTGTTAAATTTCCTTTTTCAAAAACCCCTAAAAATTCCAACATCCCCTAAGGCCCTTACAAACTTACCGTATCATCAGCTCCTTGTTCAACCACATCATAAGCAATTGAAACCAAAAAAAGTACTGAAAGCAGTAGAAGAAGAAGTTGTTTGACTCCAGAAATGACCGATGTGATTGCTCGAGCACACTGTCCAAGGTAGAGGAGGACAAAAGGGATCCCAAAAGCGGCATAGAACATGGAAAAGATTTTGGATTCAATGTTCAAATCATCAATATCAACAGGGCCTAAAGTAATATAATTGGTGATTTTTGATATTTTTGGACTATTTTTATTGTAAAAAAGGTATGTCACTGTGGTCTGTCAGCCTTAAAATTCCTTTGTGGATTAAAAAAAACACTAAAATTTAATTTCGTGTAATTGAAAATTTTAAAAATTTTTTTTCACTTTGCAAAAACTCCCTTACCTATTGTTGTGATCAATGAGAAACAATGCCGGAAAGCCAATCCAAACGACGGTTTCAGTCGATTTCGAGGTGCGATTTGCCCACTTTCGATCCGCTGACTCAACGATTTCTCATACGAATCCAACTTTTGATTGGCCAATAGTGACCAGTCATGTTCTGAATCCAAATTTTAAAAATTTTTGATAGTCTTTTACCTTGTCGCCCAATTGCTTCGGCATAAAGGACATTGAGGAGCTCGGCACGCTCGAAATCAAGACGTTCTGAAGATGAACCAATAGCCTGGAAAGTGATGATGACATTTTAGATAAAACAGGTAAACACAGCTAGCCAGCTGAAGCAACAGCTGAATTTATTGAACAGAAATTTGTGAAATAACATATAAATCATTTAATTCATACTTTTAAAAGTCTAATCGTTCGAGTTTTACAGCAATTGCCATTTGATTGCGAAATTATGCAATGAATGTCAAGTATAATAAAAAAAGTGAATGGATGATCAAGCATATGGTGGCATATGACATTCCAATAAATTTTATATTGAATTGCAACCTTTACTACATCTGAAGCACTAATTCTATTTTGCATCGCATTAGTATTCAATTTTCACCTTACCTTGCACTGGACCTCCAACTAAACCCCCTCAAACCTAGGTCAAATCCCAAATAAAAAGATCAAAGAAGCACTTCAAATGTCTGTCCAAGTCTCTAAAAATTCTGTCCTACCTTTAAACCCGAGCCTCGTTTCCACAGGAAGAAGAAGATCAACGACCCGATAACCAGGTAGGCCAAGATCAACAACAAATAAAACAAAGTTCGTCGGAAGGCAAATTGGAACCGAGGCATCATTATGTAGCCCATCGGAGATTAGGCTTTTCGGCAGGAGGGAAGATGCACTCCGAGATCAAGCATACGCCTGTTCCATTGGGGGGCCGGCGGGGGGCGCCGATCCCCTCAGGGAAAACGCTTGGGATTTTTTGTTCCTGGTGACAATGGATTAAAATTATGAGGCTAAATATAAACAGAGGGCGGCATGGAGGTTGCAAAAACCCAAAACAAAAAATATTATAATAAAATCGGACTTTTTCACAGCACTTTTTGCATCTTACAGTTAATATCACCGGAAACCACTGAAAAAATTTTAAAATTTTTATCTATAAAACCTTTCCAACATGAGATCTATGCTTTTAGACCCCTTACAAACTCTTTAATACCATTTTTCCACTTCTAAAAATCGCGGGTAATATTTATAATCATTATGTATAAATTTACATATTATACATGTTCACTTAGGAACAATATACTGAGTACCATGAAGATTGAAAATAAGGCTGGATAATTATTGCTGGACAAAATAATGTGAGACCCGTAGGGAATTTTGCTAAGAAAAGTTGATTGATAAAAAATGAGATTAAGATGCAAAAGATGACATCACATTCATAAAAAGTACTGTCAAAAAGCAGTCACTTCTTCTGGGATCGCGTTCTTTTTAGTTGAATCAGATCGTAATATTCATGAATCCATGCGCTTTGCCTGAAAATAGACAAATTTTATTCCACTTTAATAAGTTTTTTTTTCAAGTATAAGGTCAAGTTACTCATGACAAAAACTGATCCCAAATCTCGATTCAACTTACTCAATGGCCGTCATCCAATCCTTCAAGTCTTTTTCGGTTTCTGCTGCCAATTTTATGGTCCCATGACTTGTTTTCGGAACTGTTCCAATACTTTCCAATTTACATACTGTAACTGAATCCGAAGTCACCGAAAATAGCTCAAGGCAATATGGATGAGCACGATCTTCGACTTTCCGGAACCTAATCGACTCCAATGAGATGATTCCCCGCGGAGCAGAGGTCTAAAAAACAAAAATTATATTGTACCAAGTCTGATGGCTAGTATAATATAAACAAATCCCAAACTTTGGAAAACCACTCACATCATGATCCTCAAAGTAGTAGAGACAATGTTCCATAAGTGCAAACCATCTTTTGTTCCACTTCCAACCCTTGCTGCTCTGTTTTAAAAGGAATCCAGTCTTGGATGACTGATGAAGAAGATTCTTGGTGATGTCAGCAAATTTGTCGTATACGAATGCATGCGCTTTCACTTCGTTGTATACATTCTAAAAGTCAAGTAGACAATAATAAGAAACTAAACTTACCAATAAGAACTCCTTTGAGAGCGAAGTTCCCTCGCAGATCTTCAAGAAGTCGGCTGGCTTTATAAAATCCAAGGAATGCACCACTTTCGGGTTGTGTAATGAGGTATTCAACATCAGAACGGCGTAGAGGAATGTGTGACACGTCGCTGAAGATATTACACATTATATTAGATTTTCATTTCATGTTCTTACCAGCATTAATAAAAGTCGAACTTTTCGAATTTGATTCGCAGAACCAATTCGAAAAGGTTTCCAAAACCCTGTCGATGATCTGGCTCTCTCCTCCCAATTGAAATGAGTTCAAAAAGGTCCGAAGAGCAGGCACAATCTCCAGATCCTCCAAACTCTGCAACTTTATGAACTCCTTGAGCACTAATTTTGTATCTTCCCCATCTGCACCTAGGTATTCTCCGATCGCTTTTTTGGAAAGCCCTCTAGTCTCATATAAATATTTGGCAATGGTAGCGGGATCTTTCTCCAAGATCGCTCCTTCCACCAGCTTGTCCATCGTCAGTTTGGGCTTCTTGTTAAAGGCTCTTATTTGGAGTTTGGGGTCTTGCAAAGCCATGTGATAACTAAAACAAGGAACAATACAAAAACTGTGCTCGTTCTTTGAGAGCGCAAAGAACAGTTTCGGAAAACAGTCACCTACTCTATCTCCTCCAAGTTTAGACTGTCGATTTCGTCTTGTTTCCGGATCAGCAATGATTCCAATTCCTAGAAATATTCGTATATCATAACAAGAAAATCATAGCAGACTTCAGTTCCCATTGATCCGCGAGAAACAAAGATCAACTGAGCTTATCATAAGATCTAGCCCTCCCCTTCTCTTCCAAAAATGACCGCTCTAAACCACAAAAAACAAATGAACTTTACACCTACATGAATTCGGGAAACGACTTCGTCCTTGCGCTGATGAATCTGGTCTAGCCGTCCTTTTTCGGCCTCTGTGAGCTCATCCAGATGGAATATCCCATCTTCCATCGTGATTTATATTAGTTGAGCATTCGACCTATAAATGAGTAATATTATTTATGAATAATATAATCGTGACCATTGAAATGCGAATAAACAGCGAGTGGAAGGCACGTGAGCGTATTTATGCAGAGCCGCGAAAATCTGAAACCAAGAGATCCCGAATTTTAGTCAAAAATATTGGAATAAATGATGGATTATTCGGAGTTTCCAGAAAATCGGTCAGCGCGACTCCTTTTGCTTTTTATTTTTTAGGATTTTCATTTTCACTTTTTGATTTGCAGTAATTTACAAGTTACATGCTAAAATTTCAAGGGCAGATCTCATTTGGAACATTTTTTTTTCATGTTATCCATGTCTGGATGACGAATTTTTTATGTCGTCGATTAGGCGAAAAATTGTTTTGCCAAGTTTTATATGATTCGCAAGCTCTTCGATTGTGACGACCGGCCGGAGGTTTTGTGTTAGTTTTGTGTGAGTTTTTGCTCCCGTCCGTCTTGTGTCGGGCCTTTCCCACTTGTCCCACAAACTTCCCGGTCGTTTCCCGGCTTTTCGATCAGGCCGTGATAAGTTCGAGGCGCTCCATTTCCAAAAGGTTATCATTTCCCCCCTCCTCTCGAGGTGGGGTACTTTGATGTTTGATTTTATTTTTAGGTAAACCCCATAAGCGGAGTTTGTTTTGATTGGGGAGAGGCATTATCAATTACTCTCTCGCCGCCGCTGAAACGGACGTCTGTTTGTTTGTAACAGTCTTATTAGTTGAATCGGGACTCGTGTGTGCCTGTTTGGACGGTCAGTTGACATTCCTTTGCAAAAGAACGTTTAGGTTATATTAAACTACCAAAAATTTATGTAATTTCGCTGCTAAATGTTTGAATTTCTTATCTCCATGTGATGTTTACGATTTTCTGCTGGGAATCCAGCAATAACTTGAGTATATTTGTGATAAGTTTGCAAAAAATTTTTGGTATGTTATCCTTGATGTCTAAATTAATATAAAAACGTAGTTCATGTTTCTCCTCTTGTCTTTGCTGGTCCTTGTTTACTCTCGTGGTCTGCTTGACGGGTTTAATTGTTATTTTCTCCCATTTTTTTATTTCCCCGGTGTTTTACTTATATTCTCCTTGCAGAAGATGCTGTTCAAAGTGAATCCCGTCAATCTCGGCGGTGGGATGCGCCTTTTCCACAGCAGTGTCGTCGTCAGATCGAGTGTGCCGATCAGCAAATTCGAGCCCGAGAAAACGCTTCCGTACGAGAAAATCCAGGCCAATGTGGAGATTGTTCGCAAACGCCTGAACCGACCTCTGACCCTCTCCGAGAAGATCGTCTACGGTCATTTGGACGATCCCAAGAACCAGGAGATTGAGCGTGGAGTCAGCTACTTGCGCCTGCGACCCGACCGAGTCGCCATGCAAGATGCCACCGCTCAAATGGCCATGCTTCAGTTCATTTCCTCGGGTCTTCCTCAGGTCGCGGTCCCATCCACAATTCATTGCGATCACTTGATCGAGGCCCAAGTTGGCAGCAAAAAGGACACGGACAGAGCCAAGGACTTGAACAAGGAAGTCTACGACTTCTTGAGCTCGGCCGGAAACAAATATGGCGTCGGATTCTGGAAGCCGGGATCGGGTATTATCCATCAGATCATCCTCGAGAACTACGCTTTCCCCGGCCTTCTCCTCATCGGAACCGACTCCCACACCCCCAACGGAGGAGGTCTGGGTGGAGTCTGTATTGGTGTTGGTGGAGCCGATGCCGTCGATGTGATGGCTGACATCCCATGGGAACTCAAATGCCCCAAGGTGATTGGAGTCAAACTTACCGGAAAATTGTCGGGATGGACTGCGTCCAAGGATGTCATCCTCAAGGTCGCTGATATCTTGACTGTCAAGGGAGGAACTGGCGCGATTGTTGAGTACTTTGGCCCTGGAGTCCAGTCCTTGTCTTGCACTGGAATGGGAACCATCTGCAACATGGGAGCTGAAATTGGTGCCACAACTTCGATCTTCCCCTACACTGCCTCGATGGGAGAGTATCTGAAGGCCACTGGCAGAGAAGGAATCGCGAAAGAAGCGGACAAGTACAAGAGCTTGTTGACCCCCGATGAGGGCGCTCAATATGATAAGGTAGGCAAGGATAATATGCATTTTTTTGTTTTTAGTGCAAAATCAATCAAATTATGGTTATTGTAGGTGATTGAGATCGACTTGGACACCCTTATTCCTCATGTAAACGGTCCATTCACCCCGGATCTTGCTCATCCCATTGACAAACTCGGAGCTCACGCGGAACAACATAATTGGCCCAAGGAGATCAAGGTCGGTCTCATTGGATCCTGCACCAACTCCTCGTACGAAGATATGGCTCGCTCCGCTTCCATTGCTCAACAGGTAGGATAAATTCAGTTTTTTCGGAGTTGGATTGTTGGATCAAGTATAAGTTTTTTGTGTTTTGATGTTAATATTTTCTGTGTTTAGGCCATTGACAAGGGAATCAAGGCCAAATCTCTCTTCACCATCACTCCCGGATCCGAACAAGTCCGTGCCACCATCACTCGTGATGGATTCACCGAGACCTTCGAGAAGATCGGCGGAGTTGTCTTGGCCAACGCCTGCGGCCCATGCATCGGCCAATGGGACCGTAAGGATGTGAAGAAGGGAGAAAAGAACACGATTGTCACCTCATACAACCGTAACTTCACCGGTCGTAACGACGCCAACCCCGCCACCCATGGTTTCGTCACTTCGCCGGAACTCGTGACCGCCCTCGTCCTGGCTGGACGTCTGGACTTTGACCCCAGAAACGACGAACTCACCGCCGCCGATGGCTCCAAATTCAAGCTTCAGCCCCCAACCGGTGAATGCCTCCCGGCCAAGGGATACGACCCAGGAGAGGACACCTACCAACCACCAAGCAAGTCGGGCCAAGTCATCGTGGACCCCCAAAGTCAACGTCTCCAACTCCTCGAACCCTTCAAGGCTTGGGATGGAAAGGATCTGGAAGACTTGACCATCCTCATCAAGGTCAAAGGAAAGTGCACCACCGACCATATCTCCGCCGCCGGCCCATGGCTCAAATACAGAGGGCATTTGGATAACATCTCGAACAATTTGTTCTTGACCGCCGTCAATGCAGAGAATGGAGAAATGAACAAGGTGAGATTTTTAGTTTTTTTGAGCTTTGAATTTAGGTTTGAGTGAAGAGGAAGTTAATTGAAGGGGAAATTATGTTATATGTGATGTGAAAAATATTGTACGTGAGATTTTAGGTGAAAAACGTGACCACTGGTGAATATGGAGCTGTCCCAGACACTGCTAGAGACTACAAGGCCAAGGGAATTCAATGGGTTACCATCGGAGACGAGAACTACGGTGAGGGATCGTCTCGCGAACATGCCGCCTTGGAACCCCGTCATCTTGGAGGAAGAGCGATTATTGTCAAGAGTTTCGCCCGTATTCATGGTAAGTAATACTGTTTGTAGATGGGAATAAGAATTAGCAATGTGATGAAAACAGTTTAGCCCTTTTATTTTGGGGATAAAATTAAATTTTGACCTTGTTTTAGAGACCAACTTGAAGAAACAGGGTATGCTCCCTCTCACCTTTGCCAACCCCGCTGACTACGACAAGGTCAGACCCGATGACAAGGTCTCCATCCACGGATTGACCAGCTTCGCCCCCGGCAAACCCCTGACTTTGGTGCTGAAACATTCGGATGGAAAGAAGGAGGAAGTAAAATTAAATCACACCTTCAACGAACAACAGATTGAATGGTTCAAGGCCGGCTCAGCCCTCAACCGCATGAAACAATTGTTGGCCAACAAGTAGACTCTTCTTCTCGCTAAGCTAAGCACAGGATTTGACTATTTTGGATACCCGATTTGTTTAATTATTCGCCGGTTTAGTGGTAGCCACTGTTTTTTCGGACTTGTGTCATATTAGGATAAATCTTGTGTTTTCTCTTTTTCATGTTCCATCCGTTGATATTTGGGAGTAAATAGTACAACACTGAAGAGAGCTGTCGCGATTATGCTACCCATCCAAAGGTATTGAGCGGCTGAAATTCATCAAATGTTAGAATTTTGTTGATTAGGTCTAGCGTAATATAATTTAGTGACTTTTATGTCAGCAAATCCGCTTTTATGATTTAATCTTTAATCACATGTCTGTTGGAGCCCGCAAAGAGTACTAGTACGAGATTTAAATTTCAATTTTTTGTGTTTTTTACTTACTATTCCACTGAAGAATCTCCACATCCAAATCGACCCGAGTGCAAGTCTGATGGGCTCGCATTTGATCGGTGGGTGCGGTGGTAAGCAAGGAGGTCGCAATTATGTAGATTATACCAAAGATTTGCCTGAAATTGCGCAATTGCCGAGGGAATCAGTCCTACTCTCCATGGCGGACTTGACCCCGCTCCTCGGCGTCCATTACCCCGCGCTTTTAGGGCCCCTGCAACGCGAGTGGGAGTGGAGGTCAGCGCCGCGCCTTGGAGGCTTTTATTCCGCCCAAAAAAGGGTCCAACGGGTTTAGTGCTTACCCGAAAAATATCAAACAGCCCGAGGAAAAGGCCTCCGGCACCGGAAAAGTGCACTCCACGGCCAGTTCCAGACTGACCGGATAAGTGGCCAGACCGAAGAAGCCGAAGCAGAAAATGGACAGCATCACCAGAGCGGGTTGATTCTCGCGCAGCACGAACAAAGACATTGGAATTGTGCAAATGGCGGTCATGCTGAGACAAAGCTTGTAGGCCTCATTGAAGCGTTTTGTTCGGTCCACAATAACTCCGGTGATGGCGGATCCAACCAGTCCGGCCACTATCATTCCACTCCCACATAACGAGATAATAGTGACGTCATAGCCTTGAGAGCAGAGCGTTGGTTGAAGGTTGTTGAAAAGACAATTGAACAGACCAACTCCACTTCCAACTGCCATGTTTAGGATGATAAAATTCTTGTCGGTGATCAGAGTCTTCAAACTTTTTTTGAAGTCTCCGGCATCGGTTGAGCCATCGCCTGAGGCGGATGGAGGAGTTTTGGGGGCCGTTCTGGTCACTCCAAATGATAGGATTAAAGTAATCAAGGTCAGGAGGGAGGTTAGGCCATTCTGAGAGCATTTTATTAAATTTGATACAGTAACTTCCAGTCTTAAATTTTGATAAAATTTAGGGCATTGGGTTTGAAAATATTGTTTTCTTTTTGATGAGAGCCGCTTAATTTTTACACAAAAATTCATTTTTTTCCAAACGTTATTTTAGAGTATTATCCTTCAAAAAGAAACATTTCCTTGGCCTTTTTGAATTGATTCTTCTTCGAAACGGCCTCGAAAGGTTCAAGCGATTCGTCTTTGAAATGATTATAAGCCCTATGAATCATAGTTTTTTCGATTTCGAAATTGGAAAAATGCTATTAGAAGAGTCAGCTTGAGTAAAAAGCGACATAAATCTCTGGAAATCTGTTTGGGCTTATGAAAAATGGCCCTTCATAAGTGCTGAATCTGCCATTCCTAATGTCATCTTGACTTTTATACCATTTCCGAGACCTTATGTTGACTTCAAACTACTTTAAAATCAGTTAAAAATTTTCGAACCAACGAAAATTGCACCCTTCTCTTACCAAGATCATAAAGTCCACTTTCGAGTTGCTGTTAACAACAAGTGGCGATATGGAGTACATGGTCGCCACACCCAGCGAATTGGAGAGCGCCGCCAACGTGTTTGCGGTCACTCTCTCCGAGTTTGGGAACCAAATAGCAGCAGTCTTGGTGGTCAGATACATGACGAACGGCTGGATCGAGGCGGCCAAGGCTTGGCCGAACAAGGTCAACCAAAATCTGGCTGGACCGGATAAGAAGACGGCCGAGAAACGGATCAAATTCCCGAGGAAATTGAAAACAGCACCAGCAATACACTAAATCTTAATTTGAGGTGGTTTTGATGGGTTAAGCGTGATATTTTAGAGGTGGATTATTCCAAGAGTAACATTGAATTTGTTCCAATTTTGCATCTGCATAAAAAATCAATGGTGAATTTTTCAATAAAAAAATGGACACCAGGAATTTGCAATTTTTTTCTGCAAAACGCAAGCTGAAAATCTGGCAAATGTCGTAGAAATTCCCTGATTAATTTCATCCTTTTGCTGGGTCAAGTGTAATAATTTGACTCAAAATTCGTCCTAGTTCAGAAAAACTCTTACAACAACTCTAATCCCGAATCGATCCACTCCCCAGAACGCCACAATCCCACACGGAATCGAGACCGCCATGAAGATGACATTCAACAAAGTCGCCGCATTTCTGTCGCCATAAAAGGAGTTGGTGTAATAGGAGATCGGAGCGAATGTAATCCACGTCTAGCTGAACATGTTTAGGGCGGCGCGGAATCGGCTTACCATCGCATTCGAGAAGTTCAACAGACACACAACCAACAGCACGAGCCATCGTTGTGTGTAGACCCGAAACATTTGTTAATAAGTGCAAAAACCAATGCTTTGAAATGCCTTTATTCCGTTCAATTATATTCTGTTATCAGCGCTGTTGTTCGAGTCGAGTCCTGCCCCCCATTTTCAAGGCAGATGGGCCAAATGGTAAGCTAGCAGATTGCACAGTTACCTCCAATGATAATACGCGAACTATACAACCTACTACCTCAACACCGGACGCCATTATTGCTTTTTGTTTGTTTTTTGGTGTTTTTCTGCATTTCGGTGGGTTTTCTGCGATTTTTTTCGTTTCTTGGCTATTCCGAACCGCCGCTCCTCGAAATACGAACACTCGAACGACCCGGCTCCGAAGCCTGTGTTATCTCAACATTAAAAACACAAGTTCGGATCTACGGGTTGATCGGATGCGCGATCACTGTGAGGAGCCGGAAAAAGCGGCCCAAAATTGGGGATTTTGAGGCTGAAGAGAAGAGTGGACACGAGACCGGCAAGAGGGAATGGACATGGGGAAAGTGGCGGCGTCTCGAGGAGAAGGAATGGCCAGTGCGCTGGACAGACGGACGAGCCGAATGGGCGTTGGGGAGGGGGGCTTGGGAGGATGAGGCGAACCCCCACCCTACAAGCTAATACCCACAACTACCGCCGCCGCAGAGAGCGGGCGAGGCGAGGAGAGTGGGGGTGGTGCGCCGAAATGCAGGGCATCTGCCCCGCCATCGTTCGGGCTCTGGACAATCGGGCGTTGACGCGGCGCCGTCTGCTATTGACGCGTCCGCGGCCTCCCCCCTCTCCACCCCAACCCTCTGACCCCAGTGGACGGCGTTTTCGCACTGTTCGTCGCGCCCACTCCCCAACGGACGCACTCCCTCGGCGGCGGATGACCAGTGCAGAATGGCACTGCAACCTGCCCCACCCGACCGGCCCTCGTTTCGGCACAGCTGGCCTTTTGGGGGCGTGGTAGTGGTCAAAATCGACGAAAACCGAGAGGTTGGAGGCGCCGAAAAGACCGAGAAACAGAGCAGCGAGTGAGTGAATGATGATGGCGAGTGCTGTGGAAGGGAAAGGGCGCACATCCACTCCCCATCTCGACCCCATGAAGAGGTGGTGGTGGTGGGGATGGAGACGCCTGCTCCCCTTCGCCAAACGCGCCCCATCACTTTTAAGGCTAGAAAAAACTGGGCAGTGAGTGTGTGTGGAATGCACCGCTCGCTCTCTGCCCAGAAAAAGATGCATCGTCGTCGCGGCTCTGCCCGCGTTCTTGTCGGGGTCTCCGGAAACCCTCCATTCGACAACTGCTGCCCTCGAACGAAGGCTCCCACAGTCGCCTTTTCTTCTCCTTTCGTCTTCCCCTTTCGCTCCTGCCGTCCTCCGACGACTAGCACTTGTGCCACGCGGCGCCTGTCCTCGCTCGTTTACGGTAGAAGGCCGGGACGATGGGAAGACGATGGAGCGAAGGGAAGGGAGAGAAAGCAGAGTGTTTGGAGAGACCTTCTCCTCTACGCTAGCGTCGTTCTGCGAGTGCTTCGGGCCCGCCGGTCGCCCCTCATGACCCCTAACCCGGCCCCTGGTTCGGCTGCCCGGCCGGCGGTGGTTTCGAAAGGACGCGCGCAGAGGACCGACCGGTTTCGAAAACCGAACCGTTTAAAGACAGCCCTTGAAGAGACCGAATTCAAAGTTTAAGCATACCTCTTCAAGTCAAGAAAAAACCGAAATGAGATGCTTCAGCGGACTCGCAGTAAACCAGCCCGAAGAATTTGCGAACGACGCCGAGGCCCTATGCATAGTAGCGCCGCCCCGAAACAAAAGCCAGCTGCTGGGCTCACCTATTGGCTGAGCCGGCCGCCCCGAGCTATGAGATCACACCGGGCCGCTAAAGTGGGCGCCGCTGACTCATCACCAGAACGCGGAGCAGATGTCATACGGGTGGATCTTTTCGGCGAAAAACAATTTGCCAGTTAAAACTACTCATAATTACTTATCTTGGCTCAACTGAAAGCGCCTTAAAGACCGTCTATTCAGCGCCGGGGAGCTTGTAATCCTAGCGCACTAATTAGAATCGCAAAAAAGAGGAGTTTCAGACAAGACGGACGTCCTGAAGCAGGAACTACCCTCGGAATCGTCGGCAAACGACAAAAACGAACAAAATAAGGGCAAGAAGGTGATCTTAGGACAGTAAATCGTTGCACGTGACCCTCAAAAAGGAGAAAAAACGCCGAGTGAAGCCGGAGCGAATGACTGAGGGACGGGAGAAAGAAAAAGTAGGGTGCGGTCTTCGCGAAGGGCGACGACACACCGAGCAGAGACCGCGGAGTCGACGGAGGGACCCGCTCCGGGGAGGGGACAAAGTGCAACAAAAAAGAGAGTGGTGAAAGTCCTGGAAAAATGACCTGACACCATTTACTGACCCCCCGTCCGCATTGCCTTCGGGATATAACCGCGGGATAAACAAAACATTGTAGAAAATAAAAAAAAAACAGTCTTGACCAGGATAAATAAAGAATTTCTGGCGGGCAAAAAGGAACGCCTTCAAAGGAAACCGGAACGGATCAACGTTCAGCGGGGAGAGAAAAGCGCAAATTCCAACGGAAAGAGGAAAGAACAGCCAAGAAACTGGTAGAACATTCGAATATTTTGGAGAATAATTAGGCCAAATAAGGCGAATATTAGGGAAAACCACCGAAATTCTTGCAGGATTTTGACGCAGGACTCGACTCACTTACCTCACACACCATTCCGAATGTAGAACAAACAAGAATCCAACGAATACGAACATGAATCAGCGGAACATCACGGGGAACTTAATCTAAAACAGAGAAATTTAGGAATAATCTTCGGAGAAATGGGAAAATCAACGGATTTTCGCGGAATCAAAAGCAATTTTGGCGTATTTATACTTGCAGAACATCGCGCTGAGACCAAACTTTTCAAACTTTGATGTATTACGCAACGAGGAAGCCCGCAGGCATTCCCTTTTCGATAAAACAAATTGTTTATCAGTGCGTATTTGTCACCCAAAAAATGATCGGAATTCGGAGGTTCAAGAACGTTCGGATGGGGGCCTCGGTTAACAAACGTACGCCATGAGACAAGGCCGGAACATCTCCGAACTTAGCACATCCGATGCGTCAGCCAGAAAACGAACAGGATTGGGAGGAGGGGATGAGTCAGCGACGGAGGAGGAAGAAGATCAGCGCGGACATGTTCCGCCGCCCCATAAAAGAACACTGATCACTTGGGAGGAATAAACAAAAGTGCTGACCCTCCGTTCCGACATGATCTCGTCGGTCGTGTGGGTGTCTAGCCGAGGCGAGAGCGCTGCGTCAACCGGGAAGCCGCGACTTCGAAGCCGCTGGACCTGTGGTAGTCGCCGCGACACCCGCCCTCACTCGACGACGGTCCGGGGAGGAGGAGGAGAATCTCGGCTGGGAACGGGGAGGAGGCTGGGAGGGGATCGGGGCAAGGTCCAGCCAGACAGCCAGCCTCAAGGTCAGCTGGAAGGGGCTTTTGCACCAAAAATCGGCTGGCAGAAGAGTCGGCTTTTTCGTACGGGGCTGCTGCGAAACGTCTGGGCGCAAAAACTAAAAGGGCGGGGATACAAGATAAGTGTTGCACCAACACTGCAAGGCCGTGGCGCGAAGACCGATAAGCCCATTACTCGGCCGTTCACTGCCCCAGCCGAGGAACGACTCCCAGACATTTTCCGGAGATTCGAAACCCTCGCATTAGATGGCGGCAGACGGCGCAAACGGAACGAATTAATCAGTTGTCACCTTTGGGCGCTCTTCCGCATGTTTCGGCCGCTGGACTGGCACGACGGGTGCGTGTAAGGCGGAAAATTACAGCCCCATTACCTGGTCGTACGAGCCGCCGCACGAAGAACGGCCCCGCGAAAAAAAACTTGTGCAAAATTTAGTCCGAATTTCGTACGATGCCCTACAAATTGGACAACCTTTTGCGGGCCGCACAAAAGTGCTGAACGTTGCCCTCGGGGCACCGGCGATGTTTCAAAAGTGGGAGGGGCCCATGGACACACGAAAATTGTGGGACCCAGACAAAAATTATAAAAAAAAACGAACGGAGAGGAACGAAGGGACGGCGGAGAAAAAACGCGAACCCGACCTCTGGTCACTCCGAGGGCCGGCCGTGCTGTGTCGTACCGGCTCCGGCGTCCATTTGTCCCCAAACTGCACTCCAAATCAAGTCTACTCCGCCACCGCCACACCACGCATGCAGACAGACGCGTCTCGTCGTCCCCCCGTTCCTCTCCCCTTCACCGTTCTCCCTCCTTTCTCCCCCCGCGTCTCCACCGAACCCGACCGAACCCGACCGGACGCTTCCAGGCGTTTTTTTCATCAAATCGAACCAAACTCCCCTCCCTGCCCACTCGACTCCTAATTTATGGCCATTGCGGAGATTTTACTTTTTAATGTCCAAGGAGATTAAAACGGCGCCATAAATCAGCGGAACGGTTATGATTAGGGCCGCTTATGGGCCGCGGCCGAATGGAGGGCTGTCAACGACTTTGTTGTCGTATATGATCGTTAAGTGGGCGCATTAAACGACAAGGGTGGCCATACAATTCGGGTACAACTTACAGCGTATTGAACGTAATTTTATTCAACGAAAATTACCGATGCATTAGAGCCAGTAGAAGAACTATTTGTTAGATCGGAAATGAGATTGCATTTGATGTCATTTCTAAAGATACTCTCACTCACATCACTTTAAGACTGTCAAAATGATGTCACTTTTTTAAATCGTCATCATAGGAATAATGTTTCCATGATTCTATCAATTCAAAAAAGTTATTTTGATGACGTTCTTTTGGTCAGTTCTGCATCTTCCAAAGGGATACATTACCTTCAAAATTGCAAGGATGCAACACCGAGAAATCTCGAAAGGATTTAGTCGAAGAAACTGTTTTCTAGTCGTTCCGTATCCTCAAAGATCAACGTATTTATTTCACGGGTGTGTCTACAAAGCAGGAAGCAAGATTTTCAGAGATTGACCTTTGATCTTGCTAGAAAATCATGCGAAATTTGAAGCCTAATCTGCTAAGTCTACATGCAATTATAATCAACGTGTCAGCAGGTCCTGGAGGAATACAAAAATCAAAAACCCTTATTAAACTGCATCCTTATACAGCATAACTTCACTCTTGTTTTTATATCAAAATTTTGGCCACTCAATTTTGAAATGCTTTCAAACTGTGTAACATACTCAGAAATGTCGACTGTTCTACTGATTCCGCAGTTTTACATAAATTATGCTGCACTTTCAGCAGTATTTCCACCTTGATTTATCTCTCCTACGACCGCTATAAAGTATAATGTTCAAACTGCTTTGAATGCCATTTCCCTCTATGAAATCCTATATTACAGCCTTCCAGAAGTAGTGACCAAACATCTGTTTTAATGGTCATTTCCCTATGCTTGCGGAATGACCTTCCCAGCCATTTTTTATGACACTTCCACATTCCAGAAGCGCACTGAATATGCACTCTGGAAGCGACAGGTTTTTATGGACCCCAAAGCCGTATATTTGGCTGTCATCGGGAGGCCTATATTTAGCACGATTAGCCAGGACTGACGGTCGCTTTGTAGTTTAAGAAGTTTTGAAGTCGTAGGGTTGAGGATGCTGTTGAATAGCGGGGATGTGCGGTTTAAAGTAGGCGAGGAATATTTGTGCAAGTTGTGGTGACAGTCATTGTGTTTTTTGGAACGCAAAACTTGTATATCAAGCCGTATGATACTAATTGAGATGGAGAATTTCAGAAATGTATTAACGATTTGGCGAAAACAGAGCCAACTTTATAACAGCCTTTGCAAGTCGCTTTCATTAGGGACAACAAATTGATGATCAACCACTGATTTATTCGGTTAAAAAGCTTTGTTTGCTTTTTACGAAGATGAACTTGTTTTGAGGCACCATTGTTCTTTGCTTTTCAGGTAACGCAATAAATCCATTGCCAGAAGATGATGAAAAATGAATTTTGGAGTACAAAGAGGAAGTTAATCACTCTACAGTAAGGATTTTTTATTGAGATATGTACCTGATAAATGTTTCTCTCTATAAACGCAAACTACGGTAAGAAGCAGGAACACTTTTTAACAAGAGTGATATTCAAGTATTAAAGATTTCAATTTTGGAAATGCTGGAAATAATCGACAACCTTTGCAGAGGCAGGCGAAAGAGACGGTAGGCCAGGAAAAAAAATATTATTATATTTTCCTTTATCCTGAAGCTCTCGGATGTTTTTGCAGAGCACGAATCTGAGCGTATTTGGGATACCTGTCCGGTAAGTTGAAAACTGTACCGCAATGGCTGGAAATCGGGCAGAACTAAAATTTTGAGGTCCAGCAGGGCTTTGACCTACAATTTTCGAAAGCCCGGCCAGGAAAATTTAGAAACTGTCGGCTTTGTCTTACAAAACTTTTGATAATGCGGAATTTTTTTCGAATTGGTGTGTAAATTATTTCTAGTGTCGGTTGGCAGCCAATAAGCCCTCCTGTAGTCGCTATCAACCCCTTTCAGAAGCATTGATTTTGGATATGTATAAGAAGCCCATATGCGTAATAAAACAGTCCTTCTATAGCTTACAAGTTTCTTGGTGCTTTTTTATATGCCGAGCAAGTTTTATGTTGTTGAGAAGATGACTTGTTTTATCTTCTTTTTTGTTCACCAACTCCTCATTTAACAACCGTATTTTCTTATGTTTGTATTTTCCAAGAATTTCAATAAGTGTTCGTTTAGACCTCTGCATTAGTAAACACTCTACCTTTTTTGTTTCATAAGTAACCCCTTCCTTTATAAAAAGGCCCATCAGGCCCGCACATCAGAGATCAACCCCAACTTGAGATGTGTTTATTGCTCTAGACATATATAGACTTGTTTACCGGACGCAGTAACCAGAAAACACACTTCATTGTGAAACAGATCGGCTCTGCGTTTCTGACACATGCTCGTATAAATTAAGGTCAAAATCTGATGGATGAGCCGTTTAATTCGCGGACAATGGAAGTTACAGTATAGGTGAAGATTCGGCGATTTGGCTTGTTGAATGAGAATGATGATATGCACAAAAGAGGAGGGGTTTTGACGCGTTATGCACTCTTTGTTACCGGGATATGATGGGGGAATATCGGGAGATGATTTTGAACTCGGATATGATTACAAATCAAATTTAGGATATAAGGAATGAGAGAGCAAAAAGAATACTTTAGAATAAAGCAAAATGCGACCTAAAATACGAAGAACTGAAGAGATTTTAGACCAAAGGTTATCTATAATTATATGTACATCCTAGGACCGATTTGGGTGATTAATTTGATGAGTATGTGTTATCCATGACTTCCATGGGACACTTGACTGTTCGGATCCAAACAGAAGACTTCCGGATGACCGAAACGCGAGATGTTCTTCCCGACGCCGCAACAATTGAACTTTCCATGGGCTCTGAAATGGGAATTGTCATCATCAATTGAAATGGGATGAACTCGCCGTTAAATGGAAAGATTGGGATGAAATATAAATAAAGCTAAGGCTGGGACTGTGTAAGGCATGGGGATCATCAAAAAAATTTTTAAGGTTTCCACGGTTTCGGGGAAAAAATTTTGAATGAAAATGTCAGAGATCAGTACAAGGGCCTTCGTGAATGTAGACCCGTCAAACTTGGTAAAAAAAATGGGGTGCCCCATCTTTAATGTGATTAAAATTTTATAGAAATTTTTGCATTATTTGAGCAGGTATACCTGAAGCAAATTTGGGGGCTCTGACAATGAGTGAACTACCCTGTACTGGAAAAGACAAGGGAAATATCATTTTTCCCCTAAAAAATGACCTTGAAAATCCCCGAAATTTTCTTTGTACTTTGGCCTTTCAGAGACAAAAACTATTAACAATACAGACAACAAGAAATTGAGTTCCAACAAATAAGACAATTTTAAACTACTTCAAATAACAAAAAATTCGGTATAAAAACTTACAAGACAGTCCAGTTGTTGTGTAATTGCTCCTCCAAAACCGGCGCATCCAACTGCTTCGAGAAGATCCCGGCATAACATGGGGCACTGAACTCCGAATTGAACATTGCATTCATCGCGGAGACTGTGCCAGCAGTTCCGCCGCACACTGCGAACACCAAAATCAGGGAGAAGATCAGCTTCTTCGAAGACGGAGTGTACTTCCACACTCTGAAAACAAAATGTAAAGCGTTGTAATATGTCTGGCTAGCGAAGAATCTATATATTTGTTTTGACTAGAAATCACACATGAAAAATATAAAATTTTTTTAAAGAGACCAAAGATTTTTCTGGTTTTAAAAAATGGTAAAAAATTTTAAAAAAATTTTAAGTTTAAAAATCCAAATTGCTGTTTTTCCATTTTTTCAAAATTTTTTGGCTTATAAAATAACCGTAAAATTCAAAACTGGCCCTGTAAAACTTACTCAGCCAAGCTCGGAGGATCCTCTTCCTGCGCCGCAATATAGCCACCATGCTTTGCCTTCCCTGTGCTCAAGAACAGGTTGAAAACGACGGGAAAAACCAAGGCCATCAAGGTGATTGTTGAGCCTCCAACCAAGTCCAAAAGCACACCGAAATTGGGGACGGTCTCGGCGACAAGAACAACAAAGGCCATCATCGCCGAACGGGCCAGAACTCGGCCAATTCCCATCTCTGAAAATTTAGAGGATGAGGTTTATATGAAAACTTGAAAGAAAGAGCTAAACGATCTTTGCCGATGATGAGGTGCGGAAAATGCGGAAAGCGGCCAGAGAAAAAAACAATTTTTTTGAACATTTTATTGCCTATTTTGCGTAATCTTTTGGCCACTCTCCGCATTTTGCGTATTCCCTAAACCGCACTTGAAATTTTCGCTGATATACAGCCCTAATTAAATCTATGTAATATTTCCGCTCACCCTGAGAAACATTCAGCAGCTCTTCCCACTCCTGATTCAGCGGATTGAACATGATTGTCAACGCCATCATAACGTGTAAAGTAATCAGAATATTGACTCCTTGTTGAAGGTAGAAACCTTGGATCGATGGGATCACTGAGTCTCTCAGACTTCCACCATAGGTGATGTAAGCGAAAATGGACACCGGAACATACATTAGGAAGATAACTAAAAATAAAATTATCCATAAGAGTTGAGATGGCTTTAGAAAGTTTTGTCAGCAATTTTCAGACGTCCACTTACTCAAAAATGCAAGATAGACCGATCGTTTGAAGTGATATGGCCTCTTCATGTCATGCTGAATAGTTGGGAAAGCGCCATGACCTCCGTAAGCGAACATGACCGTCCCGAAACACATGAAAAATCTGAAAATTTTTATTATGTTTGTCATTGGTAATATACGCCTGAAGCTTTTTAGATACCCATAGCCAAAGGGGGAAGATAAAAAATGTATAAGTCTTACTTTGAAGTGGAAATTGGCGGGTAATCGACATGTCGAATGCAAGCGTCAAAGTCTTTGTAAGCTCCATACATAATCATGGCAGCAGCGATAAATGTAGTGATCATGGCGACAATCACGGCCCACCTAAAGAAAGATTTTTTTGAATTGTCATCCATTGCAAAAAAAATTTGTATTCTGGATGAAAGTTAGCCTCAAAAGGGAGTTTAAGATTTCCACAGAAAATTGCGGCTTCCCGGGAAAAAATCAAAAAATTTTGCCTGATTAAGTCATCATCTTCTGTAATCTTTCCCCGAAAGGATCGTTATATTAAATAATTCTAAACAGGAGCTAAGATTTTTAGGGAATGCCCCTCTTAAAACCGGCCTTACCAAAAATCCTTCGGACTCTTGAACAGCGTCAATGGCAACATAAAAATGGCCACGATAACAACCAAATAACAGAATCCAATATGAATTCCCCCATAGGCGTGCATGAAACTCTCCAGATTCTTAGCAGCCAACAACAAGAACACCACAGCAGTTCCGAACATGGTGATATTCAAGCAACACGAGACAATTGTGCTGAACCAAGGCCCGATCGCCCGCAATCCCATGGCTGGGTAGGGTTTTCGACAATGATTTCGATACTCGGGCCATCGGGTCTGGAGGATTGTCCAGTTTTCGGAGAGGAGGTAACCGGTGTAAGCGCAGGCGGCAGCGCCCAACGTGATGATGAGAATTCCGCCGAGAAGCCCTGTAAGGGAAAGGAAATGTAAAAATGGATGTTGAACGAGGTCGAAAGGAGTAAATGGCTTCAAACCCGTCAAAAAAGGGTAGTAAAATTTTTGAATTTCCAGGAGGAAATAGAATTTGCGTAGCTTCTACAAGCCTCCAAAGGCAATAACCAAATTAATGCCAAATTTCATTAAAATCTGAGCGTTGCACTTCGAGCATTTTCCTAGTAAATTTGCGTTGTCTTGTATAAATTTTTACGTTGAATTTGGTATGTTGAAATGTTGGTGTTCAAACAACAACATCAATCCGAAATGAATCAAAATTGTCTTTGAGAATTTCATCAGATTTTATATTAATTAGCCTCGCGGAAAGTGAATAATCAATACCTCATCAATCGCCCTCTTATCCACATTTTTTTCTTTCTAAAACTACAAAATTGAAGCAACACAAATTTTGATTTACTCCCGAACAAAATTTCTAAATATCTTACCAGTCGAAACCACGGCGGTTGGAATGGCGATGAGGCCAGCGCCAGCGGTTTCTCCAACGATAAATAGACAGGTCACGAGCCATCCCATGCCTTCCACGTTCCGAAACTTTTTGTTTCCTTCCAAAGTTTCCATCGTATTCGCCGAGTTACTCACCAACGAATAGCCTTCTGGCCTGCAAGGACGTTCCGATTATTGGCTAAGAGGATTTGGATGCGATGACGTAAAATCTTGAGACTTTTAAAAAGAGTCCCTTTTGTTACTAATTTTTGCGAAAATTACAAGGAAGAGAGTGTTACAGTGACACCATTGTAGAGCAAAATGCTGTATAATAAAGCCTGTCTACAACAAAAAATTTCGGGGGTGTCTTGCAGCCAGTTTATTACCGCTTTTTGGCCATATGCCTGTCAGTTTCGCGCGGAAAAAATATTTTTTTTTCGAAAGCTTTGATCTGTCCGATAGAAACAGGGCCAAAATTTTATACCACAAACTGAAAAAAATGCTTTCTGTCTGAAAATCGCAGTTTTTTGGGCAAAAAACGTGCTAACAACTACGCATGTGTCATAAAAAAACGTTAATTTAAATTTATGTCAAGACACATAAAAAAAGATTTTTTACAATTTGCAATCAATATTACCAAAGAACTTATCAAAAAAACAGTTCTTAACAATTTACATCGGAAACACACTTACTGGTTGTGATTCTTCTCCACGACCATTCTTGCGGGTCTTCGGAAGCCGTTCGTATTTCAATATGAAATGGAGGTAAGAGCGTCGGAATTTAAGCGAGGAATTTATTCAAAAAACCATAGGAGATTGCCCTTTCCGAGTCCTTTTCTTTTCGTTCCCTAAATCGAACAAATTTCAGGTAGCCGAAGAAGACCGTGATCACGGCGGCGAAAGGCGGGCTCCAAATCGAAGAATGAATGGGAGGGCGGGGCCCGGGGATTTTGAAATCAACGCATTTTTCAACGATTTTTTATTTTCCGTTTTTTTAATAAAGAAAATCAAAATTAAAATTCCCAGGATATTTTTGTCCCAATCTTTTTTATTCTTTTCGTATAAAATGGCTCCATTTCACGCTGCTCATCGTTTCCCTCTTTTTTTTATCCGAGATCAAAACCTGATACAGCTCAGCATGCGAGAAAGAGAATGTTTTTGATCCCTGGGAAAAGATTAGGGACTACGGTAGTTTGAGATTAAGCCAGAGTAAGACGCGTTTTATGACACGTGAGTAAAAGATTTTTTTTCTTGAAAAAATAGAGAAAAGTTTTGTGTAAAAAATGGTGTCCACGAGCTTGTAGGCTACTGTATAATTTAAAGAAAAAAGTTCGAAATCAAGATAAAGCAAACAGAAGGTATATAGGTAGTATATAACTTGTAAACCTGAGACTTTGGGAACAAAAAAAGTCTCACAATCAAAGAATGCACCCAAAATGTAATTCAGCGAATTCTCTCCGTTTCGGGAGTGTTTATTCAGGTGCAGGATGTGAATGTCAATTGTTTAGAATCTCGGAGTTTCACTCGTCAGTTGGCAGGCTCAGCCTATAGTATTATAAAAGATTGTGATCGCTCGATGACCTGTTTAAGAAATCATTTTTCGCGGATTTTGCTAATCTCAAAATTTACATGTAAACGATTGCATGAAATTTTAGGCCTATAGCTTGTCTTGGCCGTAGATTAATCCCTGAAAATATTAGCTGACTTTTGTCGGGGGTCGTCGAGAAACTCATTAATCTTTTTGACCGAACAGTATGTACAGTAAGGAGAGTCGGCAGATTTGATGAGAATAGGTCTTCAAATCTGCCGAAAATTGTTACCTTCTCTAGCATATGAGCTGATAGTCTCCTATGTGTATAAAAATTCAAATCTTGAACTTGGCGGGCAAGGGTTCTTGGAATTTTTCGCGGTCCCCGAATTTTATCGCACTTCGAAAAAATTATTTGTCGCTTGGAAAAATGGGAATCGCGCGCGACGTAGTGCAAAAAAAACAAAAAGCAAAATTGCACTGTGCAAACCCGCTTTTCTTTGCATGGGCCTGATGCACGGTGCAAAATTTTTTTTCGAGTTCATGCACAGTGCAGAGTCGCAGAAAATTCCAGAGACTTTTTTGGCGCCCAATATCAAAATTTTGCAAAATTTTTTTTTCAATATGTGATTTTTTGATTTTTTTGCTTAGATTACTCTTGTTTGACCTCAGAAATTGATTGATATTTTTTTCTACACTTACTATAACACCTACATTTACACTGTTCTGTTTTGGAACGTTCGCAGAATTCGATTATCATTCCCCAATCTTCTCCATTATTCTTTCCTCTTGTCGAAAACGTAATCAGTCCGTTTGATGTATGGGTTTCGCTGTTTACAATCTGTTTTTACAACTCTCCTTGTTCATAAAAAGGAACGCTTCTTCAGAGTTTTCTGCACTCTGAATTCATGAGATCTTTGGAATGGGATTTTTTGAATGAAAAAATTCGATTATTCCACGAACAATACGTCATTTCGATCGGCTGATGAGTGTTTTGACATTGCGGAAATTCTGGTTATGACCTGCGATTGACGGTTGACGAATTTAGCGGAGAATTTCGGACTTTGGTCCGGACTTTTCGAGAATTTTAGCCATTATATTAGAGTAGATGTCAAGTGTAATATAAATGAAAATTTTGAGGTAAAATATAGCAAAATGCTTTGCAATATATGGCATTTACTTTTTTGAAAGTTATCATTACATTATTTTTGGATATTCCCAAATTTTTAGTCATTATATTATACTGGATATCAAGTACAACCACAATTTAAAATTTAATGTCAACAATAATATCCAGACGTCTCGAAATGCAATACCGTATCTCCGAGATGTTTTGCGGTCTTTCCTAATCTCCATTTACTCTCCGCGTATTTACCCAGGTTTGTTATTGTACTTTGAATCGTCTAAAGTCGAGACTGAGATGGAATCTCCAACTCGGGAGATTCCCAATAAAAGAGTTGTTAGTTTTGATCACGTGAACTTCCCGCCAAAGTAATTGTTGGTTCACCCAAGGTTTCTCAATTGTTGTTTAGGGAGAGAGAGCAAATATACAACTACCATTAATTTTCTTGAAATTTTTGGGGGTTTTGTAAAAAATTTTCGAAAAAAAGGTTTGCGATTGGGAAACAGATTCTACGGTAAGAAAAAATGTTTACAGAATTTGCGCTTAATTTCTAGAATAGTGAGGTTTTGTAAAAAATTTTGGTGGCCAGCTGAGTTACATAATTTACCAAATCTTAAAAAAAAAAAAAAAAAAAAAAAAAAAAAAAAAAAAAAATTTTGGTTGTCAAAAAAAAATACTGTAGAATTTTTTTATTTTTGATTTCTTAAACTTTCAAAAAAAAAATTTTCAAAAGCATTTTTTCGAAAAGATCTTTCAAAACCCCTTCGCCGACTGTAACACATCTGCTGATCCAAGTGTAAACTCCTCTCCCATCAATAACGCCACGAGCCAAACAGTCCGTACACAGCCCCATAAACATCTGAAAATTGTCGCTGATGATGACCATCCATCATCCATTTCCCTCTTGATTCAATGACGTCCCCAAACCAACACCCCCAACAGTGTGAGTGGAATCGAAGAGACAGGCCGTGATTTGATTCCAAAAGAGTTCTCGGAGAACTCTGATGGTCGGAGCCGGCGAATGGCCCCAACGGAACTTTCGTTGGCATTTTTTACAATTAAAATTGAATATTCATGAGGCGAACGGTCTTTGGAGTACGGCCTCAGACACAAATATTTATTGTTATACTGTAAAAAAATAAGAAAGAAAAAAGAACGGAGATCTAATGGAGATCATTTTTAAAACGGAAAAGGGCAAAGAACAGGATAAATACGTATATCAAAAACAATTTTCCAAAAGATCAAAGAGTATAAGGAAAGAATAACATGCAAGTTGAAAAAGGAAAAGATCAACAAAAAAAAATTTGTAAGCAGTTGAACAACAACGTATAAAATAAGGTGATCTTTGCTATAAAATTTTAAAAAATCGTTGTTTAAAAATTTTCAACTTTTGAGGGCAATGTCTAGATATCCGATTAACACTGCTGTTGACATAATTAACAGCTAAAAGTCATAGATTTTAAATTGTCAATTATTTGATGACCTTATCAATCAAGTCAAAAGTGCGAATCAAAGTTTTCACAAAATCTTATTAAAATGTTGTAAGATGAAGCTTATGATATCTCGGTAGACCAAGGACATAGTTAAAGGCATTTATGAACATCCCAACATCTTAAACATAATGGAACCTGATAAATTTTTTCACCTCACCTTAGGAGCTAATAAAAAAATTATTTGAAAATTTCAAAGAACTGTAGATATGTATATACATATATTGCCATCACAGTCAGATCCTAGATGACCCTCTGATCACCCAAAAAAAGATTAAGTCATCAAACTCCAGTCTCACGGCACCTGATGACCTTATCCGCTCTCCATCTTTGAACCCTGGAACCTCTTCCATCATCCAACAAGCCCATCGAATCTGGCCGTTCCGGCCGGACTAATTGCTGACATTAAAGCCGAAAGAAGAGGATTCCCGGGGACTTCTGAAGCCTGCGCCGGATTCCGTCCCCGATGCCTGAAGCCGCGGCCGGAAAGGAGTTGGATGGGCCGTCGGATCCGCCGGGAATTGGCTATTTGTTTCGAGAAGTTGGCCCCGAGGCCGCGGATCCGAGCTCTTTGCGTTTTTTTGTATTCGGCCGGGATTCATGGCTGTTGTTTAGGAGGGCCCGACATCTGAAGGCTTTGGTCGTTTTTTGCAGCAGTTATGGGTCGACGCCATCGTCGATCCAAGGTGACCCGCGTGGTCAATCTGGTGAAGCGGATCATCGCCTTCTTCTTCTCGCATGTGGGGTTGTGTGCGCTGGTAAGGGTGGTCATCTTGTTGTACTTGTCGTATCATAAGTTACACGAAACATTTCGATGATCTCTCAGAGTCATATTGACTACCGAATATTCAGGTTGTGGGCTATGCGTTGTTGGGTGCAGTCGTCTTCAGAGCCGTCGAATTACCACACGAAACCGAGGTCCAAAGGGATGTGTTCTTGGCCAGACAAAAAGCTGTGGATGTGGCTTGGAACGCCACTTTCCGCGTAAACAAATTGGACCGAATACAGTGGGAAAAGATTGTTTATACGGAGGTAATTCTTATCAAGATACCATTAACCATTCTTTGACTATCTGAAACCAATGTTTCTCGACTTAAAATCGACCAAAACTGGGATAAATCATCATTTTTCAGATCAAAAAGTTCCAGAAAAAGTGCATGAAGGCAATTCGACAGGGATACGACGGGAAAGAGCACGGGGTTTCGGCTCAATGGACTTTCACAGGGGCCTTTCTTTATTCACTTACTGTAATTACAACCATTGGGTACGGCAACACGGCGGCCAAGACGTACATCGGCAAGACGCTGACCATTTTATTCGCCATTATCGGAATACCTCTTATGCTTCTTTTCTTGACCAACATTGGCGATGTAATGGCCAAGATTTTCAGGTAATTTAACGACAGCTTAACAGAGTATTGTAGCTGTTATTTATATCTTATTTTTCTTTTTTTGTAGGTTTTTGTACGCTAGATCCATTCGACTGAAATACAAGCTGATTTTATGGCATAAGAAACGACGGGCTGCGAAAATACGAAGAGCAAATTCGTTGGTGGCCAAGTTGGCCAAGTCTTCGTCAAGTCGGCATTGTAAGAAGACTTCTTTTTAGTCATCAAAAAATATATTTTTAAACAAAAATCATAATTTTTTTGTAGATCTCGACCTGAACTCGTTCCGTGGCTTCAATCGTGACGATTGCTCGTTAGAATCGCTCGGTTTGAGTGTGAATAACACCAGCGACGTGCACGAACTCCTCGCTGCCAAGGCGCATCTGGATCAGCTGGAAGTGAAGGAGAGCGTCGAGGCTCAACTCCAACGCATATCGGTCCCGCTTTCACTGGTTCTGTTCACCATGCTCGCCTATTTGGTGGCGGGCTCGGTTTTATTTTGTCTGTGGGAGGAATGGACCTTCTTGGACTCGTTCTACTTTTGCTATATCTCGCTCACAACCATTGGTAAGTGCGTTAGAAGGGATTGGATTAGAGATCTCTGTGGTTTATTGGCTACGTCATTCTTTGTTTTGGGGGAAATGGCATGCGTAATATAAATTAGATTATATCGGCCGATTTAAAAAGTTTATTTAGGTGATTTTTTGCTGTAAGGGACGTTTAGTAAGTGAATTCTTACTGTAACAAAAAATTTTTTTTGAATTGCTGCAACTTGAAATTTAAAGGGACATTTGAAGTTGTAGTAGGGGAGAGTAGGGGAGATGTATATAAAACATGTTTAAGAGGTCAAAGGTCATATATAAATGTATCGTTTTTGCAATCAAACGATTCTCTAGACCTTTATACATCTTTATATTGCACTTTCCAGGCTTTGGCGACAAATTCCCGGGCGCCTCGGTGGGAAATGACAAAAAAGCGCAGGAAAAGTTGGTCATCACCAGTGTTTATCTCCTATTCGGCATGGCCCTTCTGGCCATGTGCTTCAATCTGGCTCAAGAGGAAGTGGTGAACAAGGTGGCTTGGCTGGCCAACAAATTCCGCTCCCGCGATGAGGACGAATATGATTAATGGGCGGAAGAAGTTGATCATCATGAGTAACAGGCCTTTCCCTCGCAGTCTTTGTAAAATAATCGAAACGGGCATCTTTTTAAGAATAAATCTTTATGAATCAGCGTGCAGGACCTTTCCCAGCCCAAATTACAATTATTCATGGGGGAAGATTCTCGATAAATTTGGGATTCATCAGGTGGCAGCTAATAAAATTCTCTTGTAAAACACTGATTATACAATCAGCAATGTTTCAAATAGAATAAAAATTGTGGAAAAAGGTGTAAAAGAGAGTAAATCGACAAATTTACCTCATTATTACATCAGAAAACATCAATTTACACCATTTTTTAAACAAAAAAGTTCAAAAAACAAAGTGCAACATAAAATTGATTTCCAAATTTTGTTTTGATCTCAAACTTTTTAGCCAAACACTTTCACAATCAAGTATTTGCTAATCCAACCCCAAAAATTGTTGTTTACTCGCTGAAACGTTCCTTTCCAAAACCCTGTTTATCAAGCGAAAAAATTGAGAAACATCTCTTTTTTTGTGCTCTTTTCCGGTGAAAAGACGAATAAAGCGCCAGTGGAATATTGAATTTGACGTTGAGAATGGCTGCTCGTGCTCTGCATTATGTGTTCCGTGTTGGGAATCGGCAAAAATCCTACGATTTCTTCGTCAAAACCTTGCAAATGAAGGTAAAATAAGGTCGGGAATTGAAGGAGTTGGATGTTTTCAGGTGTTGAGACACGAGGAATTCAAGGATGGATGCACAGCGACTTGCAATGGGTAGGAATTTTGTGAATTTTAATTTTTTCGGCTTTTTTTAGTTGACAGCTAAATTTAGAAGGCGGAAGTGAAATTTGAAGGAATTCAGCGCGGATTTGACTTTGTTTTGAGCTTTTTGGAGGTTAGAATTGGCAAGATGAATAAGACTCTGATAGAAATATATCAATTTGAGGTCTCTAATTAGTCTTTTAGACCTACAGGGTCTTTCAAGAAACGTGAAGGAAAGTCGGAGGCCATAACTTTCGGCGGAGGCGGCGCAGAGAGCTCGTTTTTGGAATATGTATTTTTAAGCAACATTATTTTTTGCCTACGAAACAACAAGCTTTTAGAGTGCAAACTGAGGTCGCTACGACCTTCTGAAGTAGCGGCCTCTCTACCCCGAAAACCAGGTTTTTTTGGTTGAAAATGATCGTGAAATTTCGGTCTTTTTCGGTTGAAAATCACCACGAAATGTCAGATTTTTTCGGGGGTTTCGATAGAGTTGACGTTGAAAAAAGGGAAGGATGTTGCCAACACGTTGGAAATTAAGCAAATGTTCGGCTACTCTTTATTTTGACACTTTGGCTAGCCAGTTTTTGCTAGCAGTTTAAAAGTTTGGATGTCATTCCTGCCCTTTGACGCCCATTACACCCTTTGACTTGTTTTTATAAGACTTCACAGCCATTCTGGTGCCTTGGCTAGCCGATTCCAGGTTCCTCAAATCCCTAAATGATGTCACGCTTCTTCGCGGAAGATACTGAAAAATAAACTGGAAATTTGCCCCAAGTTGAGGCTAGCCGAATATTTGCTTAATTTCCAACGTGTTGGCAATATCCGTCCCTTTTTTCAACGTCAACTCCATCGAAACCCCTGAAAAAATCCGACATTTCTTTGTGATTTTCAACCGAAAAAGACCGAAATTTTACGATCATTTTCAACCGAAAAAACCTGGTTTTCGGGGTAGAGATGCCTCTACTTCAGAAGGTCGTAGCGACCTCAGTTTGCACTCTAAAAGCTTGTTATTTTGTAGGCAGAAAATAATGTTGCTTAAAAATACATATTCCAAAAACGAGCTTTCTGCGCCGCCTCCGCCGAAAGTTATAGCCTCCTACTTTCCTTCACGTTTCTTGAAAGACCCTGTATATTATACAGGATACCTAAAATAACAAAACACTACTGAATTTTGACAATTTCGGTTCCGATGGCTTCGAAATTGCAGGAAGAATCATCTTCTGATAAAAATTTCCGAAGAGTTTGTTACTTTTGGACACTTTTTGGTTTATGTTGTACTAGGTACCTAAAATAATAAAACTTGAAGATCTTCTGCGAGGTTTGTCCCTTTTTTAGCGCTAGATGTTGCATTTGACATGTAGAAGGTGTTTCCAACATTTCCCTTTCTTCTTTCAACAATTTCAATTAATTTCTGGGCCTTATATTACATTTGATACCTAAAATATCAACAATAACTAATTTGGGTTGAAAAATCTTACATTTCATATCTTTCCAGACCCTACGATGGGAGCTGGTCCAAGACTATGGTCGGATATGGGCATGAGGACAAGCATTTCGTCCTGGAACTCACTTATAATTATGGAATCGGGAAGTATGCTCTGGGAAATGATTATGAGGCAATTCACATCGAGAACGACGCCGTTTACCATGAGTTGAAGGGGAAATCGGAACAAGGGCCCGAGAACTCGTTGTTGGTTCGGGATCCGGATGGACACAAGTTCTACATCTACCCGGGAACCCGCGAATTTCCGATCAGGAAGGTGACGGTCAATGTGAAGAATCTGAAGGAGTCCAGAGAGTTCTGGAAGGAGCATCTGGGAATGGATGAAGTCAGTCACACTGAAGATGCTTTTGTTTTGGCATTTGGACCAGATCAGGTGAGTTTTTTGCGGATTTATTGGGATTTTTATATTACACTTGACGTTAGCAGCCTAATTTTTCGTATTTTTTAATTTTAGGCCTCATGGGAAATCCGTCAACTTCCACAAGGCACCAAATTAGATCGTGCGGAGGCTTTTGGCCGGATCGCGTTTTCCTATCCGACAGATAAGGTATGTTTTTTTTATCATACTTGATAGTATTTTCCTTAGCTCAAAGCTCTTCAAGACAAGATCCGAGCTCTCAATCCGCATTACATTCAAAAAGAACTGGTCAAACTGGACACTCCAGACAAGGCGTCGGTCTGGGTTGTGATTTTGAGAGATCCAGTGAGTACTTTATATTATTTTAGGTATCAATTGCAATCTATGATTGCATTCTTTCTAGAATGACCACGAAATTTGTTTTGTTGGCGAAAAGGAGTACCTCGAGTTATCTCAGTTCGATCACAATGCAGATAAAGCTTTGCAAAAAGCGATTGCGGAGGATGATAGCGATAAATGGTATGATAAGTAAATCTAACTCGGTTTACGAGCTTTTACAAGGACATTTCCATATATATTTTAATATTTATTTTCCTAAAATAACTTGTACTGTCTATTCCAAACTGTTTTTTACCTAAAAAATTTTGAGGTGACATTTTATACGATGAAAAATTATTTTTTTCCCAATAACAGGAACTATCTGATTTTGACTTTTTTGTTGAGAAAAAAGCAATAAAACAACAAAATAAAACTCTTTATATTATACGCACTGTACATGACAATAAATACACCCGGAAAAAACTTGGAAAACTATGGCCTTCCTATCGTCCCAACAACTGCCTTTGCCTCAGCTCATAGGCCCGACAATGCTCATACTTGGCGCCTTTGCGGAAGTTCTCCGGCCTCAAGGGCTCGCATTCTCCGGCACAAGTTCGGGGATAACAAATAAACCTCAAATCTCTCACATCGATCAGGTTGGTCATGTGGAAGATGAAGTAGGCGCCCCAACAAAAGTACTCGTTCAACGCGTCCCGCGGACTGACGTAGGCATGACATCCCGTGTCCGAGATGAATTTCATGTGAAGATCGAGGAATTTGCTGCCGGTCCAGATGAAGATCAGCATGCAAATTCCTTTCAGGTAGAAGGAAATGCTGTCCAGACATTGCTGATTCTGTTTTCCGAAGGCTAAAGCGAATCGCAGCACCATGTAGACGGTGGTTGTTACGATGAAGGTGGAGAAGGATATCCTGTAGATCTCTGAAACGAGGGGGTTTAGATTTTCTCAAAATTTTGCCACGTCCTGATCTAGTGGCAAGAAACGAACCATTTTGCAACCGGGAAGCATCAAAAATGTGGCAAAATGCTTCCCTCTCCAAGTGAAAAAACTTCTTTTTGAAGGGCCACGCAAAAAGAGCGGGTGCGTTTTTGAAATCGGAGGTTTTTCACTTGGAGAGGGAAGCATTTTGCCACATTTTTGATACTTCCCGGGTGCAAGATGGTACGTTTTTGCCACTGGATCAGGTCCCCCACTGTAGGCTTCATCGAATGCTCAATCCCGCGTGAAAGACTTCCCTATGAGGACGTTTTTTAATGGGATTGAAAATTTTACCAGTCAAGACCTTCTTGGCCAAGTTTTCTACTGGGGCCCAGCTGGGGATCGGGAAGCGTGAAGCATTAGAAAAACAATTTCAATGTAAAGTTAAGCATATTACAGTTCTATTTTCACTGAATATATTTTTTTCTACAAAGTTTTTTTCCTCAAAAAAATGTTTGTCAAAACGCTCACTTTAAGGATCTTGAAGATCGGTCAAATTTTAGCTACAGTCCCTAATAAAGAAAGCTTCATCCCCAGCAACAGTCTTATAAACAAAAAAACAGTTTTTTGATCTCTTTTTTGAAGCCATTATCTTACCTGGAAAATCAAATCGAATCGTAATGATTGAAAAAAGCGACAATGCAGTTGGCCCAATAAGCCCGAGAATTTGAGCAACTTCATTTACAGTTTTCTTGAAGATATTTCCAGTTATTTCTGGATCTGTATTTCCATCATTCCTATAAATCAAACTCGTATATTTTGCCCGCGAAACCCAACGTTACCTCATCAACATCACAATGAATAATCGGAACGCCAGCGGGACACAAACAGCCACGCGGAAGAAGACGTTGCATATAACCTTCATCTCAACGTGACGTAATATCGACGGATACATTCCTTCCTCGTAGGGATTGGTGTTCTAAACTCATAATAGTCATCAAGAAATTGGCTTACATTACAAAACCCATAGTTCTTTCCGTACGTGTAGAACAGTTGATTTAACGCGAAATTCTCAAAACTTGTATGTGGAGATACATTCATGGTGAGCACTGTGAGTATCAAGAAGAATATCGACATTACTGTGGTAGCGGCTAGAGGCCTAAAAAGGGAATTTTTGAGACATATGATGGGCTGTGAAGAAAGCAGAGCAAGCTTGAGCAATGATGACAAATTAGGATATAATTTTTTTCAGATAGGCTCAGATTTTTTTTAAAATTTGTACATCCGATAAATGCAGGTGATCGATAAGTTAATTAAAGTTTAAGAGCGCGTTTTACTGAGGCAGTGGAGATATTTATCAATCCTTTAACCCCAAAAAATTATTGAAAATAAAGGCTCAAGTAGGGAACCCTAGTTTTCATGCAATAGCGAACAGATTACAGCCTAAAAATTTTTTTTTTGTCTTGCCGATTCTCCTAATTTTTTATCCTCTCTCGCAAAAAATACCGTTGAATATCTCCGCCGCAGAAAAATGATTTATTTTATAAAGCTTTTATGGAATGATTTGCCGCTAGCTCAGAACTAAAACAGAAAGTTCACCGCAAATCTTAATTCCCCGCCGGAAAGACCCTTCTTGATCGAAAATTTAACTCGTTGACTTGCGATACATGTAAATATAAGTGAAAACAACTTACCATAATAACCTAAAATTGAGATAAGCGATGTCTTCGTTGTCATCCTCATCAAATCCCGCTTTCAGCTCTCGGTTTTCCCGTTGATTTGCGGGGACTTTGACTCCGGTCATTTGATGACTGGGCCTTGAGAACAAGTCCATCGTCCAAGCTGGACTTCCGACTCCGCTTTGGGGTGAAATCTTAAAATAAATTAACTATCAAAGTAATGGAATTAACAAAAAAAAAAGTTTCGAAATTACGTCTTGGTTACAAGGGATCAAAAATAAATTTAAGTCTCGCTTGAGGCTGTCCGACAAAAAAATCAAGTCCCGTTTCGGTTAGTCAATCAGTCGGGGAGATCAATAAGCGCTTTCATGGAACAACTTCTTTTGTTGTGGGTTTTGGGGAAGATAAATGCGCGATGGAAACTCGGCGGGGAGCCCGAAACTTTGTAGCGAATTTCCGATGGAGCAGAGGCAGCGAGACGCCATGGGCATTCATCTTTCCGTCTTCCCTTTTCTGCGATCAAAACCCTTTCTTTTCGTGGAGATTCATCCACAAATAGGGTGGCGACGGAATCGACGTTTTATGCAATGAAGGAACAGAGGAAGGATGAAACCCTTGAGGGCTAACAAGAATCTTCTTGTGGTTTATTTAGTGGGCGCTATCATCCGCCGAATCCGATCAGGGTGTTGCGCGACGGAAAGGGGAAAAATGATTTGAGGGATGAAAGGAAGCGGCAGAAGATTGTTTTAGAGGGACGTTAATTAACGCGGAGCTTCTTCGTTTAATTTATGGGACTAGAAAGCTCTGGAAGAATGGTAAATTTGAGCATGGGCATAATGAGGTTATGGCTTGGACAAAATCAACAAATATGTAGCTTGTTGTAGATGACATATAAAAATAGTCCTTGTGTCCCATGTTTCACACATTGAAATTTGAAGATTGCTCACATATGAGGCTGTATTTTTTGATTTCAAAAAAATATTGAATTTTCTGGCACCCTTTAGGGCCAAAAGCCCTAAGACCTGTATGGCTAAAAAAGAGAGGCTCAAGGTCCAACAAGATATATGACTTGAAACAGACGGTTTACTGGAGTTGTGGCAAAAACAAAATTGCAAAGTTTTCCTAGGCCATTTTTTAGTAAAAGGCCTTTTTTTTACATAGTTAAAAACTCATTTACACACTATCCTTCCTCAAAAATTCTTTGAGAATTCCGGCATCCATGTAGCCTCAAAAAAACTGAAATAACATTTATTATGATATGTCGTCAAGCCAAAAGAAGTAAAGCCAAAATGAAACACATTCAGATATGCTGTAAAGGATTGAAATTTGTACCCAAAATTCTCACTTTCAAAGTGAATAAAAAATACGAACAAACTGGTGAGCGACTGATCGTCGCGCCCAGATGCCCTTGTGACTGTTACGTTGCACCACCCAGATGATGCCCTCAGGGCATAGACTCGTCGCGTGGATGCGCTAATTGTCACAACCGCTCTCTGAGCACATCGTCAATGTTTTCGCTCTGGAAAAAAAGATTTAATTAATTAGCCTAATCGTCATGCCCTCGCGAACCTCAGCCAATGGAGCGCCTGAGGGCTTGGCGCGTTGCGGCGGCGCGATGCTTTGAACCGAGGCGGCTGACCTGAAAAGGAAACCTTTTTTGGAAGAAGAGGAAATGTCATAGGGCGATGTCATCTGTTTGGATTGGGGGTCACTTACAGTCGAGTTCGAGGATCACTGCTATGCGAGTAACGGAGGAGCGTCTGCAGGATGGGAGAGGAAAAGAACGGGTCGGAGAAGGGATTCTCTTCTGAAATGGGGATTTAAACTACACATAATGATATAAACTTAAAGTAAACTGTTTGAAACAGGAAGCTTAGGCTTTGATGAAACAAAGAATAAGTAAATTTTCATACTTTCCATAAATGTATGTGCACGAGAAGCTCGAAGTGCGAAGCCGAGATTTTGATGAAACTTGACGTAATTTTAGGCTGGTTTTTTTCAAAGGCATTTGCAAGTTTTCCAGGTGAAAATTCGATATTTTTTTGCGAATTTGTCCATAAAACATAATATTGGCTTTATTTTTTAGCAAAGATATTGATCAGCTTTTCTACAAAAAATTAATTCATTCTTTTCCTTTTTAGTCAAGTTTCATGAAAATCTTTAAACTCGAGCACTGGTAAAAATTTTATTTATTTATGTTAGACGTATTTTACCCTCCTTTTCTTTCATGTTTTCATGTTTAAACTTACTGCTCGAGAATCTTCCAGCTCCCCTCCACCTCACTCCCAACATATTTGCATCGTCCTTAGAGCCTGCATTGTTGCTATTACTCTGCTCATCAGCAAGTTCTACCACCGGCTCTGAAGTTGCATTCCCATTGTGTGTTACCTCATCAACCTTCTGTCTAATATTTGAAAACAATGTTTGTCGTTGTTCGTCGATCAATTGCAACGCTTGCATGTAACGGTTCTCAACTCGCATTTGGAGCATTGTAATGCACATCGAAACGAGTGATAAGCCGATGATGAAGAAGATAAAGAAACCTGGAGAAGTGTGAATAATAGAGGGATTCAGAAAGTTTGATAACAGAAATTAGTCATAAGCTCTTCGAACTTTTGATATTGGGTTTATAACTTCGAGCAGGCTATGAGTTTTGCTCAGATTAAACGGGCAAACCTTGGAATTAAAGATCAGTAATCTACTCATATGGTTGCGATTAAATTTTGGTCAAAATTTTCAGCGTAATCTCTCAACTTATTCCGCAGCAATCCCGAAAGATTTTTTGGGCCGTACATACAGTCGAGTGCCTGATTCAGTGGTAAAAAAAGTACCATTTTGCATCCGGGAAGTATCAAAAAATACCTCCCTCTTCAAGTGAAAAAAACTTCGATTTCAAAAGCGCGCCCGCTCATTTTGTGAAGGAAAGGGAGCGCCCTTCAAAAAGAAGTTGTTTTACTTGGAGAGGGAGGCATTTTGCTAGGTTTTTTTTGGTACTTCCCGGATGCAAAATAGTACGTTTTTTGCCACTGGATCAGGTCCGTCACTGAACTGTATTGTAGATATGTACTTACGAGGGAATGGTCTGAACTTCCCCCAGCGTTCGGGAAAATGACTAGTACAGGTGGATAGAGCAGGTCAACTTTGGTAAAAAGAACCATTTTCCAGCTGCGAAATAAGCCTAGCCGACGAGAAAAATCGACCGAAAGTTCCACAAAAATTTCCTCTTTCTCTTCCCTCGGAAAAGAAGAACGGTGTCCAGTGGTTTGGTTAGCCGAGTGGATAAAGCATCCGCTCGATTTTCTTTTGGGGGTTGGTTCGATTCCGGGGTCTCGCGAAGGACCGTGACAAGGCTTCGATGAGCAAGATAAAATTCTGACAACCCAAAAAAATTATTTTGCCTTTTTCAAAGACAAGTCTATCCCCAAACGAGTATAACTTCGACGTTCCATAGTTAGATGAATAAGAGGGCAGCGCGATGCCCTACCTTTGCCCTACCCTGTGGGCTGCTTGACTAGACTTTCGGTGGATCTTTGCTTCAGAATACTGAAGCCGCAACGTAGCGCACAGATAGCTTACCGTCTAATACAATACCCACGTAGAATATTCTGTACCTTTATGAGCTCGAATAACACAACACAACAATAGTATACTATGACAATAATATCTCGAGATTTATACCGATCGATCGAAGCCGATGGGGACGTCCTGGATTGATCGACTGGCTGGGCTTATATAGGGCACTGGCTGGGCGGGACTTGGACGTTCTGGAATGCTGATGATGGTACCATTTGATGAGGTGTCGAAGATGGAGCTGCGGACGTCGTTGACAAGGGCCAAGATGTCCTGGACAAAAGCTGAGATGTCCAGGACAGAAGCTAAGTCTTGTCCTAAGGGACTAGAACATTCTTGTGACTTTACAACGGACGTGCGTCATAGGCCAAAGGTCGCCCTAGGCGTAAACATGTGGGCGGAGAGAGATCATATGACTGAGTGAGTCATCATCCTGAGTTGGCGCGGAGTCCGCAGTCGTTCGTTTACTAGATCGGAGAACCTCCGATCTAACTCCATCGCTTTGAAGGTTCGTAAACACCCAAAAAATTCATTTGTTGACGAATATTGTTTTGGTATAATGCCAGTATAAAACGTATAAAAATGGCAAAATATTTTTTTTTTGGTTTGTTAGAGCACAACGTTTTTTCACGGAATTCTGGTCGCGTCACGCCACGAAAACAAATGTTTGGCGTACTGTTAAATAATGTTTTTTGGCTTCTTCGAGAAATTACAAAAATTGTAATTTAGCCCAGTATTGAACAAAATCTTGACAGAAAAAAGCTATAGACCCTATCAGTGAATTTTTCTTGTTATAGTAGGTCTGGTTTGTCTTTCAAAAACACCATGTTTGATGAGTTTGATAATTAAAATATCTCTAGTTGCGGAATGCCACGGATTTTGTCATTTTGCGAAAAGCCCGGGCAACGATTTCAATCATTATAATAGCAGGAAAGATGGCTCAATAAGTCGAGTTTCGAGCCAGAAAACGTTCTGAAACTTTGCATGATGATTGAGAATGATGTTGTAGTGCTGATCACCCATTTTTGTAGGATTCGTGACTAAACGTCGCCCGCTAGGCGATTGCAAAGTTCTCAATTTTGGGAAGTTTGAAGTCGAATATCTCAAAGACTGAATAACACATACAAATTTCTGAACCTCTAACAGAGAGATAACTGTCTACTCTTTCCAATTCACCATTTATCAAGTCGCTCAATTTTGGATGATCGGGTGAAAAGATCGTATCTTTAAGACCACCTTTTTGGAGCGAAGTGTCACAAAAATTCGATCGATAATGGCGCAATTAGAGCTCGACTTCCGCTTTTCTAGTTGTTTCTAAACGTTGTGGAGCTTGATCTTGCTCATCAAAGCCTTATCACGGCCCTTTGTGAGACCCCGGAATCGAACCAACCCCCAAAAGAATATCGAGCGGATGCTTTATCCACTCGGCTAACCGAACCACTGGACACCGCTCTTCTTTTCCGAGGGAGGAGAAAGAGGAAATTTTTTCGGAACTTTCGGTCGGTTTTTCTCGTCGGCTAGGCTTATTTCGCAGCTGGAAAGTGGCTCTTTTTAGCAAAGTTGACCTGCTTTATCTACCTGTACTAGTCACTTTCCCAAACGCCGGGGGAAGTTCAGACCATTCCCTCGTTAGCTTAGGCTATTGGAAATGGGAGAGAACGAGAAAATCATCGACTAGAGGCCCTAAAGAAAGGTGCCGCACGTCAAAACAATTCTTTCAGAAAATTGAAAAAACAAGGAATCTCGGATCATTGATTTTTTGCGAAGTGCCACAGAATTATCGAGCTTGAAAAATTGTTTTCCTCTTCGAAAAAACATTTTTCTCGAAATTCTCTGGGAAAGTTTTCTTTTGTGACTCGATAATTCAGCGACATTTCGTCAAAAATCAATGATCCGGGGTTCCTTGTTTTTTCACTTTTATTTTGACGTGTGCCGTTCCTCACCTCAACATCTCAATATTTTATAAATTTATATTAAAATGAGCTTTACGGTATACTATGATTTTTCATACTTACATGACGCATAGTGTGGATGCTCTGGCATTTCGTCTCCCAGCCCTAAAACAGTCAATTACGTCAAAAATCATCACTTCCAACTTACCAATAGTAGTCAAGGAAATAGACAGAAAGTAGAATGCCGTAAACCAATCCCATTCTTCCCAAATCCTCAACACGAAAGAGCAAAGCATGATGTAAATGAAAACTATAGCTAGAGCCAGATATAATGGGTATGTTTGGAAGATGTCTTGCTCACTGTCCATGTCGCTGTCTTCATTGACCTAGAAGAATTAGACTAATACAGTTAAACTTCTTTCTATGGAACTAGAGCGCATAGGGGATGAGAAAGAGGAGAAAATTTAATTCGAAGCGATTGTTCAGTTACTGGCATGGGTTGTTAGATAAAGCATATACCAGCCACAAAAGGAAACACTAATTACATTGAACACCTTTTCTTCCGGATTCTCTCCATCCACGCTCTTCCGACGGACCCATCGGCGGAACCGGCGGGTCTTCCGTTTTATGCATCTGAAACAATTTTTATATTTAGTGGATATCTTCGTATCTTACCGTCTCACATTTTCCCACAGCGCCTGCAAGTTGTTGAAGAAGAAATGCCCAATTGAATTCAGCATAATCAACATAATGGGGATCCCAAACAGCGAATAAAGTATAGTGGCAATCCGACCTTCGTATGTCTTGCAACTCATGTTACCGTAGCCTAAAAACGGAATCAATCTTTTTGAGATTTACCTTATATATCATGGTCTCTATCTGTTAGCTAATACTGAGTAAATTTTTGTTTTACTCACCAATCGTAGTCATCAACGAAAGCGCAAAGAAGACGGCGTTCCAGTAATCCCAGACCCATTTAGTCTCGGGTCCGCAGTTCTCAAAAATGATGTTCTCAGAGTAATCTTTGATCAGAGCCAGTAATTTTTTCTTACAGCGAGCGTTGAGGGGTTCGAACGGATCAGTTTTCTGCTTGAAGCAACTGGGCGATTCGACAAGGCTGTTAATCTCCGAGACCAAATTTTCTTGGCGTTGCCGGATTATCTGGAAATTCAAAAATTTCATTAAAAACCTGCAAAATTTTGAAAAAAAATAATATTTTTTTGACGGGAAGGCTAAAATTATGTGTGTTTTTTATTGCATGAAAATAAAAAAATAGACTTCAAAATTTTAAAGACACCTGGCAGATTTCCGAAGGGCATTTTAACGGTGTATTTGATTGCTATTGCAAAAAAAAATTCAAAAAGTCTTATTTTGAATTTCCGGCGATTTCCATCTACATCTATATAATAAAAGGCCAATTTTCTAAACCAGGCGTATTTTACATATAGTCACAAATTTACCCACCTTGTTCATGTTTTCTATCCGGTCATTCTCCGCTTGTGCCTCAAGGTGATAGAACATGAGTCCGCCGAGGAAAGCGAATGCTATCGTTAACACAATCACTGAGATGTATTTTAGGCCATATTTTCTGTGAAAATTCTTGAACCAAATAAATGCACGGCAACATCGGGATCTTTCGTCCGATTTTTGACTGAAAATACAAAAAATCTCATTTTTAAAACTGAAGAAATACTTTTTCAAGGATTTTGAAATATTTTTCAAAAGAAAAGGCTGTTGAAATTTGCAAAAATTACTGTAACTCTTTTGAAGTGTCCTAAATTTACCTTAGACTATCAATAACCTCCACGATGTTCTGCGCGCTCTGGAAAGGCGAGGGATTCGCCAAGAAATCGCTGGAAATCTTATGAAAATCGGACCCAAAATTCGCCGTCGAAGTCTCGGCGCAGTAGTGGGCCGAGCCATGTCTGTAGCGGCGCCTGCAATACTTCTCCAGCACCTTAAACGCGTCCGAATCCATTCTTTTACCGAATATTAGAGAAAAGAAGGGGGTCAGCTCGTTCTCAAGTGGACCAATCGCTTCGACAAACAATGTGATAACATCGCTTCGAAAAGATGACAAAAAAAACTTTGGGGGAAATTGAAACGACGTCAGATTTATGGAGTGAGATGTTTACAATGAAGTTACTGAGTAAGCGATTGATGAATTGGTGGAAGCTGTTGCGCATAAAATTACAGAGATTTGTTTTTGTTATTTTTGGAAGCTACTTTTGACTGTAGCAAAGTCAAAGGCAATTAAAAAATTTGTTTTTGACAATGATGTTAAAATTTATTTTTTTTTACAAAATGGATTGTTTTTGTATGTACTTGTGCCTGTTATTTTGCATCTTTGAAGGCGACGTTTGTAATCAAAAATGCCACAAACAGACCTATGTTTAAAAAAATCAGGTTGCTGCAGAATTAATTGCTTTCATTGTTTTGCAAAAATTTTTGCAAACTTAATAAGCAGATGAGATCACGCAAGAATGGCCGCATAAATTACTTTAGCGATGTTTGCATACGCTGTCGAATAATCCACTTGAAGTGACCGTGTGGGTAATCGGCTTTACGGCCTCACCTTACCTTACTTTCGAAAAGAACTCAGAGAAAAGCCAAGAAATCTTTGATGAAGCAAGAAAGCTTTTTCATCTTCTGAATATTCTTTGTTATTTATAGATTACTATAAACATATATCAACTCAAATAATCCGCAATCTCCCGGCTAATACGGTAGAATCCGCAACGCCTACTTAAGTATAAAGTTTTGATGTCTGCAACACTTGAAAACAATTATATAATATGCGAAGAGGACGTAGTCAATGCTGTTAATTCTCGACGAGGCCCTCAATGGGGCTCTAACGAACCCAATTTGTATCCGCACTAGACGTTGAGAGTATCGTTGTGAAGGGGAAAAGGTTTTTTTTAGACGATGGCTAGATGTGAGAACTGCTGGAGTCCGATCAATATCAGCCAGAACGTGCCGTTGGTAAGGACAAGGCCTTGTTTATTGTCGCATTGCAACAAGACCGTTGGTTATTCGTGCTTGATGTTTTTGTGACGTTGTGATGGCTACGTTTGAAGCCTGTTTTCTAAGGAAATACTCGAGGAACCCCTTTCAGATACTGCTGAAATTTGACAAATACATTTTGTGTATAGCATATGTAAATTGCTGAAAACTTCGGCTTAAGCCCGTCAGGCACAGATGAGATGTATACTTTTTCTTACATAAAACCACAAAAAGTGTCGAATTTTCAACAATTTTTTTGGTCTAAAAATCTCCGTTGATTTTATAAAACGCACGTTGGAAATCTTGCATTTTTTGATACTTATATTTTTTTGCTTTCACCAAACTTCTGGAGATAAAATCCATAGCTTATTGCTATGCATCACAGTCATCACAGTTTACACCATTGATGTTTTGTTTAGGATGTGGCGGTTCCCATCTACGGCTTTGTCCTTCCACTGGTCGTGTCAATTACAGTTGTCACGAACACTTTTATCATCACCATTTTATCACAAAAACATCTTCGAACTCCAACGAATTTCGTCCTCTTATCAATGGCGGCAACTGATCTTTTAACAGGTGACTAATGCTTCCGTTTAACTCGGGCATATCAATTTATACAGATACATCAAGAAATAATGAAAAAAAGCTTGAAAAAATATTTCAAAAAATTTGCGAATAACTTACAATTATTTAGGTCTAACCTCGATTCCCTGGTTTATATTCTACTACACTTTGGAAGGATATAAGATCGATGAAAAGGAAGGGTTGCCGGCCATTTGGTGTAGGATCTACCCGTATTTGTCACAGTTATTGCCGGCGTTCTGGCATACGATGGGTAAGCATGTGATTGGCAGGAGATATGCTCGGGGGCTTGAAGCTGATATTTTGAAAAACATAACACAAACACACACTTCAGTACTTTTTTTAAGATATGTGTAAAATCCTGAGACTACACTGTGCAGAAAAGCCTGAAATTTTTAATTTGAAAGTTTGTCAAAATTAGACATTTTTTAAGCGGGTGAATGCATGGAAAATTTAGCAATTTTTCTGCAAGAAAACCTTTACTTTTATTACAGTCTGACCATAGCACTTCGAGCACCTCTTGTGCATTTTTTTTAAAGATTGTAATCTAAATTATCAATGTATTTTACAGCAACCAAGCAAATTTTTAGTCCTTTATTTACGTTTCTAATGGCTTTGTGGCCTCCCAACTTTTTAAAATTTTTTACTATGGAATAAAAGATTGTCATAAAGTTTCATGTGCACATAATTGTGCCCTCCGTATTCTAAACTGCTTACAATTCCAATTTCAGAAATCTGGCTCACCGTTTTCCTCGCCATCCAACGCTATGTGTACGTCTGTGTTCCCACCTCAATTCCCCATTTTTGCACGCCACAACGGACCAAGGCAATGATTGTAATCATATTCGTGGTGAGTGGCACTTACCCTTTCATAATTAATAGTTCTCGTTTATGATCGAGCTACCGCCTTTAATGGGGAAATACACGGACTCGATTACCTTCAAAGCCCATCGGATGTGCGTCATCAAATACACGGGCTTTGCGTTGGACGTGCTGGGAGTGGAGCTGTTTTACTCGCTCATTTATTGGGTCAAAGCCATTTTTGTGCATCTTCTTCCATGTTTTTTGTTGACGGTAAGTGTTTTATAGTTGGTGTGAGATCTTTGAAATTTTTTGCCTTGTTAAAATCTTTGGTTTTTACGCAAGTTTTAAACATTCTGAGATAAAAATAAAAATCTAAAAAAATAAGTAAGCAATAGAAATTTTAGCTTGATTGCTGTAGTCTGTGAGCTTTATAAGGTCTTGTTTATTTTAAAAGTATCAGAAGTCCCGATTCCATGGATCTTACGCAAGTTTATAAAAATTTATAAAACTTGCGTAAAAGCCAAGCAAAACATTTTTATTTATAAAAAACTTGCGTAAGACTCTAAATAAACTCCAAACCATCTTAAACAACAAAAAAAATAAAATTTAGATATTCACCTACAAGTTGGCTAAAACCCTGAAACAGACCGAATTACGCAAAAGGAGCTGGTTCCTAAATACCGAAGATCAGGAAACTTATGATGACATTCGAAGCCACAGCAATTCGAAGCGCTCCTTATATGCGACGAATCGGATGTTATCGGTGATTTGCTTGAGTTTCCTGATCGTTGAGGTAAGAACTTCAAGTGGCCATGCCCTGGGCAACAAAGTTTTGCAATTAGAGAAAAAGTTTTTTGTGAAGTTTCAAAAAGTTCAAGGGCCAACGAGCAGCACTAAATTGGTGCTTGTGGGAGTTAATAAAATGGACGGATAATCATGGGGAATTTGGTAAGCGACCAGAAAACGTTTTTAGAAATTTTTGGACAAAAAAGTGGCGATCTTTATCGAATTTCTTCAAAATTCCAACAAAAAAATCTTTTTTCAACTATTTTTCAAAATTCAACACGACTATAGTTTTGTTAAAATTTTACAAAAATCCCATTAATCAAAAAATCCCGGTATTAAAAAAATTTTTTTTACTCCAAAATATTTTAAATTTTTTTGCAAAAACTTCATTTCGAAAAAATTCATTTATTTAAATTTCAGACGACCTCATTTACAGTCTATTTATACATCCCATGACCTCTAGTCCAGGCGATAAAATCTCCAATTTCGTATGACTGTAATCAAAACAAAAGTAGTCGCATTTTCCGCGAAAAGGGCCATTTCCGGCGGCCCCAAATGCGAAATGACCCCAGAAAGTGGGCATCGAAATGAATTTATTTTAATTTGGGTTTCAGATTCCGGCGGCGTTCGTCTTCATTTCCCATTATTTCATCGCCACCCACATCCCGCTACACTCCCAGTTGGCGTACCGATTGCTGAATGTGACCCTCATCATCAGGTAATCATGGAAGATGGGAAAAAAGTCGGGGAAATTTGGAAAGATTATTTCGAAAAAGTTCGAACCACTTCTCGGGCCCAATGAAATTGTAATTGCCTCAGGGGAGTCGGCGAACGCTCCTCGGGAACGTTTTCTCGTGTGAAAAGGAACGTTGCCGTGACTTATTTTACGAGCCCGAACCGGGCCAAGGTTTCATTTGGAGTGGTCAAATTGTGATTGTAAAATCATAGTGATGACTTATTGCCCTAGTTTCGTACTTTATGACATAAAAATACAGTAATCTTTGGGGGCTTTTTACTCAATTTTAAAGGGTCTTTGAGCTCTATTTTGACAAAATTATGGTGATAATTTTGCTGTAATAGATCAGTAAAAATTTTGATGTTTTCTAACAAGCAAAGTGCTTGAGGTGTGAGGTGAAACTTTAGACTAAAATTTGCTGAGATATATGCGGCATTCCCATGCACTTTGCACAAACAACCAAGATTTGTCTGTCTATGTAAAATTGGCGCAGAGTCGACATTTTTTGTGCGAATTTTCCGATGAAGTTCTCCTTATTTTTCCACGAGAGGGCAAGTATAAAAAAACTTAAAATTTTCCACGCGAACTTCACAAACATTTACGACCAAAAACGTCTTTTCTCTGACCGCTTTTCATCCCGCAAAATCGTTGAAAATCTTGGCCATTTGAGTGACAATTTACAGTCAAAAAAATGGTTGTTTCCGCAAAGTGCAAACAAGGAATCTCGTATATTCACCGAATTCTATCCATTCTACGTCAACAACTCTTTGAACATTCCTTTTTTAGGCCTTTAAGAGTGCTTTCTGCCCAGCTCTATTAACATAATTTTTATGGTAATACTCGGAATGTAACGTCGGCATGAATTACAATAATACATCTCGCATTTATTGAGCCCTGTGCGACCCAATTTTTAGTCAGCCATTTTTTTTGTTTTCACTCACCTAGACGCTTGAGAACCTTTCTTTTGTTTTTTCTATAAATATTTTGAAGAATATGGGAAAGCACATCTGTTTGATCCGCAAAATCGCACTCATCCTATCTCATAAAACTTGAGAAATACGCCGAGTCATCGCATTTATCCCATGAGGCACCTTGCCAAGGTGCATTTCGCTTTGTTTTGGGGGTGATTTTAGACGGAAATCTTATCAGGGATATTTTGGAAGTGCGAAGATAAGATTTTTTTAAATTTTGCACACTCATTTTGTCTAGGATACATATCAAATTATGAAAATTTTGATTGCACATTACAGCATTAGTAAAGATATTCAACGGTCTTTTGCCGACTAGAGAGTGCAAAGAATGAGGTGAGCAGCCAGAGAAAACTTTTTCGACCATATTCAATTCTCTTTTTCCACCAAAACGAATGCAGATTTTAAATTTTTTAAAGGGAAAATTTAAGTTATTTTTGCTTTGAAACCTTCTTGTAGCCGCTAAAAATGCCGAGTTTTTAAAAAAAATTCGGGCTTGCAATTGCCATCATATTTTTGGGAAATTCCGAGTTACAGTGGGACCTGATCCAGTGGCAAAAAAATTACCATTTTGCATCCGGAAAGCAGCAAAAATGTGGCAAAATGCTTCCCTCTCCAAGTGAAAAAAAACCTTGTTTTGAAAGTCGCGCCTATTCCCTCACAAAAAAGAGCGCGCGCGCTTTTGAAATCGAAGTTTTTTCACTTGAAGAAGGAAGCATTTTGCCACATTTTTGATACTTCCCGGATACAAAATGGTACGTTTTTTGCCACTGGATCAGCGCCCCCACTGTTACTTGTGCAAATCTTGGTTATTTTTTGTTTAAATTTTATTAAAATTTTCATATTTTTACAGCCAAATTTTTTTGAACCCAGCATACCTGACATCATCAAAAAATTGCTTACCAATTGCTTACTAAATAAATGCAAAATTAGTTTTATTTTTTTTTGCAATTTTTTGGCTATAGATAATATGTATAAATATCGTAACTTTTTCACCACGTATATATGTAATTTCTCCATTATTCGCCCATTTTCCGCAGACGACATGTATTATAAAACTCCCTCTCCAGAGACCTTATTTTGCCGATAATTTCACGTATTCAGGTAATTTATGTTCGTCATTTGCGTTCAAACGGGCCCTAAATATCACTTTGTTTACGAGTAAAAGGTCTGAACATACCGTATTTTGGGAAAATATTGGTCTGCGAACATACCCCTATAGATAGGCGTTTTTGAAATCGGAATTCACGTGTTGGCTCGAACAATGAAATTTCGATGTAATCTCGGATTAAAAGGACATTTGTTTTACCTTTGGCGGCGCTGACGGAAGGTGGAGGAGTAATATATATGTATTATTATATGTATAGTGGTCAAATCTTTTCTTGGAATTTTTGGGATTCTTTTGTAATTCTTAAGCAAAAGTCTGGGACAAGGTTTTTCCCTATAGACGAGATCTAGCTTGCGTTAATCAGAGATGATTTCAGCCGATAGTTGGCAAAATTCGACTGTTTTTTTGGGGTTTAAAACATGATCACATGTAAAATGCCTCTGTAAAAACATAAAATATTTATTTATACCAAAAATTGGCTATAAAAAGCCTTTTCTTCTTTGGCCTTTGCCTTTGTAATTTGCGTACTCTCTCGTCGGCAATGCTCGTTTAATATCTCGGCGGGCTCTGACCTCTTTCCTTGTGCAGTGACGGACCGGATCCAGTGGCAAAAAACATGCCGTTTTGCATCCGGGAAGGATCAAAAATGTGGCAAAATACTTCCCTCTCCAAGTGAAAAAACTTCGTTTTGAAGGGCCTTTCCCTCACAAAAAGAGCGGGCGCGCTTTTGAAATCGGAGTTTTTTCACTTGGAGAGGAAAGCATTTTGCCACATTTTTGATGCTTCCCGGATGCAAAATGGTACGTTTTTTGCCACTGGATCAGGTCCCTCACTGTAGACGAATATAGGGGAATGTTGGAAATTTCTAAAAATCACCGTCATGATGACTTTCACTGTCATGATTACTTTCACTGTGCAATTTTCGTCTTTTTGCACAGTGCAATAGGCTTTTTTGAGCTGTCGCTCGCACCCTGATTTTTTTGCATAATGCAATCTCCAAAGGTCCCACCAGCGACTTTGCGAATGGGCACGTAACTTCTTCTTTCGTTAGGGAATCCTCTACAAGACAGTTTGATTTCTTGCACTCCAAATTTTCTTTTTTTTCTCCCAAAGATTTCTCAAATTTTAACCGAGTTTTTGGCAACAAAACTTGATTTGTTAACAAAGAGAGACGCATCTATTCATTTTTGCACCCAAAATCCCATCAAAATTTTTTTGCGACGAGCAAAAAGACAATATAAAATAAAAAGAACGTAGGCATTATGTCCCCCAAGGACCGGATCTGCAGACGAGTCATGTTTTTGGCTGTCATATCCACCCAAAACAAGACATCCTTCCAGAAACCTGCTCATCGTGCTCACGTCGCCCATCCAGTTCTCCATTTACTGTTCCATGTCCGAGCAATTCCGGCTCACAGCGCGCCAATTGTTTTCCTCGAGACTGCTGTTCGTTCCGCAAGCGCAAGCCACCTTCCACGGCGGCAAGCGGTACTCGTTGATTCTGGTGGACGTGGAGTTGATCCAGAAGAAGAGGTTCTCGTTTTCGAGGAGGTCAAGGAATATTAAGTAAGTCGAGTTTTGAGCAAGTTTTTGATGACTTTTTATAAGTTTTTTGATAGTTAACAGCTATAGATTGGCTTAAAATTTTGCACTTCAAAATTTTTGTATACGTCGCAGCAAATTTTTTATATATATACGTTAGGGTGTCGATAAAAAATTTTACGCCAAAAAATACACAAAATCTTGAAAATAAATTTTTTGCTAGTTTACTAATGGTATTATTACAATTAAGGAGCTTTTTCTATACCGTAAATAACCAATTTTGCATTTTAATGTTCAAAAAAATTCAAATGGTTTTGAGCAAAAATCAACTTTAAAAATATCGAAAATAGAAAAAGATTTTTTTTGCTAAACGGTACTTTTTTACATTGCTTTTCAAACACCTCCAACACATCAAATTTTATGGCATTTTTTGCTCAATTTATGACATTTTTGTCCAATTTGCAGCCCAATAATCTCTCTCCAGCCACCTCAAAATCCGATTTCCTTATTCTTTGTTTGCAAAACCCGATAATCAGATACTGTAAATGGACTACTTCGCCCATCATGAATTCCACTGAAACATAATTCTTTGGAATGTGTCACAAATGTGACAATTTTATGACCCCCGGCCTTCAAAAAAAGCCGAAACGCCTCCAACCGAATGTATGGGGGATAGTTTGGGGCCCACTTTTTTGGACAGATGGGTGAAGTTTGAGGTACATTCCATGTTTCACAGAACACTTTGTGGCAAAAGCCGGGAGCTGGGAATGACGGGCCTGTCCGAAAAATTAGGGTGATAAGGCTGGCTTTAGTTATGAGTTGGCAAATTATGTGGAACTGACTTTAGAAGCGCATTTTGGGGTACGATAAGTGCTGATTTTTGTAGCTCAATAATTTCGCTTTGATTCGTTAAGTAACATGGCACAATAAAGTAGCTATGTTAGCCACATCAGCCCGATATTGAACTAGATATTAAGCAAATTTTCCAAAATTGCCCAAAACGTTCAGATTTTGACAAAGTTTTGCAGAAATTTAATCGACTTTGCTAAAATTTGTAAGATATACTACTAGGTCTAAGGTCCCAAAAAATCATTTCTTTTTACTACAAATTCGAAAAGGCATGGCCAAAAAACATTTTTCATTGACCGTTCTCAACATTTCTCATGCTCTCTCTTCGGCAAGGGCCGTTGAAAATCTCGGCTAAACCTGTAAACCGCGAACTATTTTTTTTGGAAAAAAAGTCCATACACAAAATGGTGTTGTATTTTTATTGCACTAACTGTATATATTTACCAACCCTTCTGTTTTCCACCATTTTTACTCCATCTTCCCCGTCCTGCACTCCCGCCCCACCCGTTCCATCCCCTTCTTTTTTTACACCCCAAATCCCCAGACGACGTGAAACGTTCGTCGCGGAGTTATAGCCCCGCTCAATTTACCGCATGGCCAGCCATACTTTTTTATTGTATCATGTCATTGTTCTTCGTTGACCCGGCCCTTCCAAATTTTAATTTGTTTTTTCTTCATTTTCAAGTGGCCACAATCTCGGCCCTAAGGGCGTCTTGATGACTTTTTTCGGAATCTCGGGTTTGTTTGAGCTCGTGTCGGTTTGCAGGCTGATGACACAGATCGGTTTGCAAAAATTTGAGAGTCTGTGAAGGTAATAAGACATTTCAAGGTGAAAATTGACACATTTTTTTTGCTTTTTTATTGAGGTTTTTAGACTTGGTTTGCAATGTAACACTAGGCCAAAAATTTGCAGAAAATTGGTTGATTACCGTAGGAAACGCTTAGAAATTTCACATCTAGCCGTTGATGAAACTCAGTTGAAATTTATGTTAATTTCCTGAGGCATTTAAAAGATGTTTAACCTGTGTTTTGAAGGCACACCCATTTCTTGTGCCAAAGGTTGACCCTGATTACATTTCCCTTTTTGTTAATTTCAATGCAAGATAAATATTGCCTACATGTCAGGCCTTGGTTGGATGCCAAGTTCTGAGAATTTTAGCTCTCGCTTTGCAATGGCGGCCGAGATATTCATTGGTCTTTGTTGAGCAGATAGTATGCAAAATTCAGAGAGCGGTTAGAGAAAACTTTGGCCATATCTTTGCTAATTTCGAGCGGAAAAAATCTTCTTGGTTGAAACGTTGCCCTTTTCTGCAAAAATAAGGCTGATTCATGCGTAAACTCGCAAATGTGTCGAATTTTCACCACTAAAAATTTCGGTTGTGCCTGAAAAGTGTAAGCTGGGAACTCAATCATGTTATAGAAGAAATTAACCTACAGTTTTACGGAACTCTGACTTTTCATTATGCAAATTACATTTCTTGATTTTTGAAATGTCATCAAAACTCCTTGCCCCACCTCATTGAACCCTACAATGTCGATGAATTTTATTTTTAATTCACCGGAAAGTCATCTCTATTTCTTTTTGAAATACGACCCGATTATGACCGAGAACAGGATGGCCTAGGTATCAGAAAACAATAAACTCATAAAACAGAGGGAAATCATTCAAGCTGAAGGGCAGAGTTGGCTCCGTTGGACTATGGGGATGATGTGGAGGATAAATTTAACTTCAAAAAAAGGTTATCCACATGACACCATGTAAGATTCGAAAATTGAAAAGTTGATTTTTGCTCTGGCAAGATTAGTTTTTCAAATGACAAAGTAGTAAAACAGAAGTGATTTTTGAGGTCTTTGAGGAGCTGATTCATGGATAATATCAGAAAAAATCTTTTTTAGAAAGGGTATGTTAACGATTTTAAACAAATTTTTAGTGGTAAAAATATAAAAAAGTTTTCAAAAAAGTTGAAAATTGCCCTTGCAATATTTCCAATCCGTAGGTAATGGCGAGCCGAATTGCAGTCTTCGACGAAATTTATGAGTTATGGACAACCGAATACAAATCTATTTTATATGGTAAAAACATGTTTTCCGGCCCCCCTTTTCTCATGGTGTAGATTTCGATGGCGGAGGGGGAGGTTGTAAAAACAAGTCGTTATTTATATTTTCCCCGGCTCTAAGCCTATCTGAAAATAATGAGATGAGAAAAAAGATCGTTCTGGTGAACTTTTGATTGTAGTTTATCAAGTGTAATAAAAAAAAAATTTCATCTTTTATAGATATTTTGGGATTAATTTTTCCTTTTTAGGGCTATTTAGTGGCAATTTTAATAATTTTAAAAGTTTTTATGACAATATATTGCAATAAGACATTTTTTTGAATTGCACTAGATCTGATGTCTGATAAAAATTTGTTTTATTCTGCAAAATTTTTTTGATGTTCCGACCTTTTTCGACAATTCAAAGATAACCGGGGAGTGTTAACAATCCTCTTCTAATGACATTTTTATATTGCACTACATATATTTGATGGCTAGTGCATGCACTTTAGTGCAATATGAAAATGCCTTCATTTTTCAAATTCTTTTTCTGTTTTCAGACTTTTGAAGGCAATTGGGCTTAAAAATCGTAGTATTCCAAGTCTGCAATCCCCTTCCCAGAACCCCCACTTCTTCCGCAAGGATCGCACTTTGTTACCTCTATAGAGGCGACATAATAGATCCACTTCCATTTCCTCATTTCCGTGAATCCCCACACTGTTCAAGTCTATACATTTTCGCCAAATTGTTGCCGGATTTTGCGAAAAATTAGCCCTAAAGCAAACACTTTTTGGAGTCTAAAATAGTGTTGATTACTCGCTTCCTACGTCCACTCTTTCTCCCCATTCCTTATCCAAAAATTGGCACCACTTCCTACGGTGTTCCGTGAACCTCGGCGGTGCCAATGCCAGCTTCATTTGCATTGTAATTTTTTTATTTTCGCTCGGTTCTTCAGAAGTGCGGCGTCAAACACTGTGGCCGAAGAAACAGTGGGAGCGCGTCATCATCGTTCGTTTCGTTCCCGGAAGACCTCGCTGGCGGCCCTGGCCCGCAGCCGCAGTTGTAAGCGAATCGCCTCTGTGAACGCCCCGAGGTCATAAATTTGGGCGGATCTGCTGTCATATGGTCAAATTTTTGGGTGATCCCGGGATCAGTGGCATTTTACTGGCTGTGAATTAAGATTTCACTGGATAATCTTGTGGTTTAAGGATTGAAACTACTTTTTACCACTTCCAAAACATTTTTACATCACTACCGTATACTATATTACTATTCTACCATTGTAAAGGTCACCGAATTTTGCTAAAACTTTATTTATCACCGCTAAAACTGCTGTTATTGCTCAATCCATTTTTACAATTACAAATTGATCGCCTCCAACTTTACCTTCACCTTTATGCATGTTGATGTAGCACCTTCTCCAAAATAATGGACAGCTCGTCCGCCATTGTGCTGCCGGAGAATCCGACCAAACCCTTGGCCCTTTTCTTGGCCATTATCCCGATTCTCACCATATTTGGAAATGTTTTGGTTCTGTTGGCGGTGTGCTTGGATAAATCGCTGCAGACGGTCACCAATTTCCTCATCGTGTCGTTGGCCGTCTCCGATTTGTTGGTAAGTCTCTTTACAGGGGTTTAAAAATCATTTGATGACTTTTATTTGAAGAGGGGTTAGTCAAGATCAAAGTTTGTTAGTTGATTTGCTCGTTAGAGATTCAAACTTTGGATTCGGTTATCTTTGATACACATAAAACAAGATAAAATTTTGTGACGGCACATCTGTTGGATTTCCTTCAAATTCAGCACATTTTTTCTTCATAGTCTATGCATCAAACACTGAAAATCTTTACTCCCAATTTGCATTTTTTGTTGAAATTTTCAGCAAACTTTTTTGCGACTAAATTTGGTAATTGAGCAGCGGTGAGCACAAGTCCTTTAGAGCAAATTCAGGATGATATTTTATTCTGTTTTAGCGCGATTTTTGAATCCTACATTTTTTAGACCAGGAACTTTTCGAAAGTACAAAAAATCCACAAAACATGTAGTCAGCAATCAACTCTTACACATTTTCTGAAGATAACTGACGAATCAAAAGACTTCCTTTCGAATGTAAAAGAAGTCAAGGAGTCTGAATGCACGTCAAATAAATCTATTTTTAGGTCGCCATCTGTGTGATGACATTCTCCGTGTACTTCGAAGTAAGTCTAATTACGCTTTGAAGGTTGTTTTGATGAGCATATACGTACTTGGTTTCTCATTGATTTTTTGATAAATTTTTCACTATTCATTAAAGATTAATGCTCATTAATCTCTTCGCTGTAAAACTTCAAGTCTCAAATCTTAAATTTTCAGTGGAATTCCTTTGTCTGGGACCTTGGGCCGGCCCTTTGCAAGCTCTACATTGCCATGGATGTGGCCTGTTCAACAGCGTCCATTCTGAATTTGTTTGCGATCTCGTTGGACCGTTACATGGCTATAACTCATCCGGTGGCCTACGCTCAATACGGTTCACATGCCCACAGGGCATTTCTGAGTATCTTTTTTGTTTGGACGATATCGATTATTGTGGCAATGCCGGTGTTTTTTGGGGCGAATCATTTGGATGACGAGAAAGTAAGGGAAATGTCGAAAAATCTCAAAAAAGAAATCTTGAGGATAGTATTTTTAATAGCTTACAAAAAATTAAAAAATTCTTTTATTGACTATTACTCTCTTTACTATCCAAAAACACCATTTACAATCCTTATTTTAGAAATGCGAGTTCACAAATGCCTATTTTATCATTGGCTCGTCGATCCTTTCGTTCTTCCTTCCCTGTGCCGCAATGATTGTCCTGTATTCGATAATTTTTTATCGTCTACGACAACGAGAGCAGGCTAGGATACTACGGAAATCAGTCCCACCACGACATGAGAGTGATCATATCAGTACGGCATTACTTAGCGGGGCCAACATGGCTCGACAAGTTGGACAACAACTGAAGCGGCGGGCAGACCAGTGGCTGTATGAGTACAGTTTTCCGGTAGGTTGTAAGAAAGGGCTAAAGGCATCTAAAAAGTTAACATTGAGACTAAAATTTCTCATTCATAATAGTCATTTTGAAAAGGCGGAAAAAGCAAAAATAAATGACCATTTTTTCAAAAAAGCTTGTTTTTTCACCTTGATATTGAGCGATATGTACCAAAAATTGACTAGTTAGCTGCGAACACCTCTATAGCGTACTTGCAATATTTATTCTGCTATATCTTGAGCTCTAAAATGTCTGTTTTTAGACCTCGTCCTACCCCTCTGTGAGCAGCTCTACGTGGGACAATTTGAGTCATTCTGATAGTAAATCCGACGACGAAGAAGATGTCCCCAAAGATGCAGAGTGTTCCGATCCCATTCCCAAGACGTTCTCTACTCCAGAAGTCAATCTTCTTGGCTCAACTTCCACTAAAGAATGCACAAACAGCCCATCTAAATCAATCTCCGATCAAACCTCAAGACGCATCCCGTTCATAGACAGTATCTCCTCTCTATCTACAGCGGATCGCCGTCGATTACTTGATAAGCGAGTTCAGATTCGCCGACCTACTTATCAGAGTGCTACACTCGATTGCAACGGAAATCGGGCTTCTTTCGCCATGGTGAATCTGAATACGGAGGGAGAGACCTCCGAGGACGAGGTCAATGAAATGACTCAACTCTCTCCGTTCACCAACAACAATGATCCCAATTTTCGACCCGCCTTCGACACGATTTCCCTGCCAGTCACGGCGCTGGAAAGGTCGACGCATTCCCAGCAATCAGCGGAGAAATCGGCGCGGCAGAACTCCGAAGATCCGCCGTCGCTTCTGATGGCCGTTTTCGGCGGAATGTGGCGTTCCGAGGCCGTGGAAAAGGCATTTACGATGCGCTTCCAGGAGAAGAACAAAAGGTCGGTTTGGGCGATATATCATGCAGATATATCTGGGGCTGTGACATTTCCAACGTTCCGATAAATAAGGCCAAATGACGAGGGCATTCGAACCCATACATCAGTTGGAATGTGCCGTTATTTATGGAGACTTCGGTACGAGGGAGGCGTGCGAAATTGAAAATCAAACTTTTTGTACTATGCGGAAGAGTTTGGAAGGGATTTCACAGTGCAGAATTTATTTGAAATTTTGAAATTTTCCACTATAAAAAAAATATAATCGGCCACTGCACAGTGCAGAATTTGAAAATAAAATTGCACAGTGCAAAAATTTTAAATAGGTAAATTCTGCACTGTGCAATGACAAAATTTGACCGTTTTTACGACCACTGCTGAAATTCAAAAAATGCAAGTGGAAGGTGTAAAAATAAAAAATCAAACTTGCACTCGCGCTTCCAAGCCTCTTCCTGAACGGCACGAAACAAAAAAAACAAAAAAAAATAAACAATCTCGGTGCACCCGTCCCAACGACGACCCATCAGTCAAATCCATCCATTCCATTTGCAAATCTCTTCCATTTTCAGTGACGTCAAGCCGTTGAATCGTGTGGCCTTGATGCGCAAACTTCTCGTGGGAATTCGTTCAACGACGGCCAAGCCCTCGAGGCGCCTCGTCAAGAAGGCCTCCAAACAATTAAAACGCGAACAGAAGGCAACGATCACGCTGGCCGTCGTCCTAAGTACGTCAAATTGTTGATGACAACATTCGGCTGACATTTTTAGCCGTAATTATGAATATTTATGAAGAATGGGGAGTTAAAAGTGAAACGGGATGGCTCTTGTTGATGTTTACGGAGCTGCAGCGGGTTCGAGGAATAGACCTTGACTTCACGGAAACAATTTTACAAGAAAATTGACTGAAGTGCGGAGGTCACATTTTGATGAAAATTGAGAAAATTTTAGATTAGGCTTTTCTGACATATATCTATTCTATTCGCGCTTTGCAGAAACAATCGAGATTTTAAAGTAAATAACACTTCCACTGAGTTTACTCATGGAAAGTTTCAGCCTTATTTTTACACGACATGGCAATCTTTCCACAAAAAAATCAATTTTTTCCATGCGTAGTTAACAGTCATATTGCAAAAAAAAACGGTTTCTTTCCGCATTCTGCCCATTTTGTCGTCAAAAAAAGCCCTTTGAATATCTCGGTTCCCACTACAAAGCGCGATCCAAAATTTTCATAATTTGTCATCATCAGCCCTAACATGTGTGCCAAATTTTAAGAAAATCTGAGCGTCGCACTTTCAACACTCCCTTTATTAATCTACGTGCTTTGAGAAAGTGCAATCTGAAAAAAGTCTGGCAGTCTGAATAGCAGAAGATTATGATTTTATATAATGCATTTTCTAAAGGTTTATCAACTGGCTAATGTTAGATCTTTGACCAAACATCCTGTTTTGAAGCTGCAAATGACTGCAAAATAATATTAACCCTGTCATTTTCAGTTGTTTTCCTCGGCTGTTGGGTGCCCTTCTTCTCGTTTCATTTGAGCAACGCCTTATGTATATTGATATATCAGCAACATTGCGTTCACTTCATGGTCTCATTTCTCACCACGTGGCTGGGATAGTAAGTAAACCCATTTTCTCGCAGTCTCTTTATCTTTTTTTCGATCTCATTTTGATCCTTGAAAGCTTTTTTTTATCACGTACTAATCCCCCAAATTTTCAGCCTGAACTCCTCGCTGAACCCGCTGATCTACACCGTGTTCGACCATCGGTTTCGGCGCGCCTTCAAGAAGGTTCTCGGTTGCTAAAATACGGGTCCACAAAATTCACTGACGAGCCGCACAAAGCCTTCTTGTTCTGCTCGTTTCGTTTGTCCATAAAATGATATTGTTTTAAATCGAAATAAAAATGAATCCCGATCAGTGCCAGTCGGAGAGGCGAAGACGGGGAGAGATCGCGAAAAAGAAACGGGAATCAGAAACCCGACACAAATGGGGGGCTGGCATTTCCCCCTCCCGATTGTCCGTCTTCTCAAGACTCATGATTCAGCCGCTGATGCTGGCTGAGACTTGGCTGCGGCCCTATAAAAGGAGCGTCGAAGTTTGTGGCCGCCGGATCCGTTGTTCTCCGTCCTCGCTGAATTCAAGAGCGATTCGCGTGGGCTACGGTGCTTTGTGGGGCTTTCTGAGGAAGAATGTTGCAAGATCTGAGTATTCGAATAGTTGGAGGGGCTTGTGAAATAAAGTTTACAACATTTGAGTGGCTTTTGTTCGGAATATGAGTAAGAGATCGGTTCGAGTAGAAGTGAATGTGGAAGAGTCAAGGAACCAGCTCTCAAGAAAAAATAGTCTTTATGGTATAATATTAGGCGGTTTTTAAAAAAATCAGAGCTAAATTGCGGTAGGAGCAGTCCAAAAAGCTTATTTTGCAATTTTAATGACTTTTGCGACACACTACTTAAATTTTCATGAATTTATGGCCATTTCTGGGCCTGATTTAGCCGCTTAATTACAGATTTGAGCATAAAATTCTCTCTAAAAAACATTAGAGCTTCAGTGACAAAAATGATGACAAATCATATGACTCTTGAAATAAATGTAATGCAAAATTTTGGCTGTTTAAAACTGAATTGTAATTAGAATCCGGTTTCAGAAGGCGTGTAGGTTTTCGTACTCATAATTACGTTCAAACAAATTTTGACCAAAAAATTTTGCAACACTCTTTCTGATCAATTTTGCTGCCCTGAACAACGTATTCGCTGTACCTCTGTGCCCATGTATTCGTATGCTACAGTCTACGCCCAGCTGTCCGGCTTTTGGTAGGTCCGTGTGCTTCCGAGATGTAGGCCATACTGGCCCGTCAAATGCCTCGACAGCCGGTCCCTTGGTTTTGAGATTTCCGTCGAGCATTTACACTACTGCTAAAGGCTGTAATGCCCTTCGAAAGTCTGAAATCCGATGTGACCACCGACAAGTTAGTCGATTTTAGAAGTCATCTTTTGCCAATTTTTTACCAAAAGATTATATTTTTTGAATATTTTGACTATAAAATTTAATCAACTCCCTTTAATTTGCAATTAGTAATCTTCAAATTGAAGCTCTAGATAGCAATCTAGCCAGTGGTCTTATTGAGTAAAATTGGGCCGGTATATCGCCGCGCTGGATCTTTTTCTCTCCCATTTTCTCCACGTATCTCGCACACAACGGGCGGAATGATTGTTTCAGCCGCCGGTTCGATTCGGGATCCCTCGTTTTGGGAGCATTGGCCACCAGGTGTACTAACATCACTCATTTCGCTTCTATTTGGCCCATAAAAGGGTCGACGCGCCAGCCTATCTTGACTCATTTTCGATTATTCTCCGCTCATTCATCATTCCATCGCAGCGTCATTGGCGCTGAGCAATTCTTGCGGATTGCCGGAGGCATTTGAGTGTTTCGGTGGGAGATGAGTTGATTATGAACTCAAGATGGTATTGGCTAAATATCTAGTGGTCTCGTCGTTTTATGAGTGGGAAATGATATTAAAAGGTTGACTGGATGGCTAAGTAGTAGTGCCGCAGGTAACTGGCAAAAGGAGATTACCTGTGCACCGCTCCTTAACCTTTTGTCGATTACTGTGTAAGAAAGAGTTTGATCATGTCAATCTCGAACAGATAGCGCTTTTTCTTCTAATGGTTTTGCGATTTTGTGACCTTTATATATTGCACTTGACGGTAAGTCAAGATGATAAAAATATTACTTTATCTTATTGGTTAACGTTTAAAATTTAAGACGGTAAACTCTGAAAGCGTACGTAGTATTCCTAGTTGCAAACTGATCGAAATGAACTCGAAAATTTCGGGATTTTTTGAGTTGTTTATATTGCACTTGATATTAGACCAAATAATTTATGTGTTTCGATGATTTATGGCTTAGGCTGTTGACTATCAGCTCCATGGGCGTTTTGATGTCACTTTTGACAAGTTTGATCGTCATTTCCACCACTGTAACCCAAACTCCAACCCGTTACAGTAACCCAAACTCTTCAAACAATCGGAGGAATTTATTCGCAAAATATTCAAATTCAACATGAAAAGGGGGATGCTAGTGGAGGGGGAGGCTGGGATTACACATACAACAAAACGATACGACTCTCTTGTTTCCTCTTTTTTTTGCGTAGCCGACGGTCAGAAAGACACCCAAATAATAGGTTTGTAGGCAGAGAAAGCGGGGGGAATATATATTGGTCCGGAGAGTCGGCAATTCGAGCTCAAGATGGGGTTGTTTGAACAGAAAAAAGGCCTAAAAACATAAACGCCTGAGCGGGGCCGGAATGGAAGGCGAAGGGGGTGGGCCCCATCTACCTGCGCTCTTAGCGACATTGAAAAGAGATACGACCGGAGGGCATATCCGGATTCGAAATGTAGAAGTGCCATTCGATGCCTCCGGCCGTATAAAGCATTCGACTTCTCCGTTTCGACTCTACTCTACTCGATTAGAATTTTGATTACAATACGGAGTGCTACAAGAGACGCCTACTTTGATTACTCGACAATTTACAACTACTCTTAGAGAGAGAGAGAGAAAGACTTGACCCGTCATGGTTTTTGATGGAATGAACTCCGTCCAGCTTGGATGGCAATGAATTCCAGAGTTCCGATAGATTGATTCGTTGTTATCTAAGTCTGAACGACGGTTCAGACCGCTCTCTGGCGTTTGTGCACATCCAGGTAGCCGCTGAAATCGAGAGAAAGTTGAATATCATACTTGGCGTTTTGTCATCATTTTACAGTATTGGCTATTCTCATGCTTTACCAAAAAGGAAAATGATTTTGAAGGCAATAGTATTGCTATACTCTATGTAGTATTTCTTTTTGCCAAAACCGACACGATTTTTTCGTCGAAAATTTTTTGAAAAAATGGAAATTTTGGCGATGTTCAAGACAAAACCCGGTAGTATACTTTAATTCGGGTGTGTAATGTTTTGAGTCGAGCCTGGAAAAAAATCAAAGAGTTGTGGCAGAAAAAGATTTTTTTTACACTTTCAAATCATTCTAATTTTTTTCAAAATCCCTTCAAAAACCCGCCATCCACTCCAACCTCTCCTAATCCCCTCTTAAATCACCCACCGTATCGCTTTATTGCCCCCTTCCACGCAATGCTCGAACACGACCGTTTTGAAGATCTTGCTCAACCAATGACAGAACGCCTTCAACGTATGTTCGTATAATTGGCGGACTGGCGACGCTGTTTTCGACGGAGGAACATAAGGGACGGGTCTGGTGGCTATCGTGCCGGGAGGTCGCATTGTGACCATTCGGATATCTTCTGGCTGAGTTATGCTGCTTGGACGGCCCACAACTGCTGGCAAGATGGAGCTGGGAATGGGGCCTGGGTAAGTTGGGTAGGGAGATTCGGGGCCGAGGCGTTCAACCGGCTTCGCTGAGATTGGAACCCATTTGGTTGGGACCGTGGGGGCTGAAAATTTGCATAATTTAAGGAGGGAATTTGGAAATTTGCATATTTGCATAGAAATTTTTTATTTCGACTATCCGAATCCTAAAATCAAAGTTTTTGAATATTTGAATAAAATTTGCATATTTTCAAAAATTTGCATATTAAAATTTTTATGATGTAAAAAAATTAAGTTTTTTTTTGCTTTTTAAAATACGTACCCAAATTTGAATATTAAATTTTTCAAAATTTGCATAATTCTCAGCCCTAATTTTACCTCTTGTACTGGCCACCAGCCTCGACCAGAACCCATTCTCAGTTGTCGGCTTTGGTGTTGTTGTCTTGAAGAATTTGTTTTTAATTTCGCTGGCGCCGTAGATTCCGGCCAGCCCCTCGGGCAACCCCAGTTCTTTCTTCGAGAAGAACCGGTTGTGAAAGCCGAAGGGCACGGAAATTGGGACATAAGCGCGGCCAATCTCGGTCATCGTTAGGGCGTCCACGACGAGCAGAACACCTGAAAAGAAATGGGGAGATAAAATAAAAATTGTTGATGGCCACGGAGAAAATTTTGATGACATTTTTGTGGGTTGTAAAATTTTGGACTTTGAGACAAGAAATTTGATTTTTTATTTGATTTTTTTGCAAGTTTTGCCATGAAAAGCGTAAAAAAATCAGCATTATTGCCCTGGAGTCAAACCAAAATCAAGTCTATTTATGAGCCCATTCTCACCTTTATTTTCAGCGGTATCCAGCGCTTTGATCAGCAGCACTCCATCGTCCTCTTTCCTCGCATCGGGCCTAGCAACGAACCAGGGTTCATGCAGCACTAACGTTGGATCCGTCTTGAACTGTTTGTTATTTACACCACTTGGATCCTCCACATTAACTTTGATGATTGTATTATCGGATGCAAATGGATGCTCAACGAGATATGCCCATTTATAGGGCTTTTCGTCAAAATTGTGGTTAATTTGAGAGAAATCAGCAGCGATCGTCTCCTGGAAAAATGGTTATAGAAGAAATAAAGAAAGGAATGTCAAGTATAATATATACAGTAGCTGCCAAAAAACTGTCAATTTTTTTGTTTTTTGTGTAACTCTGCTCAACGTGGACGGATTTCAACGAAACAAATACCATTCTGTAGAGAATTACTGCTGTTATCTAATGGTGTAGCGGTTGGAGCGATTTTACATCTTAGTGTGTAACAACTGTCGATGTAAATTTTTTGGAAAGACAAAAAACTGTCAATTTTTCCAAAAAATTTTACCGCTTGCATACGTCGCGGCAAATCATGGGCTTATACATTCCGATTTTTAAATAAAGTCCCACTGTACATAATTAACCATCAAAGGAAGCCAAGAAAGTTAATTTAGTAGACCTTTTGGTGGTCCCAAGTTCGATACCCCAAAACATGACGTTTAAGAAAAAATCGATTTTCTTCTTTGACTTAGCATTAACGCAATGCCTTGCAGTAGAAGCTAGACAACCTACAATTAAAATAGAACAATGATTGGGAGCCTAAATGTAAGTCTACGGACTCCACTTGACATTCAAGTTTTTCTGGCAGTGGATGTACCGTGGAACTTCAGCCCGGGTGCTTCCGCAGACACCTCTAATCGTAGTTCCAAAGCGACAGAAGGCACCCATGTTAACAGTGAACAGTTTAGAACCGCTACCGCGCCAGGCCCGTACTTTGCGCGTAAAATAACAAGCTCCTAAATGGAATTTTTAAAGAAAAATTGTTGTCTCGATTTTCACTCTCCATAGGATGGAAATAACCCAGCGGAAGGACAAGCAAGATGTTGTCCCATACATTTACAGCCATTCCTGACATTTCTAACGTAATTTCACTCCCTCTGTCGTGTTTCTAAAGGCTTAAGCTGACTTGCAAGTTTCCACAAAAAATTTTTTTGGTTAATGACAACATAACCCTCCGTAATTCTTGTGTGACTTGCATCGCCGTCTTACAAATGCCCATAAAATGCTTCTAGAACATCTGTGATCATGTATTGATAAAGCATTAGCAAGTTGTTACAAAGGCGGGGGCAACAAGGCCAAGTCTCTACAGAAACTCGATTACCGGAGAAACTTGAATGTCAAGTGGAGTCCGTAGACTTACATTTAGGCTCCCAATCATTGTTATATTTTAATTGTAGGTTGTCTAACTTCTACTGCAAGGCATTGCATTAATGCTAAGTCAAAGAAAAAAATCGATTTTTTCTTAAACGTCATGTTTTGGGGTATCGAACTTGGGACCACCAAAAGGTCTACTAAATTAACTTCCTTGGCTCCCTTTGATGGTTAATTATGTACAGTGGGACTTTATTTAAAAATCGGAATGTATAAGCCCATGATTTGCCGCGACGTATGCAAGCGGTAAAATTTTTTTGGAAAAATTGACAGTTTTTTGTCTTTCCAAAAAATTTACATCGACAGTTGTTACACACTAAGATGTAGAATCGCTCCAACCACTACACCATTAGATAACAGCAGTAATTCTCTACAGAATGGTATTTGTTTCGTTGAAATCCGTCCACGTTGAGCAGAGTTACACAAAAAACAAAAAAATTGACAGTTTTTTGGCAGCTACTGTATGTAAAAATATATCAAAAATCGAAGAAAATTTCCGATAGATAACCGAAAAAATTATTCGAGATATTCTTGAAATACCTTGCAGTAAAATTTTCTTTCTTGAAAATAATGAAAATTCAAAAAAAAGTCATCAAAATGACTAGTAAAACGCCTGAAAAAAAGCTTAATGCAATTTTATTTAAAAAAATTCAAAACTCATAGTGTACCCTATAAAAATTAGTCTCAAGAACGCTTTCAAGCCTCCTCAATACACCATGTCCACAATTTTCTTACCTGCGGGATCAGATAGCTGTACATGACTCGATTTGATTCGATATCGATTGTAAATCGCAGGACTCTCGCCGTGCTCGGATAAATCCGCGAAGTCAAAAAGTCCGTGTAAAAATATTTGACGTATGGGTCATGACTGTCGTATACGACCATATCCGCCACCAAATTCCCATTTGTATCTTCATAGGCGTTCAATTGATGGGTAACAAACATGGAGGGAAAAACTTCGAAGGGCTTTTGGGTTATCCATTGTTTCGTGTTTTTATCGAAGATTAGGAATCTGAAAAGAAGATTTTTTTGATGGAATTTACCTGCTTGTAAAATACGTTTTGTTTTCTTAAAAATTGATTTTTTTTTTTGATTTTTTTCTTTCAAAACTGCAGATCTCAAAAACGCCATATGGAAAATAAATTGACTGAAATTCATGCATGTTCAAAAAATGTGACGCTTTTTTTTTTAATTTTACATTGCTGAAAACTTGACTAAAAATTGTAAAATACGAATTAATATGCTTGGATTTTTTTGGACAAACAAGCGGTAAAAATTGTGGCATTTCGTTATTGATTTTTTAATATATTTTTTTTTTAATTTTTTTTTGATTTTTCTAGGCTTTATCATGGCATTCCTGGCAATTTATGACCTTGAATCTTTATTTAAAATCAAGCCATAGCTGAAATTTCATACCCATTTATTAAAATTTAAGTCATTTCCAAAAAAAAATTTTTTTTGGGTTTTTTGATTACGTAAAATGGATTTTTTCGATATAAAAATTTTTTCTAAGTATGCCAAGGCCATCGCTCTGCCATGCTTACCTCATTGGGACCATATCATAAAAGTCCATTCCCCACAATCCGCCCTTTTGCAGCGACGCCCGGGCATCCTTCGACAAGGGCGGCTCTTTGAACTTGCATGGGTTAATCAGCAGCGACGTGATCGGCAGAATCACGTAGTTCTGCGTGGTCGTAATCGAATGGATATAGCCGGGCAGCAGGGTCTTGTCGCCTGAAAAAGTATGAAGATGTTCGTGAGTAATCGAAGCGTGCGTCCTATCCAATTTCCCTTTGATTAAATTCGAATTAAAAGCGTGTTTGCGGCGGCGGCTAAATTTAACTCTGCGCGCGCGGGAACGTACCAATATATTCGTCGTCCTTCCCGCATGCATTTGGGTCCCAGACACCGTAATCGTACATGCCGATCACGCGGCGAACGCCGGATTCGTCGACGGTGAAAATTCCCTGAAAATTGGAAAATCGGAATTTTGGCATTCTTTTGGCTGTAAAATGAAATTTTTTTGTTTAACAGATGTAAAAACAAGCAGAATATAAACACTGGTATCTATTCTAAAAAACAACGTTACTACTTAAGATGGTTGTTGAATAAAAGTAGCATTTTTTTACATTTTATATTAGCTTATGTCATCAAATAGGCGAACCACAAAAAACAATTCAAAAAATTCTTTTTTGTGCTAAGTAAGCACTGTAAATCTTGTAAAATACGGGCCTACTAACCAATGTTTTTATGCTTGTGCGAGTCCACTAAATATCTATTTTTACCAGTATTTTTTTTTGCCAAAAAATATGATTTTTGAGAATTTTTTTGCAAGAATTAGCTCCAAATTATACAAAATGCTGGTAAAGCTAAGAAAAAGGCAAAAAAATTCTCTTAAAGATTTCCTATACAAACCGTCACTAGATTATTTACCTGATAAAACCTCTGTTCATTAAAATTCATGGCCGAGAATGATCCCCAGATCGTTCCATCCGAGTCTCGGCGTTCATGAATAGCCATTGAAATCGGGATCATGCTTGGCTTTGGGTTTCCAAATACATCATTCTCCTCAACAAATGGGAATAGCTTGAATTTATCCAGTGTTTTCACATCGAACTCGTAGCCAACCCAATACGGTGCCTCTGTTCCGGCGATAATCTTATTCCCGACCCTCCAAAAGTCGAGATTTGGATGAAAACGGGCTGAGTCCTGATTCGCAGGGACCTGTTCCCATTTGCCCATCGCTGTGAGATTGTAGTCCGACCAGCCGGCCCAGGGGACCGAGGCTTTTGTCATATTCCGGTCGTAAAATTCCCAGATTTTGTAGGGCCGCGCGGGATAATATTGGGCCGAAAAGACCACTTGTCCGTTGCTAATGTGGAAAGCGCCGACCGCACCGATAGCGTCGATCATGTGGTTCAGTTTGCGGCCAGCGGGCGCGCGCTGGCTGCCATAGGACGCGGAGAGTTGGCAGAGGAAGTACCCGTCTAAAATAAGATAAAATAAAGTAAGTTTTCGCTAAGAATGTCGAAATAAGGTCTGAAATAGCATAAAAATGGTTGTAAAATACGCAGCGATTTCGATCCTTTTTTAAATGTCATACCTAAAAATTTGGGGATATTTTTGCTTGGACAGTAGAGCTCCTTGTATTTGTCACCATCCCATGCCTCAGGGAACCCAAGATGAACTTTGCGAACACTCTGAGAGAAGGCTGAGCCAAACAATAGTAATAAAATTAACATGATTTGTGAAGCATAGGTTGAAAATCTGAAAATATACTGTTTGTAAACAATATTTCGGAAAAATCAAAGAATGAAAAATTGAATTTATTTGTAAAATACGAATATTCACTGGAAAATCAGCAGGTGCGACAAAGAAAGTTTAAAAAATTAAAACGAATTGCAAAATTTCAATGAAAAATAATTATCCAATCCTTCAAAAAACCATCCCAACAATCCCCAAAAATTCAATGATAAAATACAGTAACCCAAAGCCTCCCAAAATTCTCCAGAATCTTTGCTCTCACAACTTTCCTGGACTAGAAACCGAGCACAAACTTTTCGAATCGCCCGAAAAAGGAAGAGAATCTCGGAACAACTTGGGGCAGCAAGATTCTTCCCCCGCAATGGATTCTGAATCGCGGAAAAAACAACACACACAGCGCGCCTGGAGGGTCAGTAAACTTGGGGACTGCGCGAAGAATGGGGGGTCGCGAATCAAATCTTAAGGACTTAGATTTGGGTCGAATTAAAGAAAGAAGACATTACGGACCCGCGCACCGCCTCAGGCGCTGTCCTCTGACCCCCCTTAGGGGAGGGCTGAACGAACTCGACGAACAAGCTGTGTTTGAGTTGTTCGCACCTTCAGCTGGCTGGCCGCTTAATGTCGATGGTCACGATTAATCCGGCTTTATTTGCGCATCCTCCCGCCCCTCGGGGCTTATTAATCAACGCCCGCCGTTCCGGATGCCCTGACTTCTGGATAAGGCGGCGAACACGCGCCCCGCTCAGGGATAAGCGCAAGCGCACTTCGCGCTCATTAAGCCCCCGAGCCGCTTATGAGTGGGCCCATTGTTTTAGGGACAAACAGAGCCAAGATTTCGAACCGAGAATTAGACTGGAGTGGACGTGAGAAGGAGTTTGGAAAATGATGTCAGATTGGAGCTAAAAATAGGATTAATCATGGTTACAGTATCCTTAATTTGGAAGTTGCTTTGGGGTTCAAAATATATACATATACATATACGATCAAGCATAGTCATCATTATTCTCTAATCTTTGATTTTTGTAAAATACGGAATACAAAATGACACCGTGATTTTCGCAAGTTCAGCAAAAATTTACAGTAGTGCTGCGGCAAATTTTCACCATTTACCCAATTCAAATAGCTTTTTATGTTATATTTGAAATTCTTACCCTTCACTTTGCAGAAACAACGGGAAATCTTTGGCCCAAATTTCCATTCGATGGAAATTTGGGATTTTTTTGCGATAAAAGCTTGGGAAAAATTGGCACGGTCATCAAAACTTGGAACAAAAAATAAGTTATCCTTCGAAGTTTTTAATACTCTCACCGGCAAATGCCATCGAATATCTTGGCCGCTTCTGTAAAATTCGAGCTAGTTCTAAACAATTTGGGAATCAAAAAACGGCCGAAGCATAACGCGTGTGCAAGGTTTGAAGAAAATGTGATTTCTTGGCAATATCTTGCAAGTCAAAAAGAAATTTTGTGATAAAAGTTATCCCAATATAAAAATTCATTTTTCATTTTAAAATTCAAGCTTTAAATTTATTTGCACCTCAGCTCCACAAAGTTATCATAACCCTTTTTGTCTTCGATGTCCGGTCAGATGAGATCAGCAAACGTTCAAGGAACAAGTTTGAAATCGTCTGGAGGGAAGGTGAAGATGAGAGCAGGAAGATTAGTTCAAAACGTAGCCTCAGATGAATTTCAAAGCTTTTTTCTTCCTGTTGCTAGCAAATATTGTTGAATGTTTTGATGGAGAAATATTGAAATATTCTCTGAACATTGATTTGACGCCTTTCTACATTGATCGTAAGGTTCCATGATTTTTAAAATACGTTTTTGTTCCTTACTCTTTTTGGTGGTTTTTTCAGACGAAGACATATTTAATGGACATGTCGGAATCCATTTAAAATTGAACAAGCCTTCGAGTGAGCTGATTCTGGATGCTGAAAATCTAAAAATCTCGTTGGTTAAAGTGAATAATACAGTTGTAAAAGGGTCGCTCAAAGAGAAGAAGGTCCATATCAGCGGCCAGTTCAAAAACGCTGATTATTTTGTGGATATCGGGTACTCCGGGATCATAAATAATCATAAGACTGGAGGATTGTACAAAGTTCTATACAAGAAAAATACAAAGTAAGTTATTGCTTGGAATTTGGTAAAATACGGAATTCTCATTTTTTTCAAAATTTTTTTACGCCAAGTGGAATGATTTGTCAGCGGAACCCGACTGAACTTTGTTTCAGAGCCCTCCTGGCCACTCATTTGGAGCCTGAAAAGGCAAGAGCTGTCTTCCCATGCTTTGACGATCCCAATTTGAAAGCAAAATTTCAACTATCAATTACCCTTCCAAAAGGCTTAACGTCCTTCAGCAACACTGAAATTCTCAGTAGATCAACCATTTCGTAAGCTGTAGATGTGCAATTATATTTATCAACTTACTTTAGTGATCGACTTGAGAAAGTTGTCTTCGATGAAACCCTTTCAATGTCCACATTCTTATTCGCGCTTGTTGTTGGCGAGTTTAGAGTCAAAGAAATCAAATACAAGAAGCGGGTGGACTTACGCATAGCTACGGTTATTGAAAATAAGGAATTGCTGGACAAAGTTATGGGGTATGCAGTCGACTGTCTTGAATCAATGGAAGAATACACTCAAGTGGAATATCCAATGAACAAACTGGGTAGGCATGAGAAAACACAAAATACAAAAGGTGTTTTGAGGGTAGACGTATTCCGGCCATATCTTTACAGTTTTTTCGTCGAAAAAACTTGATTTTATGAATGTATAAGCATTGCCTTCTTCGTCGTAAATCAGGCTGAAATTTTTTGTTAAAAAAGTGTCAAATTTTGGCCAAGCTTGGACTGAAAATCTCAGCTCTTTCTGCAAAGCACATGCCAGAAATCTCGCATATGTCATAAAAAATCATGTTGAGTTTAGCCAAGTTTGATTAATATCTGAGCGTCGCCCGTCAATCTGACAAGGAAAGTACTTTTATGGGGGCTCCTACCTTTTGACGGGACATATCTCAAAAAATCAGAAAAAATGTGCTGATCAAGGATATATAAATCCTAGCTGCCCATTGTAGGTTTTTAGGGGTGAAAACTCGATCGGAAGTTGACTTAAAGTCCTATATGAACCCCTTTTCGCTTAATTTTTCACAGGTTTACAATTTTTATTTTGGCTTAAAATAATGTTTAATGAGTTTCTAAGACGTAATAAATCAGTCTTGGCACAAAAATTTATTTTTCCGACCTTCATCTTCAAAAAAAGTTGATTCGGCCCAAAAAGTAAATCGAACCCGTGCGGCCTCCTCCCTCTTGATTCCCAGACTACGGCACTAACCACTCGGCCACACCGCTCTCGTCCGAAGGAAGAGACCGACCGCGCTTTTTATCGTTTCGAATGCCCGCGCCTTTTGTAGGGAAATTAAGCCAGTTTTTGGGTATTTCACCCCTAAAAACCTAAAATGGGCAACTAAGATTTATATATCCTTGATCAGCACATTTTTTCTGATTTTTTGAGATATAAAGCGGGAGATAAAAGATTTTCTAAAAAATTTTTGAAATTTTTCTGTTTTTACTTTTTTTTTTTAAAAAAAGTAAATTTTCAGTTTACTTTCCGGAAAATGCAAAATAAAGTCAATTTTGTTTCTGGCTTTCCGACTTCAAGGTCGGGAGTAGGATCGGATCTTACTCCCCGCTCGGAGTCGTGGAAAGTCAGAGATTGTTTTTACTCTCATCCTCTTTTTGGCCCTGCACTGCAGGTTGCAAGGTTGACGCCAAGTCTTTCCCCGATGTGTCAAGTTTTTCTCTTCCGAAAAAATTATTTTTATTCTTGTGCGATATTGTGAAGCTATTTTCTCCACGAACATGAGCTGAAAAGTGATCAAGTAAGTTAGCATTAGCAAGAGGAGATGTACTTTTGTCATTTGACACCTAAAATTCCCCTTTTATTTCAGAGGAAGGTACAAAATTTTTCCAATTCGTAAAGCTTCATGACCATGGATAATGTAAGTGCGCTTATCGCGTTTTTTGCTACGAGTTCAAGGTTCTACGTCGTTTAGGGGAGACCCCACTCTCATGTATATTCTCCATGTATGAAACCCCATCAATTTTGAGGAATAACGACGTAAAAATTTCAAATACTAAGTTATTGTAACAACGTTATTTGAGCCTTATTACGTTATGACCTCAGTTTAGAACGCCTTCGCGGCAAAAATCCGGCAAATCTGAGCGGATTTCGATATTGTACATGACACCTAGATATTAAAATTGGTGGCGCTTGATAGATAGAGAATATAACAAAACTAAAGAGTGAGGTGTCCTCTAGAACTCGCCAGCCTAGAACTGTTAACTCCAATAACGGAACAACAAACGCGATAAGCGCACTTACATTATCCATGGTCATGAAGCTTTACGAATTGGAAAAATTTTGTACCTTTCTCTGAAATAAAAAGGGAATTTTAGGTGTCAAATGAATGAAGAACATCTCCTCATACTAATAACAACTTACTTGTCTAGTATTCATGCCATCTTCATGTAGAAACAGGCTGCACAATATCGAAAAAAGGAGAAAAATAATTTTCTTCCGGGAAAGAGAAATTTGACACATCTGGGAATTCCCGGGTGATCAACGCTCGGGCGCAGCTCACAAAAATAGTTTTGAAGAAAATAAGTTGGCGTGAAGGTGAGTAAAAACGGCATCCTCCTCACCAGCCAAAATGTGCGAGCCATTTTTGTTTCAACTTTCGGGATCGACCTTTTGGCGAGCCATTTTTGATCCAACTTTCCAAAAATTTGTCGTTCGGAGTAAGAATGTTTTTTGACTTTCCGAAATCGAAAATTTCCGGAAATTTTTGAAAATTTACTTTTTTTTAAAAAAAAAAGTAAAAACAGAAAAATTTCAAAAATTTTTCAGAAAATCTTTTATCTCCCGCTTTATATGTCCCGTCAAAAAGTAGGAGCCCCCATAAAAGTACTTTCCTTGTGAGATAAGCTAAAACAGTCCGGTGAATGGGATCGGCAATTTGCCCAAAAAAAGACGCGAAAAAACGTTTTGTCGGGGAATAAATGGGGAATTTTTGGGGCGAGAGAGTACGATTTTGCGTGTCTTTTTTCTCTCTTTCTCTGGAAATCAAGACGAAATGTAAAAAACCGATAGCGAAGGGTCTATTCCGGTCACCGGACTCCTCAGTTTGACGTGCGTCGCACTTCGAGCATTTCTTCTGTTAATTAAATTAGGCCCTTTTTGTGTATCCCTCGTTCCCCAGTTTTTTTGATCAATAAAAGTTAGGTATCAATCAAAACCACATTTTGATGTTCCAGACCACATCGACGTCCTTCGAATGCCCACTTTGGCTATGCAAAATTTTGGCCTTATTACTTACTCCAACTCATTTGGCGTTACATCAGACCTCGAGATCAAGGAAGAGTTGGAACAGCGCCGTTTGGTTTGTCACGAAACCGCTCATCAATGGTTTAGCAATATCATCACCACAAATGATTGGGGTCAAATCTTTTTGCATGAAGGATTTGCAACTTACTTTGAAGATATCGTATTTAAAACTTCAACAAATGATGAGAAAATAGCATTGGAAACAAAGAGAGTTCAGAATTTCCAGGAAGGAATTCAAGAGAAATTATTTAATGGACATCCGATTATTTCGAAGAAGTTTGTTTCCGATGGTAAGTAAAGAACATATAACACGTTGATCGATATTTTTAGAGACAGTGTATTTGAGTGCTGGCGCTGTTATTCAAATGGTTGAGAATGTAATTGGAAGAGAAAAATTTAGAAATTCAATTCAAATTTTGATCGAGGAGCATTTTCTTGGTAATTTTGATTACAATGACGTCATCAACGCTTTTGAAAAAGTAAGAAAGTCGTCTAAGAAAGTGGTATTTTTTGACACAAACGAAGTTATAGCGTATTTAAGAGCGAAGGAATAAGAATTTTTTCTCCAGCTCGAGAATGTTTGCTGGATTCGCTACCAATTTCAAAAAGTAGCGGAAACCTCAAATTGCAACCTCCAAAAAAGGCGTCGGAAGCAAATCGGCCATTTTGCGACGGCGCAAAATTGGGAGGTAGCAAATCGGCCATTTTGCGACGGCGCAAAATTGGGAGGTAGCAAATCCATGGATTTGCGACGTCCCAAAATAAGCCCCGCCCCCTCAGTTTTTCAGCCATCACGTTTTGGCTTTTTTTGACGAAAAAACACCGTTTAGGGTGAAAATTTTAGCTTACAAATCGTACATTTACGATACTATGAAAGAAAAAAGGTCCCTCGACTCGTTAAAACATTTATTGTAAAATGACGTACATTTTATGAAGAATATATTTTATTTTTTCCACGATTTTGTCCAAATATGGCCGGAGAGTCAATGGATGGGGCTGAAGAAAATTTGTTTTTCCACAATATTGTCCAGATATGGCCCAAGAGTCAATGACTGGGGTTGCAGAACATGGTCGGATATGGATCTTCCTGGAAATCAAAAGCAATATAACATTTCCTTCTCATTTTTAGAAAAATAGACCTTCATACATACCTCATATAGTGCATGCGTCTTCCGAGCATCCGAGCATCGAAATGGAGATAGTCTTGTGCAAAAATACGGCCGATGGGAGTGAAATTGATTCCAGGTAACAATTTAAATCTCTAAATTACCTAAAAACAAAGTAATAATACTTAAATCAAATCTTACTTCCTTTGGCAACTACCACAGGGCTTTTCCTTTGTCCGATTTCAATGTTTCTGCCTCCTGAAAAAGATTTATTAGTCATGAATAATGTAGAAAAAATTAGAAATCTCGTCCAAAATCAAAAAATAATAAAAAAAAACAGCTTACCATGGGTATGGCGATCACCTTGAGTCGGGTTGTCTTCTAATTCAGCTTCTCTGCATCTATTTGGCCAATTCAACAAAAGGAAACAAAAAAAGGAAAAAGAATTTGCGAATGTTTTCGCGGCCCGTGAAGACGAAATGCCACGCAGTCCGAGAACGGATTTTAGGTCCAATTTTCGTGGGATTTCTGTTCATTCGATCCGAATTGAAGGCAACCGAGGGCCGAATTCCGGGTTGGACAATTACGTAAGCTTTATTCTTGGTATGTTATTGTTTTAGTTGAATAAAAAGGATTTCGTCGGTCTTATCAAAAGAGTCTGCCGTCTTTTGGACAGTCGCACCTTTTGAAAGAGCTGTTGAAGTCGATTGCTCCGAAGGCCGAATTTCAATGTTTGGACGTAGTTTATGTAAGCTTTGCTCTTTGTTATTATTTTTTTTTAGTAATAACGACAAGGATCAGGATGTTTTGGTTTTATCAATAAGATATGGTCCGAGCGGGATGCGTCAAATTGGAGACGTGTCTTGGTCAAACTTGAAAAGAATGGAGTGTGGGAAGATCGATGCATCGACGAGTCGTTTGGAAAAGTCGTTGAAGGCAGAATTGTCCATTACACCCGGCGCAGAAGGCCATATGTTGGAGACCACATGAGGATAGTTATCTAATATGTGCACGAATTGGTTTCTGTCAAGAATTGGGTCTACATCGTGGGTCTACAAGATAGTAAGAAACATTTTTATTTTATTTTCTTGCTTTAGGAGAAGGAGGACTGGCCCCATCAAACGCCGCGGCTACGTCTGTCTTAGCCGTTCAACCCCGCACAGCAGGTCCCAGGAACTCCCCAGCAGATCCAGGACCTCCCCAGCAGTTCCAGGGCCATGTCTCCACACGGACTTGCAGTATTGTCCAGAACACCGTGATTTCAATGCCATATCCTCTGTTGTTTCATCCCTGGCCATATCATACTTATTAGAGATGTTGTTAGTCTTTCTATTGGCCATATGTTAAGCTTTATTATTGTTTACCTGTGTGTTCCCAAGAGGTTGTATTTTTATTTATTTAGGTGTGAATTAGTAGCAAGAATTATTTTATACCGATTTTCATGTAAAATATCTCTGTTTCCTCTCTTACGCCTTGTTATTTTTTGGATTATTAGTTTTAATAAATTGTTATTGTCAAGAAAAATGTATGGGAGTATGAATAGTGCTTTATACACTCGAAATATATTCAAAACGGCAAACCGGAGCGCTAGAAAAAAAAATTTCCGCCGGAGTGGGCGGAGTCAATTTGGGAGGTCGCAAATCCACGGATTCGTTCTCGGAGGATAGGTTACCCCTAACAAATAGGTTACCCCAGCGGATAGGTTACCCCACCGGATAGGTTACCCCAAGTTTCGGATAGGTAACCTCGGAGGATAGGTTACCCCACGGATAGGTTACCTCGGAGGATAGGTTACCCCGAGGATAGGTTACCTGAAATTTTTTTTTTTAAATGTTTTCGCTTCGGGACTTGGGAAAAAAGGATTTTTTGTGAAAATTGAAAAGAATTTGAAATGTTTTCGCTTCGGGACTGGGAAAAAAAAACAATTTTTTAGAAAATTCAACAAAATTTTGAAATCTTTTTGCATCGGAAGTAGAAAAAAGGGTGTCTGACTGAATATTAACTGTGGTGCCGCCAGCACTAAAATTTTGTCTAAAACCAATGGTACCACCTGGTACTATATAGTACCACGTGTTTTTGGGCTCTGCTAAGCACCAAACCATCACCATTACTGCCTTACGGCCAAATTTTCACTTCTCACAAAACAGTACCAGTTGGTACTATATAGTACCAAGTGTTAAAACGTGTTTTTGGGTTCTACTAAGCACCAAACCAACGCCATTACCGCCTTACGGCCAAATTTGCACCTCGTACTAAATAGTACCAGGTAGTACTATTTAGTAAAAATCAAGAAGTCTTGATTGGAGCAGTAAAATAAATAGTACCAGGTAGTACTATTTAGTACCAAGTGTTAAAAATGTGTTTTTTAAGCAGTACTAGGCACCAAAACAACACCATTAACGTCTAAAAGTGTTATAAGTCGAAAAAATTTCAAAAAGAATGCCTAAAAGTAGTAAAGTAACAGAAACCCAGTTTTCATATTCAGTCAGTTCATACTGACCCATGGTTGCTCTGGAGGGGAAGGACGAATAGGATATGGTCTATTCAAAAAACTGTTCAAGGCCGAGTTCTGCACGGGGTGAAACGATGGCTCATTCTGTACCTGGGGATCACGAGTTGATCGGAATGCACTCTGACGAGGAAATTGTGGTTCAGGAAGCTCATCGGGAGGAAAATGCTGGTCTGGAGTGAATGCACGGTGCATGACCGGGGACTGACGACGAGAAGTCGGGGAAATACAAGTGGTGAGACTACTAGATCTTTGCTCAGGAATTACTAACTTGAGTCTCCTAGAATGCAATAAACCAGATCGACAAAGATGACGAAACTTTCTCAAGTTAGTGTCCAATTGATGATCCTCGAGATATTTGCTTTTGACGCCCTCCTCGAGTACAGAAGCCTCAATATCAACCAATGACAATTCTTCAATAATTTCGTCCCACTTGATCAATTGCTGATCAATTATATCAATACGATCTTGGAAATACTCCAAATCTCTAGGAAAATCTGAATATTCCGAAATATTGGGATCGACGAAGTCATCACGGGGGGTCTCTAGTGCACTAATCAATTCAAGGATAGAAACAAGAGAAGGGAAATCTCGAATCAACTGATTGAGCCTGGTCGTAATATTCCGTCTAATTTGAGTGGAATTACGAACAACAGGAGAAATTGGGGGAGAGACGCTCCGGCTATCAGCTACGGACAGATCAACTAGTCGAGAGGCGAGCTGGGGTGAAGACGAGAGGTTTCGCGTGGTCGCCATGTCAAGACCTTGGTATAAGTCGTGCTGTAGTCCTGCCTGACTCGCCCGCTACACTAGTTGCTCCTACCTAACGCGGAGACTCAACCCAGCAAGAAAAAAGGTGAACTCACGTGTTGACTTCAAGTACACCGCTCTTCACACCAAGGAAACTTCCCAAAATGATCACAAAATATATTTATTCGCCGGAAAAAGTGACCGAAAAGCGGTCGATCCATTACATTTATATCAAAATATTCGTATTTATGCTAATTCCTGAGAATTCTTCACGGAATCGTGACATCAGTCAGCTCGAAAAAATTTCATCCTTTTTTTCCAACTCCCGAAGCGAAAACCTTTCAAATTTTATTCAAATTTCACAAAAAATCCTTTTTTTCCAAGTCCCGAAGCGAAAACATCTCAAATTTTATTCAATTTTCACAAAAAATCCTTCTTATTAAACTCCCGAAGCGAAAACATTTCAAAAAAATTTTTTTCTTTTTTTGGTAAGGGGTAACCTATCCGTGGAGTAACCTATCCGGTGGGGTAACCTATCCGTGGGGTAACCTATCCGGTGGGGTAACCTATCCTCCGAGTTATGTGTTTTTTGGGGTAACCTATCCGGTGGGTTACCTATCCTCGGGGTAACCTATCCTCCCCAAATCCACGGATTTGCTACCTCCCAATTCCGCGCCGTCGCAAAAACGCCGTTTTGCTACCTTCTCTCTCGCGGAGGAAGCGAAAACGCCGATTCGCGACCGATTTTTTTCGGAGGTCGCGAAAAGAAGGATTCGCTACCGAGACCACGTCGCAAATAGATCATTTCGCTACTTTTCGAAATTGGTAGCGAATCCAGCAAACATTCTCGAGCTCGAGAAAAAATTCTTATTCCTTCGCTCTTATTTCACCTATTTTTTAATATTTTTTTTGTTTTTTAGCTAGCAGGACCCAATCTGTGTGGCAAAGAAGTGACCACAAGAAATTTTATTTCTCAGTTTCTCCACTCAAAAGATGTACCCGTTGTGAAAGTTCAGAAAAGCCCCTCAAAATACATTTTGAGTCAATTGGGAGAAAAATATGCCGTTCCATTATTTATTTCCAATGGATGGAACGAGACGCTGATATGGTTGTTACCAAGTAAGTATTAAACTCCTCATGCAGAAGGTTTTATATGCTCCTTGCCGGAGAGCTGTCAAAGAAAACGTTTCTGTTACACTGTTGTAAATTTCGCTTCTGATTTATTTTTCCCAGAAATGTGGCCTTTGTCGATACAGTGACGGAACTGATCCAGTGGCAAAGAACGTATCATTTTGCATCCTGGGAAGTATCAAAAAATGTAGCAAAATGCCTACATCACCAACTAGAAAACTCCGTTTTCGCGCCCTTTCCCTCACAAAAAGAGCAGGCGCGCGTTAGAAATCTTAGTTTTTTTTACTTAGAAAGGGAGTCATTTTGCTACATTTTTGATACCTCCCGGGTGCAAAATGGTACGTCTTTTGGCTCAGGTCCGCCACAGTAGAAAAAAAGCAGAATTTTTGATGACTAAGCTTTCAGGAAGGTGTCCGGTTTTTAGCAACTAAAAGGCAAAAAATCTAGTTTTTTTTTCCGCATACCGCGGGGGTATTTTCTATCATTTGACCTTTGAGCACATCTACTGTAAATTGCAAAAGGAATGCCTTGTTTTGCTTATGTTTCTAAACGATTTTCAGACAATTCTTTGTGCCATCCAGACGCCAATTCTACGGATATCCTAATTACCAATCAAACCCTCGCCTTCAATTATAAATACCAATCATTTGCTCGGTTTGAATATGACGACAATGTGTACTCACGATATCTAAAATCAATTCACAAGATGGATGACGTCACTGTGTTCAATATTTTGATGGATTTCAGAGAGAGTCTCGGTACGGAAATGTTTATCAATTTGGCCGCCGCAGCTGTTCAAACAAAGAGAACGTCGCTGGTTTGGAAGGTCATCGTGGATTATGTTTACGAGAAATTCGATGATGTCAGCATACCAAAGGTCAGGGCATTGTCAAAAATAAGGCAAGATACGAAAATCAAAGACACTTCTGTACATGTTAAAATAATTTTAAAACTTTTTTAGCCGTTGAAAAAGCCAATTCGAAGATTGGAACGCCACTTTTTATGGAAGGAGTCCTCAAACTTGGTCATCAGGTAAAACACGGCGTTAACGTTGCCGAATTACCCCTAAAACATTTGTCTAAATATTCTAGAATCTTTTTCAGACAGCTCCAAAATGAAGTCTCCTCTTTCTTGGTGGACGCTGAAGTCGGCGAAGCCGTTGAAAAAGCATACAAACTATTTCAAACCAATTTTTCTTCTTGTAAAAGCAATCTTTGGAGCTGTAATAGGTAACCAAACAAGTCATGGTACTATTTTACTACCTTCCAAAATCTTGTTTCTTCAGGATTCCAGCCGACCTCCGACCAGCTGTTTATTGCGCAGCCATAAAATCCGATTCAAAAAATCTCAAATTCTTCAAAAACTATCAAAAATCACTTTCGCAGATCTCACTAATCCCCCAGGCGTTTGAATCCGAACTCTCAGCCATTGATTATGCCTTTAATTGTCAATAAATTCAACAAAAGAAAACTAGTAAAACGATTAAATTTCAAGCGTACAACATTTGCAAGATCCGCCGCTCTTCAAAAACTCTGACATGTTGACGAAAACTGTCGTATATCCGACCCTTTCCAGGTCTCTGGCGATTAGCTCAGAGCCTTCGTGAATGATTACCGTCTTTCCAACGACAACTGCGTTACAAGCAAAGCGAGCGGCATCGTCTTGGCTAACTGGAATCAGCTCCAACTCGTTTTTCAGGTTGTGTCGTGAGATGGGATCGAACGCATAGGGATAGTAGATCCCTAGGTCATCGTTCAGGGGGCAGAGAGCAGTGTCGATGTGGTAGAATCTGGAAAAAGAAAGAAAATCAATTTTTTTGTCAGAGGTTCAACGTTGGCGACCAAACCATAACTAAACTGCTAGAAAAATAAACACATTGATTTTCCTATATTTTTGAAGCAAAAATTATGAATTTTGTTTAACTTTCTGCAAGCAGATTGATTTTTTCTGCAGTTCCAGCAATGGCTAACTTTCTGGTTGAACCTGAACTCTACCCCTTTTCTGAACTTTACCCCTTTTTCAACTCTACCCCTTTTTGAACTTTACCCCTTCAGAACTTTACCCCTTTTTCAACTCTACCCCTTGAATGAACTTTACCCCTTTTTGAACACTACCCCTCATTTTGAAAATTGAAAAAATGAGGTGTGACACCTTATACGATGAAAATTTTTTTCAAATTGAAAATAATCAGGTGTGACATCTTATACGATGAAAATTTTTTTCAAATTGAAAATAATAAGGTGTGACATCTTATACGATGAAATTTTTTTTCAAATTGAAAAGTCATAGTGAGTTTATTCTCCGATTTACAATGACAACTTTTATTTCTCAAACTTTATTACAATAATTAATAAAACCTTCAATTTAATCAAATTTTTTCGAAGTGGGCTTTAAACTTACCAATTACGTCCCCATTCATTTGAAACACGTTAGAAATTATTGGTAACCACGATCCAACATCGTTTCTAAAAAATCTTTATACTTCTCAATTTGAAAAAATTTTTCATCGTATAAGATGTCACACCTGATCATTTTCAATTTGAAAAAAAATTTCATCGTATAAGATGTCACACCTGATTATTTTCAATTTGAAAAATTTTTACATCGTATAAGATGTCACACCTGATTTTTCTCAATTTGAAAAAAATTTTCATCGTATAAGATGTCACACCTTATTATTTTCAATTTGAAAAAAAATTTCATCGTATAAGATGTCACACCTGATTATTTTCAATTTGAAAAAAAATTTCATCGTATAAGATGTCACACCTCATTATTTTCAATTTGAAAAAATTTTTCATCGTATAAGATGTCACGCCTTATTTTTTCAATTTTCAAAATGGGGTAGTGTTCAAAAAGGGGTAGAGTTCAGATTTTTTGGCGAAAATCAAAAAAGGGGTAGAGTTCAACCTTTTTTGGGGTAGAGTTGAAAAAGGGGTAAAGTTCAGATTGGGGTAAAGTTCAGAAAAGGGGTAGAGTTCTGCCGCAACGTAACTTTCTTTTTACCTTAAAAAACTGCTAAACTGTTTAATAATGACAAAACCCTTCATGAACTCCCAAGTGTAACAAGTCGAATAAACAAGCGCAGACTATAAAATCGAGAACCTTATTTGGTCACAACAGGTTGCTTTTCCAAACAACCGGTCATTGTTTCTCACCCATTCAGTCCGGTCAACTGAAACGGGGCACAGACTATACACACCTCGAACTCATTTAACAGGTGCATCTCTCTCACCTGGGATCGACCAATCTCATCCCCACGGTCTTAAAAGGCGTATTTCCATCCACATTCAGCGCTTTATGGACCTCATCCAACGCCTTGACATCAGTCCTGGGGCCCACTCCACAAATCAATTTATCGCGTTTGGACCCAGCCCACAACGCGTCTCCAGTTCCTTCAAATGGGATATCCAGAGATCCGGTAGTCACGTATCCGTTATCACTGAACCACTTTCCATAGAAATAACGTTCTCCTTGACGTTCTGGATAAAAGAAATTTGCCAAATAAGCCGTTTTGTTGCGGACGGTCGCCGCGTTCGCTGTGAAAACGAGGTCCGGGAACTGTTCGGCTCCCTAAATGATGATTAATATAAAAAAGGAGGATTTACATGTGGCTCCATGACTTTAACTACTCCGCCTGCTTTCTCAATTTCGTCCTTAAGCGTATTCCATTGACTCTGGGCTTTGGGGACATCAACTGGTTGATTTAATTTCATCCATGGGTTGATGGAGTACCTGACCTAAAATAATGTAATTTAGCGCGAAGACAAATGAAAAACGCATACCCTTTCGTGAGACATGTCATAAATTTATCAAAATCAATATTTTGATCACTAAGAATTTTTGGCTGACAGAGAATGCAAGAAATCATCAAAATATCAAAATTGGTTTGCTACAACATAATTTTTGGCCCTCTGTAGCTAAAAAAGTAGGAAAATACCCTCAACAAGTTTGCATATCTCTACATTAACCTGCACTGGGTTATATCCAATGTAAAAAATGTAGTAACCCTATAGTCTTAATAAAAACAACACTAATTTTACCTGAAAATAAGTCGGTCTGCACATCAAAATTGTCTTGATCGCCTTGGAAGTCATCTTTCACGCAAAATGAAACGTGAAATGGAGACTGTTATTAAATATACTCTGGGTTGACCCCATCTCCATGCACTTGCATTACACCTATCAATTATACAACCAGGCTTCTCGAAACGTCATCGATTTATTACCTTTGATTGGGGAAGAAGCTTGCGCAATATGACGAAGTTCAGAGTTTGTTCAGAGTTTTTTAGTGAAACAATTCTGGTGATGGAAATATGGATGATGATGTCGCTTAATCATGATGTACGCGAGTCGTAAATTGATCTTAGAGATTTATAATATTTAATCTTACATTAGTATCTCTGTGAAGATTCTTGGTAATTTAAAGTCAGTATCTTTCAGAACTCGATCATAAAGCCTTCTGGGCACCATAACAGATCCTTTGGTAAACCAAACCCTTCACCTTCACGCTCAAAAAGTTTGCTTGTTTCTAGCCTTGTGATTCATTTTGACGCTTTGATTTTCTGTTGCGACAGAATGCAAAAAATTTTTCGATACGATTTTGATGTGGGAGAAATGTCAAGTCTACAACATGGCCGTACGACCAGAACCGTAGTTGGAACCGTTTGCGGTAACAGCTCGGCGAATATTGTCTGGTTATTTTTTGTTACTTTCACTGAGTAGACTTGATTGCTCAAAGGTGTTTTGACGGGGTTTTTTCAATTTAGCCTCAGTCAGTTCCTTTGACTGTTAAGTTAATGAGTTATTACGACAAAGTCGTCTCTTTTCTGACTTTTGAAGCATAACGATTAAATGTGATGATTCTCCGATTCTTATAGGTGCTCTTGCCGTTGTTGTTGCGGGCCAAAGACAAGGACTTGTTCAGAAGTTCAAAAAATGTGAGCAACTTCTGATTCTGATCTCATTTCGCTCGCGGTTAGCTAAAGTAAACTCTTTGCCTAAGATTGTATATAGGATCATAACGAAAGGCAGAGAATATGCGAACAGTAGGGCATGTTGGGATCGGTTTGCGGCTATTCATGAACGTTAATTTTGACCTCATGGTCTTAACCGTCTGTGATCCCCAATACCACAGCTACAATTCTTCGACAGTTCTTCTTGTCATCATAGAATTCCTCGTCCAAAACAACAACTCCCGAAGCACCACCGTGTCTTCTCACCCCCTCAAATCCTTGTTTATAATCATCCTTCTCGTGTATACACATTTCTGTTCGCAAAAAACGGACTGAAACTCGCCGTTTTCGGAATTCACGTGCATCTTTTTTTCCAACCCACAAAAACAAAGGAACTTCGATAAATTGGCGCAGTTTTTTCACCAAATTTGGGTGTAATTTACAAGTTTCTGCCGATTCCCGACAGCATCTAACCTAGTGTGATTAATTTATAGTAGGTATTCTAGGAAGTGGGCTAAAAGAAAACGCTGTTTGCGAATCTTGAGGCTTTTTAAGGAAAGAAGGTCTTATGTTTCTTTTAGTATTCCAGTTTTTTTCGCATTTTGGAGGGGGTTTTTTGCCAAGCTTACTATAGAAAAGGAAAAACTTTTGCGATTTTTTGGCATAAAATGGCTTTCATAATCAAAAAACAAGCATAAAGACTGCCAATTATAATTTTTACAATCTGCTGTTACTATGATGCAAACAATCAAACATCCACAGCTTCTGCAATTACTCAAAAACTCAGTTCTGTTTTGGTTTTCGGGATATAGGCTTGTCCTTTCGGTAAAAATCTGAAAAGTTTTATTATGATCCCTGAACATTCTACGCAGCTTATTGACAGTTTCACTTGCGATTAAAAAAACGATTTTCAAAATAAACGGGGATTGGAATTTTTATGACGTTTTTTCAATAGCCTTTTTAGCAAAAAAAAAATATTCAAATCGAAAAAAATCGGGCGGGGTTTTTGAGAAAGCATGATAGTCTGATTTAGAGGGACAATAAGGATGATTTTAAAGTTCTAAAAAATCTAACAATGAGTTTTTTGTCGTTAGCTAATCTCAGAAGAGGTACAAATCCTTGTCATATAATTTTTGGCCCTTATGTTTTGTGCAACGCCCGAGATTTCGGTCTTTTCTGATCAGCCCGTCCACTTAGCCTACATCTTTACTATCAGCCATAAATTTTTTCCAATTTTATATTTACGGCCGTTGATGGCTTTTTAAGGCAGATAGAGCTACGAGTTTTACTTAAAGACCATATTTAAGGTTTGATTTTGTAGAACGTGCTTGATTAGATGTGCTAAAAGTATCTTAAAATGAATGTCATCAAGCCTTGAGTTCCTGCAAATTTTCCTTCTTTTATTCTCTTTTGCCCACGATTTTTTTACATCATCATGTCCAAATAAGCCTACGTTTCCTCGACCACTCATAAATCTCCAACCCCATTTATCTCCTTCCATTCCCTTGAACTCTCTTAACTTTAACGTTTCTTTGAATCCCCCCTTGTCCTACCCTTCGACCTATCTTTTCCTCTCTCTTCAACGGATCCCCCAACCTACTCACTTCCGAACTCTCGATGACAGTCCTCCTTAATTTTTATAATTAATCACATCCGGCGTTGGGGAGCACATTATCAAAAAAGAACCCCGAAAATTTTTTGAAACGTCAGGGATCTCTCCTGTTTAGTTTGTTTTCGAAGAGTGGAGGAATGGGGGGAGAGATCGAAAAGAGCCCAGCGTTTCCTTCGCTTCTTTTTCTCCGCACTTCAAATCAGATATTTTTACTTTTTTTGACGTTCATAAATTTTCAATTCTGGTTGGTTTCACTCCCGTTTTTTGAGCAATTTTTTGACTGCTATTCCGGCCATATTCGCGGGCTCCTTTGGTGGGTAAAATCACTAAATTAGGGAGTGATTTTGATCGAAATTTGGGCCGTAATCACCACACCTCACCCTCGTCGTGCTAGCCTCTCTTTTTTTGTCTTTGTTTCTCTCACTCTTCGTTTTGGTTGCAGCGAGAGATGCGCCCCTTGAAGCAGAGCGATTAACGAGTAAATGTGATGATTCTCCGATTCCTCTGGGTGCTGTTGCCGTTGTTGGCGTGGGCCAAGGACAAGGACCACTCGATTCAGAAGTTCAAAGAGCGCGAGCGCCTCCTCACCGCCGACTCTGATCTCATTTCGCTGACGGCGTACGAGGATGTGTTGGCTACGCTCAACTCCTCCACTATTGTTGTGTATCGGATCGCGGAGAATGCCACGGAATACGAGCTGGAGAGGATATGTTCGTTTCGGCTGGACGATACGATCCCTTTCGCGCACGTGTTTCGCTTGGATTCGGAACGAAGCCTGGTGCTTTGTGGTGGCGAGTTCTGCTTGTGAGTCATATTTGCGGTTGGGTTGGGGGGCATCCTCGAAGAGGGCTTTCGTAATGGTGATAGCGACGGGTTTATGGCGCTGTATAAGCGAATTTGGAGCGGCGAATAGGGATGGGTCTTCGGAGGAGAAATTGTGGAAAAAGAAAAGGTTTCATGGATTAGTAACAAAACAAACTTTACTGTACTATTCTACATAAACTTTAGTTGGAAAAAAGGGATTTTGAATATCCAAAAGGGATTTAAACATCTCAAATCGATCGAATATTACTTTAGACACATCAAGGTTTATGATCCCGTACTTTCAAAAATTCCCATTGTAAATCACACATTTTCCACATCAATTTTACTGATCTTTTATTTATCGCCAATTTCACTTACAATCAAAGGGCAAATCAATTTAAAAAACACCATTTTTTGATATTTCTCAGTAATTCCTCTCACCTACCCTTTCCTTTCGATTAAACGCCGCATTTTCAGCTTGTTCGGGCTTGATTACACGATCAAACGAATCGAATTAAGGAGAGAATTCAAGTTCTCGGACCTCTCGGCGGGCGCGATCAGTTCCGTGCGCGCGACCGCTGATGAAAAAACACTCGTGGTACAGGTGATTGAGCAAAGCGGACTGAAGAATTCGACCATTGTCAGCATCGATATTGCGTAAGGCCTTACAGATTTTAGGCCCAAAATTTGATTAATTGGGATAAAAAAGGCAAAAACTTGATAAACACCTAAATTTATCGTAAAAAAGGATAATTTATGCAAATTTTCGGAACGAAAAATGCAAATTCCCTAACGAATTAATCCTCACTTGTACTTTACAGAACACATATTTGCATAATCTTCACAAAAAAACAAAAAATTTCCAATTTTCTCCAAAAAGTCATCAAAAATATATGACTATTCAAATTTCAGGATTGGAACTGTAATTGGCCGGACTGATGATCACAAATTCAATCGAAATGAAGCCTCGGTTCTGGCATTCAACAAAAATGGATTTTCGTATTTCCTAAACACTGCCACAAGACTCGATAATCCCCGATTACTGGTGGAGAAGTCGAGGTACACCCATCAAATATCGAATATCAAGTTGACCCGGGTTTGCAACAAAGATACTACCTACAATCTGGAGAGCAAAATCGACATTTCTTTGGGCTGTAAGTTTTTTCGGACTTTTTGAGAGGTTTTTAGGGATTTTTGCAGTTTTTTGGACAATTTTGATGACTTTTGGGTATTTTGACTATCTTTTGGTTGATTTTTGGGACGAATATGGGGCCATAGCCTCGTCTAATTTACTGGCATTTATTTTAACAAAGATTTAATTAACAGTTTTTTTATATTCCTAGCGATTTTTTGAAATTTTTAGCTGTTTTTGACCTCTTTCCGATGATTTTTGGCCATTTCAATTATTTCTCTGCCAATTTCCCTCCGGAAATTACTCATAGCCCTCGCTGATTGATTGTCAATCAATTTGCAGGTACCATGGACAAGTCCCATTACACGTTTGCAACGGCCGCTTCCGTTTCCAATGACCAGAAGACGCTGCTTGTGGCCGCCAAAGATCTGAATGAATCATCGGCCATTGTTTGTCGATTCGATTTGGCCCAGGTTCTGGCCTACTTCGACACGACTTGGGAGATTTGCCAGCACATGACTAATCCCAAGGAAATCCAAAACGTAAGCAAATACAAGAAGTTTAACGGAAAATTTATGAAAAATTAAGGCAAATCAGATTTTTTTTGAATATGCAAATTTTGAATTTTTTTTTTTTTGGCATAATTTTCACATAAATTTATAAATTTTGAATATTGCGTGAGGCGTTTACTCTACTTTTTTTTTTAATTTTCACTTTCTAAAAACATCATTTTTTGTCATCAAAACAAATCTTTCAGCAATGCATAAGTGGCACAATTGATCGCCCCGAAAAGTGCCATACATTTTCGTGGCTCCTCAAAAAACAAGTCCCAATCTGTCAGCGTTTCAATATGGGCTCGGAAATTTTGGATAATTGCAATCTAAATGCAAGCACTTCGAATGCCTATCGAGCTGGATGGGTCGAGAATTATCTGCCAATTGAGGGGAAGGTGGTCGCAGTGTAAGTTATGGAGCCCTTTTGGGTTTATTGCGGAGGTTTTTAAAGTGCTTACACGCCTTTTGACGTCCGCAAAATATTATGTAAAAGAGGGAAATCCTGTTTAGAATTTAGATTACATTAAAAATTTGAATCCTTTTGAACTTTTGAACCCAAACAGAAAACTTCCATTCTTCTTGTTGATCACAACTTAAATTTATTTGTTTAGCTTCAAAATCGAGGACAACGCTGATGTCATCGAAGTTCTGGACGGCGGATTCAATGACACGTTGTATGTGCAGACCAGTGACAACGATATTCAGAGAGTCCGTTCCTGGGAGAATCACAATGAACTGCTGTGGAAACGCCGCTCAGATAAAATGGTTTCTGGGAGAGTCCGGAACAAGGATGTGTATTACTACACCTTCAAGGATCACCGTGTAAGTGTCTTCCAATCGGGGATTTTCCTCAAAATTGAGGCCTATATTTTGCCGTTTTTTATCAAAATCTGACTTGATTTTTGTCACTCTCTATCAATTCGAAAAAAATTTTAGCTCCTTCCCTGTCCATTACAGTACCCCAATTTTTAGGTGAACTACGTCACGAATCGCTGCACTTCCCTCTATCCCGACTGCAACTCCATCAACTGGAATGACTCCTTGAACTGCGGGTACTGCGCTTTTTCGAACAGCACTGGAAAAGTGACCTCCACCCTGTTCGCGGATAAATGCAAAAAGAACAATGGCCAATTCTGCCACAACTTTTGCCCACCAATCATCAAAACGGTCTCGTTTGGAGGACAAACTGTCAGTGTGATTGGCGAGAACATGATGGCGTTCAAGGAGATCGATGTGAAAGTTTGCGAGAGGAAATGCGCAGTGTCCATTTGGAGCAAGGAATTGTAAGAGATTGAAGTTTTTTTTTGAAGAGTTGTAAATTTAGGGTGAGCTGTAAGACCGATAGAACCACCTACAACACTTGTCCTGTGGAGATTTCGGGGCATTTGAGTGAGATCAATCAAATGTTCATGTTGACCCATCTCAGGGCAGCGGACCATGAAGAAGATGAGGCCCAAAGGAGATCGAAAAGGTGAGTTTTTTGGAATTTTTTTCTGTCTTATAAATTTGAAAAGATTCAAAAAAAGTTTTTAATCCATATTGTTCCAGATGGCTTCGATTTGTCGCCGCTGCCGTCGCCATTGTCACCGCGATTGCACTTTTGCTCTGCGCGGCCTGGTTTATGAAGTGTTATCAACGAAAAGTAAGTCTTATATCCTCCAATCAACCCTTTGATCACGCAATATTTGATGTCCTATTCTCTTGAGGCTCTGAATTTTCATTTTCCAGCAAAAGAAACGCAAAATGTTGCTGACGAAACGCCACATCCTACCGGATAAGCACGACGATTGCAGGGCGCTGGGTAAGTTTTTCGGCCGCTTTCCGGGTCTTTGGGATTCGTTTTGGGTTCGCGCTTCTCCCCGCTTCTCGTTAAAATGATTTCCTTCGGGTGCGGGGCCTCTATCCATTGGTTGCGGTAACATTTTCTCAATTTACTTGGTTTTTTTGTGTTTAAGTCCCAATGCCTGACTTCAATCCTTTTGCTACAGACGGCTCCGTGGACGCGAATGGAGTCCCGATTATAAATCAGAACACGGTGCGACTCATCGAGATGATCGGATCGGGTAAGTTGAAGCGGATTTTTGATGATATTACAGTAGATGCAGTCATATAGAGACATTTGTTTGTCTTCAGAATACTCTTTGAGACTCATTAATTAAAGGCTCTCAAATAACTTAGAAACCGACAAAAACACGTAAAAATTGATTATTGGATTTTCGACGAAATGTCACAAAATTATCGGATTTTTTTATTTGATGATTTTTGACATTCAAGTTGAAGGTCTGCCCTCTGAAGATAATAACTATGACCTTTAAAAGCAACACGACCATTTTTTTTAGGATATTTGGCCTTAAAATTTCAATTTTTATATTGCTCATGGTTAATATAAATTTTTTACCAAAATTCAAAATTTAATGGCCTAAATCACTAAAGAATTAAGACAGATCAACATTAGGATCTATAGAATATTTTAAACCCCAATTATTTGAATAAAACCCTGATTAAATATGCAAATTTCAGGCAACAGTGCAACTGTTCATCTGGGAATCCTTAATCGAGGCGGGAAACAGTTGAATGTCGCGGTGAAAAAGATCAAATACTTCGAAACCGGCGAATTGGAGAAGGCCATGCGAGAAGTTCGTCTGATTTCGGAGTGCAAGCACCCGAACATCGTCGAATGCATCGGATATTACTCATGTGTGGAGGGGTATTTGAACGTGGTCATGGAGTACGTTAAAGGCGGAGATCTGCATACTTATTTAATCAATAAAGAAAAGGTAAGCGGGCTTTTTAAAATTGGCAAAAAAATCGCGAAAATGTCATTTTTCTATTTTTTGGTCCCTAAAATTGTAGATTTTTTTAAATTTTTTATTAAATTTATTATTTTAATTCTGCAAAATACGATTCTAAATTTTTCCAAACCTCTCTAAATTTTTGATTTTCTTACCTGTCTCTCTTACTTCACCATTTACGGCCCAATTTTTCAGTCCCTAGTCGCCCGGACCGCCTTCTCTTATATCGAACAACTGGTAAAAGGGATGCAATACATGGCGACGCAAAAGATTATTCATCGCGATTTGGCCGCCAGGAACTGTATTTTGAGCGACGATTACACAAAGCTGAAAATCACGGACTTTGGATTGTGCCGGAGGGCAAACAATCAAGACGAATATATTCCCATGGACCAGTTTGTAAAATTGCCCTTCCGATGGACGGCTGTGGAGTGTCTGACCGGCGAGTATGCAGTAAGTTGTGCATTTGAATTTATAATAAAAATTTTATTTTAATTTTCCCAAATTTTCGCACTATGCAAAAATCCATGGAAAATTATTTGCACTGTGCAACGATCAACAACTTTCTTCCTCCAAATTTGGTGCACTGTGCAAAATTAATTACCCATTGCACCGTGCCGAAATTCAAACATTTTTTCTGATCGCAGCGAATGACTTTGTCGCAGTCCTCAAAACATTTTTTATGCACGGTGCAGCGCGCAGCGACAAAAGTTTCCGCTTTTTGCACAGTGCAATCGAACTCAAATTGAAGTTCCATTGCACTGTGCGGTTTGTCGCGACAAGGACATTTGTGTTTTGCACAGTGCATTCAGTGATTTCAAATCGCACTGTGCAATCCAATCATAATTTTTTTCGCACCGTGCAAACGTCAAAAAAAAATTTTTTGTCTGCACGGTGCTGTTTTAATTTCTAATCTAAAAATTTGATTTCAGTTTTCGGAAAAGAGCGATGTCTGGAGTTTCGGCGTGGTTTGTTGGGAGATCTTCTCCCGCGAGAGTATGCCTTACAAGGAGTTGGTTTCGAGCGATGAGGTGTACAGATATCTGATCGCCGGTCATCGGCTGGCTTATCCGGCTTCGTCTTGTCCCAAAGAGCTATACGAAGACATCATGTACCAATGCTGGGCTGCGGATTCGACTCATCGACCAACATTCGACGAGTTGGCCGTGAATTTGCATAAGCTTTTGAAGAGGTTGGACGATATTTATCAGCCGACTCTGGATAATGATGGATATGAAAAGGTAAGGATTTTTTGGGATTTTGAGACAGTAAATTGTATTTTTGTATCATAGCAAGTCTAGAATATCTTTTTTACACTAATTTAACCATAAATTTTTATAAATAATATACAATTTTATATTGTACATGATGACCAAAAATCTTCAGATTGGCTGAAATTTTTGCTGACTAAAAAATTTTTGAGCGATTTTTTTGTCGCTCTTGACTTCCGAGAATGATATTTTTACCCTCTAAATTTCTAATTCCAGCCCCTCTCGGTCGCCCATCGCAGCACCGTGCAGACAATTTCGGATTCCGAATCCGATCCGGAGCCCACGTCATCCTCATCCACACCGAATCAGGATGTCGGATATGTCGGGCTGAACACGATGATCACGAACCACAAGGACTTTAGGAACATCTACACGGACCATCCGGTCTCGGACTACAATCCGGCCATCCCCAACGGATATTCCCAATCCCATTCCACGGCCATTTGATGGAACGATTCACTTGGAGAACTTTACGATTACGCGGTCTTCAACCAGTACGAGTACCATGTGCCCGATTTCTGTACATTACTTACCTTCTTTTCGGTGACTTTTCGAATGCTTTTATATTATCCATGATGACTTGATATACTTTTAAAATTTTTTTGAGTTTTTTCCAAAAAAGTTTTGTGATTTTTTCTCCTAATATGGAAAGGGGAAGAATCCAAATGCTTTTTCACAAATTTTCAGATTTGTTGAGGCGTTGTATATAGTCGAAAAATCGTTAAAATTATCGATGGAAAATTTTAAAGTAGACAAAACATTTTGCGATTTTTTTCCTTCTTATGTAACTTAAATAGGCAAAAAAGTTTTTATCATACTTTTTAGCCCTTCTAGAAGCCTTGCAAATCTAGAATTAGTTGTCCTACCACGTAAGGAACTTGGTTTTGCCATGCAAAAGGCATAAATTTTTTTGTCCTAAAATTTGAAGAAATTCCGATGACTGTTAGAAATTGATAAATTTAAAATACAAAAAAATTACTTTATGTAATAACCCATTCTTTTTTGCCCTTATAGATCTATATACAACGCCTTCCCATCCAGATATCCCCCTGATATTGTAGTCAACATATCCGATCTCAGCCTCCTATGTATTTATCGTCTCTCCCTCTTTTGATAACGTTATTCTTTGACGTTCTTCTTGCCTTTCTTTCCACACCTATATATATATACTCCCAATGCATTCGTCCCGTTTTATCTCTTATCAATTAATCGAGTTTGACTCGGGAATAAACTTCCATTTCCATTTTCCCTTCAACATGAGTGCTCTTGTTTTGGATACCGGCTTTACCATCCAATTCCTGCTTGAGCAGATCGCCAGAGTCGAGGGTGATAGGGGGATTAGTGTGGAGAATCTGGAGAGTTTTGAGGCCAAGGTGAGGAAAGAGAAGTTTTTTGTGGCATGATAAACGAGTCTTGGGTCAGTTTACGTCATGTTAACATAATTCGGAAATATTGATAAAATGAGGTTTAAAATCACAAATTTTTGATGTCTCAAAAAATTTAGTATCACTAGGTTTCTAAAAAAGAATAACTTTGACTGATAAATCAAGTAATTTCCAAGCTAGAGGTCAATATATTATACTAGGCATGGTAATCAAATTTTTCGAAAAAATTGGTCAGTAGTCGCAACAAGTTAAAAAACTGTAATTGATACCTAAAGCATTAGGTCAAGCATACACCAGGTTAAATGTTGAGGTCATCTTTGCATTTTCTTCATCATAAAGCGACGTTAAATTACCATACTTTCCAGAAAAATGAGAATCCGGCGTTCATGTCCAGAATCATCAAAGTCTCATTCAAGTGGAAAAAAGCCACCGGTATCGACAGTGTGATCCTCAAAGTAATATTTGAACCCGTCAGCAGTTCGTATTTTACATTGATTTTTAAATTATCGGCATTTTTTGTCATTATACCATTTTAGGTTCCATGTTTCCAAAACCCTGGAAAACAAGAGAACACTTCTCGGATTGAGGAGTTTCTGACTCAAGCTCACACAGTAAGTTACGATTTTTTTAATATTCGACAATTTAGGACAGCTCAAAAAAATTTTTTTTTTTAATTTTTGACAAAAAATAAATGGCAAAAAATTATATAAAACACATCGTAAAAGAAAGTTTTTTAACTTATATTATTACAAAGGAGTGGTAAACAGAGTTGTTAAAAGAAAATGACGGCAATTCGACGTTATTTTGAAAAATTTTTCAAGTTAACAACTGTAATGGTAAACAAAAATAGGTATTTTAATTTCATTTTGGGTCTCACCTGGAAAACAGGCCTTTCAAATGCATAACTTTCAAATTGTAAATTAAAAATTCAAATAATATTATGGAAGACTAGTTTTCCACACAAAAAAATCACCAAAAATCTTTACTTTTTCAGCGCGAATGTGATTTCTACGCCTTTTTCAACAGCATTGAAGGCACTTCCCTGAAACTTCCCAAGTTTTATTATGGCCATGAATACTCCAATGCTCACAATAATGGCCTCCTTGTCATGGAGGACATGAGTGGCTTCGCAAAGACCGATAAAATGTTGCCGGGATTCACGAACGAGCAAGTCGAAAATTTGATCCATGAGATCGCCAAGATCCATGTCGCGTCTTGGCAACATCCCGAATGGATCCCGCAGTTCGGTTGGAGAGTGGCTGGAGCCTTTGCATTCGTCTTGGAATGCAGAGACGTTGGGCAGAATTTGAGGAAAATTAAAGGGGAAGTTTTTAATGATCTCTTGGACCGAATGGAGCCATTGTTTACGGTGGAGTCGCTGGATAAAGTCTCTTATGTCAAAGAACCGTATGGTGGGTAATTTATAGGGGTTTTATAAGTTTAGAGTCATCATTTTTCTATTGAAATTACGAAAAGAAAAGTCTACTTGAGCTAAAGAGATATAGGGGAGCATAGTATAATAGTTGTAGATAACATCAAAAAATATGATCTTGATTTTCAATGTAATTTTATTTTTTTACATTTTTAGTAGCCGGGATTCCCCCCGCCTGTGTCCACACGGATCTTTGGGCCGCCAACATTTTGTGGAAGCTAGATGAAAACGGAAAAATAACTTCTGAAGTAGCTGGAATCATTGATTGGCAGACCTGTAAAGCCGGGAATGCGGCTGAGGATGTCCTCCGTTTATTGGCTTCAAACTGCAGCTCAAAGTATCGACGAGAAAATACAGAAAGATTATTGAAGTTGTACCTGAATGACGTCAACAAATTAATGGGAAAAAACTTTATCAGTTATAAGCAGGTAAGCGAGAGCAATATTTTTGAAAAAACTGGGAGAACGGAGGGTACTTCGAAATCAACTTTCAGCTATACGAGGCCTATCACGAGAGCATGGCTCAGGAGGCGATTCTCGCAATCTTCGGCGCTCCTTTGTATTGTAACATGGAGAACGTGACTGGCGGGCCGAACAGTGCCCAGCTCAAGGAAGAGCTGCTGGATCGCACTCAGGCCTTGATTGAGGACACCTTGAAATGGAATAATCTCTAATTTTAGACTGTATAACTGCCTTTTAACCCTCCTGCCTTTTAACCCTCCGAAATTCTCTCGTCTGAAAAGATCATTGAATATCTCGGCTCTACATTTAGCACGTTCGCTTAGATTCTTCCCAAAAAAAACTCCAATTTCTGTTAAAACGAATTTATTATGATCAAAGAAAATACTTTATTTACTTAGACATAAGAGAATAAAGCAAAGTAAAACCCTTAGGAAAGATTGCCAGGAGTGTGAACAGTATTACAATCAGAGAGAAAAAAAACAGAGTAATCGACTTGTATGACTTGAGTGAAATAAGGTTTGAATTGGGAATGGCGAGAGACCGTGGTTTTGTTTTGGCAAAGGTTTTCATGACCTACAAATACGAACTACATCTATTCAAAAAGAGTCCAGAAAATCTCCGGGGAGAGAAGATCACACGTAATCGGCCTTCTGCCACTTGAGGCCCGGTTCGTGAAGCGCGTCGCCGGAGGGCGTCAGCGTCTCCTTGTCGCTGCGGACGGCCGACGTGTAGAGGGCAGGCAGTCTGGGGAAGGTGGGGGTCAAATTGCTCGTACTACTGGTCCTATCGTGAGGAGGAGGAGGAGGGATACCCGTGAACAGAGGAGGCGGCGAGCAGGCGCCGTTGTCAGTCCCCGCCGATGCCCTGATCGCATTGTTTGAACAGCTCGAGCACGGCTGAAACCTTTGATCGTATCTTTGAAAACGTTTTTAGGTAAGCGCACAGAGAGTTAAACAAGATCGAATGGGGACACGACGCCGACAAAGGGACAGGTCTACGGGCAGTAAGGTCAGTTTGGGGCTTTGAAAATTGATTTGTAATCATAGCGAAATTTACAAATTTTACTAAATCTTCAAAAAAACCATGTTTCGTCTTCATTAATTTTTTGCGAAAAAATTGTGATGTTCATGATTTTTCAAGAAAAAAATTAATTCTTAGGGCAAAATTTAGGTAAAAAACATTTTTTAAATTTTTCAATTGCGATTATTAAACTTCAGATCAAGATCTTTGATTTCCTCCAACTTTTCGCCCTTTACTGCCGATAGATTGTTAGGAAATGGCAAGAGTCACAGAGAAGAGGAGATGTTATTTACATCAAAAAGTTATCAAAATTTCTCAATTCTCTCTAATTTCACAGTTTTCTCCTCCAAAAGTGAAAAACAAACTCCTGCACCTCTCCTCTGCGACCGGTCAGGAAACACGCCACTCACACCACTCAAAAACTTACTTCTTTTTCGTCGTGCAACAGCGAGGTGACCGGCTCGGGCGGAGTCGTCGCAACGGCCGCCGCCGACCTGTGAAAGTTGTGGTCGGCCTCGGTGGGAGGCGTCGTTGTGGGAATGGACTTGGACGAGCAGGCCAGCGGCGAGGCCGGCATCACCGGGCTGTTGTTGGCGCGCGGCTTGCGCGGCGGCGTGTCCTCTTCGCCGGCCGAACTGCAGCCGCCTTCGCCGAGGGGCGCGTTGCCGACGGATCGACTGGTCGGCGCGGGAACCGACCGCTCTCGAGTCATCCGACGTTTCGTGGCCGCCGGCGAAAGGGAGAGGTTGAGCTCGCCGACGGAGCCGGCGTAGGGCTCTCCTTCGCCGTAGACGCCGCTGCTTAGGATTTGGCATTGGGATGAGGTGCTGGGACCGCAGGAATCGGAGCTCTGGTCCTGGCTGGACTCCTTGTTCCGGCGGAGGAACCGGAAGAAAGACTTCCGTTTCTCGCGTTTCTCCGCGCTCTGAAAACAAAATGTTGCAAAATTTTAATGAAAAATCGCACTAACAGCATTCCCAATCAAATTCAATATTTTTTCTAACCAAAAATTTCTTTTTACGGATAAAAATTATAATTTATATGACTCTCAAGTGTACTACAAAAATTCTCACCGTATTTAGTTGAGCTGAATTGGCCGACCGCGCTGACATTGAGCCGGAGTTGGGACCCGACTTTTTGACACTTCCACCGCATTCTGAAACTTGAATTTTACTCGTCAAATTCGCATATTATCCATGACACTTAACACAATACAAATTTAAAAATTTTTGATTACTGATCTGCCTTTTTCCCTGTTATTTCTAACGTCATACCCTGCAATTTCCGCTGTCTACACGTTTCAATTCTTGTTTACATACAAGTCTTGTTTTCTGCGCCATTTTTCGAACAAAACAAACAGGAAGTTTTAGGGGGGAAAACAATTGAAAATAGAATTTTTGGGGTTTCTGAGTTGGCGAAATAATGGACAACCATTTCTTTGGCTTGCCGCTGGGCTGGAGGCGTAAATGGGGTGTTCGGGGAGAGCAATCGGATCGAAAAATAATCCAAAATTATAAAAAATGTCATTAACGGATCTTCTCCTTGCCAAAAAATTATTTTTTAATAATTTTTCGCTCAAAAAATCGGTCAAAATTCCCAAAAATCCAATTTTATCCCCTATTCTCCCCAAAAAACATTCCCAAATTAAAAACGAATAGCAAAATCCACCACCACCATCAAATGTTCACTCCACATTTAGCACAAATCACATTACAAGTTCACACTTTATACACAAAATATATTAGGAACACAAAGATTTTCTATGAGCAGTACGTCTAGACAGTAAGAATCTTCTAGGCACGACCATGGACGAGAGTTTTGAACCAATTTTGCGTACCTTTTTTGGGTTCGGGCTCTTTTCCGGGCGCTTTTCCACCGGAGTTCAAATATCGCGGCCAGACGTCGTATTTTAGGAGGTGGAATATCTGAAAATAGTACATTAGGTTATGTCAAGTCCTCTATTCTCCCATAATCTTAACGTTCTTGCTTTGAACCCAAGAAAAAGAATAATTTTACCTGATATTGTGCAACATCATACATTTCTTCGCTGTAATTTTCGTTTTGAATACATTCGATGATTCCTTTGCTGGTAGCATTGTCAATATTTACCGGTTCGATTGAGTTGGGTGTGAAGTGTCGTTCGTAAATATGTCGACCAAATTCGCTCCTTTTCTAAACCCAACTTGTATTCAGTTTGAGGGACTTACATTTGCATCGCGAAGTTTCCGATACTCCTCAACCGCCAGGTAAAAGTTGAGGTTTTCGATGCAGAATTGTTGTTGAAGAAAGTTCTGAAAAAAAATCATTCGAAATTAAGGTCAAAAAAGCAATTATAACATCAAAAATCCAAATTTTATCCAAAAAACCGCCAAAAAAGCGCAAAATTACTCAAAATCTCTTAAAAAGTATCCAAAAACGTCTCCAAATGTCTCACCTGGAACGGAGCACGGGCTGTTTCCGACTTGAGTAGCTTCTCAAGATCAACCTTTTGATCGTCAGTTGCCGAATCCGGCATGGACTGCGGTGAAATGTTCTCCTTGTCCAATGTAATGTTCTGGATGCCGAGGCTCTGTTCTAAACCACTCACATCACGCAACTATTACCTTCACTTACGTCGAGTCAGTTGGTGATGAGATTGCTGCCCGGCCCCGACTGTCCTCGCGGTCGGACCCCGGTCAGCAGTGCCGGGAGCATCCGTCGAGTACGGGCCCGCCGACTCAAAGGCCTCCGAGTTGGCACGGCGAAAGAACGAGCTGAGCCGCTTCAGGCGGCGTGGCGACGAGACGGCCGACGCTGGGCTGGGAATCGCGGCGTCGCCTGCCCTTCGGGTGGTGGTGGTTTGGGGGTGGTGCGGCGGCGGCGGGAAGATGGAGGCCGAGCCAGTCGTTTCGGGGCCGCTAGTCGTCGACGTCGAGGTGGTTGTTGACGAGACCGTCAGCGACTGCTCCAAGTGATTGGGTTGGGATTGCGCGAACTGATGATGGCTTTGTATGCTGGATTGATGATGGAGAAGGTGGGCTTGGCGACGTTTCGCCTCCAGCGAGTGACTGTTGGCGCGCTGGAAGAGGTGGAGGCCGGACTTGCGTTTCTGGACCTTTTGGAAGGAGACCGGCGAGTAGTCGGGCGCTGCGGGATACTTCTGCTGCTCCTCCTGCTGCTGATGGGCTGCTCCGACCACGGCGCCGCTCGAGGCACTCGACAACGACGACCACGTTGATGACGAGCACAGCTCCTCCGGGCCCTCCTTCTTCTGCGATGAGGTGGTCGCGTGGCGGGTTGCGGCGACGTGCGCGACGACGCGGCGGCGCTGTTCTACTCCCCCACCCACTAGTGGCGAAGCGGCATCGACGGCGGCCACGCGCGCGGCTTCGGCTTGGCGTTGGGGCTGGAACGCGGCAGGCGGATGCGCTTGCTGCGGCCTTGGTCGTTTCTCCTGCAAAAAAATCAAGATTGATACCACTTTCATATTATTTTTTACAAATTTATATCGAAAACTTTGCAAAAAAAAAAAGAAACGTTCCAAAACCACCAAATAATATAAAATTCTCATACAAAAAACTCCCAGACAACCTTTAAAACACCAAAATCCTCAAATGTTTATAAAGTAAAGTACGAAAATCGAGATATGAAGACATTCCAAAGTCCAACATGTGAGCAAATGACCCTCCCGGATTAATAAAAACTCTCTTCAAACCCCAAAGATGTGATCGAAAGCCAGATTTCGGGGGTAATCACGAAAAGCCAGAGCGCCCGCCTTGAGAGCCAGCCTTCAGAAATCCGGCGAGATCCATAAATCGAAAAACTTTTCAAAACAAGACCGCAAGGAGCCCTGTTGCGATCGCCTTGGATGGGAACTCGGCGAGAGAAAAGATAATGAGATATTGGCCTTGGGATAAGAGTGGCTTTGAAACAAAAATCTCTGGAAAAAAGGGGCTGTTCGGGAATGCTTTCGGAGACCAGGACCAGCCGAAAGAAGGGCCGATGATCGCCGGAGAAAGTGACAGGGACCGGGCAACGAGTTTCGCACATTTGAATGGTGACATAATCGAGCGGACAGGTGAGTTCGGGGTCAATCATGGATAAGGTCTCCGAGAAGTCGCTGCGAAATCCTCGAGCAATAAAACAAAATTTCCCAGCGCCTTCCCGACCTCCGAGCGTGACATTTTGACAAATTACGGGGGAAAAGGTAAAGGGGATTGCAGGGCCGGGACCTCACAACTCCTTTCGTGCCGCAATCAAAGATGGGGCCAATAATCAGGCGAAACACCTCAATTTAGGGCCATTTGCGGTAATGAGGGGAGGGGAAAAAAAGGCGGGCTGGGGGGACGCGGTGGGAACTAAGTTTTCCATAAAGAGCATGCCAATCAACCGGGCGCACTCTCATCGTCGTCTCCTCCAGCACAACACACGGCTTCGGCGCGGGGCTCCAGCCACCCACCCAGCCATTGCCGCCGCCCTGAAGAAGAAACTCTTCTCATCCGGACTTCTGTTCGGCACCGAATACGACTCGTTCAAGGGTCGTATCGTTTCCGGTCTCTGGGGAAAATCTAACAGCCCCAAACTGAAAACGTGCTGCCATCACCGTGCGTGCGACCGCTCCCCGACCGTAATGATGCGTTTTTGGGCGAACGATCGAGATGGTTTAATGGGAAAGGATTCGATTATGTAAAACAAGCCCAAAATTAGACACGAAGCCAAAGGGAACAGCAGAAATGTAAGGCGAAAGCGTCGAAAACGCTGCACTCGTACTTCAAGCGCACCATGAATTGTTTGAGAATTAAAAATGTCAGTGTTCAAACATTTTCTTTGGTTCTTATCTGCCCGAAAAGGTCTCTGAATAGCTCCGACTTCAACTTCAGCCATTGTTTTCGAAGAATGACGAGAATCAATTCTTCTTCTTAACCTTTCAAGTGAGGTTAAGTCTTCCAAGTCCGCAGAAATTAATTCCGGACATGGTCGCCGTCTAAACCCTCAATGATAAATGCGTTTCGCGGTGTTTGTGGATGTTTTCGCCTAGTTCTCGGACAGCAATGACAGCCGGCTTAGTTCGTCTTGTCGCTGTGCTTTTATTCGCCATTTTGCTAGCAATCTTAATAATCCGTAGAAGGAATACTCCGAGTTAAAGACATTCCTTTACTGGGGCCGAGTGGGCGCCTTCGCTTCGCACTCCGTTTGCCTCCGGCTGCCTTTCGTGTCTGCGACTGCGGGTGGTGGGGGAAGGATGGATGGATGGCGGACTGGCCAGTTTTATTCGCCTTACTCTACTACTTTTCTACCGCCACCTACGGCTGCCGGCTACAACAAGCAAAGTTGAAGAAGGAAAAGAGGAGGGAAGCAGGAAACCAGCACTTCTACCGAGTTCTTTGAAAGGAAGAAGAAGAAGAAGAAGCAGCAGCTTGCCGTGCTTCTTCTTCTTCCTTTCCTCCTTCTTCTACTACTCCTCCTGAGGTGAGGATACAGACAGCCGACGGACCGACGGACGGGAGGACCGACGGCTCGCTGATGGCCAAGAAGGAACTTGAGAGAAGGAAGGCCAGTCGAGCATGTATAAAGTCCTTGTCTCGCTCTGCTTCCCCAACTACTACAAGCGGGGATGTATGGCGCGCGAAATCCCGGCACATTAACCGCAAAAAAAGCCGCCCGCCAAAGGTGTAGGCGAATGGTCAGGTGCTGGGCAAACGAAACGGCAAGAACAACTCGATTTTCTCTACAATAACATCGACAGGAAGCCTTTGCTCGCTTTAAAACATGAGGAAGACGCCAAAAAAAGATTACATCAAACTGCGAAACACATAAGAAACACTGTAGGCCCCAAAAAGGAGAGGAAAGTTAACCCAAAAGGCTTATCAAAACGTCAGTCCGAAGAAGAGAACGTTTATTCTGACTGTCAGCTGGGATGTAACATCAATCCGACAAATCCCGAAAAACGTTTTCATCGCTCATTTTGGCGGTTCATCTGCGCGCGCGGCCCCTCTGGGAATTTCAAACGACATTGCAATAAATTGGGACAGACTTGCTGATTTTTTGGGCTCACCCATGGATTTATACCTACAGAAAAATCAGGGCACTAAACACATCAAAATAATTATAACACTAGTCAAACAACTAAATAAAGACGACAATTTAACAAGCCCCAAAGAATAAATTGCCAAAAATATTACTCGCCAACAACAATTTCCTTTGTAAAAAACGAATCTCCACACCAGAACAGTTAATTTCCATCGTTGCGTAAGTAATGGGACCCCAGAGGCAACGCTAGCATCCCGCAAGCTCGGGTTTAGGTCTTCCATTTGTAAATTTAGGCCAAAAACTTGATATGTTCGGCGGGGAGAGCGAAATAGGGGACCACGAAGCAGAATATCAGGTAAATCTGGATGGAAAAGGCAAACAGCGACTTCCACAGCGCTCGGACCAAACCCGAAGTGAAAGAACCAAGACCAATAACCGGTGAAACGTCATCGTTTTGCAAGGAAAAGAGATCCGGGAAGCCCCCAAGTGATCCGTTCACTATGAAATCTCCAAGAAAAAATAGCTCCGTTCCCCGTGCTATTCTCCAATGTGGGGACGTAATTAACCCCGAATGAAGTGAACTCGTGGAGTGTGAAATTACCTGTGCGGGCCGGGCAAATAACAAAACAAATTCATAATGAAGCTGGACTTTCATCACGAATTCCAGTCGTCCCAACATCACACACACAAAGCCTATCAAATTCGCTACAAGATAAAAACAAACAGGGGGGCCGGAGCCGTCAGGGGGGCCGCGGGAAAAGCGGGGCAATTAAGTGTTTATACAGGAGGGGGGAGGATGAGAGCCGGAGGGGCCGAATTACTCGCCGTGCGAATATTGTACGCCGACAGTTGTGGGCCGCAGCCCCCCGAGGTCAAGAAGTTGGTGGGAGAAGAAGGAGGAGGAGGAGAAGGTGCTCTAGAACGCATAAAAGCCCTCCGGTCGTCGAGCACTACGTAAACGAATGGGGAAAGGGGGACGACGACAGCGGCGGCGGTGGCGGACGGGGGAAAAGTTTAGAGACACGCTACTTGAAATGCTGTCAAAAACGGCGAAATCCTTGTCGAAAAAAGGAAAGCGGTGGCCGAAGTAAGGGCGGCGGTGGCCGAAAACGGCACATGAGTCGCACATGTGTGTGTGTGTGTGCGGCCGAGAAGACTCACTTCACTTAGCTCCCCGTTGACGACGTCGACTCGTTCGGCCCCCCGAAGGCCTGCGCCCCCCTCCGCCGCCGCCGCCGGGGAAGGGGGGAACGCACGGACTTTTTGGGCCGAAACACGCCGACGAGAAAGCAGAACGGATAAGGAAAGCAGTAGCACCGCCGACCCGACCAGAAAATGAGGGCAACTGAGCCACAAGGCGGCGGGGGGCGGGGGACGAATTTAGACGGCCGCGCGCGCCCCCCTTTTCCACCCCAACCAACTCGACCGACGGGCACCGGTGCCGCCGCTGAAGAAGGGTGCGGCAGGCCCGAAAAAAACATTCCTGGGCGTCGACGCCTCCGCACCGAAATAAGCTTACTCTCCCTTTAGGGCCTTTCCAATAATACCCCCGCTCTTCACGTACACTTCGGGCCGCTCTTGATAAGGTCGGCTGGGTTCGGCCGCCGATCACCGCAAATATAATTGGTTCGGAGGCTGAGCGGGCCACGGAACCGCGGATAAAACGACCATATTATCCATTAGAAACCCGGCGGATTCAAGAAAACAACCTAATTTTTCAGAGAAAAAATTCAAATCAAAACTTTTCTGATCACTTACCGACGAACACACGGGGTTACCATAGTGAGGGTAGGGTGAATTTCGATTTTTAGTGCTCAAATTAGAATTCAGTCGGCGCGAATCTCGGATTCGCCCGACCCGGCGCGAGAACGGCACTGGGCGCAAAAATAAATCAGCCGGTTCGGAACGTTCCATTCGGATCAAATGAATGGGCATCGATCCCAGGCAAACCCCACTCCCCCCCCTTTTTTTCCTTGTCCTTCAAGGTTAGGGAACCGAAAAAAAGAGCGGGAAATATTCGAAAAATAAGTAAAACACGTGAGTTGTAAACTTACGTTCCGAGAGAAGCCGATGATCCGAGGAACTGCACTTCGCAGCATCAGCAAGGCGCTTTCGGTGTCCATTAACACGGGGAAATGGGGATCGGCGTGTCTGCAAAGGGAAAAACGTCAGATTAAAATCGGGGATTTGTGAAATCCAAGGCTTGGACTTTCTAAATTTGCAAAAGAATATAGTCTTCAGTCCAAAATAAACTTCTCCGATCACGTGAAGAAGGGGTCTTGCGATATCGGGGATTAAATTTTTAGCCCCAACATATTGAACATGATGGATTATATAATTCGAGAAAAAGGCCATAAATTTTGAGGGAGGGTCAAAAAAGCAATCGACATTTATTACTGGAGGTCTTAGACTCATCTACTGCCATAAATCTTTGGCCAAAAACTTCTTTAATTTTTCAGAGCTTAAACATTAACCAATTCGAGGTGAAAAGTTAATGGGACTGGCTCGAAACAAGGCCATATGACATAATATATAAGATAATATTAGGGGGAATTACAACTCACACATTAATAGTACTTTTAGGAACGTATTCACTTCAATAATTAGCAAGAAAAAAATAGTTATCAGCAAAAAATTATATTATACTGGGCATTAGATACTTTCGGTCTAAAAATGTTTAAAAAAATGATAAAATAAACGGAAACTTACCCAGAAGAAAACAGTTGTTGATAAATCACTTGTTCCTTATCCGTAAACGGTCGTATGGAAAAGAAATAGACCGAATATCTGCTCTTCGCACTGCTCATCAACAAGCCAAACACGGTGGGCAAATTGCCAATTCGGATTACGTCGACAAAGTTCACCACGGGGAAATCGTAACACGCATTTCTCTGAGACTTCATCCTTACCTAAAGCAATACATTCAAAACAAAAGACCTGGGAATGGGAAGGGCTCGTTTGATGTCGAGTAAAACATAAAACGGATGCGTAATAGCGGGGTCGGACTGACTTACATGTGTGGAATAGACCTCGGCATCCATTATGATCTCCTTTTGTTGGCGAATCAGCGAAAAACAGGCCTGAAAGCAGAAGAAATTAAAATTAATGTCGGAAATTGTCATGGGTAATATAAAACAATGAGTAAATATCTTTAAAATAAACAATCATTTAGCTCGCGTCATAAATAAGCTCATGAGGTCGTAAAATTTGTAAAAAACCAGAAAAGTTTCGCAACTTGTCGAAAGTTATATCTAAAATTATCTCATCGTCATGGATAACGTCTAAAATAAAAAAAACAAGAATTTTTGCGAGCTTCAATATTTTACTCAAGATGCAACAAGTTCACAACCTTTTCCATCTTCTACAACCTTCAACAGCAGTTAAAATTTACATTTTCAACTATTTATTACCTAAAATTATAGAAAAACAGAGAAAAAAGAACTGACCTCTTCGAAATTGTCGACATCGATATCTGCCACAACATGACGGCCCAAAAACCACGTCTTGAAGGTGTGTGCCGGAATTGCCATCCTTTATTTGGGAATGCAACAAAAAAATCTCCCGCTTCCCAAAAATAATTTCCCAACAAAAAAATTTATCTTTTATTGCGCAATCCAGAAATATTGAGCGTTGCATGCAATTAGTTTGTGTAAATAACGTATTTTTGTACCATAATGTCTGTATCGATATTTTTTGCGAGTTTGCGGACGCGAGGGAGGCACCATTTCCCATCTTCCATCTGAGTGCAGCGTTCTGAGGATTTGCAGTCCTTCTAAAATATTATCCATGATAATTCATACCTAAAAAGTGGATAAAATTTGGCAAGATTGATTCTAAGACTAATCTGGCAGAATGTCAATTGTAAGAACAATTTGTCGAGGTTTTCATCAAAATTTTACATTATCATAGCAGTCCGTGATCTTGATGTAATGTCTTAGATGACGTCGATGTCGTTTGTGATGATGTCTTGGTTGATGGGCTAAAACGTTCTTTATGGACTCTATTTTCACCTACATAAAGTTGTGAATCGATAGACCACAGTAGATTTTTGCACGGTGCCATCACTTAGGATAGGTGTGATTCTAACATAATAGGTTGTATCGGTCAAAAGTCCCGCAATGAGAACCGATTTATCCGCCGAATTATGTTGAATCCTTCGCCAGACGTGCTCTGGAGCATCGGGATCTTCATTTATGTAGACGACATAGCCACTAATTGCATTCGAATCTTCATCACTAAACATGGATAATATAGGTTAACTTTTGTTTGAAAAAATTATCGGAAAGTTAGTTATCAACTATAAAATAGGTTGCAAAATATCTTACCGCTTGAGTTCCCATTGTAATCTGACATCTGAAGTCTCACTGGAATAGATGACATCAACTTTTTCGATTGGATTTCTCGGAATTCTGGGTGTCTTGAACTTGAACTCGCCGCTGTCGGTCTCCAGATTGTTTTTCAGGACGGTTCGTATTTTCAGTAAGTACTGTGTGTCACTGAAATTAATTTGGTCATTTAGCTTTTACATTGTTTTAGTAGCAAATTTAGTTTTTTTTTCGATATTGCAGTAGGCCTTCTCACCTAGTGAGATCCGTCAAAATTGTCGTAGGACTGCTTCCGTCAAAGTAGAGCTTTTTCCAGTCTTTGGCTTGTTCCGGAGTGTATTCCACATGGTATCCTTGAATCTTATCTTTCATGTTTCGAGGAACTTCCCAGGTTAAATTTACGGTTCCAGTTCCATCAAGGTTAAATTTACTGGAGATCAGGAGATTTCCAACTTCGTAGTACTCTTCCGCTGTAAAAATATAGTTGTCAAAGACTTTCGCGATCGTTTTAAGACTTTTTGCTATCAAAAAAGCAGGGTTGTGGACAATTATTCCTACAGTGGGGGACCTGATCCAGTGGCAAAAAACGTGCCATTTTACATCCGGGAAGTATCAAAAATGCGGTAAAATGCTTCCCTCTCCAAGTGAAAAAAACTCATATTTCAAAAGCGCGCCCGGCTCTTTTTGTGAGGCAATCGGCGCGCTCTTCAAAACGAATTTTTTTTTCACTTGGAGAGGGAAGCATTTTGCCACATTTTTGATACTTCCCGGATACAAAATGGTCGTTTTATGCCACTGGATCAGGTCCCCCACTGTAAAATTACCTCCAGGCATGGTGATCTCCACGATCGCCGCAGTGCTGGATGTATGATCTGGCGCTGTAGCCGTCCGAATTGTAAACTCATACTTCTCTCCGGGCTCCAGATTCCTCAAAACAAACTCGGTTTCCTCTACTCTGACCTAAAATATAAATATTTTTACATTATACTAGACCATCTGTCTTACCTGTTGTCTGAACAGGTTATCCTCATTCCTAGGAGTCAATTGCTTTGAATTCACTATGTAGAAGGCATTGGGATTGAGATTATAAGGTCTCCATTGGAGTTTTACAGTATAGGGATCAAGAATGTGGGCTTGAAAATTAAGAGGAGGGAGCAAGTCGTCTTCTTCGAGGGTAAGGCCGTCAACTTGAAGTTGCTTGACGACGTTGATGACCAAAGATTGACCTGGGTTGGCTCCGTCTAGTTCAGATTTGACCTATAAACATATTTGGTATCAAACTTTAGAAAAATATTTTTTCTGATATTCCACTTGCTGATGATGACAAAGTACGGCGTTTCTTACCTCAACTTCGACTTCATCCCCATTTCTGAGATTCGTGAGCTCTTCTAACCTTGCTTCGGTCTCTTGGACTCGAATATAATGCCAGTCATCTTCTCGGTTCAATAGGCGATACTTCACTTGATATTGTAGGTCTGACAAAAAAGAATTAGAACATCAAAGATAAGTAAAACGTAAAAATGAAGCCTATATGGGCCACATAACACTCATTGAAATTTTTAACAATAAGATTGCAGGCAGGGCCGAGATAATATTTATTGATCTTTGCCGCTTTAAAAAATTACTAATTCAAAAATACTTTTTTTTCAAAATCAGCGCCGCTCTTCAAGCTATTTCTTCATAAATTTTGCGCGCTACTTTATTTCCAAATAGCCTAATTCGTCCTCCGAGAGAAACTTCCTTACCATCCTTGACATAAGGCGCTGTCCAGCTGACGTACACCGAGTCCTGTTGCGGGTCGAATCTGGCATGTAGGTTGCGAATATGCGGCGCCTGACCACACACACTCTGCAATAACAAAGCCCCCAGGGTCCATAAAACTAGACCCATGATGAGAGGAGAAGCAAAAGACGGAACTGGAAATGCCTGGCGGCGACTTCGGGCTTATCAATGATAAGGTTTTGTATTTATTAGAAAACTGTTTTCTCTGCATTCGAAGGTGTGGAGGTGACATTGTGCTGGAAAGGAGCTGACACCAGCAGGCGATAAGGGGGTAAATTTTTCATGTGACATGTTTCCATTTCTGTAATGCTAAAGATTTAGTGGGTACGGTATAAAAATTCAAAAACTGTTAATGATTTTTTTCAATGAAAAATTCTACTAAACCGAAGATGACTAGTCCAAGAGACCAAGCGAGATTAAAAGATCTCAAAAATCTTAGAAACGGGCTGAAGTCGAGGTAAACGTGAGAAAACATCTTACTTGTCATCAAATGTGATATCAGCCAAAATATTTTCCTTGAATCTTTGCTGTATCATAACTTTCTAGGTGAAACAATAACTGAAAATATGGTCAATCAATAGTCATCAACATGGTCAAGCAACTCCAAGTTGACGGTCTTACCCTCGCAGAAGGTGATCTGCTTCTTCCCTTTATTTTTCACGCCCATATTATTTACCCATATACGGTAAAACCCGAATGACGGGCCTATAATTTGTGTCCTCATGTCTTTTACACTGTGGAATCGACATAATTTACTCCCACCAAAATTTCTTACGCTCCCAGATTTTCTCGAAGAGACCCAGTAATACTATGTACTTCAGTTATTTCCAAATTGTAATTTTTTACATTTTTCTTTGATTTTTATTTCACCGTCACGTTCTTACTCACGCTACTCATAAACTGGAGACAAGACGACCTTCCTTGTTTCAGCGATCACTTGAGTCATCGGCCTTGGTTGCGCAAACCGTAAACTCTGACCATGACTCGTTCCAAGTCCGCTTTTCTGAACCGATTCATATTATGAACGGCAATTGAATCGAAAGTCCCGGAATCTCGGCGAGCGCCCCGCTGTGCAGCTCCAATCTTGAAGAGCACTTCACACCGAGGGCGGGAGGGGGATGCCATCAGTCGTTTTTGAAATTTGGTTGACTCATGCGCAAGACATAAGCGTTTTCGTTTCCTCGGCTTATCTGATCTTCGAGTTGTTCACCCAATTTGGGAAGACCCACCGCTTCCCTTTCCATGGTATCAGACTGATCTTCTGGAGCTATACGAAGCGGCTTCTCTGGGAATGGGGAGGTTTTTCGTGATTTTTTGGGTTAAAATTAGGGTTTTTGGGGGGAAATTGGATACTTGTGAGGTTTCAGCGCAAGTGAGGCTGAAACGCGATTTTCTCATGGTACCACTGTCGGATTACCTTTAAATTTTGGAATGGTAGTTATCAAGGCTATGTTTTAACTTCTGAAAATTTCATACTTCTTTTTGCTCGGGCAGCCGAGATATTCAACGATTTTTCAGGGCAAGAGTCAAGCGGTAAATAGAAAAAATTTGTTTGGCCACGGCTGTGTTAATATTCGTAAAATTTTACTTTTTGCTTTGTATTTTTGAATTCAAAAATTCGCAAACTATGCCCGTTTTTGGCAAAGTCTTGATGATTACTGCAAAGCGTGAGCCAAAAAAATATTTTTTCTTTTTCTGGATTAATCAAAATTTCAAAATTTTCTCTGTAATTTTAATTATTATAACATAATATTTTGCATATTTTACATCGTTTCCAAAAATTTTAAACCCCCATTAAATTGTGTTTGGCCTTCGTCCTCAGTCATCAGAATCCCGATCAAACAAAAAACTTTTCATGTTTTCGGTGGATGCGCAGAAATTCGTTGGAAGATGTCTGCGGAGGGTGGGTCTCTACGGTTCCTGCGTCCATTCCCTCACTCAAATGACCACCATATTCCGTCGTTCTTCTTTATTACAGCCTTTTGTTCGAATTAACGAGATTTCTCGGTAATCTCGCCAAGCTTCTTCACCTATTCTAATATAACTTGTTACTTCTGTAACTAGCTTCTTTTTGAATGAATGTGAAAATTGTTTTTCGTAGTTGCAGAGTATTTAAGAGAGAGGGAGGATTGAGAATAAGCCCGTCATCTTCGGGGATCTCGAACATCCCGATTACCTTGTTCTTCGGGATGACTAATGGCCGGCAATTAAAGTTACAACGCTCTCGAGTCGGCGCCACAAAAAGCATCCGTATTTTTGGAGCACCTGCATGTAAAAGGGTCTCTATGCTGGGAAAGTCCTTAATTGCAGGCCCGGACAAACTGTTTTGGCCCGTGCTTAATTGGCTTCGATCAACAGTCTTGGCCATGCCTATTAATTTGGGGATAGTTCATATAAGCTTTTCTCTAATATCTTTTGTTCAGTGGCGCAAATTTTTATGAGGCTCGAGGTAGTTTTCAAGCAGTATTTGATAACTTTAGCGAACGACTTTTTGGAAAAATTCCATACGCTGCGCTGAGAAAATAAGTATGTACCCAAAAAGAACCTTTAAGGTAACCTTTATCCATATTGTCATCATTTTTTGTCCATTAGTAATATCCTAAACCATCATTTTCTTTTCACTCCAATCCATTATCCCCCTTTCGCTGTATCTTCTACAAATACGAACCCGACTTTCACCTTTACCACCTCTTTCCCCTTCAGGAAGAGGATGAAAAAAATGGGAACCAAGATAAACTTTATCTCCGCCTCTTCGAGAACTCTTAACCGGCTAAACGATCGTCCCTTTCATGGTATCTTTCCACCCTTCTTGTCGTCATATATAGACGAGTCTTTTTACAGTTCCGCGATTACCCAATCCTGAGACATCGCTCCTTTTTGCGCGACTTGTTTCGTAAGAGGAGGGAGATCGAATTTACAGCCAATATATCTCTTGAAGGGCACAGCATATGGCCCGTGCATGGATCCATCATTCACAGGCTGCTAATTTGCTGCCTCTTCCGGCTAGCCCCTTCGGTTGGTCGTCTATTTTTTTTTGGGGGAAGACGCGGGTTTTTGTCATCTTCTTTAAAGCCAGATGCCAAGAAGCGCAATTAAGCAGCCCAGATTTCGAGGTGGAATCCCAATTTTTTCGTTCGAATTTCACCTTCCGAATGCCCTTGATTTCTGGGTCGACGCAGCATGTTTTTATGTGTTCTGAGGTTGTGATAGAGAGGCCTTTCCGCGCTCATCTTCTCCTTTATGAAGAAGCGAAGGAAATTTCGCCGAGTTTTGCATGACAAAAGAAAATGGCAGGACATTTTCGAGGCGATGTTTTTTCAATAACGCCAAATTCGAAAGTTTTGAGAGCATGCTGATTCAACGGCTCCTTTTATGGCTATTTTTGAGGCTAATCTTGTTGTGGTCGAGGTGGCCATCAAAAGTTGAATGAAAATTGAATAAAAAAATCGAGTTTTCTTTTTAAAGGTCGTTGAAAATTCAATTTTACTGTTGAAATATCTTGTTTTAGACATCAAAATTGAGCCGAACTTCATGTTTGAGGGTAAAAGTTGAATTCTCTATCAAAAAAAATGGTGAAAAATTTTATGATTTTTATTTCTTCAAGTTGTTGTTGCTGCCTATTTTGAAGTAAGATACAGTTTCCCATTCAATTGCTTTTCTTTGGTCATCAAAATTGCTTTTAAATTTCACTTGACTACCTAAATCAACCTTGTAAAATATCGGTCATTCCGCGCTCGCTTCTTTGTTTTTTGTCTATGCCCTAAAGCTGCGGGATGGAGGCTTGAAATGAGGGTAATTAAATGCAAGAATAAATTGGGTGACGCCTTGATTTATTCATGCCTTGTTCCGCCGCCGTCGGAAACTTTTCCCCCGCTCCCCAAGCAGCTGGCGACTTGTTCCCCTAATCTCCACAATTATGGACAATGGACATTTACGTGTCCACATGCCATGCAATTACACTCCCGAAACTGCCGGCTTCCCGTGTTTGACAATTAGAATTCGTGAGTGGAATCATTTTGACGGCACTGAAACAAAGCGCCGTCTAATGGTGAGGGCTGAAGTCGTATTTTTCCTCCGAGGATAATTGCGGAGAGGGATTCCGGAAGGCGAATTCCAAAATTATTGTGAATTCTTGATGCCGAGGGCTTGATTTCAAAGGATTTAGCGTTTTTTTTTGAGGGGAAATGGGTGATTTTTGGGTTTCGGCGGGATTTTGAAGGGGTTCGCAGAAAATAAAGGATAATTGGCAATTTCATTGACAGGTTCTAAAAAATGCGTCTTTAATGCACTAGAGCCTAGATCCAAGAAATTCCAGCGATTTTTTTTTTGGAAAATGGCTGATTTTTCAATTGAAATTTTTTTAGTGGGTTTTGGTAGAATTACTCAATTTCTATCGGCATCATTGGCAGATTCTGAAATTATAGAAAATTTCGGATCTCCCAGGGCTTTTGCTGATACTATTCAGCGATATTTTCAAAAAAAAATTGGCGGTTTTTTGACGGATTCCAAACACATTTTGGGATATTCAAATTTTTGAGCACATACTCATGCCCTGAGGCAAATAATTTTCACGAAAATCCACTCCCTTCCATGGCCCGGTCACCTTATTTTTCGCAGATCAACTTGACACTCCCGCGCCTTATTTGCGCGAAAAACGGGGCGCGGTTTCACAGATGGACTGACAAGCATGCCCAGATGACCATCAATGACCTCTGAGATTGGTTTGAGTGCTCGGTGGGGGACAAGGAGGCTGGGGGAGGGGCCTCAAGATCCCCTCGTCCATTCAAATGTCCTCCAGAGATTCCGGAGTGTGTTCAAGGTCCTCGCTTATTGTTTTCCCCTCCGTTCCGATGGCGGGGATTCAGGGAATTCATATCAGCGTGTCCGCTCTTTGGGGGATATGCAGAAGCTTTTGAGGATCCTTCAGAGCTCTAACAGGTAGATTTGATCACATTAGATGAAGAGATAAAGGAAAAAGATTGTCAAATGGAATGGACAGGAACTGACGCTGGAGTGGAGGGCTGATGGACAAAGAAAGGGCTTTTGATGACTCTTTTTGTCATTTTTAATGTATATTTTCTATTAGATAATGAAGTCAACTTACGATTAGAATATTAATTTGGACCAGTTTAATTGATTTTTTATTTGGAACTGTGTTTTTGGGATAATGTTGATTTTTTTGGCCAAGGAATTTAATTTTGGCCAAAAACGGCATTTTCAAAAAAAAATTTGTGCAGGTTTTTCTTCTTGCAGAATGTATTTTACCCTGTTTTGTTGTTATTTGTTTCTTTTATTGCAATTTTTTATTTTTCCGTCAAAAAATCCTGATGATTACAAAAAAAATTTGTTCGTTTTTCGTGTTAATTGCCTTTTTCAAACCTTGAGCTTCCATAAAAATAATATCATTTAGAGTCTCAGCTCGATGGGTACAACAACGCGGCTGCAGATCCTGACCAGTTTTCTGTTTACAGGTGAATTTTTAATTTGGTTCGGGGCTGGGAAAAGGTCAGCGATCCCAGCGCAAACATTCCCCCCAAACTCTTGGGAGATTTCTTTCCCTAAACGGAGCCTAATTAAGTAAACAAAACTTCTTTACAGTTTGCCTGGCGGAGCGCGCCATCAACAGTTATGACCCGGAGTTTGGTGTTTACCTGGGCGAGTTCGCGGATCCCGACGCCGCCTTGAGTGGGCATTTGTTTTTGGTCAACGAATCATGCCTGCAGGTCCTCAACTTCACCTTCCATCCGACGAGCGGTAAGTGGAATTTGCAAGAATTTTGGATGACATAAAAGTTGCCGATGTTGGACTGGGCATCTGGTAGTTTGAGAAAATTGAAATTTTCAAAAGTTTTCGGCTCTATCATGAATCAAATTTTGTCTCCAAATTTTAACTAGGCCACAATTTAATTCCTAAAAATTTTAGTTTTTACTATGAAATTTTAGTCGAGATATTCAACAAAACTTTTTTTGCCGATAGACTGTTGAAAATGGAGAGAGTCGGTCGGGGGGAAAAATAATATAAATAGCTCAAAAAAGGTTTTTGTAGAAAAATTTTGACTTTCCATTTCAAACAAGACATGTTTTTTCAATTTGAAAATTACGAAAAATATGAAAATTTCCACCAAATTACGCTCCAAAAAATTTTTCAGAGATCAAGCTAAATATTTCGCATATGCCTTAGGAAATATTGGTCTTATTTGGGTTATGGTCCACTAAAATCTGAGGATCTTATTCTGTGATTTTTTATATTGTACTAGGCACACTATAAGAATTTCCCACTTTTGACTCAAAAAATCCCGACTATATTACCCCAAGTGCCTCTTCAAATGATTCTTGCCAAAACTGGAGAAATTAAAAGTCTTGTTGATCCACTTGACGTCCTCGATTGACTTCGCGGCCCTTTGTTTTTCGCCGACCCTCAAAGGTCACCCAAAGTCATGGACATCTGGCTGGCCTTGATCCCGCGAACGGATAAACCAGAGCCCGGGGAGGCGGCCATAAACCGGGAAGATGTTCCCTTTGGCGGCAAAAATGATATATGAAGACATGTTCGGGAAGAGGAAGATGCAATCCTTGCATAATTTATGCGAAAAATTAGATAAACACTTGACTACCGATTTTTTCACCTTAAAATTTTAAGCCAAGAATCTAAAAGTTTACATTAGAAAATTTTGAAATTGCATATTGAAATTTGGACAATGAATTTTTGAATAAGATTGTTTTTTACAATGATTTCCTGACCTCTACAATATCCCGATTCCAATTTCAGAAGCCTTTTTCTGGATCGATTCGACTGATTCACCCTCCAAAGATGGTTTCAAATTGCCTACATTCGAGTTTGGGTAAAGCGAACAACCCGAATCGCTCTAATTTAGTGTGTCATTTCAGCGTCACACCCTTGGGGCTTTATGAGAACACGGAAAGAGTCGTTTTGCATCTTCCGCAAAGGAAGAGGATCACCGAATTCAAGACTGTCAGTATTTATTCGCCGAGCGAGGTAAGGAATCATCAACTAAAAAAGCAGCCAAAAAAGAGCCAAATAATTGAAAAAATGCAACTCTGCAAATTTCCAGCTAAATAATCAAGATTTTTTCGCAGTTTTATGCATTTTCAGCGAAAAAATGTGTAAAAATTTTTGTGATTACCACTGATTTTTGCTTTATTTTTTTTAAAAATAAGCGATTTTTGAAATCAGAAAGATTTTTACGCAAAAATTTTCAGAAACAAACCCTAGCTTCGATAACAATTCCCAGTGATGTCACTGTCCCAAAATCTCAATTTATTGGTAAAGAACTCTCCGGTTTGCGCTATGGCGTCGGTTCGGGCCCAATTCTGATCCAAGACCGTCGTACCATCAAGATTTTTGCCTTTACTTTCGACGCCGACAAAGCCCCCGACGGTTATTTCTTCGTGGGCCGTGGAGGGATTGTGGTGCACGATGCTGGCGTCAAAGTTCCGATTCGAGGTCGCGACACTCCCACGGAGATCACGCCGATGAATCAGCGTTATCGTGGGGGCGAGGATATCATCTTGGACCTGCCCAAGGAGTACGACATCAATCACATTGACTGGCTGTCGGTTTATTGCTACAAATTTCGCGTCGATTTTGGCCACGTTTTTGTGGGAAAAGTTGGAGACTACATCCCGCCGTATGTCCCACCGGTGAAGCGGGAAGTCGCAAAGATTGGAGTGTGGAAGCCTCAGGCATTGTTGGGAAGTCCCACTAGGACTTCTTTTGTCCTTCAGTTAGGCCCTCCAGGAGGAAGACGCGGATTTCAAGGGATCACCGGACTAAGTCCACCCGAATTAGTGTGGTATGTGAATGGATATCTGGCTGAGATCTACTTGAAAAGAGGATTCAACTACAGCTTTGTGTAAGTTCAGTTAAATTGATTCATATTTTGGACTAGTTTCTTATAATAAATTTCTGATTACTTTCTTCTTATTTTTTGATTACATTTTTCTTTTCTCATGCCTATCACATTACCCACAGATATTTTTTGATCGTTAATTGGATGATTTCAGTCTGGAAGGCGGCTCGAACCATTCCTTTTACCTCTCCGATGATCAATTCGGAGGCATCGACAAATTGGAACCCGATGAGCGAATGGTAAGCCATTTCGCCGCTCCTTTGCCTCCCGTAGATCCCCTCTGGCATCGTTTTTACTTCCATTATTACGTGTCACCCAAAGCGTGACCCATTTTTTTGCATTTGCCGACTCATTAAGCCAATTCCAACGAACTCATAACTCATTAATTAACTTTTCCGTCAATAACTAATGCAATTGCCGTTTAGCAGGTGAAAGTGTTCGCTCCATCCAAGATTCAGACGCCATCCGACAAGCTGTGCCTGTGGGAGACGGACGAGAGCGATCCGGACAGATTCGAGAGTTTCGCGGAGTTCAGAAAGACATTGCACTTGAGATGTCTGAATAAAGAGGCGAAAGCGACCGTCTTGAGCTTCATGCCCGACAAGGGCACACCAAATGTCATCTATGGAAATGTAAAAAACATATTTAAACCGCAAAATGAAAAGAGTCTGTTAGAGAGAAACTAACTTTACGGCTCTTGCCGAATGTCTTATGTTAGCGATGGCCAAAAAAGCGATCAAAAGTCTTCGCCGAATACACTGCATTCCGCGTCGGCGTAGAAAAAAATCTTTTTAGGCAAAAAACCGCCCATACCCTTCTTTCTACCGCAAAAAAATTTTTTTGGATATCGTGGCTGAGCGCCGAGAAATCGACGATTACTTTCCGGGGAATTTCTTGAAACACCCTGTACTACACTAGACCAATATAATTCTTGCCAATTTTTAATTTTTCCGCATTTTAAAATTCACACATTCTTCAGACCGCCTCGGAATACAATACCGGCTTCAAGATCCATGTTGTCGACGAATTCCCCGCGGACATCGAGGACATCAACGAAGAACCCTTCGAATCGGACGCCTGGGTGAACCGAACCAACTCCGCCTCATCCCTCCTGCCCCACACATTCATCATCGCCCTCGTCGCGGCGTGGCTTAGCCTCTAAGCGCGTCGTCTGGACTATTTATTCAGATCTCCTTCGTCAAGAATATCCTGTTTTTGCTCATGTACAGGTCCACATATACATTTACATTTGCACCTCGTAGAAAGGCGAAATAAAGCTAGTATATCTATATGATTGCCAATTTTATTAATGGAGAATGCATAAACAACCAGCTTATGGCAAAAGCAAAATAATTTATAGCCAATTTTCCGCTGTTTTTCGCAATTTTTCAGGTCATAAGTTCAGCCTACAACAACAAAAAAATTACGTTCTAAAAGTAGCATTCTGACATAACCAGTTTCCGTCATTTGACGGCCGTAAGTTTCTTACAAGCAATAAATCAAAATTCCTTCCGAAGATCCTAAAAAACGTCAGCGTTTCGTTCTTCACCAGCATAATTCTGCGTCCCGCCACGAAAAATTTCAATCGTTGCAAAACGCCAAGAAAGCACATGTTATTTCTTTTTTCTCGCAGTAAAAACCAAAAACTATTGAATTATACGTGGTTTGACAACGTCATATTGGTGTCCGGCGTGTTTACGACTGCTAATTGTTCAAGCAGATGGGCCATTAACGGAGGGACCTAGAGTAATATGTCTGAGGAAACAAAAACCGCGCCTTCTTCCTCCACAGCCACCGAACAGCCAGATAGTCATGAGAGCACGGAGAAGCCGGAAGAGAACGCCAGGTGAGAGCTTTTTAATATTTTTTTTTCTTGGATTTTAGGTTTCTTTCAACATATTCTCTTCACCCATACCTCTAAGATTTTGGGTAACATAATTTTTCGTCGATTTCAGATTCGAATGCAATATTTGTTTGGACGTAGCGAAGGATGCTGTCGTCTCAAAGTGCGGGCACTTGTTTTGTTGGCCTTGTCTTCATCAATGGCTAGAAACAAGACCAAATCAGCAACTTTGTCCCGTCTGTAAAAGCGCCATTTCCCATGATAAAGTGATCCCCATATATGGCAGGGGAGGGAATGAGAGTGATCCCAGGACCAAAGTGCCGCCTAGACCTCGAGGACAACGTTCCGAAGAGCCGCAATCCGGCTTCCCGACCTTTCATTGGGGAGGAGATGGAGGACAAGGTGGAGTTCAATTCTCTTTGGGTATCGGCGTCTTTCCCATATCATTCATGGCTTCATTCTTCAATGCAAATGCCGGTCAACGAAGGAATGAGACTCGTAAGCCATTTTTATCACCATTTGTCATGTTTATGGGCTCTTATTTTTATTTTATATTACCCATGAACATTAAAATCTTAAGAATAATATAATTTAACTACAGCGAACGACGGAAGTGTGCAAGCCGGCGAAGAACAACTGCTGTCGAACGTCTTCTTTGCCATCGGCATTGCATTCATCCTCTGGCTTCTTCTACTGTGATCCCTCTAACGCTTTTTGGTATTATTATCTTGTACATAATTGTACCAAACCATAACCTTATTTTTCGTATCATTGGCTATTAAGGGGCGAGCTAGGCTCTCTTTTTGTTTATATCATTCAAATTTTTATTGGATTATGTGATAAAATACACTGATTGTTTTGCATTTGTCATGTGTAATATCGGGGAGTAAGGGAAAGTTGGCTTGAATGGGGTCATATGACGGTTGTAAGACCCCTTCTTGAGTAGCATACATCCTGATGAAGAGCGGGGCTTTGGTGCAAAGACCTTGTCTTCTTCATGGCTTTTCCTTCGCATAATACCCTCCAGAATTGTAGTTTAGGCATCTCGAAACGACTAATAATATTCGCCGCGACCTACAATTCTCCCATTCGTGGGTGTGAGGCGAATCCTCATTTCGGAATAATTGGTCGAAACGGCGGCGTAGCCAGTTGATGTCGTAATTTTTGAACCCCCGGAATGGGGTCATGGAACATCCGTGTGTTGCGAGCCAACACTTTGCGTGAAACGATCGGTTTCCGGAGTGGACGCGGTGAGCCGCGAATGGTTGCCACCTCCAAAAATAAGCGCGCCGAGGGCACGTCCGGTGGGCCGAGATTCCGTCGGTCCAATTGGGCCGTTCCCTTTCGTGGGGCCGCACTTCCATCGGCTTGTTTCACCTGCCTTCTCCATTTCCTTCCGCCGATTTCCCGTCCCTCCGGCGGGTTTTTTGTCATTACTTCGCGCAAAGAGTGGCAGGTGAGAAGTCAAGTGGGCCGGCAGGGCTCGCGCGACTTGTTGGACGTGCCCTTCGGCTTTTCCTCTTATTTGAAACCACTTCTGACGTGCGCCGCCGTTCTCCCCTCAATCTGCATTTTCCCCGGGATAAGATTTCAAGAGCACAGGTCGGCGCGCTCCCTTCGTTTTGGGCCGCTTTTGTCTGGGGGGACGCGCAAGCCGCGCCTCTCATTAAAAGCGGCCCAAGTGCCGTGCCCTCGCAAACGAGAAAACATTCGGCCGAGATTCCATTGTTCTAGCGTTGATTGCAGGTCCGCTCGCGGCCCTCCCGAAACGTTCGTTCAATTCCACAATTTGTCAACGCTAATACTCCTCCTACGCCTTTGCCGATTTATGGTACCGTATCATCGGTGGGGCGAGGTGCGCGGATCGCTTGGCGGAACGGCGCCGATAACTCATCGGTGCGGGTGGGATTGAACTTGTCAGGGCGCGGCGAAGCCCTTCGGTGGGGACGGCCCGCCCGCCTGAAGAAGGTCGGAAGTGGCGCGAAGAAGCCGAAGACACGAAGAGAGTCGGCGCGCCACCGTGCCCGCCCCAGAAGCCTGAAGCGGGGCGAACGCGACTCGGAAGACGCCGGTGGAAGCGGACGAAGAAGACGAACAAGTCCTGAAGGCCCCGCCGGTAGACCAAGAAGCTGGGAAGACGAAGCAAAAAGACGGCGCAGAGAAGTCGTCGCCTTCTGAAGGAAAACTTGGAGGAGCGGTTAAGTTGAGCCTGGCCCCGCCCTTTTGTCCACAGGCATCGGCGAATTTCGTTTCGAAGCCCCAGCCCCTCCAGGAACACTGAAGACGTCGTGAAAAGCGAAAGAGAGGAGCCATTACAATCAGAGGCTGATCTGCTGACCGCGCGGCCTACTGTAAGTGGAAGGTCCCACTTTTTGGGACGATGACTAAAAGTTGCTTTCGAGGCCTACGGGTTAATGGGATCATTGAGATATGATCTCAGCAATGAGCCATGAAAATTTGGCAATTCCGGTTTAAATTAGCTGTTAATGATGTCATCGGAAGTTAAGAAATTATATCAGCCATTTTTTTTGTATTTTACCATGTGAAAGTATTTTTATTGCCAACGGAAAGTATTTGTTTCCTGAGAATTGATCTGGTCACTTGAGATTTTTTGATTACAAAAAATAGCTTTTTTGTTATACTTTACAGTACTACTAATTGTGGTAAAAGATGCCTGTTTAATGATCAAACATACTTTAATTTATTTTCCCCTTTTTTTACCGTTTGCTATTTTTTGAACCTTCTTAAAATGCCACTTCTCCCGACAAAAAGATGCAAATATCAAGTATAATATGGCAAGTAGGCGCATTGAGCATATTCATCATGATAAATGCGAATCGCTTTATCCCGTTACTCTCTACCTTTCCCATGACGTCTTTCGTTGGCCCACTGATCCGGGCCATATGTCCGGCACGCCCTCGGGGTGCATTCTTCTCGCTAACACATTTACTGATTCAGCCCGTTTCGCAGGTCGCCGCTGCTCCACAACGTCGTGCCGCGGGCCCAAATGTTCGGTGGCGGCCGGCTAGCCACACAGTCCGCATGGCCGCCACACCCGCGCCCTTCAACCTCAGCGGCGATGCGGCGTCCGCGCCCTCGCTCTACGTGGAGGTGGATCTGACGCCGGCCAACTGGGTCCTCGCCTTCTGCATGGGCATCATCTCGGTGGTGACGGTGTTCGGCAACTTGATCGTGTTGTTGTCCTATTATTTGGACAAGAACATCCGGCATCCGTCCAATTATTTCATCTTCTCCTTGGCCATCTCAGATCTGGTAGGTCTTTTTTTCACGGGTTTCTTTGATTTTTACGTTTATTTTTGCCAAAAACTCCAGACAGTGACTGAGTTTTCGATTTCAGCGTTTTGAATTTTACCCGTTTTCTATTTACTTTTTTGTTTTTTCCACGAACACTCCTGTCTCTCCAAATTGGGTCCACTGTTTTTGTAGCCTGTCAATCGTCGGTTGTTGCCAAGTGTAATATCCCGTTGAACCCGGGGGCACTTTTTGTAACATTGTTTATCCTCGCCGCCTTGCCAATCTTCAACAACCTTCTCGGGCGCCTCATTTAAAGCCCTGCGGGGTGGAGAACGTGGCCACTGGGTATTGAGGCAATTAGACGATAATTCCCATCCGCGTGCAAATCTCACCCAGAAAACAGGAGCAGGGGAGAGATGTCATCGGATTGATGGATGCCTGCGGGCCTTCAGTCATGTTCAATTAAGTCGGCCGCCTTGAATCCGCGCGCTTCTATTTTTGGGCCCGAAGGTCATCAATCGCTGCCGGGCTTAAGCCAGGTTTAACCGCGCCAAGTGACTGACTGTCTGATTTGTTGCGCAATTCGTCTTCGGGACTTAAAGTGTTTCAAGAAGAGCCTTAGGCGCTATTTTGATGGCACCCGACGTCACCGTTGATTGGACATGAACTTCGGGGAGCGTCCCTTTTTGTTTTGAGGACCTGCTCTTTCGCCGAACCCGCCGAGACCCCAAAAAATCATGGTTATTGACACGATATGCCAACACAATTCGCATCAAATAAAAATTGCGTCAAACACCGCCCGAGGCCGCGCCCTGCTGCAACCGGAGCGAGCGGGGTCGGCGAAAGCGCGCGTAACAAATTCAATTTCCCCGCCGCAGTTCAACCGGCGGGCGGTGTTTTTGCATGTAATCCGGTTGGGGCTGAGTCAAGTGCCTGCGGTCGGTTTCTGATCCCACGCCGCCGCCCCGTGGGACTTGAGCCGGTGATGAGGCGGCGCGCGGCCCGAAAGGCGTTAACACGCTGACATCGCTTCGCGCCCCATTCGTGGCCGATTCATCAAATCCGAAACGCCAAATCCCGGTCCCGCCGTCGACTTGATTCGTCTGGGGAATCGGGGCGCGCCCCACCACTGCGTGCCCCCACGGCCTACGGTCTTGTTGTTGAAAATCGGGCTGTAATGGATAACATTTATCGGGCCGAAAATGGAATTCAACATATTACATTATGACAGGAACCGCATTAAGTTTCCATAACACAGTTTGAGGCACAAAACAAACACAGAACAGAAGGAAAAAGTTTTTCTAATTGCAAAATGAACGTTTCCAAACCCAATACCATGAATTACTGCTTTTATTACGAAATGAATTTGCAGATTATCGGCTTGGAAGGGATCCCTGTGTACACCTACTTCTTCATAAAAGACCAGCATTGGCCCTTCGGAACCTTTCTGTGTGATTTATGGCTGTCCATAGATTACTCCTGTTGTCTCGCCTCGATTTACACCGTCCTGGGCATAACCATCGACAGGTAATTCGTCGAGATTGATGGCCTATTCTTGCAGGTATTGTTCCGTCAAATATCCAGCCGCTTATCGGAATTGGCGGACTCAGCCGAGAGTGTTGTCCATTATCGCTGCCACTTGGATTGTAAGTTTTCGAAATTAAAAATTATTGCATATAAGTTACTAAGCGTGTGGAAATGATTTTAGAATTTTGAATGGGACTAAATCGAATTTTTATCTTATACTTGACATTAGAATTTATGAGTTTAAGTTTGTTCGCATAAAATTTTATTTTGGCATTGAAATTATCTCTATTTTTTCTTGATAGCTGCTGTTACCGCTAGATTTCAGCAGCTAGCTTTTCTGCCTTTTTAATCCTGCACAACAAGGATAATTAGCTAATTTATCTTATACCTGACATTAGAGTCGACGACTTTGAATTTTTCCTATAAAACTTACTGTTAATTTGGCCCTTAAAATTACAGCGACCTGATCCAGTCGTCAAAAAAATACGCAGATTTGATTCCGGGAGGAAAAGAAAAATCCGCAAAAAGGTTCCTCTCAAGTCATGAAGAGATTTTTTAGCCCGTTCTTTGAAACAAAAGTGCGATTGGACCCTTTCTGACCAGAAATACCACATTTTTCTTTTTTCGATCAGAACAAGGAATCTTTTTGCGGTATTTTTGATCCCTCCTGTAACCAACACTTCAAATTTTTGGTCATTGGATCAGATCCACCATAAAAAAATAAAACCGTATGGTTTGCAGATCCCCAGCGTCCTGTTCTCGGTGTCCATTTTCGGGTACGGCGCCTTCTCCGGCAAGGGGCGCATCCTCAAGGACGACGAATGTTACGTCCAGTTCATGACCGACCCATACCTCAACATGAGCATGTATATTGCCTATTACTGGTCCACTCTTTTCGTTATGTTATATTTATACTACGGCATCTACAAGGCGGCCAAGGCGTTGGCAGTGAAGAGCGACCAGGTCAGTTTTCGTTTATTTTAAGGCGCCGTCCCGCTGCTTAATTGTCATCAAAGACAAAGCGAGCAATTGTTTTGTTTTGCTTTGTGCCTACAAGTTATGAATTACTGTTTTAGAAACAAAAACGACTGGCGATCTTGTCGGAGATGCGGAAATCGAAGAAGGAGCTTCCGTCGACGATGAACGCGCTGTCTGAGGGCGTGTCGAACAGCGCGGCCGAATCTCAGCCCGACACAAATTCGGATTCGAACTCAAGGTATTATTATTTACAATTTTTGTAAAGAAGGTTATTTTGAGAAGCAAATGCTGCAAAAAGATCTTATTAGTCAACAATGTTATTATTTTCGCTAGTCAACATTTTATACGAAAAATTTAAATTTTCAAAAAAAAAGAAAGTTTTCGTAAGTTTTTTCCCCATCTAGCATCCTAAATAGCTACATGACTTCCTAAATCTTATTGTTTTTGGCTCGCAAATCCCATATGTCTTCCAAATTCTTCGCCCGAACACTTATGCCCTCCGGGCGGAATCACCTTTGACCAGGCCTTGGGATTTTTGTTTTTTGCCTCTTTCGGCGCTTCCTGCATGCAAGAAAAACGCTGCGGTATTTGTATGATTCGTCATCTGTTTTGCATCTAACTGGGGCATCCTGCGGCGGCCGGCGAAATTCAATTTCTCCATCCACCGGCCCTTAATCCACTGTCGCTTTCGTCGCGCGCAAAAGGCTCGGCTCGGATGCCTTCAGGGGGTTTAACCCAACACAGAACGAAAAGTGCGTCTCCATGAATCCGCCGCATTAAGTGTGACAGTAGGAAAGCAACACAGACATATTTAATCTGGCCATCCATCCCGAAGCGAGGGCTTATCGCGGCGGCCAATCAAATGGGACGAATTAGTCCCGATGAAAGATCATTTGCGATTCAGTGGAGTGTAGGTGCTGCGAGGACGTCAACAGAATGCCAACGTCATCGCAAATCAAACTAGCGCGCAACAATGACGCTTAAAATTCATGACGTTTAAAGGGCAAATCATTGCGCGCGAATTCATAGGTTTAACTAGAAAACATATGCTATCTTCTCAGAAAAGTGCTTTCTTCGCTTCAAAAAGCCGACGATTGCTTTAAATTTACTAAAACATTTTGAGAAACCACCTTGATCTTTACAGAAACAACCTCAGCAAAGTGGCCCAAGGCAATGGGAAAGTCGCGAAAGCAACAAATTGCAACAACAATGAGATTCCGAATTCAAATTGTGTCAAGAAGTCGCCAGACAAGCCGGAGCCCGAGACCACGCTTGAGAAATCGGAGAAGTCCTGGGAAAGGATCATTGATTACAGTACCATCCAAGAACCGAGTGTTGCAATATCAGTGATGCCGATCGAGAACGATGATATTAGTCTGGCATTCAGTATTGTCGATGAGATTCCCTTCATCGATGATGGAAACATTGCCACGAAAAGCTTCATAAAACGAGCCAAAACACCCATTCCGTTGAAAGAATACAGAAAGGTGAGTTGTCATCAAAAATACTTTGATAATGGGTCTCTGTTTGGCGAAACTTTTTCCCTTTGGCTATCAGATTTTGACGATTTTCAGTGTATTGCTTCATCTATCAGAATCTTTCCATATGCTTATCAAATCAGATGACCAGTCCCATTTTCAGACCCCTTCCCGCTCTCCCTCTCCGCCCACCATAACCCAAGCCCAAACCCCGCCATCGCCTCAGAAAGAAGAGCCCATCTTGCCCGAGCCCGTCGCACCACAACCCCTCAGCGATCGGAACAACAACAGCACCTATGTACATAACCACACAGCCAATTCGTACCGCCCTCAGCTCAAGAAGTATGCGGCGGACAGGCCCTCAACCTTCACCTCGATGGACACCCCTCCCCTCTCCACAACGAATACCTTTGCTTCGCTATCCGTTGTCGTCGAGAAAGCTGCCAATGGGCCGATGACAATGCGTCGACTGTTGACCGTAATGCGGCATAGTAGTGCGGGGAAGCCGAGGAAAAAGCGACAGGCCACACATAAGAAGACGGTCCAGTCCAAGTCCGAGAACCGCGCCAAGAAAGCCCTGCGGACAATTACGTTCATCCTGGGCTCCTTCACCATCCTCTGGACTCCGTTCTACGTTCTGGCGACGGTGTACGGCTTCTGCGAGCGCTGCAAGGTCAGCAATGAGTTTAACTTGTCTTACGCAATCAGCTACTACTTGTGCTACATGAACAGTCCGCTGAACCCGATCTGCTACGCGTTCGCGAACCAACAATTCAAACGGGCCTTTAAGCGCATCCTTCGCGGCGATTTCCGACGTACCTAAAGCTGCGTTTGTTGTATATGTATGTGCCGTTCCTTTTCTCCAATCCCTTATGAACTCAGGAATCATTTTTTGGAATCACTAATAAACTGCTTGTTTTATTTTACAAAAAAACGACGTTTGTTTAAATTCATACATAAATACGTGTTGAAAAGGTGACCAAATGTATTTGAAGCAGGTCTTAAAAAAGAAATTCAACGTTTTTTGCACTTCATGGCAGTGCCTATATTGAGTTAGCGATCCTTTCATGTTCTTCTTGGCCTGGTGAAGAACCTGCAAACCCAAATTTTTGGATGCCGCGGTCGATCTGGTGCTCTAAACGTGACCTCATGATCGAGGCACCCACAGCTTCGAGTGTCAAATCCAACGAGTTGGAATAGAACCTTGGCAGTTTCTCTCCAATCGTGGACGGTGACTGGCCTTTGAGCAACTCCATCAACACTCCAGAGGTGCCTTTGTACTGCTTAAAGAAGAGCCGATTGAAAGCCGAATAATCCGTAGGTTGAAGTGGTAATATTTGTGCTACCACGTCGCTGCGGTAGTAGCGCAAAAGTTCACCAGGTAACTCGCCATATAATTCGTTGAACGGTTTCTTGTATGTTGTGGAAAAATCTTGAATAGATTCGTCGGCTCCATTATACCGTAGTTGTGACTTCCCTGAATGATTTGGTCCTTAATAAAAATAGGGCAAAGTGTTTCAACTGGGGCAAACAGAACTGGCTGAAGGCTGGTCCAAGTTTACAAAATATTTTTAATTTCGAAGACGTATACATATGCAAGATTTCTAGCCTTCAACTTTTCAAAAACCACCAAGATCTTTTGTTTGAAGGTCGGAAAAAAAATCTTACAAAATAGTCTTCTAAATTCGAACCTTCTGCTTGCCCTATCGAAGACTTCTCTGATACGAAATTATCATCTTACCGTCTTGAAATACGATCGTCATGTCCGGTCCAACAAAGTCAGCAATTGCTTTGTCCATCTCAGATCAGCATCCAAATCTGGATCTGCTATTTCTAAAACAGGCGATTTAAACAAGGGCAAAATTTTGACTACAAACAATGCAAAATATTATCACCTATAGGTTCTCCTAACCAGTAAATCGCCTTACAATCAGCTTTACAGAATAGCAAGAACAGAAGAAGCAGCGCCTCAACATCTCGGTGACCGACTGAGATCCTACAAAGCGGCCGGCCTTGATATCAACGGGCGGCATTGCCTTTAGATTAAATTCAGTTCTGATTGTAAATACGGAGATTGCAATCTCTCTTCAGATCACCTTCCGACGGCTAGCGCTGCATAACAACACCCGAAACTCCCGTCCCAAAAGCACTTCACGTGTGTGGAACCAGTTTAAAATATGGGGCCATAGAATGCCTTTCCCAAGCCGTTAGAACGGCCCGTCTCAATTTTTCTTCTTACCCCGCCCGTCAGTGTAATACATATTTTTGTACATGTATATGTAACAATAATCACTACGAGCTCGAAAAACAACCTCCTAAAATTTTAACACTAAATTTTTTTCGCCTGCTCGAAAACTCAATGGCTCCATGGTTGAGTCGAAGCGCTGATGAGAATTTGAAGCCAGGATTTGACCTGCGCAATGGAGACTATAAAAACTAAAATGAATTTTTTCACACCTAACAAAAAAAATTTTTTTGCGGCCACAAGATTCAATTTTAAGCCAAAAGCGAAAAGCCTTGTTCAAAGAATAGTATAGCATATGTATAACAAGCTATGCAACAAATTGCAAAGATAAATTAGCTTGTTTGTTGGATAATACCAGCGTTCGTTTTGGCCTAAAATTTTACCTGCATCATTCACTTCAGCTTGGCACTTTACAGTTCGTTGTGGACAGGTTCCGTTGTATGAGAGTCCATTTTCAATTTTTTTGTTTCTTTAGCGATTTGTTCTCCTGAGGTTCCATTGTAAATAAATTTTCAGATGATTTTCACTGCCTTCAGACGGTGATTAACAACGTCTCCAACTTCCGCCCTCAAAAATCCCCTTAGAGCCGTCAACGACGACAGTTCAAAGTGTAGATGGGACCGGTCCTTCTGTTTCCCCTCCACTCTTCTCACGTCATCCCTGCAGGAGGAAAACGAAGGTCGGCAACTGAAGATTGCGGTAGTATTTTTTCGTTCAGTCTCGACTCATTTCAAAAATTTTCAAATAAAACACAGAAGCAGCGCACTTTGTGATGTGTGTCTTCTCTTCTCCCGCCCGCTCTCTCTCAATCTCAACCCCCTCCCATCTTCAGGGCCCGATCACTTAAGAGTAAGATCGTTTTTAAAAAATCTTAAATTCCGAGTTATGTCATCCCCCTCTCGTCTAGAATGTCGTAAAATTCGCAAAGCTCCAAACCGCTCTGTGCGGCTCGGGCCGGATCAAGTGTCGCCAGTTGTGTTTTGTTCAGTCATCAGTCGGGTCCGAAGTGCCTGCGGGCATTGCGCAAGGGACCCCCGTTTTCGTCCTTTACACCCGCCGGCGATCACTGGGAGTAGGTTCGAGAAAGGACGTTGCCACAAACTTGTGGAGCTAACTGTCGGGCTAAACATTTGTTTTACGGGACGTTCAAGGTCAAGAGGGTCGGCTCGCCACTTAGAATTTGCTTATGTTATACTCGAGACATCAATTTAAACAATTTTAAAAAAGCTTGCAAAAAATTGTTGGCCATGTTGATGAAATCAGGCTTAAATTATGAGGATTTGTTACAGTATTTGTGAGGTTTTGAGCTCAAGTTTTGTAGGAAAGCTCGAGATTTTTTGTCAAAATTTGGCGAACGCCTGAATTTTTTTTTTCAATTTTTTGAATTGAAAAATGCATCGACTTTTTGAAATAGTATGATAAGTTTTTGCACAAAAAAATTTTTTCTTTTTTTGACGGAATTCACAAAAGAAAGAGCCCAAACTATGTTTCTGTCTGACCTCTCTCTCCATTTTCCATACTCTCTCGCCTAAAAATTTTGTTGGGTTTCTCGACTCTCCCTACATTAGCTAAAATTTTCAAAAATTAATCTAGCGATTCTATCGAATATATATGCCAAATATGACGGGCATCAAACAACAGTTTTTTTGTCTACTTTTGTTGCCAATTATAATATTACATATAGGTGTCGTCGATAGGATTAAATCTTCTCGGGTTTCCGTCCCTTTCCCTTCTTGACCCACTGAGTCCAAGGCGTTGTCGAAGCCCTTGTTTACGACGATTGTTGGGGCGAGTTGCGGCGGTTACTTTATACTCCGCACAACACCCCAATTACGTTTGTATTTTCTTCGTTTTTCGATCGTCGCCATAACCCCGTCGCTATTACAGCGGCCCGTTTTAACGAGTTGTCGGTGTAATGAAAACAGATCAGGGCCCATTTCACTTGTTTTTTCGAATTTTTTGGTGTGATGTAATCCCGCCAGCGGCGGCGAAACGGTCGTTTCTGCCAAGTGGCCGAGTTTTCGATCGGTCATTGAGGTTTTAGCGGTCATTATGTTTCCAAACACCCTCCGCACAGTGTAACTCTTGTTTATTTGCAAGTCGGTGAAGATAAGTTAAGGGTTTTGAGTAATGTGCAGGCGTTGTAAAAGGAAAAGGTTTATTGACATCGAACTTTTACTAGTAATCAATTGCACCGTCGCTTAAGTTGCCTAATATGGGCGCACTGGCGGGGCATTGTTTTTTCCCGTTGAATGATTGGAAAATACAAATTTTATATTATGAAAGGTTTAAGAGCTATTTTGAACATAGTTATTTAGCTTATATATTTTTGATGACAAAAAAAAGTCTTGACAAGTCTGCACAGTGCGCTGTCGCGCAATAAACTTGTCGCGGGGCGATAAGCAAAATTCACGGTGCATTGCGACCCCGCACAGTGCAAAAAGATTGTTTTCAAAAAGGGTAAACAACGCACAGTGCGTTCTTCATTCGCACCCCACCAAATTTTTATCGCGCGGCGACAAGAAACATTCACGGTGCATTGCGATCCCGCACAGTGCAAAAAGATTGTTTTGAAACAGGGTAAACAACGCACAGTGCGTTTTTCATTCGCACCCCGCCAAATTTTTTTCGCGCGACACCTCGTCGCAACGCCGAATTCATGCGCCCGCACGGTGCGAAAACATGTCAAGACTTTTTGGCCGTCCCATTCTTCCAATTTCCGGTTATGCCGAACACAAATTCCTCTCCAAACTACTGTAAACTTATTCCGGATGATCACGACAATTATCCCAATCCAGATTCATTCTCGCCCATACAATAGTTTTTTCCCACACGCCGAGAGACCAAGGGGGGCGCGGGATGCGCATGCCGGTTGTGGGGATCCGCGCAACTCCACCTGACCCGAATCTCTAGGAGCCCTCGTTTCTCCTCGAAACTCCTCCGGGTTTCCGTTTCCCCTTCCCTCCTTCGATTTCAACGCCTCCGTCGCCGACGGTTCGAAGCGAACGCCGAGCTTTTTGTAATAAGCGCGGCTCGGCTCTCGGCTGTAATTGACAGCCATTTTTGATTTGTTTTTTGTTTTCATGTCCTTTTCTTTGGTCATCAAGATGAAAAAAAGCGGAATTCCGTGGGAGATCAGCCCGGTTTGAAGGCGGTTTACTCATCGCAGAGGCGGTGAAGACGCCTTGAATACGCTGAAAAACGTTTTCCGAGGTTCGAACCCTCTGTTTATGGTGTTTGATCATATTACACTTGATATCAATATTATGCATGGCAAAAGGGTCGAGTTTTTGTCGTATTTCGGATAAGTTGGGTAAGAGGGTTATCCGTAAAGCCATAAAGTCGAATCTTCTCCTTCTGAAAGCCGAATCTTCCCTTTTCATCGCTGTATAATACCATCTACGCTCACTTTCTTCTCCTTTTTTGTCGAATTTCGCCCTTTTTTATGCGTGCACCACATAAAAACGCCAAAAATAGCTGATCTTGCCATTGTCAGCACCCCATTATAACCATTTCACGCAATGTTGTTCGCAATGTCATCGTTAGCGCGAAAGTGACATTTTATACGATCAAAGTTGTCCCGTTTTTTCCTCGCGAATCGCACGGAGAAATTTATTGATAACGATGTTCAGGGATATGACTGGCAAGGATAAACCGAATCGACTGAAACAATGGCACATTGTCGCACTGTCCGCCATCATCATCTCGATCATCGTGTTCGTCGCGTCGCTGGGCATTCTGATCGGGCTTCCGTCGATGGTCGAGAAGAACATCAGAGAGGTAAGTCCTATATTTTTTTGAGGTTTCGACGTTGTAATAGCCAGACGAATTATTGTTTTATTATCTCCTAAGGTTTTGTTTTGATCCATTGGGGTTTTGACGTAATATTATCCATGCGGTCTTGATGTTGAAAAACGACTATTTTTTGATCTGCTTGCCCTTTTATATTTTCTACATGGTGTAGGAGGTTTTATTCTGGCTAAATTTTATATTTTGTCCTGTTTCTTTGCCTCGTTTTGGCAGTTTTTATCCATGGGCATCTGATGTATAAAATTCGCTAAAAACAGTTGATTTTTAATGTTGGCTACGCTGAGAGGGCTTTAAAATGACATTGTAATGTCTGAGACACAATATTATTGCCTGTTTCCCCGTTTCTTCGCCACTTTTTATATTATCCATGACGTATTTCAGGCCTCCAGTCTAACCAAAGGTAGCGATTTGTTGGACAAATGGATGAAACCGAATTACAAGATCAAACGGAAGATATCCACCTTCTCCGTGAAGAACCCGGACGCTGTTGTGAACGGGAGTCGTCCCATTTTGACCAAGAAGGGTCCTTATGTTTTCGATGAGAGACAGCGACGAGAGGTAAGCGCGGCTAATAATGAAATTCCTTGTTTTTTCTTCCAGGTGCTCTCGAGTGGGAACGGGACCATAAAATTCAAGACATACCATACTTATTTCTTCAATGAGGGTGATTCATGTCCCGAATGTTACCTCCACAATCGCGTTTGGGTACCGAACATCATCTTTCAAGTGAGTTTTGCCCTGATTACGTCATTCGACACTGTTTTACTTGAATTCAAGCCATTTTCCATTCAATTTAAAAAAAAATATATTACACTAGACAAATTTTCCAAAAATAATGTCAAAAATTGTTCCAGAAGTTCGTGGAAGCCGCTACAAAACCCACGATGAAGGCCGCAACGGCCGCTCTTCTCGTTCAAACTCCATTCTTAGAGGTCGAAGTATCCGAATTGCTTTTTGATGGATATGCGGACCCATTTCTGGACCAAGTCTGTGCAATCCCGTTTGTAAATTTTATCTGCGAATCCATTCTTGACCTTCCCGAACGAATTGGACTGCTTTACGGGGTAAGTTTCAACCTACCTGAGGTTTTCTATATTACACTAGGCGTTTTTTTGAAAGTAAAAGTTGTAAAATTTGGTGAGATGGCGAGTATTGATAGTGTTTTTTGCAAAATGCATCCGTTTACGGTGTTTTCAAACCGGAAATCGGCATCTACAAAGAGAGAAAACATATTTTTGACCTCATTTTACCGTATTCATGATGAAAAATTCGTTTTTTAGACGAATAATACCGCCACCGGAATCTATGAAGTCTCCGATGGATACAGCGACTATGGTGAGAGTTTGGGGAAAGTTATCAGCTGGAATTCGCAAAATATTTTGCCGGATAGTTGGTGGTCCACGGAGGAAGCGAGGACGATCAATGGCACTGATGGCGGCCTTTTCCGGCCGTTTGTTTCCAAAAAAGAACCGCTCAAAGTGTTCAGCGCTGAACTTTGCAGGTAAGTGAACGCCATATTTTATCGTTTACTACTATTTAGAAGAAGTTTCAGACAAAAATTTCTTCGATTTTTAGGACAATTGAATTGGTTTACAAAGAAGAAGTGGATCACGACGGAATCACTGCGTACCGCTATGTTCTGAACCCCGCAGTCCTCGATTACAACCAGAAAAAGAACAAGGGATTCTGTATTGCCTCGGGGAAGAAGTTTTATGCGGCGCAGAACGAATCGTGCCTCCCAAATGGCCTTCTTGATCTGTCGAGATGTCAGAAAGGCGAACCGCCCATCGTCATGTCCATGCCCAACTTTTTGTATGCCCCCGACTATGTGCGCGACTCGATCGATGGCTTGGAAAAACCGGATCCGGACCGCGATGAGATCGAGGTGGACCTGGAACCCCGTCTGGGTGCCGTCCTGAAGGCTCGCCGAAAGCTGCAGATCAATGTCGCCATGTGGAACGGAAGGAATTTATCCATGCCGTAAGTTGAATCGGCTCTTTTGATGAGTCTATTTATGATCTGGGAGTAATTTGCAACCTATTTCAGAGGTCTGGATCTCAGCCGCTTCTACAACGCGATCGTCCCGGTCATCGAAATCAATGAGGACGTCGAAATCGACGACGAAAACTTCCGATTGATCAGACAGAAGCTCATTGGCACCGAAGCCGCCGTTAAATTCGCTGGAACTAGTGGTGTCATCTTCTCATTGGTTGCGGGAGTCATGGTCGTCATCTATATTGGGCATAGAGTAAGAAAACACAACTTTTTCTTATTGTTTCACCTTATTTTAGACCGGCCGAATTCGAAAGGTCGTCCGTCAAGTAACAATTCGCCAACAAACTGTTCGACAAGCCAAAGACACAGAATACCCCCCGAAGGTGGTGGAGCAATCGACCATCTGAACCCCCTTTCTCTCACTCCATCAAATCTCATCCAACCGGTTCGGAGCAAGACTTGACTCCCTGGGTCAACTGTTTCCCTTTTTTTTTATTGCTCACATTTTGTTTGTTGTTTTTATTCAGTACGTTTATCAATGGCCATTATCAGCGGGTTCCATTTCGTATAGTCTTATCTTGTATATAAAGATTTTTTAACCACTCGTATTATATTCATAAAATGTTTGTATAATTCAAAGAAATAAATGTTCATCGCGATTAATCGAGTTGATGAAAAATGGTTTTGGCGTGAAAAGTATCGTAACCAATTTAGAGTACAGCTTGTCAACTTTTAGATGGCCTTAAATTGTAATCGATGGAAGGTCGGCCAATTCTCGACCTTATCCTTGGCCATCGTTGCTGGTCTGCTGGCGGCTGTTCTTTATTTTTATATCCCTAATGTAATTCAAAAACAGATCAATGAGGTGAGTATTCCATTGTGAGTCACGTTTTTTGTGTTTAGAAAGCGGTCCTCAGCGAAGATGAGTTTGGGAATTATTCGGACACAACAAAGTCGTGGAAAGACCCCAAGTATGATATGGCTATGTCTGTCTACACGTTCTCCGTGCTAAATGCTGCCGAGGTCGAGAGTAACAACACCAGGCCGAGGGTGGTGGAGAAAGGGCCCTATGTTTTTGAGTGGGTTCAATTTTTGATCATGAATAATATGGAAAGAGATATTTGTGTTATTTCTTTGGCAAATGATTGATTTATAGTATCAAAATCTTCCTGATTTCAGTGAGGTTCAACACAAACGCATCCAGTTTGCTGCAAACGACACTCGAGTCTTCTATCGCAATTACAAATACTACTTCTTCAACCAGAACAAATCCTGCGATGACTGTCTGCTGACTGATGTGGTGACTGTCCCAAATATTGTTCTTCAAACCATAATTGACAAGATCCCAAATAATGTGATCATCAAAGGCTTGGTTGACATTGTTTTGAGGGCTCAGAAGGAGAAGATCTTCATTACGGCTACTGTTGGCGGACTTTTGTTCGAAGGATACGAAGATCCGCTGATTTCGAAGATCTGTAACAGCAATCCGATGGTCAGAGCGTTCTGTCGAGCTCAGAAAATCCCGTTGAAGGTTGGATTGTTTTATGGCGTAAGTCGATTCGACTTTTTTATGTTACTTTTGACATCAAATGGGGGCAAAGTTAATTGTATTTTATTTTATAGAAGAATGGCACTGAGGATGGTCTCTATGAGATTGGAAGTGGAACCGGCGATATTTCCGAGCTCTCGAAAGTCTTCACATTCAACAGGAAGAACCACACCGACGCTTACTACGGTCCAAAGGCGCAACAGATCAAAGGAACGGACGGTCAAATGTTCCCGCCTGGAATCAACAGCAGAGATTCTTACTTCCTTGACCTCTTTGTTGGCCCGCTTTGTCGATCGATCGAGCTGGAAAGGACGGGCAGTCGGAATTATGAAGGGGTTTGGGTCTACACCTATGGACCCTCAAGAAATATGCACGACATCGATCTACAAAGAGGTCTGGGATTCTGTAACCCGAATTCACCGAGATATTTCAACAACACTTACATTCAAGTGAGTTTGGAGGGGTGGAAAGAGTTTTTTTATTCAATTGATGTCTGGTGTAATATATGTAATTTAGGAGAAAGGCTGCGCCCCGATGGGGATAATGGACGTCAGCAGTTGTATGCCGGGCAATCCCCGTATCTACATCAGTCAGCCGCATTTCTACGGTTCTCATCCTGCCGTGCATGATGCAATTGATGGTCTCGCGCCCATCTCGGATAATGACAAAACGGAAATTGGAATTGAACCAGCGACTTCAGCTGTTGTTTATGCCGATCAACGCACCCAACTCAACCTTGGAGTGATCAACGGAGGTCTCCCGTCGTTGTCTACGGTCAGTCCACGTATCATTCCGTTGATCTGGCTGAGAGATTCGGCTTCATTCGACGAAGGGACCAAAGCCCAACTTTCTGGGCTGGCTGGAACCAAAAAAGACATCTTTATCGCTAGCATTGGGACTTTCCTGTTCTTCTGCTTATCAATTGTTGCCTTTGGAGTCATCTTTGCGGTCCGTTCGAGACAACAGGTAAGATCAGAGGCTGGTTTTATATTGTACTAGGCACTGTTCGCCACGAAAAATATAAAAGAGGGTCTGTAAACAAGGGGCTGCAAAGAAGCCTTTTAATTTTCTAAATTAAAGATCCTCATGACTTTTACTGCCATAATTCATAATATTAAACGTCTAATTTCTAGGAATCGGACACTGTTCCCCTGCTGGCAGACGAACAAGCACTTGCTGAAGAGCCCCAAGAAGAGTCTGCGTAAAACCATGTATCACTTATTACCTACTTAGTCCTCACACCCCTTCAAGACTTGTATATAACAAAAGGCATAACTTCAATGCGGGATATTTAAATATACCTTTATATCATAAATATTTTGATATCACTTTAATAACCGAGTTTGTCATTCAATGCGGTCCTACCATCGCCAGTTTGTCCTGTGGGAGGAGCCCATACTGGTTCCTCGTCCTTTTCGACCTCCTGAAGAAGAAAGATATAAGAATTGGCAAGAAACTAACAAGAAATTTTTTTGTAAGAAATTTTGAGATCAACCTATATTATACTAGGTAAAATCTTACCTCTTCTGTTTTATTCCTCTTCTCATCTGACTCCAGCTCATCTAAAAACTCTTCCTGGGCTTTCCTCTTTGTTTTAGCCACTTCATCTTGTTTCCTGAGCTCTGTTCTCGACAATAATCCATACTTTTTCCCGTCGGCACCAACTCTCTGAAGTGACTTCTCAGGTTTTGAAGTTTCAGCGGCTTCAACGTTTGGTTCTGATTTCTTTGCAACCTCAAGGTATTCTTCTACGGGCTTACTGGTCGATTCTTTGACGTCTAGAGGGGGTATTTCATCTAGAGGAGGCATTTCGGGACCCTTTTCCTCTGTCACCTCCATTTTCGGTAGATCTTCTTGTTTCTCAATTTGAGGAGCTGCTATTTTCTCTGTAACTTCCCGAGGTTTTGGCGCTTTTAACTTCATGGATACCGGTCGTGCCACTTCCTCCGCTTTGGACATGATCTTCATTTCTTTCCGGGCTTCCTCCAACTTCTTTTTTAACCTAGACACTTCCATTCTGATCTAAAGCAAGATAAAATTCAATATAACACGACTTACCGACAAACTGGCTTTCAACGACCCAACATTAACTTCATCCGGATTTACTATGGTCTCAGAAAACGGCTTGAGCACACGTTCCAACTGATCGCTGATTGCCTTTTCGGTATCCTTTAGTTGTGTCAACTTTTCAGTGATCTCTTCGTAACTCATGGCCTTATCCTTGATCCCTTGTTCTTCCTAAATACAAAAAAGTAAACAAATGCAAAAAAACGACTCACTTTGAATCTCTGAATCCTTTTCTCCCTCTGAGCTTCAATTTGGCCGGTACGGTCATAGAAAGTATCTTCATCATCATCATAGAAGTCGTTATCTTGCTGATGTTTCTTCGCTTGCCATGTAATTCCACCTCCTATCAAGCCCAGAGTATCCAAATGGGCGCATACTTTCCTTGCGCATTCCTTTTGAGCTTCTTGTGGATTTGTTGAGACAGCTGTAAAGACTCCACCTTCTCCTCCGCATACATTGTCAGGAAGATCAAAGTTGCACGTTATTTCCTTCTTCTCGCCCACAATCTTTTCAAATTCAAAGTCAAGGCCTTCCCGATCGCAGAATTCTTTGAGAACGCCTAGAGGATCGGTATCATATCTTTTTGAACGTGTTTCATCCTCTGTCGGAGGCTTGATGACCAGCTTCTTAACTTCCGCTTCCCTCTCCGTCTTTTCATCAGATCCGGTCAGAAACAGATGAAAGTTGGCTTCTAAATATCAAATACAATAAAAATAAAAACCTTACTTACTCGCTATTTGAATAATACTTCCAGGTTTGGCCTTATAAAACACATTCTTCGGCAGCTCCTGCTTATTGATGAAAGTCCCATGTGTACTTCCTTTGTCGTATACATACCACCCCCGTCCATCGAAGGCCTCACCATACTGAAGATAACAGTGGATCCGAGAAGCTTCCGTCACTTGGACTTTGATATCACATATCTCGGCTCTCCCAATTGTAACATAGCTCTTTCGACCGGCCAATTCTCGGAGTTTCACTGTCTCCTTGATCACTCCGTTTTGCATAACCTCTGCGGAGAGGTCTGACGAGGACGGAGGAACTTCTGCCCACGATGGAGGGGTGAAATCATCGACATATTCCACCTGTTTAGCTGATTTTGTACTTGATTCTGGGTTTGTTCGGGCTTTCTTTGTACTCTGTGAAGTCCCACTAGATTCTGACGATGGGGAGCGGGGAAGACGCTTCGCCGGCAAACTTGGTGCCAAAAATCCGTCATTTGGCTTCTCCGGCTGCTCGGACATCTAAAAAAAGAGCTGATTACTCATCAAGTACAATATCAGAGAAAACACAAATATAGAAAAACAAAGAGCAGAAACAAACCTACGCTACAAAAAGACAATCGCGTAATCAGTGTGGGGGTTATGAAGCTTGAATTATAACAAAATAAAAAAAATGTTTGGAAATTCCAAATTTATTTTTTTGTGACACTTCGTCGCCGCGGCCCGCTTGTGGCATTTCGCGTCGGGTTAAAAAAAGATTTTTTTTCGGTGGCAGTGCTCAAAGAGACCCGGAGGAAAAGAAGGCTTTGGCTTTTCGAGACGAACAATTTGGTCAAGTTAGTCTTCTGAGGCTGGGCGATCTTCGAGTGAGTTTTGGAGGTCATGGATAATATCCAAAAATTTCAGTTTTTTTTATTTCTGTTTGTCTTTTAGGTACTTTTATTTTCATTGAGTAATAAGTGCTTGTGCAGAGTATCAAATTACTTTTGTTGTTGCAGATAACGAAGGCAACGGAAGGCTTTCGAGGAATCTTATCGGGATGCGTTGAAATGGGTGCAACGGCGTCATCTCACCTCGAAAAAGAACTCAATTCCGACTCATTGATGGGAAACGAGAGGTTTTATGGACTTGTGAATGTGAGTTTGAAGCGTTTTGTTTTGATGTTTGGTGTTTAGTTTGGTAATACGTGCTACTGCAACTCGGTCCTTCAAGCGCTCTACTTTTGTCAGCCGTTCCGTGAACGGATCTTGGCCTACAAGCAGCAGCAACGGAAGCTCGGTAAGCTTTCTGTTTCTACTTTTTTTCACTACTAATTTACAAGCTTAACTTTGGCAGCTTTCGCCAAATTTCATATAAAATATATTATTCATCATGGATAACATGTTTTTGCTATTTCACCTGTTCTGATGTTTTAATTTTCAGGAGGGCAGAAAGACAATTTACTAGGATGTCTGGCGGAACTATTTTGCAATATCGCCACCCAGAAGCGACGAGTCGGAACAATTGCACCCAAACGTTTTGTGACCAAGCTCAAAAAAGATAACGGTAAGAGTCAAGATTTTCCTGACTACTAAAAAAATACAAATCATTATTACATTATATTCTTTGCTTTCAGAATTGTTTGACAATTTTATGCAACAAGATGCTCACGAATTTTTAAATTATTTGTTAAATGCGATATCGGAGGCGTTGACCGCGAATGAAGAGAAGAAAAGAGAACATCAGAACGGGACTATCAAGGTTAATGGCGTCAAGAAAGGAGTGAATAATCCTGGGAATGAGAAGTAAGTTCATTTAATTGCTTATTTTTGGGATTTAGGACATTGTACTTGACGAGATAAATGATAGGAGCATAACGGGGTACATTCAGTTCTGATTCGAAAGAATCATTGTTAATATTCTCGAGTTCTCTTCTCAATAATGTAGGAGTGTAAATGGTTAATCTCAAAAAAATGGTTCTGATATTTTTGGGTTTGCTCTCAATACAAGATGCGGTGCATTTCAGAGCTAATGATGGTAAATCAGACCTGACTTGGATTCAGGACATCTTTCAAGGCACTTTGACCAACGAAACTCGATGTCTTAATTGCGAGACTGTTAGTAGTAAAGATGAAGACTTCCTTGACCTCAGTGTAGATGTTGAGCAGAATGTGAGCATCACCCATTGTCTGAAGAACTTCTCGAACATGGAAACGTTATGTGGAGATCAGAAATACTACTGTGAGAACTGTTGTTCGAAGCAAGAAGCTCAGAAGAGAATGAGGATAAAGAAGCTGCCAAAGCTTTTAGCTTTACACCTAAAACGGTTCAAATATGTGGAACATTTGAATCGATATACCAAACTCTCTTATCGAGTGCTGTTTCCATTGGAGTTGAGGTTGTTCAACTTGGTAAGAAGATTTTTTTATTTTACACATGCGGTCTGAAGGGCCTTTTCCAGATGTCCGAAATTAATTAATATTTTCTAGAAAGAGGAGAACAATGACAAACTCTATGATCTCGTGGCGGTGGTGGTTCATTGTGGCTCCACCCCCAACCGTGGGCATTACATTACACTGGTCAAGTCGCAGAACTATTGGCTTTTGTTTGACGATGATATTGTAGATGTAAGTATTATGTATTTTTATTTATTCTGTGTTTAGAAAATCGAGGAAAGCACCCTTGAAGACTTCTTCGGCCTCTCTGATTGTAATTCGCAAAAGAATTCCGAGTCTGCATACATCTTGTTCTACCAGGCCAGGGAAGTGTAATGTAGCACAAAATAGTCATGGAACCACAAAATACGGTCTTCATGACCCTCTTTCATTTAGCGGTAATTGTAATGTGTTCACGTGAACTGACGGGTCTAATCCGTGTGATTCTCTTATTTTTCTAATGTTGTCTCTATTTTTTATGGAAATTATACGAAATTTTGCAGATTCTCCTAGTTCCTTCAGTTGTAAATACCAGATTCGCGGTCTACACCAAGATTATAACTAGTTCTAGTTAGCAGATTAACTAAGATATTCATAAATTTAACTATAGTTCTAACTTCTTCATGTTTCATAAAAAATATAAAGTCTATTGTGAAGGTCTGTAGGTGTTCGAGAGAAAAGGGATGTAGATTTCGGGTTTTTTTCGATTTGTTTGGAATCTCTTTTCGTTTCGAATGTTTAGTGAAGTGAGCCATGTAAATAAGTTTAATTGAATAAAGGTATATGTCAGTGATCGGCGATTGTTGAGGAAGTTTGTTGCTGCTGCATTCAGATACCTGTGTGAGTCGGTGGAAATGGGCGTAACCCGTTGTTTGTTGATAGAATGAACCGCTGAAGATGAGTTTTTCCAATGGGAAACAGGTCAATCCTCCTTTCCTACAGGTGAGTCATTGATAGTATAATATATTTCTGATGGTTAGTGATATTGTTGGTTGTAATGTCTCTTTTTTGCTTTGAGCCGCATAACGGTCGAGTTAGAAATTTTAAATTTCACGTTCGGGAGCGGTTTTTATTGTTTTATGATATTTTTTTGTCTTGTGTAGTTTTTAAATTTAAAGAGAATATGAATAACAGGTTTTATATCTCGGTAATTTACAGGAGGAAGAATACATGGAAGATGGAGACATCGAATACCCCTTTGAAGAGATCACCGGCTCTGGGGATGAGAACCGAATCCGAGGGAACTGGTCCTCCCACATGGACTATTACCTCTCAGTTTTTGGATTAACCTTTGCCCTCGGAAATTTGTGGCGATTTCCCAATCAAGTCCATATCCATGGCGGACTAGCCTATCTAATCCCGTATTGTGTTCTCTTCATCATCAGTGCAATTCCGATATTATTCATGGAGATGAGTCTCGGCCAGTTTGTTAGTCTGGGCCCGACCTCGGTGTGGAAGGTCGCCCCGCTTTTTAAAGGTAAAAGGATGAGATGTGGCCTAGTTTTAGGTTTTATAGTTTAATTGCGGCATTTTTTGTGAGGATGACAAAGGAATTATTATTTTTGTTGACTTTAGAGATAAAATTGCCGATTTTGCTAAATTTGTGGCCTTTGTATCAAAAACTTATTGTTAATTTGATTGTTTTGAGGTATTGGAATAGCCATGGTCTTCATCTGTTCAATAACCGCAATATATTTTCAACTGATCACCAGCTGGTCGTTGATGTATGTCCTCAATTCCCTCAAATTCACATTACCCTGGGCTTCTTGTGATAATTCGTGGAACTCTCCGTTATGCTCGGTCTGGAATAAAGGAGCTGTGGAGAATTGCCGAAATTCGAATGGAACAATTATGAGCAATGGAACGTGTAGTTATTTTATATCAGTTGCTTCGAATATTACAAATTCAACTGAGATCACGAATTTCCCGAAAAATCATGTCATTCCGAGCTTGGAGTATTTTCAGTAAGCTTTCAACCTGTGTACAGAGTTTTCAGAGGTGTTTTATAATATATTGTTTTACTTTCAGTAATGAAGTCCTCCAATTGTCGTCAGGAATCTCCGATTTCCAAACGAACACCTTCAATTGGAAGCTCACAATCTGCCTACTGGTATCATGGTCGGCTGTCTTCCTATGTTCATTCAAGGGAATCAAGACCAGTGGAAAAGTAATCACCTGTTTTGGAAGTTGATGTTTACCATAATGTATTTTAGGTGGTTTATCTAACTGTAGTAACACCGTATATCATCTTGTTCGTGCTTACTGTCCGTTTTATGACTCTCCCCGGCTCATTAGATGGTCTTTGGCACTTCTTCTATCCGGACTTTAAGGTTCTTCTTGACATGCAGGCAAGTGAATTATAAAGTCATGACTGGGCCATATACTGCAGTGTAATATAGAGTTTTGGTTGTTTTAGGTATGGGGAGACGCTGCGATCCAAGTATTCTACTCCCTTTCCACCTGTACCGGCGGTATCATCTTGCTTTCGAGCTATTCCAGATTCCATAACAATGTCTTTAGAGATGTCTGGGTTATTGGATTTGTTGACCTCATAACTTCAGTACTGGTATCATCATTGGTTTTCTCGGCAATTGGGTTTGTTTGCTACGAAATGGACATGTATCTGGAAGAATTCAAACTTCAGGGTGAGTAAAACACGATTCTTACAATTAGGATGACATCAGTAAAATGTAAAATTATTTGATCTATTGATTATCTGCAGACGGAATCCAGTTGATATTTGTTTTCTTCGCCGAAGCCGTCTCAAAACTACCGGTAGCCCCGTTGTATGCCTTACTTTTCTTTGTCATGGTAGCTTTGATTGTCTTCAACACCGAACTCTTCCTTGTGGAAACTGTGGTATCAACAATAGCGGATGAATATCCAGAGAGAATGAGGAAAAATCATCGACATGTTATGACGTTTACTGTCTTCCTCTTCTTTACACTGGGAATCCCATTCTGCAGTGGGGTGGGTTTATTTTATATTATTGTAGAGATAGCGCATTACTTTTTTTGTGGATACGGGATTGGGAAAATGGGTGATATGTTTATTCCAGGCTGGTCTTTACTGGATAGTCCTTTTCGAGAAGTTTGTGGCGACATGGTCTCTGATTGGAATTGCCTTTTTTGAGGTTACGGTGATTTGCTGGGTTTATGGCGCAGATAATTTCCTGGACAATATCCGATGGATGATCCACTTTTATCCACCCGTCTACATTCTCTGGAAGGTGGTTTGGAAGTTTATCTGCCCAATGGTGTTCTTGGTAAGTGGATGTTACACTTAATGGGCAGTTTGAATGTTTGGAAAGTAATTATATCGACTCTTTTAGGGAATACTGACCTGTATTTGGCTAGACTATAAGCCTATTTCATACAACGGAGTGCAATTCCCCTTCTGGGCGACGGTTTTAGGATGGGTAATATCCGCCGTCCCGTTGATTGTAATTATCATCACTGGACTCATCATGATCTGCCGGGCTGAAGGCTCCATCACCGAACGATGGCAGCAACTACTATGTCCGGAAGACGACTGGGGCCCAGCCTTGGCCGTCCATCGGGCCGAATATTATCCGTTGCAAATCCCCGAAGCCCGACGTTTAATGCCCCCGGCAAGGTACGTGTCAAGCGCTCCATTCACTCCTGAAACTCCCATCAAACAAAACAACGATGAGTCGGCCGAGCTCATCACCAGACGCCGCCAAGATCGCGCCACCTACTCTTCGCCCGAACGCGAAACCATAATCTGATCAATCTATAATGCAAATCTAGTATAATATATCTGAAATTCCTTCTTTCTTGCCTTACCGACGCTTGCCATAATATCACCTCGCCTTCCTTTCCCCTAAATTGCTCAAAAATCTCCTCCTAATCAACCTATAGTGCAACCAGCCAGTTCTTATTTTACACTTGCCTGATCAAAAAACTTTTTTTCATCGATTATTGGCGGACGCCTGTCACTGGTCTTGAGGTGCTTGACAGTAACAGGGGTGTAATATGTCCTCCAGTCTAATACGAAAAGGTGCATTTTCTATAATAATTACAGTATTGCTTTACAAAAATTTAGTGTTTGTAAAAATAACATGGTATATTGTACAAACTTTTATTAATAAACTTTTATACTGTGTGTTCTTTGTTTTGCCTTCTGCGCGTTTCTCCTCGGAAAGAATCACCTTATTTCGGCCTCCGGGTCGAAAGTATCAAGAGCGAAACAGTTGACCTGTATGCGTCAAGTCTTTTCATTTCTGGAAAAATATTTTGTTGTGTTTAGATGTTACAACCTTTTACAAAAAAATCATTCTTATCAGCATGTTCTCGGTTTAATATTCATCAAGCACAATAGTCGTACCTACGCGTTTCTCGCGAGCGTTGTTTTGAAAGACGAATAATAAAACATTATTTTAGATTAGAAAGGTCGGATCTGTAAAATAGAGCCATGACAGAATTACCCACTATACAGGCTGACATGCAGACCTTTGAAAAGGAACTGTCCCAGGCAGAAGTAAGTCTACAATGGTTTTCGTTACCTTACTTTAGACTAAACACGAAGAGTACCTTACCGTTCTTAAAGATCTCACAAAGCATCAGACCCAATGTTCGAAGAATGTAAAGCATTTGAAATACTTGTACACGCAGCTTCAGAGTGATATTAAAACGTTAGTCGTTCATTTTTGATAAAATTTACCTTGTTTTAGATTGGAAAAGTCGAAAATAAGTCCCACAGCTGAAGAAACAGAGAACTTGAAGAAATTGAAAGAACGACTAGTCGAAGTACGGGTCAAGATCGATGAAATGAAAAGTGACTTGCCTGCAGACAACGTTGGGTGAGTTATATGAAAATTATTTATCTTATTCTTTAGATTATACCTCTCGATTATTCTTGGAAGCAATTTGAACGTGTCTTTGCTAAATCCCGACGACCGGTACCGATATAAGCAGGAGTATGAAAAGTTTAAGATGACTGTGACCTCCGTCGCGATGGCTGTACTCATGTTGTCGTACTTTGTTCCTTCTCGCGCCACCGATGCTCTCTCCACCATGCTCCTGGTCTGGTATTACTGTACATTGACGATTCGCGAAGCTATTCTTCGGGTAAATGGCTCCAGAATTAAAGGATGGTGGGTGTTGCATCATTATGCGGCATGTGCGTTGTGTGCAATCGTGCTCATCTGGAAGGACGGACCTTGTTATAAGGAGTTCCGCAACCTGTTCATCGGAATGGCTTTTTACATCGCCTTGGTTCAGATGATGCAATACAAATATCAGACTGGCTGTCTAAGGCGTTTGCATGCTTTGGGACAACGACATTCGATGGACATCACAGTCGGTACGTTTAAAATTGTTGTTTGGATGTTATTTTATATTATTTTAGAGGGATTCAGCAGCTGGATGTTCAAAGGACTCACTTTCATCCTTCCATTCCTTGTGATAGGCTATGTAAGTGCTTTAAAACTGATTTTCTGTCTTTAGGTCACCTATCTTGTCTTGCCTTTTGTTTACAGATCCTTCAAGCTTATTGCTCCGTGTACTTGTTCTACATGTACTTCTACAGAGGTTGTTCTGGCGAATGGCAGGTAATAACATTGGCCATTTTGTTTGGAATGATCAGCCTGGGCAATATTATCACCAGCTTGATGGTGTTCCTGAAGAAACTCCGACAACACACGTCAGAAGTCGGACTGATGGCCTCGAAATATCGAACCAAACTCGAGTAAATGCTCTTAGTTAGTTTGTAATTATGGTAGAAAAGATTACCAGTTGCTAATTATCATTGTGAAAACGTGCCTTACATCTTGTCAGTAAAATTTTTATCTACTCTATTTTTCATTCGAATGACCGGCAAGTAATCAACATTTCTATATACATTTTCGGGTTCAACGTTGTGATGGCGGGACATGGGACCAGTCGGCGGCTTGAGCACCCATCGTCAGAGTTCGTCTCGAGGAAGTGCTGTAAATGGGGAGCACTTCCGTGGCGTCGACGGGGAGGGCTTTCAAATAGATATAGGCCTGGCTTCCGTAGCCTTCCATGGACATCAAGTTGAGGTCACCGAGGAAATAACGCGCGTATAGGCGAGACAACGGCAGTCCGTATCCATACCCGGCCTAAAAATTAAAATTTTTTGACTTCATTTTTACGATTTGTCACCTAATATAATATAACCTACTAAAGGAGCTTGACTTCCATCCCGTGGTGGTGGCGGTGCAGTACTGTACATGTAGTTAAAGAGCCTCTCGAGGGTCGTTCTGGAGACTCCGCCACCTCTGTCACTGATCTGCAACAACAAATCTTTATATTATTTTAAATTCGACATCATAACAAATAAAGTTATGAACTCACCCAAATACATAAGTCTTCTGCTCCTCTTACAACCCGTACATGAACTGGAGGTAGGTCTTCATCGACTCCAATAAATTCAACTGTAGCTCTCATTGCATTCTAAAAATATAATCTAATATTCACCATGACCTTCTTACTTTGAACAATTCGAACATAATGTGGTATAAATGCGAAGGGACCGAGACAACGGTTATCCGTTTGTCTGGATGGACGGTGTTATGGCACTCCAATTTCATTTCGGGACTGGCCAAATAGTACCGATCGCACAGAAACCGAGCATTTTCGTAGGCATCTTGGACTACGGCTTCCACATCGCAGGCCGGATCAATGCAGCCGACATGAGTTGGACTCTCAGGCAATACAGAACCAAAAACCACCACTAAAGACAAAAATAACAAAATATTAACGATACTTACAATGCTGATTCTGTAACATTCGTATCGAGATTCGATTGAGATAAAACCGATCCAAGAAATACTGAATTCCCCGTTCACTGGCGATATCAACTCCATTTGCTTCTTTGAGTTCAAGAAGACCTTCGGCCATTGTCTCAACTACATGTCCGTGTCTTTTCAAGATCCCTTGGAGAGCATCGTTGAAGCTGAAATAAAATATTTAACAGGATGTTATACTTGAAACAAACGTCAAACAAAACAAAAATCTAGTAAAAGCTCAGGCTAGACTTACACAGCAATCTGTTCAAATGAGGGTTCTACATTTTCAAAGGCCAGAAGATCGTCGAAACTCTGTTGATACCATTCACTGACGATCTTTGTACTGGGCATCTTTAGCAGCATCGGGGGAAGAAGACTGATTTCCTGAAAAAGTGGCATAAAAGAATAACCTAGAACACGTTCCAAAAACCTTAATTTGGCTTCTACTTCTACAAAAAAATATTTTAGCTGTTTGACACAAATAAGATCATTTTTAGGTACATCTACCAAAACAGATCTAGTGTAATTTAAAGAAAAATGATCTTACAAGTCAAAACCTCTTTTTCCTGACCTAAAAATACAAATCCCAACAAATAATACCTGCATGATGTTTGCCAGACGAACCAACAATTCCTTCCGCAGAAACAGATAGGACGATTGAGCTGTTCCATTGAGTCCAAAATCGAGATACTGCTGGATGGTGAGAGCGGACGGCTGAAATTGACTGTAGTAGTCCAACTTCTTGGTCAAGGTATTCCGAAACACGTGAAGCGAACGTCTGGAGTGTGGTAATGAGCGGCTAAGGAGCAGGGACCGGGATATCATGGTGAAGATCAGTGAACAGTAGTGCCCTCACAAAAACATTCCTGAAAAGGAACAAAAATTACCAAAAAGTGATTTCGCACGTAAACAGCAAAGATTGAACACGTTCGATGGCTGGAAATACACTAAATGTATTGCAATAGATAAAAGAACGAAAACCCAGCGAATAAAAATCTAAAAAAAATCACAATCGCTAAAAAACTTCTGTAAACAAACTCGTAGACGTCTAACCAACTTCGACGTAAATAAATCTTCAATTTCAAAGATCAAAAGTAAATAGAATTATATTACACTAGCCGTTTATGTTTATAGTTCCAAAAAACAAGTTTAACCAAAGAAAACTCTTCAAACTACGGTCTCAAAGAGCAGAACAGACGTTTCTTCTTCCGTCAAGTCCATTCCCCTAACTATTATAATCAATTTAACTATACATAAATAACACAAAATCAGATCAAGACAATCTGTTAAAATTAAAACTTTTTTCGTCCGACCTAAACAGAAATCACAGGCAATTAGAATCGAATGGTAAAAGTAATATGGAGGAGAGTGTAAACACAGAAAGAGAGCACTTTCAAAGGCACATTATCAATATTCCGTTGGTTGTTTTCAGCGATTGATAAGGCCGTCGCGAAAAAGAAGAAAACGTGCGCTCGGAGATGGGAAGGGACCTGTTCCGAGGCGGAGCCCATCTCCGGACCGAAGTGATCCCTCAAATTTCAGCGCCGACCACGTTGTCCTTTGGCGGCCGGGATCGCCCCGAACGTATACGTGCACGTTTTCGGACCAGATTTTTATTTATTTTCCTTGTTTTTGGCATTCCGTCACAAGTTCCCCCCGTTCTCGAATGCAATTCGAGGCGAACGTGATGAGGAGGGAAGGAAGACGTTCTTTGGTCGGCTCGGAGGCGAGATGAGTGTGTTTTGGAGACGGCGGGATGAACCCTTGATCCGTGATCGCTCAGCCGTTATGTCAATCAAAATTAGCCGGCATGTGCGCCAATAATCACGCCAGACCTCCTGATGTTTGGCACAGTATAATTTTGTTCACAGACGTGGTATTTCCAATTCTGTATATTCGAGAGGAGTCGGATACAAACTCGCAGAAAAGAGATTGCAAAGGATAAAAGAAATTTTAAAACATACGCCAACTCAATAATGGAAGTAACGAAAAACAATGGGTACTGTAAGAAAGAGAAATATATTATAGTAAAAAGCACAGGTTGCTTCCAAATGCCGAAAATTCAATTCTATTTTTTGTTGAGATCAACACAATTCAACAATTGTAACAATCTATTTTCGCTTGTCCTAAATATAGAATTTTGTAATGGCACTGTTTATTGACCGTAAACAGCTCGTTGTCTTCGCTAAAAAAGCTCATATTTCGTTAATATTCCAAAGTTTTTGTATGTTTTCTCTTTGTTTTTGATTTCTCGACATCCTATTTCCAGAAACCCATTTCTCTCCGCCAAGTTTACAACCTACAGGCGGTCGGAATTCACAAAAAACAGTTGAAAGGAGTGGTCTTTTCCTTGTTTTCTCCCAAGTCCTATGTCATCAATTTTGTCGCTCAGTATAAGAAGGAGACGAATGCAACTCCCAGATATAAACAGCAAAACTTATTTCTGCTGTATTTCATCGGCAGAAGTTAACATTCAAGGTTGTCTGAGAAGAGTCAGCAGTTGCTCGTTGAGGCTACAGTATGCTTGTAAATGGATAGTCCCTACACTGTGATAAGAGACAAGGGAGTTTAAGGTGAGTCGCAAAAAATGTTGAAATAAAGGGTCTGGTTAAAACTGGCGTACAGAAAACGGGGTTGAAGACCATAGTTGTACTTGCAATGACCTTTTTTGGGACTCTGACCTCTCGAAAGTAATAAATCGGTGTGTTTCTCATATCATTGTGAAATTTGATTTTTCACATGATTTTAAACAGACGAGTTTTTTAATCAGAGTGGTTTCATCGCAACTTTTCTTATGGTCGCAGATCTATGTATGTCAGGTAGACTAAAAAACTCTTAGTCTGGGCAATGCATCAAGTATTGTTTAGATTTATGCGCTTGTGAAATTCAACGGTCTTATTCACATTTTAACTGCACATGAAAAGTTTGGTGGTCAAGTTTTGAGGGTTCAGTCGGGCACCCATATTTTTGCATTTTTTCCGCAGGTGCAACCCCTTTTATAGCGTTTCTGTTTTCGACGAAATGTCAAGAGTGAGTAAGAATATTTGAAACTGTATTTTCATAATCTCCTCCTCATCTACAATTTACACATGGACCCTTGAAATTTAGATTTACTCTGTACTCATTTCCATGTGTCAGATATCGAAAACAAGTGGGGATGTACAGAGCCTGCTTGTTTTTGATACTGTTTCTCCACACTTGAGAGCATTTGCAATTCCGTGTTTTTGCGTAAGTTGGCATTCAAATTAAATATGATAAATCACCGAAATGCCGGGGTCTGACCCAATTTGGCTGTCGGATTTCGTTATTCTGTTTCTAGTCCCAAAATTTGGGCCCAGAGCGGAAGCATGTCGCGCTTCAGATTTTAATTGCCCGGATCCGGTATTCGACCAATTGCAGGCAGGGCTGCCTCAAGGCTGGGGGGAAGAGGGCTATCGCCGACGTTGTGAAAAAACTTGTGACTGGTCAGTCGTTTAATTCTGGTCCTTAATTACTGTCCAACCCCAAATCCCCCAAGGGGGGAACGGCCGGGACGAAAGATTGGACTGAGTGACACTAAATTGTACGCCGTGCCAAGAAACGTGGCGTTCCGGCTCTCTTGTTTACATACCATGCGAGTGATGGTATGTTGAGGATGCAGAGGATATGGACTTCTTATTAGGAGGTTTGCGTCTTATTAGGGGTTTGCGTCAATTGCATATTGAGTTCGTTTTTGAATGGGGTGGTGTCGCTGATTACTGTTTGTTTAGACTGGTAAGAGTAGATCTTGACGATTCAAAATTCATTTTGCGATCGAAATAAGCAGATGTTTATAAGCCATGGTATTTGAAATTCACTTGAAATACTATAAAAAAACAAACAAGGGATCATGAGCGCAATTACTTCGTAATAAGGTAGAACCCCAAATTACTGTATGTGTTTGTGTGTCCAGACGTTTCCGTTTCCTCATGACCGGTTTGTTCTTGCTTGGGAAAGTGTTGGAGAGGTGGGGAGGAGGAGGCCTTTCTCCTGATTTATCATCGCGGGCTCTTCAAGGACGGCAGAAGGCATCATGTGATCGGGTTTATGTCCCTATTTTTGGCATTTCTGGTTCCCAGACAGGTCGCTTAATAAGAGTCCTCTGCTGCTGCTCGCTGCTCGGAAAAGGGGTCTTTCATTTCAATGACTAATTCGCATGTACTTTGCGAGCAAATTGCACTCAACCTGCCGGCGTACGTTGTGTGCAGACATACGGCATTCTTGCGGTGACGTCGCGGGCAGAATCTCGGAATGCATGGGTAAGTTCCAGTAATTTTCTCTTGTCGCGAGACCAATCAGATGGGGGGAAAACGTCAAGGTCATCGCGCTGATGGACGGGCAGCGATGCGGTTATGTATTTATTGTGTGTGTGCAATCTCGGCACCCATCTCGTTTTTCTGCAACGGTCTGTGGCTCACATGTTTTCATTGGCTCCTATTTAAGGCTGATGCGTGATACATGTTCAAGGTTAGCGACGGGCTAGTTGTAATTATTGCAATTGGGCAGCTTGTTGAACGCATTATTCACCAGCCACGTGCTATTCGTCTTGTTATCTTCTTCCAGCGAGCTTATCGCCGAAAGTGCGGCTCGGGTGAGTTGATTTATGCTCGCCACGATCGCACCTTCCCTTATGACACGCGTAGGTCGAAAGTATAGGTAATTGATGGCCACACGTACTCTTCCATTCCTTCGCTCTCTCTCGTAAACAGGAAAGAAACTCTTTGAGAATTTGAAGTCAAGAGGATTGGAGGAGGGTGGATGTTATCAGATCAGAGATTAATACGTCATCATTTTTTATAAATTTGAATCTGAACCTAGCCATTAGAACGAGATAGTTCAAATAGCCTTTACAAAAAACTCGGTGAAACTGGGGCAACGCAGACTTGAAAGAAATTGACACAAACTCACTGAATTTTCATAAAAAATGAATATTTTTTACGACACCTCGATTCGGCACAAGCACTTTTATCGATGCTTGTTGGCTTCGGACATTGCGTAGTTTAAGCAAAAAATCGCGAATAGAAAAATAAATAAAAGACGGTGATCTCCCCCCTCCTGACCAGCTGAAATTCCCGCTGCACTTTGCGAACTATTTAAATACCCTTTTTTCGAAAAATTGGAAGACAATGGGGTCGGAATCGGGGCGGCGCTGCAACAATCCGGCTGGACGTGACTCAGGAATCAGCACGGTTCTGCGCTGAGGGCACGATCCCCACCGGCCCTTCCGCTGACCGGTTCCTGCGTCTGTTCGATCTTCCGTTCCTTCAAGCCATTTTTTTCGTCAAAACGAAGGGGGAAAAATCGCCTTGCCCCCGTCGGTTGTTGAGAGCGGGTCCAGGGCCGGCGACGTCGTCTGAGGGCCCAGATGCTATCAGATGCGCGCTTTTGCCGGTACAACGGGGATCCCCGCTTTTTGTTGTGTATGTTGGTCTTTTTATTTTTTGGGGAGTGTTCGATCCACCAAAATATGCGGGTCCTCGGTTCTTCCGGAATTTTTTTTGGCCATTCAGCTTGCTAGTTTACGGAAATTAGCCATGCCAAAATTGCACAAAAAGCCCTTACTTGAACCTTCTGATTTGTTCACTTCCTTTCCTTGTACTTTTTCGACTTTTAACGTCGCTATTAATGTATCACATAAATCACCCGCAACGTTGTCGCTGAATTAATCGCCGAAAGTCGACATTGACCCTCGGGATTTGTATTCTTCGACGTCTCCCCGCCCCGTTCCATTAACCTGCAAAAAGGGATCTTTGGAGGTGTTGCGTCGCGCCGCGTCCAGTACAATTCCATCTTTTCGAAGGAAATCGGTTAAAGGCGTCTGTCTATAAAAAGTGCGTGTGGCTCATTTTTTCCAAAATTTCCAGTTTTTTTGTATTCGTCGGAGCAGCGGTTGACGGGCAAATCTTAGGGCAACTTTTTGGGATACCATATGATTTTCTTTGATTGTTTTCGATGTGGAGGTGGTAGTTGAAAGTTTTGATGATATTATGCGTCATTCCGCGCGTTTATTTGCGGTATTTTAGCGGTTTAAATAGGCCGTCTACGAAGGGGACGTTTGTGTGTCGTGGCGCTGTTACAGTAAGATTTTCATTTTCTCGGTAATGTTCCCAAAAGTTTATGGAATAAAATCGAGTAGATTTGGTGTACGTAATGTGTGAGTGGGTATCTTTCATGTCATAGAACAGATTGAACCCCTTTTTATTTTATTTTTTGCAAAAAAATTTGTTTACAATCCTTTGCGGGTAACCCATTTTTCGTCTCCAAAAAAAAACGCAAATTCCCCATCCTGAATCCCGACTGACCAGTGGGGATTCCACCCCGAAACTTTACCGCCGGCCCTTCGCAGTAAACACGGCGTGGGGGAGGGGCGGGGCCAGCGGGTTTAAAGGCTAAAAAATTCCCTCGTTCGGCCCTCACCGAATACTTTCAGCGATCTCTATTCGTCGACCGGCCGCGTCCCATCGACGAGCGTGATGCGTTGGTGGTCCCATCAACTCATCCGTGTGTTCAACGAGACGTTCAATTGGGCCCAAACAGTCCCCACACCCTACAGTACACTGTTCCTCCTGCTCATGGTGGGGAGTTTGGTCGACGCGGCGCCGATGCAAAAGTCGCGGATGCGGAGATCCATGGACCTAGGCCTGTTCAACTACAAGTGGACGGAGGACGAGGAGAGCTTGGACAGTAGTAGACATCAGTTCGCAGTTGTAAGTGACCCGTAACAAGTCATGTTGGCTGTGAAATGATTTGCAAAAAGATTCCTTTTCATGTCTTTCCAATTTCAGAAATATTTACTGGAATTCGGTCACTTAACAACGTCGCATCCGACTCCGCGAGAGTTCCGAAATGCGATGAAAAGCTTTCAAGACATGACCGGTCGAAAACAGACGGGCGTCCTCGACGATGACGCCTACACGGAGATGCGGCAACCGCGCTGCGGGAACTCGGACGTCTCCAGCAGCAACGAGCGGCGGAAACGGTTCGGTAAGCGGGTGTTTATTTCTGTGCTCCTCGATGGACTTTACACTCGATGTAAACAGTTGCAAGTGTAGTGTCGAAAGGAACAAGTTTTGGATGTGTGTAACTGTCGCCTCGATGACAAGATTCGATGATTAAACGGGCGGGTCTTTTTCATGGGTGTTGAGAGTGTAAAAAGGGATCGCGGGGTACTGTGTGTGTGTTGATTAGGGCCACTGTTTCCGTAATCTTTGAAGATTTTGTCGACCTTGACTTTGCAGATTCGCATTCTGGAGCAGAGATCACAGGATACGTCGAAAATTTCTTTTGACCCAAAATTCACGCAAAAAGAAAATTTTGCAGACCATATGCGAATTTGCAAAGTGTGAAAAATTATGATAATCTCCCATTAACCGGTTTGTTTACAGTCTACATTGCTCGATGGGAGAACCGCGTCCGCAATAATCATCTCAAACTCAAATGGTTCATCCAGAACTTCACCAAGGACATTCCCCGCGCTGACATCAAGTGAGTTCAAGTCTCGAAAAAACGGTTTTTTGGGGGGAGAAAAAGTGACCGAATGGTCAAGCGCATGTCCTGGAATTAGCTGCGGAAAAGGGCCGTTCGTGCCTGGGACCGGGCCTTCCAAAGTGCAGTCCGGCTCCAAGCACCGTTTAATTACATTTTTGTGGGCCCTCTGAAGGGAAGATGAAACCTTTATAAAAAGTTAGGTTGAGAAGTTCAAAGAATGTGGGGGAAGATGGGGTTTTTGTGGCGGGATCGTAAGTGGTCTATGTTTGGTTTCTTAACTTTTATCCTTGTCTTTTTTTAATGTGATTTCTTATGCTGTTAATCTTGATTTCTTATCCATCTGACTTAATCACGAGCCGGATTTGTGGCCGTCTTTTCGATTAAAAATAATTCGGAACGTCGGGGTTTTTTGTCGGAAACGACCCTGACCCTAAACTCTTTGACACAGAGCTCGGAACGAGCGTCGGGATAAGTTGAATGACCTGATTCCAGGCTGCGACCAGAAAAACAACAACACTAAAAGTCAGGGGTTTGCACGGAAAGAGCAGAATGCGTCTTGCGGAAAACATTTCGAAACACAAAAAAATCGTTTGCGCAAATTTTAATTCAATTTTTTTCAGAGCTACAGTAAGGAAAGCCTTCAAATTGTGGTCATCGCAAGCAAAGATCAACTCAATGGAATCGCTGACGTTAGAATTCGAGGAAGCTGACAACGCGGATGAGGCCGACATTTCCATTCTTTGGGCTGAAGGCGATCACGGAGACTCCAACAACTTTGACGGGCCGGGAAATGACGGTGCCAACATTCTGGCTCACACCTTCTACCCCAATTACCACACGTCCAAGGGCAATCTGAACGGAGACATTCATTTGGACGACTACGAGAACTGGCATGTAAATAATTCGAAGGAAGGCGCCAGCTTCCCGCATGTGCTCGTCCACGAAATCGGCCACACTCTGGGCCTGGGGCATTCCAAGAAACAGCAGGCCATCATGTACCCCATCTACCCCAAGGAGAGTCTCGATATCATGCAGTTGGATCTGGACGACAAGTGCGCGATTAATTGGAGTTACGGTAGGTCGCCTATTAATAAGATAAGATGGAGACGTTATCAGTCGAATCTTGCAAACTGTCACGTCTTTCCGTCCTTCTGTATGTCACGAGGTCATCGTCAACACACCAATTATCATTCGCTCCTCTGACTTTTCTCCCCTTTTCAGTAGGCGCCTCCGATCTGTGCTTGTACATCTGGCTCCTCTCCGAAGTACTGCCCAAGAAGATCGCCGTCGAAAAGCACACCACATACAGTAAGTTGAAACGCTTCGCTTGGATTTATGGGCTGATTAACAGATGATTTTCCAGTGGTCGACGATGCCAATTACGAGTTCGAGGAGATGACCAAAACCGAGAACCTCGATAAGAAGTTGTCCAAGACAACGTTGCCATTGTGCTCGGCCACCAATGAGGTCCAAAGTCACTACGAGAACATGCTCGTGCAAAGACTGCGGTTTCCAAGGGATCTGGCGGCCGAATACAGTGAGTTCTTGTGTTTATCTTAATGCTTAAAAAAGCCCTAAAGTAGTTAAGTAAGGTACCAGAAATATTGCAGTCTATTTTGCACTAAAATTTGTTTTTTGCAGGCGGTGTTCTTTGCAAATTCTTCGGCGGCCTCCACCGAGAATTTAACACCCCAACCACCGACAATTTCCACGAGGCCTTCAGAATCCGCGGCTCGCACACCTACTTCCAACAGGACGGACGCTTCGAAGGCCTGGAGAACTCGGACTACGCCCAGCGAGAGTTCGACTCCAAGTTCTTCAAGTGGATCCTCAGCGAGTTCGCGCAATGATTTGCATAGTTGTGCGTCACTTGGAGTCGGGGTAGTGTACGGTCGGCCCTAACCCTCTAGAATTGGTTGATCCTGCTTCACTTGACATTGTTTTCATCTCTGCTTCACTTGAAATCGTTTCCATCTAGACATTCCTATTTGTTATTAGCCTGGGTTGGGGGAAGATGGCCGTTCTGTTTTTGGATATTCCTTTTTTTTTGATTTCGAAAAAAATCTCCATTATCGGGCCATCTTCCCCGCCCCCACATCTCCCCGCATAGAATTGCTGTAGCTGAACCTGAAAACCTAAACCAACTATCTCAACGTATCGTTTTTGTTTGGTATTTTGACTATTGATCTCCTTGGAGCCGGTGCTCACTTGTTCGTTTCCTCTTGTCAATCGGATTGTAATTGTAATAGCGCCTAGCATGATGTAACCAAATCCCCCACCCAACTCTCTCCTGATCCCAATTCCGCAGTGCAATAAAGTTGCGTAGAAGTTTTAGTGTCCATCCGAAAGTAGTGCCCGTGTCTTACAGCGTCTCAGTTCGGCCTTATTGCGTGTATGTATCTAATCGTTGTGACCTGTCTGTTTGATCCTCGGCTTCTCCGCCTTCGCCTGTAATTTATACGAAGATCCCGAAAGGGCTCTCTTCAATCGCCACAAATTACAATGATATCATTAAAATAAATATTAGTCACTTCTTGAACTGTTGGTGGAGAGACAAAAGATCCGCTCTTATCGGCCCATCCATCTGCCCTTTTATCATCTCCAACGACAGCACTCATCACCTCACTTGTCATCGGTGGCGGTTATCGGATAATCTATCTGACTCAAATTGGAGGCGTCTAGAAAAAGTGTTTCAAGTTCCCGAACTTTTGCATACGGAATATGAAAATAACGTGTTCTTGGTTTGCCAAAACTGTTGAATATTTTGTATACTGTTGGTTTCATTTACAGAAGAATTTGACGACTGGAAAATCACAACCAAATTCTAGTCCGTTTGTAAAGTCGCTGGAATAATTTTGGACGTTTGCATTGTCCAAGAAAAGTCAGGGTACAAGTGATACCCCAAAGCCTATTGCACGGTGCAAAGCAAACATTTATTTTCACACAATGCATATAAAGGTGGTCATATAAGATCTCGGATTTTTTTTTTCCCAAATCGCGATTTTCGGTGCACAAAAAAGTCGACGCCCAAATCTAAAAATTGGCGTCAACTTAATTTTTTCAGCACCGAATTCCGAAATGCGGTGCTGACTTAAGCACTTAAGTCTTCGGTGCAGACTTAAGACTTTGTGCACTGATTCCGAAAAACTTAGAAAAATTTACCGAATTTCAGAATTCGGTGCCGAGAAAAAAATAAGTCGACGCCAATTTTTCGATTTGGGCGTCGACTTTTTTGTGCACCGAAAATCGCGATTTGGGGAAAACAAATTCCGAGATCTTATATGACCACCTTTATATCACAAAGATCATCACTCCAACTAGCAAGGAAAAGGGCTAATAAAGGAATGAAGTTTGTTATCAAAGACAGAATTATTGCATACAATAAATTGTTAAAACACCTCCTTTCTCTCCAATCTTCAGTAATAAATTTGTTCTCTTGAAAGTAATCAAGCCACAAAAAATTTAAAAACTTATTTTAAGCTAACAACGAAAGTGTCCCAATTGTAAGTGCGACACATATATCAGCCTTGCAAGACTAGCTCGCGCTGCTGCAGCTGAGCCATACCAATTTGTCCACACACAAAAAATGGAAAATTTTTTTGAATGACTTATACTGTAAGCTACTGATCTTCACAATCCGTCAAAATTTTAAAAATCGGAGTGGTATATTTTGAAAAAAATTGATTTATTTTTTGTGCCCCGAGGAATCATTCTTGTTAATTTTTTCGCTCAATTTATTGTATGGCTCCAAGGCATGTCTGGAAACGTCATCATAAACTTCAAAAGGACATTTTGCGACAGGACCACGGTCTTACAATTAGCCGAAAAAATAATGAGGATATTACTGATATTGCAGTATCCAAGGATGACGAAAATTTTGGCGTTTTGGCAAAATCGTTGGATTCTCTTTATCATTGGATGATACTTTCTTTATCCAACCATCAAAAAGGAACAGAGGTTTGCGAATTTGCACAATTGATTACTAGCGACGCTCAGACTTTCTTTAAATTTTGCACACACGTCGGGTAGGGACTAAATATAAATTCCTGAAAGTTTTAGCCCGCGCTTTGCGGGCGCCGCCCAGAGAACACGCTAAATGTGGAGAGCGGTCAGAGAGAAAAGCGCTTTTTGGCCGTAACTTTAGCAGTTTCGCGCGGAAAAAATTGATTTTTTGTAGAAACATTATCCTTTGCGGTTGCAGTAGGCAAGAAAATTTTCGTGCCGAAATTCGGCAAAAAGTCCTAAATTTTCGCCGACTTTCGATCTAAAAATCTCGGTTGTCTCTGCAGAGCGCGAGCTAGGATTCTCGCATATATCTTAGAAACAATTATTCTAAATCTGTGCCAAGTTTCATCAAAATCTGAGCGTCGCACTTAGAGTACCTACCCTGTAAGTATTACACTTACTTCAAGTGACAAACAATCAGTTATATTGAGCCCACATTTTTTCTGCAGAACAGTGATTTATTGCCTATAACAGTTGAGCTTTTCGATTGCTGAGTTGTACATCAAGGTGTGAAACAAGGTATAAAATTTCATTTTCAGATAATTTTTAGCAATAATTGTGCTAAATCGGAAGTGAAGCTCAAACATCGACTGCTGCCGCAGTTTTCTGTAATTCTGGATACAGAATGGCTGAAATGGCTCGTTTTCGGTTGAATAACACAACAAAGAGTGGCCAGACTTTGTAATTCTAAACAAATTTTTGTAATGTTTTCTTGGACTTTTCGACCATCCTGAATTTAAACCTTCTACCACTTCCGATGTCCTTTAAATACATTCTCGATTACTCCGGTAACCTTGTGTAAATTGCGTTCCTCTCTTCCATGATGACTTGATAATGTCTCGTTAATAAAACGGGGCTGGTTTGAGTCATCGTAACGTCTCTTAATGTTCTCTAATCGGTCTCGCAAAAAACAACTGGCAATCCGAGTTTTATTGCCTTTCAATTTGACCGCCTGTGGCATTGCAAAGGACAATAGAAAACTTATGGCGATCAGAAGCGAGGCCAATAACGACCTCGGGGATTATAGCCATAATCTTGATGAACCGAGGGCCATAAAGATACGATAGAACGGCGGAAACGTCATCATCTTGCACCTTGTAGTAAACAGATTTATCAGTCTCTGTCAAAACGGCACGTTCATGGACTTTTCTTCATGGACTTTTTGGCTTCATGCAAAACTTCCACGAGTTTCCGATGCCCCAGGGAATGATATTATGCGACGAGGAAACTTCCGGCCTAAGGGTTTGTTTCGTGTTCTAGATTTTTCCGAACAATTTGGTGGGCTCGTCTTCAAGGTTTTTTACAGCGATGGTGACATATTTAAAAAAGATTTTTTGGCGAGAAACAATAGAAAACGAAGAGATTCGGTTAGAGAAGAAATGTTTTTCTACTACGTGATACTAACAGGCACTAGTCCTTGTTTTTTAAATAGTGCCGTATTTCGATCAAAGCTTTCTTATTCATCCCGAAAATTGAATCTAGGCCATTTTTCAACCTTTTTTCTTCAAAATTCAAGAAGTAAAAAAAATCCGGCTTTATCTTAAAACACTTTAACCCCATTCTTTTGCCAAGTTTCAGTTTGAAACCTTTTGAACTGCGCTCCCTTTTATGATCAGTAACCCTCCTTCTCGCCTCCTCTTTTTCGTCTTGATGATCGAAGAGAAACGAGTTTATGGGCCTTCTGATTCTTCAAAATTTTGATTGTCTCTAACTACCGGCGTTTTAAATGGTTCTGCAGTTGGAAATTCAGGGGTTGGGGAAGTATAATGATTATCAAATTTGAGCAATTATCACAAGGGGTCTGGGTGGAATAAATGTTTGTTTAGTCGTTTTACAGTCTTATTCTTGCCGCCTAAGTGTTACTGTACAAAAATAATCGACTCTAAAGCTGTAAAACCTATTTAAAATTACTTTAACCTACTAATACTGCCTTAAAAATAAATGATTACTATTTTTGGCCCGCTACTTTACACATTGCGCAATATATTGCCTCCCGAACAACCAGCGAGCTCTTTGTAATCCACGGATGATTACGTTCGATGAAAAGATTATTGTGGGCTTATTCCAGCTTTATATTGTACATTGTTCGATCCCCCTCCGAAAGTAATATTCTCCAATCAGACATTTTCCAATTTCCCGTCTTTCTGTTAAACTTGGCTGAGTCATCTGTCATGAACCCGAAGCAAAACTCCGATCACTCCGAAAAGACTTTCGTTTCTTGACCCAAACAACAACAAATCGTTGCAATCGAGTGTTCTAACCTATTTTTAACGTTGTTTACTCTGAGCTTGAACTAAAAACAGACTTGCAAAAGATGAGCCAGAGGAAAGACTACCGGATTATGAGCAGATTTAGTTAAAATTGAGACCAAAATTTTTTAAAGATTGTTTTTTTTATTTTGTTTTTTGTCCTGCCGAAATCATCGCAATTTTAACGTAAAAAAGGGCAAAATTTTTCTATTTTTGGATGATTCTCGTGTTTTGATGATTCCTATGGACTTTTACTACTATCGAATGTCATATTCCTGCAAGAAAAAAACAAAAATGTCGTCGTAAAGATATCAAAATATTTTTTTCTCAGCCTATCTCCGCTTATTTCCTTTCATCTATAGTCTGTAAAGACGCCTAATATCTCAACATCCTATGCATAGCGTCATCTAAAGTTTTTAGGAATTGATAAGCGCCATATTTGGACCCTGTTTTCAAAATTTCATCAAATCTTATTCGTCTCACTTTGAGGATTTCCCTTGTAAAACCCGAGACTCAATTTCTTCCGCAAACAGATCCCGCAATTATGAAGTCTTTGAAGCGCGAAGAAAGAGATCTCATCTTGAGTAAACCGTGAAAGTAAACGAAAAAACCGGGTATCCGGCTTGTTCCGCGCGTATCACTCAGGTTACAACTGCTGCTGCCGCGCGCGTATAATGGGATTTTCGTCTTTTCCCCACCACTTTTCCGCGAAGGCCATTTGTTCTTCGCCGACAGCGCGCCTTTGATTTTCCCTTTTTTGGGGGCCGTCAGGCGCGTTTTTGGGTTGAGCTGAATCCGAGAATTCCCCCCTTCCCTGTATGAATCCATTGTGTGGATTCGATTACATTGAGATCATTTTCTTCGCCCTCCTTCCGCCTCAGGGGGAAGAATAATACAAATTGCTGGCTGGAGATCCGTCGGAAACGCCACAGGTCTGACGAGGGGCCAAAAGGCGCCCTGGGGCTGCCTTTTTTCCGCTTCTTCTTTGGTCATCTTTTGGCTTTCGTCTCGTTTTTCGTAATGTTACGAGCTCACGAGCCTGACGGACAAGCGTCTCGCGTCTTCGAGTCTGTCTGACGTGCGTTCCCTCAGGTCAAACAAACACCAAAAAAGGGTCGGGGCGGTGATAAACGGGCCGTTATCACAAAAAGCGGGGGTTTCCGCCGCAAGTCTCGATCCCAGCAACGCGATTCGTTCATTGTCTTGAGAATGGGATGAGGGCGGGAAAGCATGGGAAAAACGCGATGACAAGTCTACAGCCCTCACTGCTGCGACGCATTCAACCGCGCTGAGCGGATTTCCCGGCTCAGCCGATGAACTAAAACGAGCGCAAACGCCTCAGGTTTGTTTTTTTTCGCGTCGTGTTTGCAGTTATTATTGTAAAACATAATCCGTGGTTACGTTATTAAATATAATTGGGGCACGGTCGGACGGGAGACTGAGGTATGTCAAGGGTAAAAAAAGTAGGTAGATCGGGGAGGAACGGGGATGAGTTTGATGCAGGTATAATCGTTGATTACCACAGCTTTTTTGGGGTATAATCGTTGATTCCTGAGGGTATAAAGCTCTGATTACGAGAGCAAATCTCGAGCAAGGGCATATATATCAGTTCTGTATGGCTGGAAAACAAGATACGATCTTTATGCACCTTATTCTCGATTAATTGCGTTGTTTGCTAGGTATTCCTTTCCTAGAGAAGAGCTGAGTGCACTTTTCGGCTTCAAGGTTGCTTCGGGTTTAGAGAGGCTGCAAAAATAAGTTTTATGGGGTTGAGAAATTTTGAATTGAGCAAATAGTGCCTATAACTTTGCTTTAAAATACTTTTGATGACTTAAATATTATCTTATTACGATTTTATGATCTTTAAAATATCTTTCCTCATTTTCTTCCCCTTGGCCTGACACTTCACACAGGTGATGTCCCTTCAAAGCTCGTTTGAACTTTAAAATGTCCACTCCTCAGTCCTTTGTCCACGACCTCCCCTCGCCCTCCTCATGCGGTCCCAGTTTGTGTTAATTGATCTGTCACCTCGGCGTCCCATCAAGCCGTTTTTTGTGGCCTGTCACCGATACGAACAGCGATCAATTTCACCCTCCCCTCCGAACGCTTTTTTCCTAATTTTTTCCCAACCCTCGAGCGCTGAAACCTCATCTCGAATGACCAGTTGGCTCTCTTCGCACTTTGCCCCAAACAATGGAGGGGGAATGACCGCTCTCGAGTCCTCTTCCCCTTTGGGGGTTTAGCGCGTTCGCGAAACGAAAAAAAGGAGGAGGAGGACCGTTGCGAGGGGGCTCCTCTGATTTCCAAACTTTGGTTTTAATCCGCGCTGAAGGGGATCGTGTCCACGAAATGGCGATTCTGCCCCCTTCTTTTGGTGTTATCTTTGTTTCACTTCCTTGCCGATGTTTGCGGCTTATCAGACAGAGTGTTGGCAATGTTTGTCTTTCATTATCCGACTCTGTGTATTTTCGTAGTGTGCGAACGTGGGAATCGCGAACAGCTAGGCCTACGGAGATTAGAAACTCGTATAAATATAAAGTTATTTAATTTTCTTGGTCAAAATATTGAAATATTTGCGAATTGAGTGATTTTTAGACTTTCAAAGAGATTTTTTTGGCTTCGAGTAGTTATAATTCTGAGTCTCGAAGTGGAAACTGGGATTGCCAAAAAAATGAAACGCAATGCCAAAACACGACCAAATTTTTTTGAAAATCTGTGACACTTCGTTTTGGACGAAACTCAAAAGTGGGCGCGAGACATTTTTGTTCTATTTTGGTTTGCCGTGAGACGGTATCTCCGATTTTTGGTAATTTGCAGCATTGAATTGTCTCATTTTTCTTTTCTAAAAGTTTTATCCCAAAGTTTCACTTCCCATTCGTATATCGCCCCTCTTTTCCCTCGAAACTCACAATTAATCGTCTACGTTTCCCTCTGTTTTTTTCGTACTAGTCGATTAGATTAATGACCGCATTTTAAGACGCATTTTAATCGAGTGCCATGCATCTCCCACTGTTTCCAAGTGCTCCAACTGACCAGTGCATGGGTCCATTAAAGTGGGATCCCCAACTCGTTGCAACCCCTCGGAAATCAATCAGTCTGCCTGCAGGGGCGAGGGTTTATAGCCGGTCCCAAGGTCGAGGCGGTGTTGTTTTTGCGAGCGAGGCGGTCATTTCTCTTCTCCCCCCACACCAGTCTCCTCCTGGGAATCAAGTTTTAGATTCTGCAGAGGGATCTTTAATTAACACCGCGCCGTCGTTCCACTTTATTATGCAACGCGAACGCCATTGACAACGCCAAAGTTTGAGCGTGGTTTTGTATTATTAATCTTTGCGTCGCTTTCAGTGCCGGGATAAATGAGAAATGGCGCCAAGGCCGATTGGCCATGAATGTCTGTACACGGTGCTGGGCGTGCCCAAATCTGCGGATGAGGTCGAAATTAAGAAAGCGTAAGGCATCTTCGTTTATTTATTTAGTTCTATTTTAAAGGCAACGTAACCGATTTTTTATTGGAAAAAATGGATATCTTAGGGTTGTACCCAAGAAAAAAAATTTTTTTGGAGGTTTTTCTATGTCATTGCAAATTTTTCACTAACAAAATTTTGCTTGTGAAACACTACTTTACTCATCAAACAAGATTAACATTTTTCACTCCAAAAATTTCAAAAAAAAAATGCAAAATTTTGCTACTTTCTGTCCAAAATCTCTATGATTTTAGTCATTTTGGGCTGAGAATTCCGCATATGTTCAAAAAAATTATTATTTAGTTGTGATAGGTTACATCAAAATCTAATTGAAAACTTTTAGAATTTTTCATTTTTCAAAAAAATTTCCAACCTCATAACGTTTTTGCCGTTTTGTTTTTCCCCTTCTGACACCCGAGAAATCACTTCTCACAATCTTATTTTTAATTGCTTCCAATTTCAGATACTATAAACTCGCTCTAAAATGGCATCCCGACAAGCATCCCGAAGAGACGAGGGAGACGGCCGAGAAAAAGTTCAAATTGATCGCACAGGCCTATGAGATATTATCAGACAGTAAGTTGGTGTTTAATTCTTTATAGGGCATGCAATATAAAGGGTAATAGATTTCACGAGATTCGTTCGTGTTCCATTGGTATCACATTCTTGTTTTCTTGACGGCGAATCCCATGAGACTCGTATTTTATGAAGAGTCCAGAAAACAAAATTTGAGCTTCTGGAGACTTTTTGAGCTGTTTACGTGATATCAAGTTATGGGGGGACATCTGGATGCCATCTGCGATAATAATGAGATATTTTTTTATTTTATTTTTTTTGAGTCATGGGATTTTCAAAAAAAAATTTTTTTTGATGTTTTTACAACAATTTGTTTTTGAATAACACTGATAAGGGCATAAAAAACATCACCAAGAATAAGCCGATCAAATTTTAACAAAACATTTTTAGAAAAGCACCGTGCAGAATACGACCGAGGCGATCTCCAACGGACTCGAAGTCATCATGGCCACAGAAGAAGATCGTCGAGTCAGGCACCGTTTTACGCCGCCAAATCTCCCTTCGACGTGTTCAGGGAGTTCTTCGGCGATCGCTTCAATGATCCCATGTTCCGGCCTTTTATGCATTTCGATATGAATGACCCGTTTATGGGTAGAGGTGAGGCTGGTTTAATATGATTATATTTTTTGTTTTTAAACTTTTCTGGGAGGATTGGAGAAGTCTCGGAGTTCTTATTTTCTCATAAGGTGTTCTCAAAATTCGATGAGAGACTAGGGAAAATGGGGAGACGGTCAGAGAAAAAAAAATTTTTTTGGTTACTTTGATGTCGGAAAAGAAAAATTTTTTGTAGAAGTTTATTACAGAACTACTGAATGCCAATTTTTTCAACTCAAAAATATTTTTTTTGACTTTTTCGATCTAAAAATCTGGATGATTTTTGCAAAGCGCGAGCCAAAAATCTCTCAATTTGTCCAATATTCTGTCAAAATTCGCTGTCTCTATTTTGAGCGTCTTTCTGGATGAACCGAATATAAACATACCATCTCTTTCTACGCCTTCCTCTTCTATCAAAACGACTGTAATATTCCCATTGTCATGCCCCGATGACATAACCCCCTTTGTACACAATTTCTGTTGTATTTGCTTGATGAAAAGTCTTTTTTCATGACCCGAAAACCTTGTTTGCCCTGCGCCGCACCCCCCTCACAACAACATACAGCATATTAATATTTGCTTACTATACCATGTTGACCCGATTTTTTGTTTGCAGGCCGTCGCCCCTACGCGAAGAACATCTTCAATTGTCATGCCAAGTCGTTCGACAGCGCCTTCGGCAAGGAGAAGGATGAGAATGATTGGTGAGTGCGACATAAAGTTGGGTAAAATAATGTTTTCTTTTCAGCGAATTCTCGTCGGTGATTCGATTTAGTGCCAGCGATTTGCCCGGCAAGGGCATGAAGAAGACGACGACCAGTGTTCGCATCGTGGACGGGAAGAAGATTGTCACGACGAAGTAAGTAATCAAAACAAGAGTAATCAAGGTCGGATGAGTAAGAGCGGCGTTGGGAAAGCGGAATTAGACAGCTGATTTTCAAAAGAAAATTGGGAAAAAAAAGTTTTCGGAGAAAATTGGAAAATTTGATTCGAAGTTTTTGAAGCGAAAATATTGAAGATTTCATGAGGGAAATTATCGTGTAAAAATTAAATTTTCGATTTTGAAAAAAATTATAGAAATTTCATAAGTCTCTAGTCTCTTAAAAATCCCATTTTTCATGTCTAATCATCGTTTTCAGAACCGAAGACAACGGCCGGGAGACGGTGGAGGTGTCGGAAGACGGCATCCTCAAGACCCGCGTTGTGAACGGGACCCCAGTTGAAGTGGCGGCCTGACGGGTTCTAGAATCGTATTTATTTCCAAAGAGGTTTCATTTCAACTGCCATCGTCCCCCCATCACATTTCCCTTTTCGTCTTTCCGGACGCATCAATATGTAATAAGGAAGAGAATATATTCAAAAGTCTTTCGTATCTCCGATTCCTTCGGGGACTGTTTGCTCTCGGTGTTTTCGACCAAATAAAGAGTAATAAGATGAAGGAGGCGGATGTAAAATAAAGTTGGGCAAAATATATGCAAAGAATAAAGTGAAGGAAGGAGGCGTGCGGAAATTACATCATGCAGATTTTGATGAAAATGATTATTGTTTTTTTGCATATGTTTGCAAGAGTTTAGCTTGCGTTTTTCAGAAGCTGCAGATATCTTGGCCTACAAAAATTTGCAAAAAATTTACATTTGATCATAAAATTTTACAGGCCAAGAAATATTGAACAATTTTTTTTTGACGAGAGACCATGGTAAATGAGGAGAGACGGCAAGAGAAATATTGCTCTTTGGCCATATCTTTGCTTATTTTTTGTCGAAAATGTCTTATAAAAGTTCTATTATAAGTGCAATTTGCGCCAGTCTTCATCAAAAACAATACGCTACGTTTCAAGAGGCTCCATGACTTTAAAAATATAATTTATTTTCCTAAAAATGCATAAATTATCTTCGACTGTCTCTTATAAATATCAATTTTATATTACATCTACCCTGCTGTCGACATTTTTCTATAGTTTGGTCGTCTCATCCTGGAGGCCAAGATGCGAGAACTGCAGGAAGACCTGGAAAAAGAAGCGATCAATCAGTTTGATGCACGCCCATGTTCTGGTTACCTGTTCGAGGGTGGTTTGGGAGAGTGAATAATCGACGAAATGACATGCAACTGACAATCGTTCCAACTCCGCGAACAGCTGTGACCAGCGTTGTTCGGCACGTTTGGGCAGCTCGAATCTCAATTGGAAGAGATGCTGTTCCTGAAAGCGGTTGTGATAAATGGGCCAATTACAATGGCTGGAACAACAAATGACCGCGCTTTAGGGCTTTGATCTGAGGTGAATGGAAAATTGAGGAAAACAAGTTTAAAATAAGTATAGCTGCACTCGAAATAGATTGTTTTGGGGAATTCCAAACTGACAAAGACATCTGTCAAGGTGCAACGATCAGAGTTTGATGATGGTGGAACGAAAATCAGGATCCAATTTTCATTCATGTCTCTATGGAAACTTTTTGGACAGGCTTTTAAAATATTTACAAATACTAAAAAATTACCTTCAAAACAGCCCCAGGGAACGTATCTTCCGTCTTTTTGATGGCCTCTTTGCTGTACTTTTCATCCTCCAACGTAACAATCAAACTGTAGCCGGATCCATATTTATTTTTGATATGTTGTGGACTTCCCATACACACAAATTCCCCGCCCACCATTATTGCCAAATTTGTGCATAGCGCTTCGCATTCCTCCATGCTATGACTGGTCAAAACAATCGCCATGCCGGTCTCTCTGAGGTGCGATAAAATACTCCAGATGAAACGGCGGGCCTTGGGGTCTACTCCGGTCGTCGGCTCGTCCAATAACATGACTGAGGGCATCCCGATCAACGCTATTCCCATGCTCAAGCGACGTTTGTTTCCACCACTACAAGCATGTGAATTTAAAGAAATTATTAGATAGATGACTTACCTGTAAGTTTTGATTTGTTTGTTTCCATATTTTTCAATGCCAATGGCAGTGATTATTGTCTTTACAATAATGCTGACATCTTTCTCTTTGATGCCTCGTATCCTTGCCAAATGAGAGAGCGTTTCAATTCCGGTCAGTTCCTTCATCACAGCGTCGTATTGAGGGCAGTAGCCGGCATTGTAGCAGGCCTAAATGTACCCAATTTCATTAAACTCTGTATATTTATGCCTGCACATATCCGGCTCTAGTAAGTGAAGAATAAATATACCTCTCTCCATTCTGTTTTTACACTGTGCCCTTGGATATACGCATTGCCACTTGTGATTTTATTTTCTCCAGTTATCATCTGGAAAGTCGACGTTTTCCCAGCGCCATTAACACCCAGTAATCCGAAGCAATCCTTCTCGGTTACGTGGAAATTCACTTCTTTTACGGCCCGGAAATTACCGTATCTGCAATGAAATTTTTAGATTTTATTTGTTCAAGAATTTTTTGAGGCGTTAAAAATTTTGCAATCATTTTCTTAGACGTCAAGTTTTTACGATTAAAATAAAAAATTGTCAATTTTTGACGATTTTCTTTTGTCAACAAATGACGTCATAAGAAATGAAAATTGAATTCTCACGTTTTGCTAAGGCCATCCACAACTACCGGATGATCTTTCGGTTTCATTGATTTAATATTTCGCTTCTCCTCCATGACATCTTGCTCATCCGTTAACGGAACCTCAACGTCAAAGGCCTGCAAATATTGAGTGTTTAAAGAGTCCAAAAGAAATTTCACAGATGCCCTGATATCTCGACCTTATCCTCACTTCATTCTCCTTTCCTTTTTGGTCCTGATTTGCTTTTTTCATCGACAAAAACTCCTTAATATCAGAAATCTTTCCAGATTCGATGAGATAAAGGACAAACCAGTAGATAAACCCTTCGATTAACAGGAACAACGTGCTGTAAAACAGTCCTTTCTTACTGGTATTCCAATAAATCTCATCCACAAATGATCTTTCTGAGCTTAAAAGTTTCATAATTTGTTTTAAAGTTACCGTCATCATTTCCGCAACAAAATCCAACCGTTTTCTTGAAGATTTCCAATTCACAGTTAATCTGTTTGCAAGATAAACGATTGAATTCATTGGAATAAACCTTGACAAACAGATTGTTAATGGTGAAGGTCGGGAAGAGGAAGGAAAAGACAATCTCCCAAGTGTAGGCAACATCTTCGCCATCGGTTTGCTTGAGAATTGGGACCGCAATGGCGCCAATCATACCTGAAAATATTGGTTTACTAAGGCCTAAATTTGACTCATGGTTCGTGTAAAATTGTTCGTTATAGAGAGGCTTTTTTGTATGGGAGTTTGTTCAACAAAGGTCAATCTTACTAACAGGGGAAGTACTCCAAGTGCGACGCTCCGATTTTGCCGAAACTTGGCAGAAATTTAGAATAATTTTTTCTAAGATATATGCGAGAATCCTAGCTCGCGCTTTGTACAAACAATCGAGATTTTTAGATCGAAAGAAAATTTAGGACGTTTTGCCGAATTTCGGCACGAAAAGTTTCATGAGTATTTCTACCGTAAAGGATAATGTTTCAACAAAAAATCAAAATTTTTCCGCATGAAATTGCCAAAGCTATGGCCAAAAAGCGTTTTTCTCTTTGACCGCTCTCCGCGTTTAGCGTGCCCTCTCAGCAGCAAAGATCGTTTGATATCTCGGCGGTGCCCGCAAAGCGGGAGCTAAAACTTTCAGAAATTGATATTTAGTCCATACGTGTGTGCAAGATTGAAATAAAATCTGAGCGTCGCACTTGGGGTACTTCCCCTGTAGAAATAAAAAATCTCCCAAACTTCACTCACCCGTGATGATATTGTAAATCACAATCAACGTATTTCCCTTTGGCGCACATCCGAACAAGAACGAGAGACAATAAACAAACGGGACTGCCGTCCAATAAAACAACAACATGAACCCGAACAACATCGCCAATATGCTGGCATCATGCACGTAGACGCTGATTTCGAACAACTTGAATACCACCAGAATCAGCAACACTGGGATCACATATAAGACCAGATCCATCACAAACTGCATCACCCAATATAACCACAGTGGCAGTCCCATCATGATTTGCATATGCTTGAATTTCTTTTTCCTCTCCCGAATCAGAAAAGCGGCGTACGCGGAGATGGCCATGCTCATCGCGGCGATGATTGCGTAGCCGATCACCATCCCAGAACTCTGAGTGTTCTGGCTATTCTTGAGTTTGTCTTCGTACGTTGGAGGGAGGGGATGATTTACGGTCTGGAAGTGGATTTTAGGACAAACGTTGAAAAAAATGATGAGGAAGGGAGGGCTGCAAAGCAATCCTTTCAAAATAATCTATGCAAAAAAGAGCTATGCACAGCGTTTCAAACGTTTTTTCCGCCGCCGGTCGTGTCGAAAAAACAAAAAAATAAAAAGTAATGCTTACAATTCGGTGTGTATTTCGCTAGGAAGACAATTTTAATATCTTAAATTTGAAAAAGACTTGGGGTTTTTAAGGAATAAATTGAAAGCAAGCTCCTGCAGCATATGCCTGGTAAGGCCCATAGACGACAAACTTACAGTAAATGCAATACTCCTGTTGACCGTTCTTTGGAAAAGAACAGAATCCACGAGACTGACGGCCAACGGTGGAGAATGCAAGGCAAAGTTATTGAAGAGACCGGTCATAAATGTTACTTCGATTGTTTCCATAAAAGTCCTGGATTTCTCTTCGATCGCGACAGGATTGTGGAGGCCAAAACGGCGAGTTCCTTGCTAAAATTAAGGAATCTCATCAAGTTATTGGAAGCCTCAAATATAAAGTCTTTTTCTGCACTCACTTCATGACATGTTCCGGCGATAATTTCCGTAAGATTTTCCAGCCCAGCTGTAATATTCGTTACGTAATTTACAACCCGTGGAAGCTCCGGGTCCCACATATCCAACGTGCTGTTTATCCGTCTAAAATACAGGATTCGAAGTTTCCAATATTGCTCTACCTTGGAAGATCTGTGTTCAACGAATTCACAATGATATTGGCGGGCTCATCGATGCTAAAGCTACTGTAATCAATCGTCAACGGATCTTGTTCTTCAGCATTGGGAAATGTTGTCGCGGTCCAAACAAACAATGCCATATAAAGGACTGGGACGATTATTTGAACAACAACTTGTTTGAATTGGGCTTTGTAATACATGAGTTTCGAGAAGAGCAATGCTTTTGATTGGTGGAGTAAAAGATGCACTCCAGAATGACGGATGCTGTCTTGGGAGTCTGCAAGGATGCAATCAAATCATTATTTGATGAATAGAAAGCAACCAAATTCCCTTCAATTTTACTTACTTCTCAGTTCATTCAATCCCTTCGCGATGTTTGTATCATCAATAACTTCGGTTGAAGTCGATCCTTCAGCTATATTGTTCACTCTAAAATTTCAATGTTTCATACACTCCAAGCCGCAGTAACAAATTTGGGAATTTTCTAAACTCTCACTTCAAAAAGACCTCTTCCATGGTTGTAATCGACACTCCAAACGACTGAATTCCCAATTCCGACTGCTTATCTTCCAAGTCACCAAAAATCTTGGGGAATCTACAAATATTACTATACTTTAATAACACTTTTCTACCTTGGTCTCTCTTCGTTAGGCAATAAAAATGTCAGCTCATTTCCAGTGATCGACTGGAATACAATGTTCTCGCTCAAGGTGGCCAAGAACCTCCTCAACTTGTCCACTTTGTTTTCCTCCCCTTCCTTCTTGGACTCCATTACAACGACCACATGATAACCAGCACCATAATGCTTCTTCAGGAAAAGACTTGACCCACAACATTGAAGCTGTCCATTGGCCATAATGGCTATTCGATCTCCGAGCAGATCCGCTTCCTCCATGTAATGTGTGGTCAGTAAGATGGTCCGGTTCCTTTTCTCTTTCTGAATCAGAGTCCAGGCTTCATGACGGGCTCCCGGATCCATTCCGGAGGTTGGTTCGTCTAGCATTACTATCTGGAAAATATAAAAATTTTTTGAGCTGCCCAAGTTTAATTTATATCATCTTGGACAGTTCTTATACAAATATTTCAGAAACGGCTGCCTAAAGAGCTTTAAAAATGCACCTACTTACCTCAGACCCGCCAATAAGCGCGATGCACAAACTCAGCTTCCTCTTCTGACCTCCAGACAACTTCCCAGCAAAGTCATCCTTTTTGTTCTCCAATTTCAGTTGTCGCAGCAATCTCAGCGCTTCTTCCGGCTCCCACCCTCTGTTCTTGACTTTGCTGAAGAATTCCAAATGCTCCATCACAGTCATCTGGTCCACCAGAATATTATATTGCGGACAGAAGCCCAGTTGTTTTCGGATCATCGGCATGGCCGTTCTAATGTCATAATCGTTGATGTAGGCGGTCCCGCTTGTACTGTCAATAAGACCGCAAAGCATTGAAAAGGTCGTCGACTTTCCAGCTCCGTTATGACCCAATAAGGCGGTGCAATGGCCTTCGTACATGTTCAGAGTGAGCTTGTCAACAGCGATTTTTTGTTTCTGTAAGAATATTGCTCAATTATAGAGGCGTTTTTATTCTTAAAAAATGCTTGGATATCTTACCGATTTGCTGGTAAACCAGCTGCAGCCAGCATTGTAAATCTTGGTGAGCCCTGTCACTCTGATTGTTGGCCTATAAGAAGGCTCGGCTTCGACGTTAGCTCGGCTGTTGTCTATTCCATTTACTTCGCTGTTCTTTGGCGCTTTCCTTGCCAAGGATGGGAACCAATAAGAGGGCTAAAATAACACTATTTGGAACCTATGTTATACCTACCAAAACAAAGAAGTACGGCTTTTGAGTGAGGCCTTCAGATTTCGGATTGACGGCTTCCACATACCAAGTGATTATCATCAAAATAAAGCCATCAACCAGTAGAGCCATGAGGATTTGGAGCATTGTAAAATGTTGATCTGGAGAGGGAGGGGTGTTGATTTGATGCCATTTCATTCCATGGGCTGTAAAATTAGGAATACTGCAATGTATGGTAGAGTAAATGTTGCAACCTTTCTGTGGCAATTACGCAATAAAAAAATAAAATCTTTTTTGGAATAATTCTATTACTTTTGTCAATTGCGACACTTTGTTCATGACGAAACTCAAAAGTGGGCGTGAGAAATTTTGGTTCTGTTTTGGGTTGCTGAGCATCTGTGGGCAGTTTTTTTTTTTTTTTTTTTTTTTTAACTTATGCATCGAACTGGTCCCTAAAGGTCCCATTTCAAACCGTATTTATTTTCTATTTTTTAGCTCTATATACAAAGAACCAGAATAATTACGATTTACACATGACGAGAAATGCAAAAAATACGGTCCTTCTGTCTGACTAATCCGATTTTTTTCCATTTCAAGTGTTAAAAGGCCTTTAGGGCATAGGTAGGTTTAGGAATTACACAATCTAAAAATTTTGGCCTCAAAGGTCAATATAGTACATTGATGACAAAAATAGATAACGAGTTGTGAGCTATACTCAAAAAAAACGTGCCACTCATTCCTTGCTGAGTGGTCTAAAACTTTTAAAATAAAAAGTAAGTTGACTTTAGTAATCACCTTGAGTTTCGTACTGAGCCAACATGCTAAGTCCCATTGATAACGCAATATTCGGATTGAGACAGTTGAGCAATTGAGCTTGATAAGTATGTGGTTGTTGAATGTCAATCGATGAGAAGAAAGTTGACCAGAAAAATAAAATGATCCACCCAACAACTGCCATTAAAATTCCAGCAGTACCTAAAGATCAACAAAGCTAAACATTTTCGTAGAAATCGGCAATAAATCTTCGAAATGATTACCCGAATTGGCGAATGTAGATACGGCCAAGGCGAAGTAAGTGGCAGTAAATGCGTAAAATGCTAATAACACAAATATGATTGTTATATCCGTGTTCTCAGCGACGAAAGCCATGAGTATTGTGGATACGATTACAGTAAGCAGCATTTTTGCATAATTCCCGACAAAATGAGCGGCCCAGTCAATCCAGGAATGCATCCCCATCACCTTCATGTATTCCTAAACAAGTTTGTAATCCATGGTGGGTCAGCAAAAGGTGGCAAGCTTGTTATAGTCATAACTCATCATCAAATGGATCGTTTCTTATGAATTAGATATCAAATTGAGCATTGGAGTGTTGCTTTTTGCAAAACAATCTATCAAGTCTTTGAGCCTATAGGGTATTTCCAAATTCAAGACTTTTTTACTTTTTTACGACCGTTCTTTGGCAATTTTTCGCACTTTCCCAGTTCTAACTTTATAAAAACCCTGAGGGCATTAATAATTTTGCGAATTATATGGGTCAAAGGAGGATGAACTTGATGTATGATTTGCAAAAAACGGTCGATTTCTTGGTGAGGCGCATTTACACAAATTAAACTTGTAATCTTGCTGACCCATCTTCATGATAAGGAACAAGACTTGTCAGTTATCATATTGAACGTACCTTTAGGCGGTTCTCTTTTTCCATGACCACATTTCGCACGATGTACACAACACTGCTCATCATTGAAAAAGCGAAAACGGTAGGCAAGAAGAGGGCGCCAATCTCGATAATCTTCTTGGAATACGGTGGAAAGGGGAAACGTTTCAGCTGAAAGTTTAAAATTGTACATACTATCTGTATTGTATGCAATGTTTGTCCATGCGATCAGAATAAACGGTCAAAAAGCCCCTGTTTAGCCATTCCAAGATGACCTACCTTAATGACCCTTTCCTGGAGGACATCTTCTAGCAAACTGCTCCTCTTTCCATCCACATACTCCATGACACTCAGATGAATTGCATGTTGTATTGTCAAGAATCCCTCCGCCCAATAACCCGGGTTTCCACCGGTCCGATACCCTTTCCCAATCGGTCCAGAGAACGCCAGAACCGAGAACAATTGCTTCGTATCCCATGGGAAAATGCCTTGAGCAAAGTCGCGAAATCTGCGCTTGGTATTGGCTAGACGAATCTTGTATTGAATATTCGTTGTTGAATCGAAGGAAGACAAGTTTAACGTGCTGTCAAACACAACGCCAGCTAACAGCGGGTTGTTGCACTGATGGGTGAACGATTGTGTCATGTAATCAACTAGATCGGCTTCCGTTTCGAACCCTGAAATAAGAGAGCATGGCAGATATCAAAAATACCTTTAACCTCAGATTCCACAGAAATTGTCAGATTCTTCAGCATCTCCATCTCTACGCCAGGAATCGTTTTTAAGGCTTTGGTAAGATCTTTTTCGCTGTATCGATGCTAAAATTTGTAATGCAAATATTTGACTTATGATGAACATATACACAAAAGTTAATAAAAAAATTGAGCGTCGCACTTTCGACACTTTCCTAATCAATATCAAATGATGTCATTTAATCAAAAACTGAAAACCCTACTCTAACATTCTCCATGACGTCATTGATACTCGTGTCATTCGGGGCATATGCAAATTCAATTCCGATTGTAAAATCGCTCTCATTGTTCTTCTCAATTCTCAACATTGGACATGACGGGACTTCACCGGTCACGAACACGTCCAATGGCAGGATTGTGTCCTTAAAAATATTGATGCCATAAAAGTCAAAGTACTATGTTCCTTACAGTTTTGTTTCCAGGCTTTGGTGTGGTTGAGATCAAATCGAATGCCCGTCCCGTTACATACCATGACGGAAATGTTGTTGTGTTGTACGAGTTTTCGTATGTGTCACGTAACTAAATGGGTGGTCATAAGTTTTTTGAAAGCAATAAATTCGTGATTTTTTTCATAAAGCTCTTTTTTATCGGCTCCAAGTCGTCAAAAAAGGCCGTCTTGACCATTTCAGCAAAGTATTATTTTTTCATTGTGATTGTATACGATCTTGAAAAAGTAAACTCTAGGTAGAAAAAGGCTGAAATTTTTCTTGGGTAGATTCGCAAAAAGTGTCAAATTCACAAAATTCCGAATAAAAAAATTAGTTTTTCTGGAAAATGGGCTAATAATACGACACTTCTTTTTTGAATATTATAGATTGGCCTAAATTAGCGTCACCTTTCATTAAAATCTGAACGTCGTACTTAGAGTCCTTGCACTTTAATTTTTTATCAAATAAAAAGCCCCTATTGAGAGCTCTTTCTTCCAGCTGATACCCATTTTCAACCCCCAAAATTTCCTTACCCCAAGCATCAATCCAAAAGTCAGCCCGATCAGGATCAAGGGAATCACCAACTCCAGAGTTGTGAAGATCGGCGATCGCCATTGGACCAGAAGATTCTTCCACAAGAGCAGACGAAACTGCCGGAGGGCACTCATGCTATTCTGAATGTTTTTTTGATACAAGAACAAAAAGCTGATTGATAAGGGCCTTGCTTTTTCCCTCAAAGCACAAGCACTTTTTTATATAGTAATTAATCAGAAAACACAAATCGTTCTGTGTTTGGAGTAGTAGATCAAGGCCTACGCTAAAATAACGGATCAAATGGCCAGAACATTTGCGTGTTGATTGTGTGTCTTTGATCACGTCAGTTATTTAAATATACACATAAATTTAAGGGAATTCACATATTGCATGCATAAAAGAGGAGTTGGATTTTGTCTTTTTATCAATGACGATAACAGTGGGTGACTCATTAAGGAGCAGTCGAAGAAGTTTGTTGCAGAGTTGTGACGTTTTCAAGTGATTCATCGACAATTCTCGTTCATAATTGCTGCCAAGAATTTCTGCTTTGGCTGTGCTGGTATAAACTTGCCTTTATCGGGCACAAAGCATAGCTATAACCGGTGGCGTTTGTCATCCTTAGACCACCTTAAAATTCCTTACAAGGGAAGTGCTCCAAGTGCAACTCTATAATCTCGCTTTTAAAAATAAAAGGCTCAAAAAAGATCTCTGTTGTTTCTGCAAACCGCGGGCTATGACGCTCGCGCATTTCTTATATGATAAACAACTCTAAATTTGTTCAAAAATTGCTAAAATCTAGACCCGACACTTCAGAAATTTCCCCAGTTAATCTGTTTTCCACATCATAACTAACTGTATTTATTACTTGTAATTACAATAAGCATAACCTCCAAATATTTATTTAGAAAAAAACAAACAGAAAGAGACCAGTCCGCTCCGGAGACTGCGAAGATATGGCTGTTAACATGGAGAATACAATACAGACGACGCCATGCCGGCATCTTCCTGATTATGCTTGAATTGTGAAGTATTTTAAATGGACTTGAAATCGATTACAACAAAAAAAGAAGCACCGAATTGGACGTTAGAAAGGGCAGTACGAAAAAGAGATAAGAGTACGTTACAAGGCAGTAATGGTAAAAAAAGCACTGGCATCAGTTGCCATCCGCGAAACGATGAATTCAAGGGGCTGTTTAAGGTAAAATACGAGCATCGAATGGTCGATAAGTTTTGGTAAGTCATTTTTTCGCGGATGGAAAGTAAATGAGAAGACAATGTACGGAGGATGTTTATAGAACTCTGGAGAAAATTTGAAAAGATAATGCGAAGTTGTGATATGATACATCTTCTGTGGGATTCGACTCGTGTCAAAGAGCGATTAGAGAAGTCTACTGCTTGGAGGAGCTAGTCTGATGAGCTCCAGAGGATGCCTGGAACTCCTGAAAGAAAAAAATTTAATTGTCATCATTCAACGAAAACAATATAATTTTTGATTGACCAAAATTTTACCTCTCTATATGACCGTTCATATCTCTCATCGACGGATTCGACCTGACCACCTCCTGTCTCTGAAAATCATGAAATTACAACATATCTGCAAAAAATTACTCTGAAAGTATTTTTACATTGATTTGAGTCATTTTAATCCCTCTAAGACAATATTTTTGGCCATAGCTCAGCGCTGCTCAACCCCCTAACCTGCGGGACCACCTCGATCCACGTTCGAGAGCGAATTGCTGAAGCGACGCATCCGTTGCAGCGTGTGTGTCATCGGCTCGTTGACGATCTCGATCAGATCGTCGGCCCAGCTCTGCCCCGTCGCTTCTAAAGCATTTCACCGTTTATTGCGTGTCTATTCTCGTGTGTTATTGCGCAGTGCAAATCGCTGTCAAGTTGTGGAAGTGAGAGATACCGTAGCCCGCGGAAATGGAAATCTCAGAGCGATAGTGCGAGGAAAATTGGAAATTTGTGAGGGAAAAGTTTGGAAAACTTTCAAAAACTCTTTGTAAATAGATTAATTTTTGTGGAAATTATAAGAAACCCGTGCCTTGTCGTGCACTGCCGCTTTGTCGAATGATGGCGGATGTTCCCGAATCTCCGATGTTGATCACACTCGCACCTCTGGACGTTGTCGCAGCTGCTTCGGCCTCTTCGGCAAAGTTCACCGACGACCCGAACCGTTGATCCGAGCGATTGTAGGAGTCTACAGAAAGGAGAGGTCATAAGGGTGGAAAGGTTAGAGTTTAGGCGGGTATTAGATGGTGTTTGTGTTAGTCACGGCATCAGCAACCTATTACATTCTGTGCTACACAAAAAAAAAATTTTTGACTTGAGGGGTTCGACTACAATTTTGGCTGTTATTCACACAGCATGAACTCAATTAACATGTTCACACGTATACATGATCATCTTCCCCGCTAATTACCATAGTCGTAATTTGAGTATCCAGAACCCAACCGTTGTCCACCACGAGATCTGATTGTTTCCTGAGCATAATCACTGCTGTACCCACCAGCCGGGGACCTGGAAAGGTTGTCCAATTCCCGTTGCAACGAATGCAGCGCCTCTCTTCTTGAGTGTGAAGCAATGGGGCCGGGTCGGGCGCCATCCAACAACGTCTGAGAGGCGTATCTTCGGTCTTGTTGGTTCAGATCGGACCGGCTTTTGAAGTTGTAACGTTTCGACGATGAAGCGTAGGTCTCATGAGCTCCCTCTTCTTGCCTCTCTTCGTGACGTTCTTCGGAGGCCTCTTCTCGATGATGGGATGCTCCTGAGGCATGATGACGTCGCTCGGCCTCTTCTAAACAAACCAACGGAATCACACAGAGTTAGTTCAACAAAAATATGTCACAACTGCTTCGACAAGAATACATTACCAATGTACATCACACAAGAAGGACTCATGAGAAGCACACAAGTTAAGAAGCACGTCAGCTCAACCTCACATCAATTCCACTTACCTCGAGCCAACCCTGAGACCGACTGGGAGCGGCGGCTTCGACCCAAACTATTGAATCCCTCGGCTTCACTGCCGTATCTCAGATAATCTCCCGGAGTGTAATGTCTTCTCAGCGTGCTTCGACGCGATCCTGAGGTAATTTCATCGAGCTCCTGAGCCAACTGCTGACCCGTCGCGGTATAACTGGCAGTTTCGGGGTTCTGATTGTACACATGGTATATCTTGGTCTGGTGGAATGTCTCGTTGTCCTTGATTTTCTCCAGCGTGGTCAGACGCTCGGTGAGTTCGGTCAAACTCTTGTGGAATTCCTTGGATTCGTAGTTCTGAAAGCGGGAATAAACTCATTTCGGTACATGTTAGTGGAGACTGCAGAATCCGCAAAAAGTTTTTGGAAATAAAAAAATCCACGACAAAAAAGGACACTATTTAGAAGAAAGGCCCTAATTTATTGATTTTATCGTCGACACGCTATATCCGCCACCTCTAAGTACCACAAGACCCTTATCAAGCCATTTGTAAGTCAAAAAACGAACCTTTCCTCCACCAACTCCGTCCTTGAATCCATCCACATATCCAGCCCGATACTCCTCGTTGTTTGGATACTGCTCTTCCAGCCGGTTCAACAGGCTGGTCGTGATTTGATCCCCGAAAACACCCGAGTTTCCGTCGCGGAATCCTTGCATGTAGCCGGCGGAGAAGCCGGGGTTGTCACGTCTGGAAGCCAAATTATACATGGATGTGCTCATGCCGCTGAGGCCCGCATCTCTGAGGCCCTTAGCGTACCCTTCCTGGAAGCGGTCGTCTCTGGTCGAATACTCCTCGGCGTAATGACGACGCGCCGCACTTCCCGATCCAAGACGGCCGGCCTCACTGTAGCCATGACGATAGCCATCCTCGAAGTTGGTGCGGCGGGCTTCGTACTTCTCCTGGAAATAAAATGTTTTCAGTTTATTTTGCTGATATCTTCAAAATGAGCATTAGTTGACAAATTGGATCTAAACTCAAAACTGAAAAAAGAATTGCTTACATCATGCAGCAATGGCATGTGCTGTCCATTGACGTATCTTCTCTCCCTTCTTCTCTTTCTCCTAAATAAATTTTTTATAGATTATTGGCTAAAACGGTGCCAATTAGAAGGTCGGCAAACTCTTACGCGGTCAAACACCAGGCCAACAAACAACACAACAGAATGAGAAGTAAGAGGAGCAACAAGAACAACAGGATCCACCACCATGGCCATCCAGCGGTCAGGAATGGTGTCTCTGAAATGGGTTACGGTCACACAATTGTTAATCACCGTAAGAATCGGAGAGTGGGTTTATAAAAGTTATACGGGGTTTTAAAGTCGGACTGCAATCGTATTTTTCGAACTGCATCCAACTTACGAATTGCAGCAGCAACAGATGCACAAAATTAAGAAAAGTATCAGAATCAGGAAGCCCAGGAGATAAATGCCTCTCCATGGGATGATACTGAAGGCCGAGTCTACATCTGAAAGTTGTGAAAAGTTCGATTTTTGCCAAAAATTCGTTTTTTTGACCAATGAATTTGATGTTTTGTATAAATTAAGTCAGAAACCCCTCTTACGGTTTGGGTATCGCATTCTCTAGAACGACACATCCATTTGAGATCGGTAGGCAAAAAAATAATTGAATAATTAGAGCTGTCACCAACCCGTCTTAGTGGGGGAACAATTCCCTTAAGGGTATGGAAACACAAAAGAGTTTTCTCGCCGCGTACACGTCGAATCAAAGGGCTTGTTCCGACCCCGACAACGATCCTATTTTTTATTTATTTTTGAGGTCGAGAGTACTTTTTTTACTGACCCGCGCTGTAAAATATCCGAAAATACGATGATCAAAAACAGCCTTTGATGCGACGGATTAAACCGGGATTTTCAATGCTCTAGAGAGTAAATGAGGCTGAGCAGAGAACATGGAAACCTACCTCGAAGACGAGCAATGACCGGTTGTCCATCGTTCATGCTCCATTTGGTGTAGATCTCGTAATTATAGGTCTTTCCTTTCACCAGCGGGTAGTTGATGTATCCACCATAAACCTTGCCATCGCCGATCTTCACTGTTGTTGGAGCAGTCAGCGTTTCCGTGCTGAATGAGGCTGCCACATAGTATGGGATCTTCAGACGGTCGGCAGTCACCTTGTCTGTCAACATGGTCCAGTTGGTGTCTCCAGCGGGCTCACGTTGATCGACAACCACATAGTAACGACTGAAAGCGAAATTTAAAAGGTAAATCGGAGATGAAATTGAGAATTTTACATGTCAAAATTACGATGTCTTACGTGATATTCTTTTCAGTGGCAGCTGGAGCAATTGGGACCTCCCACCAAGTGCCGGGAGAAGCAATGTTCTCGACGATGTATGGTGGTGGGACAATACAACAGTTGGCCTTCACTTCTGGCGATTCCGAGACAGCAATCTTGGAGGCCGTCTTCCATCTGTTCCAAACTCCATCGACCTTGGCTCTGACTTGGAAGGCGTACTCGTCTGGATGGTGCTCCAAGTTGAACACAACATAGCACATCCGATCACAAGGATCTTTAGGACATAACAAATACTTTTTGTGCTTCTCCGGCTCTTCATTCCACACCAAATGAGGGCTGTTCAAATGGGCATATCTTACTTGATAGTCTGTTGCCAGATCAAGTTCAACTGGAAGCCAGCTCATGGAGACGGCGTAGTTGGTGACATCGCAATATCTCAGATTCTTGGGTACAAACCAGCCCGGAGGCATTGTTGACCAGGCTCCCCAAGCACCCTTGTTGTTGTCCTTGAGTTGAAGAGTGACGTTGTAAGTGGTCGATGGCTCAAGACCTTTGATCACAAATTCTGTAGCCGTGGCGTTGATTTCGAAGGACTTTATGGTGTTTATGCGAACATGTGGATATACGGATTTGAGGGATTTGGCAGTCAGCTGAAAAAGAAAAAAATATTTCCATAAAGGTTAAGATAATTTGATGTAACTGTGAATAAACTTACAATGTATCCCCTGTGTGTAGTTCCCCAAACAGGTTCCCATTCGACCGTCAGTGTGGTTGGAGTTCGGCTCTTCAGCTTCAAAATATTATTCTCACCGACCGGCAACGTTGATTCGGTTGTCCACAACGGTTCTCCGTATCCTTGTTCGGTTCCACCTTGAACTGTGATGTTATAGATGGTCTCAGGAATAAGGTCTGTGAACCGGATGGTCGTTCCAGGTACTGGAACGGTGTAGTTCTTCGATGCTCCAGGTTGCAGGGTGTATGTGTCCAGAGGGGTCAAGGTGACGCGGTAGTGAGTCAACAAGTCTCTGTATTCCGGCTCGAATATATCTGGAGGATCCCACGCGGCATGAATCATGTTCTCGCTCTTGTCGATCACTCTCAAGTTGGTAACCGGGCCAATATTCACAATCGACGCGTGTTCCGCCTTCTCGGTAGTTGGGAAGTTGTTCGAAATGAACCAGAGATTCTTTGGACCAGCACGACCAGTTACAGTAACATTGTAGTAGGTGGATGGCTCCAATCCCTTGAAGTGGAACTCTTTTTGTTGGCCTCCGGTCGAGTATTTCTTGGGATTCTTGTCCAATTCACTGGCAACAGAGATTGTCAGATCATACTTCTCGATGTTATCTCCAATCACACCTGGAGGAGTCCATCTGACCTTGATGTTGTCATGGCCATTGGATAAGAGTACCAGACTTCCTCCCAATGGACCATCAAAGGCCTTCTTGGTGGTTGAGAAGTGTTCCGTCGACCAAGGTCCCCAGTTTCCAGAGGCAGCTTGGGCTTGAACCGAGAACCTGTAGGTGGTCTGAGGCTCGAGTCCAGTAACATCTGTGCAAAGGGAATCTCCGGTCAAGATTGGGCTTTCGTATCCAGAGCAGCTGAGTTCATTCTCAGAGAGCTCGACTTCAACTGGACGCGAGTCATCGGCCCTTGGACTGTACTTGACCTTGTAGGCGATGATCTTGGTGAGTTCGGGATGAGGTGGCAGCCAAGTAATCTGGATCGAAGTTGGCTTTGTTCCGACGGTGGTCAGCTCTCTTGGAGGACCAATTTCAGAGCCAGTGGTGCGGGCATCAACCGGCTCAGACCATGGACCTTCTCCTTGCGAGGTGAAGGCTCGAACCCTGAATCTGTAGAGGGATCCGGGTAGAAGGTCGGTGACTTCGGTCTTGGTTCGAGGAGAGATTCCGTCTTTCTCGCCCTTATTCCATTCATCAAGACCAACAATTTCGTATTGATATTGACTAATGACTCCGTTCTGTTCGGCGCACTCTGGCGGTTCCCATGAGAACCCAAGCTTGGTGTCCTGGCGATTGTCCACACGGAGATTTCTTGGAGCTCCAACAGGCTTATCATCTTCGGTCTTGAACTTTCGGACAGTCTTCTTTGGCTTCACCACTCCAACAAGTCCAGGTGGAAGTCGTGGAGTAACGGTGACTTCGTATTCCGATCCTGGATGGAGATTGTCCAGAAGAACGGTCTTCTCCTGAACATTCTCGAGGAGGATTGGCTCTTCGTCAACAAACTCTCCCTTGTTACAGCCTCCTAGTTTGGTGAGTCTGTACGAGATATCGACGCCATAAGGCCAGTCGGCGTCAGGAACGTCCCAAGTCAGTACCTCTTGTGTTGGAGATTTGGGTTCGAGCTGGACGAAGATCTCATCTGGAGGAGACTTGGTGGTCAACGAAGCGCGGTCACTCCATTTACTCTTCTGAGGCTCCTCTTCGATGGTCTGGGTTTGCATCTTGACTCCCCATTTGGTGCCAGGCAAAGTGTCCAAGATCAGCTCAGATGGCGCGTCAGTGGGAACGTTGATGGTGCCTTGAGAAGTTGTGTTGGCATATTGGATGACAAACTCCACTTGGTCGCACTTCCATGTCTCTTCCTCTGGTGGTTCCCAAGTGATCTTGACATGTTCAAAGTCGACTGATTGGATCTGCACGTTTCTTGGAGGCTCTTCCGGACGGCCGCATTTGGTTGTAGCGCGGAGTTCGGGGCTGGGGTTGCCACGTTTGTCATTTTTACCCACCACACGAATTCTGAAAAAGTATTCGGTGGATTCAATGAGGTTTCGAACGGTGGCCTTGTATTCGTTCTGACGAGCACGATGTCTGACGACGCCGTTGTGTTCTTGCCATTCGTCGTCAAGTTCGGACTTGTATTCAAGAATGTATCCAACAATATGTTCAGCCAGATGAGGTTCTAGTCCCTTCCATTTGACGCTGATGCTGGTAGATCGAACCTGATCGAGCTCAAGGCCGGTCTCGAGAACAGGAATATTCTGTTGTTCGGTCTTGGTATTCAGAGGTTCAGACCAGTCCGACCAGTCACCGCCTTCTGTGTGAGCAGCAGCTTGGATTTCGTATTCCTGCTCGGGCTCTAGTTTGGAGACTCTGTAGCACAAACGATCCCTCTTGTTCACATCCGAGCAGACCAGCTCATGAGCCGGAACTCTGACCTCTTTGTAGTTGTAACGTCCTGTTGGAGTGTGACGAATCTTGTAGAAGTCGAGGATTCCATTTGGTGGGCTGGGTGGCAAGAACGAGATCTCCAGAGCGTGGTCAAGGACTTGTTCCTCTCTCAGATCAGTAGGTGGTGGTGGAGCGGCAGGTTTGGTTTGGAAGTTGACCCAATCAGAGAACGGACCCTCTCCCTTGCTGTTGAATCCTCGAACTCGAGCGCGATACTGAGTAAATGGAGCCAGATCTTGAAGAGAGACACGGTGAGTGGTCGTACGATCGGTGACATTCTGGCCATAAGGGCTGAGGGCTTGCACTTCATAGACATATCCAAGGATCTTTCCGTGACGAAGCTCACATTCAATTTCATTCCATAGAAGCTCTGCTCTTGAGGAAGTAATGGAAGTTACCCTCAGGTTTCGTGGCTGCCCAGTTGGCTCTGATTCTTCGGTGGTGAAAAGAACCGGCTTAGATTTTGGACCAGCCTTGGTGGTATGGGCTGTAACTCGGACCTCATAAGTGGAATCGGGAAGAAGATTCTCGAGGTTGATTCTCTTGTCCTTTGAATGGATTGTGATCGGCTTCTCACTTCGAGCACCGCATTCTCCAATCGATTTCAGCTGGTATTCGATGGTGTAGCCTGTGATCTCTCCATTTGGCTCTTCAGGCTCTAAGAATGTAACCACGGCCGTATTTGGACCCTCTGGAGTAGCATTCAAATCCCTGACGGCACCAGGGATACCGTCAGAAGTCTTAATCTTCAATGGTTCACTCCATCCAGAAGTTCCGGCATCATTTTCCGTCCTGATTTGGACGGTCCATGGGGCGTTTGGAGCGGAGTCGAAGATATTCTCAAGGCCTGGAACCACAACTTCTCCGGGTCTAGTGCCATTCGTATACTTAATTCTGTATCTGATGCTGGAACAAGACCAGGTGTCCTTGGCTGGCGGTTGCCAGTTAACGCGGACTTGAAGAGGAGATGGCGAATTGATGTTGATATTGTTTGGAGGAGACCTTGGAGCAGCACAACCAGTACGGCCTTGGGCTTCGGGACTGCTTTCTGATGGGTTGTTCTTGGTGTCCACGACTTTGATACGGACAAAGTACAGGGTGTCAGGCTCAAGACCAGTCAGCTTTCCATTGTATTGCAACTTTCCAGGGACGTGACGAACGATCTGAGGGTTCTCTCGCCAAACTGGCGTGTCACTGTTTCTGAATTCGATGATGTAGCCGTTAATTCTGTTCTGAGTGTCGTGAACTCCAGTCCATTCAACGTTCAAGGCATGGGCTCCGTCTGGAGTGACAGTAGGCGCGTTGATAACAGCCGGAACCTTGAACACATCGGTCTTGTATCGAGTTGAAATCTCTGGGCCAAATCCGCGCTTTGTTCCCGCAGACAATGTGATGTTGTAGGTCGTATCTGGCGTCAATCCATCGAGTAGTTGATCCAGTTTTGGATGGGGAACAATGACTGTTTGAGGCTTGGCATACGGATCACCCAAGGATTTGTAAGTAATCTTGTATTGGATAATTTGGCTGTGAGGATCATGAGGTGGAGTCCACCTGATGTGAAGAGAATGATCGGTTTTGGCGATCAAGTCAATTCTGGGTGGAGCATCAGGCAAAACTTGGAGAGTGTTGGCAATGATGACAGAACTGTATGGGCCATAAGTTCCTCCTTCAATTCTGGCAGCCACCTTCACACGGTATTGTTGACCACTGTCCAAACCAGTAATATTGAAGCAGAAGCGAGGAGTGACGCTTGGGCATTCCAGACGAGGATCTTTGGTGCTGACTTCAATATTCTCCCATTGATTGGCACTCAACAGTTGGTAGGTTATCTTGTAGGAATCGTGAGGTCCATAGGGTGGATAAGGAGGAAGCCAAGAGATGACAAAGAAATCAGTTCCTTCTTGAGTTACAACCAAATCTTGAGGTGGAAGAGGGGCATTTGCCTTGGTCGTCATGACTGCCAGATTCTCGGTGTTCGGCCCTCCACCAATGGTGTTGTAGGCCTTGACTCTCATCACGTATTTGGTGAATGGTGTTAATCCATCGATTGTAACTTGAGTGTTGGTGGTATTAGCAATCTGTCTTTCCAATTTGGCCCAATCATCCAATCCAAGGATCTCGTATTCGTAGTTGATGATCTCTCCGTGGCGTTGAGAACAGTCAACTGGCTCCCATTGGAAACTCAACGATCTTTCAAGGGCATAAGTCAACTGCAGATTGAGTGGAGGAGCACTTGGTGGTTGCTGGAGGGTAGCGGCTTCCTTGGTTTCTTCCGGTCCAACTTCTGTGGTTCTGGCGCGAACTTTCACCTCGTAAAGGGAGTTTGGCAGGAGACCAGTCAGAGTGTAATCCAGGTCCTTGTGGTTGTAGATCGTAACGAAATCTCGGCTCGTGTCTCTTGGATCTTCATCTGGACAAGCCAAACGGTGTTTCAATCGGTAACTGATGTCGTATCCAACAATGGAGCCATGGGATTGAGATGGAGGAGACCATTGGACAAAGATTTCATTTGGACTCTTTGGTGTCAATCGTAGGTTCATGACGGCTCCGGGAGCTCCTTGACGAGTGGTGACTGTCTGAGGTGCGCTCCATGGACTGTGGCCGACCTGATTGCTCGATCTTACTCGAATTGTCCATCTGGTGTTTGGCTCGGATGGGAAAGTGTAGTCAGTTCTTTCGCCGGAAACTGGGACAATCTGTTCTGGGCCGTCTCCAATTCTGTAGCCGATCTCAATGTTCAATTGATCACAATTCCAGGTATTCTTGGCTGGACGAGCCCATGAAACACGGACCTCATTGGTTGATGGGGCATCGGCACGAACAGCTTGTGGCGGCTGATCTGGAGCAGAACACTTGGTATGACCACGGACTTCTGGACTTGGAGTAGTCGGCTGATTTCTGTCGGAGATCGCAATAACTCTGAAGTCGACGACACTGTTGGTGGGCAAGTTCTGGACAGTTGAAGTGTAAGAGGTACGGCCATGATCGCAAGGCACACGACGGTCGTACTGCTGCCAGGCTCCGTTCTCCAGCTTGTATTCAACGATGAAGTTGCTGCATCTGATTCTGGATGAGACATCCCAGCCCAAAGTGATCGATGAAGATTTCTCTTCAATAATTCTTGGTCGCTGATCGACTCCGAAGATTTGCTCGGCATCAGTGCTCATGTCGACGGTAACACCAGGGTAGTAACGGGCGTTTGTGCTGGCTTCAACGGTGACGGCATAAACGGTGTTTGGTCGAAGTCCATCCACTTGATACTGGAAGGTGTGACCATCAACAGTAAAGGTTCTTGGTGGTTCTGAGCGATCTCTTGGAGTGACTGTAATTCTGAAGGCAGTGCAACGAAGAAGATCGCTTTGAGTGACAGTCCAAGCAAAACGAAGACTGCTAGTTGAACCACCAGTCTTGGTCAAAGACAAGATCTTGACAGGTCCTTCTACGGGCTGAGTTCTCTGCGGAGGACTCCATGGGGTCCAGGGGCCTTGCTTTGGCTTAGCCGAGACTTGGAAGTCATATGGAGTATTAGGCTGGAGATTATCGATGCGACCACAATGAGTTTGAGCAGATGGAGTGCTTGGTGGAAGTTGCTGGCGTCTAATCAATTCAGTATCACAAGGACTGTAGGCTGGGAAGGTTCTCTGCTGATATTGTTGAGTTCCAGCTGGAGCATATTGACACTTGAACTTGTCGAAGTAAGAGGCGGTTCCAGGAGTGGTCTGCCAGACAAGATGGGCATCAGTTGGTCCGGTGGAGATGACTTGAGCCGGTGGTGGAACAACCAAAGATCCTCGAAGAGAGGTTTGGAAGACAACATCAGGAGACCACGGGCCGGCTCCTCGAGAAGTATAGGCTCTGATCTTGAACTTGTACTTGGTTCCTGGCTGAAGATTGTGAAGTTCGACTCTGGTAGTGCGAATCGTATCAGTGAACCGTTGATCAACCGAATATCGATCGGCTGGGATGACTTCGTATTCGTATTCGGAGATATCTCCATTCGTATGGACACATGGGGGAGCATGCCAGCTGATGGCAGCACTAGTATCTCCCACAGTATCGACACGAATGTAGGCTGGAGCAGCAGTTGGAACCGAGGGCTCAGTTTGGACTTCTCGAGTCACTCGTTCACCAGCGATGTTCGTTCTGGCTGCAACTCCGATTCGGTATTTGGAATGAGGTTGCAATCCGCTGATTCTGTAGGTAGGACCTTGACTCATCACTGTTTGCACGGTGCCGGCCGAATTCTCACACATTCCCTTGTTGACGAGCTGGTACGTCACTTCGTATCCGACGATTTGACCGTTTGGATTCTGTGGCGGCCTCCAACTGAGTTGGATAGAGTCGTGGGATGGGTAGACTTGGACGTCCGACACAGCACCAGGAGAAGTTGTTAGAGTTTGGGAGGCGGTGTTACGAGACCAACCAGAGGAACCGGCCGAGTTTGCGGCTTGGACCTCAAATTGCCATTGAGTATATGGCTTGGAGTCGAAGACAACGGATGTTTCGCCGTTCGTGACGTTCTTGTAGCCTTGAGTTTCGGGACTACTGTACTTGACCACATACCACAGAGAATTACAATTCCACTCGGCTTCGGAGATGGGCTAAAATTATGCCATTGATTCCGCAAGAAATTTCCTTACCTCCCAGCTAAGACGGATTTGATTTGGACCCAATGGAGTGACAAGAACATTCGTCGGAGGTCTTCTTGGTGGGTAACATTGCCGACTTGTCTGTACACTAATCGTAGGCGAGACAACAATCTCAACTCCGCGGTTGTCAATGCCTTTGACTCGAACTTCGTAAGAGTTTCCTTGAGGCAAATCAGCAAGATCAACAGCATATGGTCGTTGCCAGCCAGAGTAAGGAATCTAAATTCGGATTTAAATTAATTCCGTATATAAGTACCTGTTGACGATGGATATTCCATGTCGGTTGAGTTTGGGGTTTCCATTCGACGCGGAAGTTGGCCAAGGTATCCGGGGCATTCTGAACGGCTTTCCATGTGATTCGAGGCACTCCGCCAGTCGTGCTGACGAAAGGCCCTTCAATCAGATCGGCTGAACTTGACGATGCTGATGTCGAGACGGACGTCGACCAAGGAGAAGCTCCGGCGGAGTTGGCAGTGCGAACTCTGACAACCCATTGTTGACCGGGTTGAGACATGAACACATGGCTAAGAAGACGGCCTTCGACCTTGATTGGCTCGGCGTAGATTCTTGGCTCATCGACCTGAATCTCGTAGCTGATTTCCCCACAGTTCCAGGTGTTCTGTGGAGGCTGAACCCAGGTCAAGCGAACGTGTCTGGCATCTGGCGCATCCACGGTAACATGACTTGGAGGACGAGATGGTGGTTGGCAAGTTGATTGAGCAGAAACTTCAGGACTGGTGAAGAGGACGTAAGAGTTTCTGTCGAGAGCTTGAATCTGGATTTTGTAGTTTCCGCCAACAACCAAACTGGTCAGAGCTTGGCTGTAGCTTTCGTTGTCACCGACATACGGCACGATTTGTCTAGAATTTTTAGTATTATGTTAGAGTTGGGATAAGATGTTAGTTTATCGGCTAGCCCTCTCTTACCCATAAGGATTCCATCCCGTTGAGTCGGATCTGTAGAGAACACGGTATCCAAAGACTCCACGCCCGTTTCCGGTGCTCTTCCAGTGCACGGTCAAGCCGCCTTCACGGCCTTGCGAAACGTGCGGGGTGGACACTAAGGCTGAAGCAATCGAATGGTTAATGAAAGCGCTCTCTTCATCGAGTGGAACACGGCATAACAGGGACAAAAGGACAGACGGAAGAAGAAAGGCAATTGGCCGGAACGACGGACAATCGGAAAAGACACGACAACGGTGTGCACTTTGAGGGACAGTAGCTTACAACAACAACGACAACAACACACGGAAAAGGTGGCGGGAAGAGTTAGTGGGGGAGGAAAGGAGATGGAGACGAAAAGCACACGGAGAAGCACAACAACAACAACACGCTACAAACCTCCTCTGGCGTGGTCGGGGTTGCCGTCGAAGTTGCTGCCTTCGCGGCACCAGAAGTCCGTACGGGGATCGCAGATGGAACGGCGGACCCGATGATGAGATTCAGTATTAACAACACCAGCACCTCGAGCTTAAAAGATTCGCGGTTATCAGGGTTCCTATCAAAGACCTTCGATTTGAAGAAATTACAATGTAAAAGACGGCTAGTGACTTGATAATAACCTGTTGTATCGACAAAATGAATGGTTTCTTCAGAGAGTAAATTTGAAGATCTCAGGACATACGAGAATGAGGTAACAACAAGATGTACAAATAACATACGGTAAAGTAACAAAGGTGAAAATTCGAAAACTTGGGTAAATTATAATAAGCAAAAACCAGACGGATATCTCTGCCATAGATGACCGGCCTGGACTCCCTTACCTCCTCGGCTGATATGGCCGTTCGTTGGCGCGGCTGCTTGCTGTTGGCCATCAAGATGTGGAGGCTGAGGACCATCGCCTATTCTGAGAAACTCGGTAGCAGGCCCAGGGCCAATCTTATTGGCGGCGCTGACCTTCAACTCAACGCTACTTGGGTTCTGGACTTCGAGGAAAAGTTCGCGAGTCTTTCCGTTAACAGTCTGTTGGATGGATCCGTTATCGATCATTCCGCTGATCACAAAGTAAAGACCACAGTCACCGGAATCGGCGGGGTAATCCCATCTGATCTTGATGCTTTTGGCGGTCTCAACGGTAAGCAAAACATTCTCTGGAGTTTTTTGAATCCCTAGAAACAAGATCAAAGGTTATGTAAATGCATCCTGTAGCTTACTCTCGCACTTATTGCTGAGCAATTGAGGAGCTGACAACACGAGGGATTCAGCGTTTGCGCCAATCGCTCGAACTCTCAACTCAGCATTGCTTGACAACAGAGCCGACCGGTCAATCAGTTGCTTGTAGATGGTCTGAGATTCCGAAGCCGGCACGTAGTTTCCAAATGGCTTCCATTCCTCTTCTTTCTCGGGTTTCTGTTCCACTTGATAGGCACGGACCTTGCTTTGATCTCCTTTCACAGACCAAGCAACGCTGATTTTAGCGCCAAGATCTTGGATTTTGGTGTCGGCAACCGACAAGTCTTGAGCTGGAGCTTGAGCTTCGGTTTGGGATCCCTCGCCCGATGGGATGATATCGTCTTGACCCTCTGCAAACACGGTATACGTTTAGTCAGTTAGGACCAACTAACCGGCCTCGACAAGAATGAAGAAAAGCGGACTGCCGTGTGAGGTCCAGTCGCCGGATTTTAGTTCATAGATTAGCTGCAATTAATTCAAGCGTCACAACAACACACTGCAAACAATCAAGCCTACGTCGCTGGTGTATTGTTGGCCGTACTCCAGGTCGCGCAAATCATAACAGAAGTCGGGCGTCGCCGCGACGTTCTTCGGGCATTTGAAGAAGGAAGCGGGCTTGTGGACGTTCACCCACTTGTCCTCCTCCGCCTTCTTATAGGACAGCCTAAAAGCGGTGTTAATGGAAGAGTTACGGGAGTCAGTGCGTACTTAAAACTGGCGATATTGTCCTCATGCTCGGGCAGGGGCGTCCAGACAAGATAGGAGCGTGGTGGCGCCAAGACAATTCGCAGACGGTAAATGTTTTCGGCTTCTGAAAGAGTGGCATGTCTGGGTCTTTCTGGTGGCCTGATTTCCCCTGATCGCTCTAGTGCTTTGTGTATTGTGCAATGTTTTGTTTTGTACATCATTTATTGCCGATTTCTTAGAGAATCTTTTCCGATGACGCAATTCCGCTGACAAAAGCCCCTCGCTTATAACTTATTACTTATTAAATCGCCTTTTTTGTACGTTAGCAGAAACATTTTCGCTCCGCTTTTATGAGGCATCCGAGCGTGAAGGATGAAATAATTAATTAAACGAGATCGTTAGCGCCTCAGGCGACAAAAAGCGAAAAGGTTGGCGAAAAGAAGGCGCGGATAGTACCTATTACACATTAGCGTCAGACTTTGGAGGTTCCGAAAAAAAAGAAATAACTCCATTAATATCAACGCTATCATTGGTTTCAACCAAAAAAAAACGCCGAGCGCAAAAATCAACAACAAACAAAAAGAAAAAAGAATGGAAGAAAAGAAAGCGGTTGTAAACAAACCTCGAGGCACCAAATCAAAGCTGAGATGTCGCTGTCGACACGCGGTCCAGAACGCCGACACGCTTAGTATATGAAATAAAAAGCGGCTTGTTAGTGGGTGTTAAACTCAGAAGCATTGTTAATTGTTAATAAATCATGTTGATAAAGGGAATAGGGACTGTAACCTACCAGGAGCATCCGACGTGATGGTCTCAACGATCTCGGACCAGGGACTGTGACCGTTCACGAGGCGGGTGCGAACGCGGAAGCCAAAGTTGGTCTCAGGAGCGGCGTCGTCGATGGTTACGGTGGGATTGGGGACGAACGAAGTCTCGTCGACAATTCCATCTTCCTTCTTCCAGATCTGCAAGAAAATTTGTTCATGATTCAACAAGACTTTGCACAAAATGCAGCAGACAATATTGCCAAAACTTTAAGCTATTCCTTACCGAATACTCGTATCCCAGATCACTCGAATCACTGCCCTCGCATTCAGGAGCGTCCCAAGTGAATGTCAGCGAAGTCTTGGTTGCCTTGGCTTTCACATTCTTCGGAATACCAGCGACTGAGTTGCAATTGTTCGGACTGGCGTCATGAACCAGCACGGACTTTGTTGTCGCCAACGCCTTCTCAGCATCTCCGACCAACACAACTCTCACAGCAAACGCCTTGTCCAACTGATTCGTTTCAACACTAAAACTGTCTTCTCCATTGAAGTCTCTATCAGTATTCACTCGTTCCCATCGGGTCGAGTTGTCCGGCTTGAATTCGACGATGAATTTCTTGACAGGCAGTTCTGTAGCGGGTTTCTTCCAGTGCACTGTGTATTGAGTTCCTGCTCCAACAACGACGGGGGTCTCATCAATCTCGCTGATCGGTTGATCCGTGGTCGAGAAGACTAGGCGATAGACTCTTCGGGGTTCATGATCAACATAGGCGATGACTCCAACTTCGTAGTCAGAGTTGGGAGAGAGTTCGTTGAAGTGGAAACTGTCCTTTTCTGGCTCCACTCTGGCTCTTTCGATCCGTTGGGGAGCATCGTCTTGGAATTCCACAAGGACTACCTAAAATATGCCGTAATATTTTTTACATGATGATTTAGAAATAATGATTTGATCTTTTTAATTTTGCAAATTTTTTTCTCAACTTTTTTTCCAACTGTTCTCTAATTTATTCACCGAAAGTCGACCAATCTAATTAAGCTCTTTTTATGGGTAATCTCCCGCTTCCCTCTTTGTGATAATCAAAAAGAGATAACCCCCTTTATTCGAATCCATTAGCGAGGACAACGCATAAAGGAATCGGCTCTTACCTCGTAATGTTGGAGGCGTTCGTCATCCAAATGTTTCCAGCGGATCCGCACTTCCTGGTCGGACCGATATTCGGCTTTGATTTCGGAAGAGGCCTCGGGCACTGAAATTGCGAATATTGGATATGAAATCACACAAAAATACATGTAAATACAATATCAAAATCATCATTTCGAAACTTTGCAAAAACCTTTCTTACCTTCTCCTTTGGTCGACACCGTGATCAGCTCCTCGTTCCAAGGACTTGTAGCATGTGATCTGTCGACAGCTCGAATCCTCACCACATACTCGGTGCCTGACAAAAGATTGGTGACACTGGCGGATGGCTGAGCAACCGTCATTCGGTGGACATCGAATCGTTCGTTTTTCAGCCCTCTCAACTCGATCTGATACTCGCCAACACTTCCGCATTCTGGCGGCGACCACGACAACGCAACGCTGTATTTGCCTCGTTCTTTGACGTCGAGATCGCGGGGAGCTGTGATCTCATCGCCATCGCATTTAATGCTGACAATTTCGTTGCGAGCTCGGATTTCCGGCGTCTCCACAAGGACTTCGTTTTTGTCGCCTAGGACCTTGATCCGGACAAAATACGAGATGCCAGTTGGAAGCTTGGGGATCTGGAATAAGATTGTGATATTCATTTAGGTAGATGAGTTCAAGGGGATTGAAATGTCATCATTTTTTGTCGGTCAATTTGAAAGTCCAAGGATGAGATTTAAAGCTTAATTCAGCCTTTAAATCTGCATTCATCATCTTCTTAATGCTTATTTTCTATTTCGATTTTACAAGTGGTTTCCCCACTCTCCTTCACCTTGCCTCCCTCAGTCCTACGGTATCGTTTTTTGCCTTAAATTTTGATTATTTACTTTTTGTTCCAGCGGTCTTCTCGCTTGCAATTATCAGGCTGTTTGTTGTTTAGAAGGGAGCATTTTTTCTGCGCGAAAAGGTCGCTCAAAATAAATGAAGACATCACACGTCGACGGCTGCGAAACCGCCGTCTCTAATTGTGACATTCTCGGCGAAATCGGACGGATGGAAAAAGATGGGAGAAGCGGGTCCCCCCTTCCCCCCAAAGACCCCGCTTTCCGTGCCATGAAGGCGAGGAATTGCGGGTGTAAACCAGTTCCGTGAGACTGTTAAGAACTGTCCCATCGAGTCCTTCATTAAACCCCCAAAAAATGAATTGTGCGATGCCTTATTGCCCGGGGGTGGTGTAAACAAAAATTGGAGAGAAAACCGTTTAATTTCGAGAAGATTCAAGGGAAGTAAACAAATTGTGTTCGCAGGTCGTGGAATGCGCGGATAGTTAAGGGTTCGCAGAGTGATCTAAGCATGTCTCATGACTAGAAATTACTGTGACGTCATTCAGAGTCACAAGTAACACCAAAAGATATCAAATTTTTAATTGAAACGCTAGCTTCTACGTCTATAACTATCAGCGAAGATGAATATCAAGGTCATTCCCGAAAGTTAACGGTTTTTTGGTTTAAAACTTTTTATGATCTTCGAAAATTATGCCAGAGGCAGAAAAAGCCTTAGTGAAATATGAAAAAATCTTGAAAAATAGACTCACCTGGACGCGATATTGATGATTGGGGCCTTTGTATGGGATGACGCCCGCATGGACATTCCATTGATTGTCCTTCTCGGCTCGGTATTCCACAATGAATCCGCGAATACTCGAATCGGGATGGTCTCCGCTTTGAATGCCTTCCCATTCAACTGTGAGCAGACTCTCCGTCCCTCTCACATCCCTTTTCGCTCGTACTAATTCTGGAAAAAAAGTGAAAAAACTGTATAAAAATAAAAAATTTGGGATTTTTAGAGGAAAAAGCAAAAAAATGACTAAAAAATAACTAAAAAATGAGCAAAACTGCTCAAAAAATTGACTAAAAGACAGTGACTTATTGCGAAAAAGTTAGAGATTTTTGAACTTACCTGATGACTGTGCTAATGGTGCTAACAACAGGAAAACGGCCAAAATTGTGGCCCTACTTGTCGGCCAACGCGGCCTTTTCCGAGGACAGGGCGCACTGGAATTATCCATCGCCCTGTCGTTGGTCTGGCCCTGTTGTTCAACTGGAAGATCAAGAATTAAAATCCGAAAATTCAAAGTTCAAAAAATCTCAAAAGAACACGAAATCCCCCCAAAAAACATTATCCATTGATTAGTGATTAAGCCAATCCCTGGTGATTAAGAGCCCCTCCATTCTCCCCAAGCATTATTCCATCATCGAAAGGGGAGAGGGAAGAGCATTGCCCCCCTCCTCAACCCGCCCCGCTTCGAAGAAATTCCAGAGATTGGGGCGGGTCTCGTTGATGAAAACGAAACCCAAACGGGGGGACTAATAGGTTGGCTGGCCCCTCAAGACAAGGCCCCTGATGAATGAGACCGTACGAAACTCCGGCGAATACAAAAGGCCTACTTTATAAGGGGTGGGCAAAACGATTCAGGAATAAGTCGAGAAACTCGAAAATAACCGGCTAATTGCAGCAGAAAAGGTTGATTGAAGGGGTGAAATTTGATAAAAAAAAATCAAGTTCAAGGTAAATTAAAGTCGTCAAAAAATTAGAACGTTTACAAAAAACAAACCCTCGAAAAATAGTGTAAATCAAACTGAAATCTCATCAAGAATGATGAGAATCCCACCTTTAACCCCTCTAAATCACCGTTAAATTCAAAATGCTCCACCAAATACCCATAATATTCAAAAACCGGTAATATTTTTGACAAAAACAGCAACAACCACGACCGCTGATCGGATATGCATCCATCACAATGTAAACAAAACCGACCACGATTTAATCACGGCATAACGGATCCGACAGCACACGACAATAAGGCTCTGCCCACCTTCTAATTAATTAGTGACTATACACGGGAAACGTTGCAAAAATTGTCTGGAATCAGGAAGCTTCTGGTTTTGGGTGAAAAATGAGGGATTAATGGTAGGGAAAAGGGTTTTTTGGAGGTGATTTAATAAAGGTTTAAGGTTGAGTTGGGAAAAATTGTTGAAAGTAAGGGTCCATAGAGAAAAATACAAGAATAGTCAAAGAAATACCCCTTGAAATTGGTTTTTTCATAGTCAAAAATGTTGCTATTTGCTAAGTAATAGCAAATAGCAACATGGGAAATGCCCAAGGTGTGAAAATCAGATTTAAGAGGTGGTAAAAATTTCTCTGACAGAATCTTCTCACTCGCTGTAGTCTTTTTTCCTAAGGTAGATGTTGAAAATCTTGGCAGATGCAGACTAAAAATTACTTTAATGAAATTGAGGATGGTATGACCTAAATCATGCAGTTAATATTGAAGGGTTGTTGGTGTAAAATACGATGGTTTTCAATGTTAGTTTATCTTTCATAAATTTTCAGTTTTAAAAATGCCTTCTTCGATAGGATAAGGCACAGTAAAAATCAAGAGTACAAAATATATTTAATAAAAAATTAGCGATTAATTTCTCTCCCCTTTCCTGCCCTTTCTTCTCCTAAACATGAACTTCAGCAAAGGCAGGATGATCTAAAACAAATTAGACGGAGGTTATGTTTCCTGAATCCACTCCGCCCTCGCCGAGGGTTCAGAACGACGCAAAAAAGCAGATTAATTAGCGTGGGAACATTTGCAAAAAACCGCCTGCGCCAAACGGGGTTTCATCGCCAACGGCGCGCGCGCGCGCCAAAGACCGCTCGAAACAACATGAGAAGCACACGGAGGAAAGAAGGAGGAGGAAGAGGGCGACGATCGGATCGAGAGCCGCTTCCTCAGTCATGTTTTTTGTCGGCTAAAAACATGCCCGCTACCGGCGGCGGTCGCCATTCCCGACGGCGCACCGACCCCTGACACCGCCGCTTTTTGTTGTCGGTCCACGTCGCTAATACAAATCACCTGAGGCGGAAACGCGACAAAATTGCAATATTCAAATGGCGAGCGCCCCCCACTTTCACTGCCATCGACTCCTTTTGTTTAGCGAGTACAATGCAGTAAAAAAATACATAGAGAGACTCTCGCGATTAAATAGAACAAGGATGAAGCAAAAATTAAAACTTTTGGGCAAAGCAAAAAAGGCTATAAGAGTCATCCGCCGAGTTACATAAAAATTGCAACAAATATCCATAAAAAACAGCAAAAATTTTAGCTTATGCTTCGTTGCAAGGACTGATATTCAACGATATATTGACAGTCTGAAGAAGGTCAACTTGTGAAAAAACAATTTCGGTCTTATCTTATTGCTGCAAAACAACAAGTTTATGCAAACATGTCTAATAGCCTTTTAATTTATGATCCGAGAGATCGCATCAAATAAAAATTTTTTGGTCATTTTCTACCTGAAATTTTCAGAGGTTGCTGCAAAATCCAAGCTAAAAATTTCCAAAATATCCTGGAAAATTATGGTCTCTAACTGTGCCATGTTTCGCAAAATCAATAAACAAATCTGGCCAGCTAAACAACAGTTAATTCAGAGCCTAAAATAAAATTTTTCCGCAAACCCAAACAGAAGCCAATAGCCAAATTAATCCCCTATCAATATTCAAATGCCTGGATGCGTTTCGAGCCCTCAGGCAAGACGCGCGCAACCCCGATCAAATATTTGGACAAGAGACGACAGAAACAGTGGAATGGGGGGAAAGACACCCCGGTTACCGCACAATGTAAGCGAGCTGGCTCAGGAAAGCGCGCAAGAAATTAAGTCGTTCCAAGTCGCATCCAGGATCATTCATATCACAGTGGGCATGGAGTAAATGGGTGCGTTACGTGTGCGGGGATTAGTGGGGATATTGAGGGTAAAGGGATCAAAGTATCGAAAAAATCGCTTTTCAAAACAAATTAGCAAGTAGAAAAAAGGTTAGGACGCTTTTTGATGACGTAAAATTTGACATTTCTGATTATTTTAGCCATTCTTGAAAATCAAAAAAATCTTAATTTATCGAATATTCTAAATATTTATTAAAAACATGCCTTTCTACTCTTATAATATCCTTATTACCCATAAAAAAATTAAATAAACAATGATATCGAATAGAACTAATTAGACGATCGGTCTCGGAAGCAATATCACTCCCCTCTGACGTCACAACCCGTCATATCAGGTAGTTCTCCAGCCTCCAACACCCCCAAAAAAATCCGTTGACACTTTTGGGATTGCGGGTTTCGGGGGCGGATCAGCGAATTAAACGCACGGACAGGTACGCAGCTAATAAAATTATCGAAAAAGTGGAGAAAATGTATTATTATTGTAGGGGAAGGTCGCTGTGGCTGATAAAGATGGCGGGATTAATCTCGGTCGGGTTTTGGGGTGCGCAATTACCGGAAGGTCAATTAAGGTCGGTCATCGGTTTGTGTTTGGGGCGATGGAGATGCGGGCGATTGCCACTCCCCGCGCCCGCCCCAAACCCCAAACCGCAATCCTCCACCCCGGCGGCTTCGTCCGTCTCCATTCCCGGCAGCGGGAACGAAGAAGGAGAAGAAGCTGAAGCAAGAAGCCGAAGGCCCGTCCCACCCCACCACCACCACCAAACCCAAACGCATTCTTTTCGCAGCCGTCAACAAAACGCGATTTTAAAACAACAAGAAAACCTAATTTGGTCGAGGAATCGGCTCCAAATTGCGGGCTGTGGAATGATAATGGGGAAGGGTTTGGTGGCTAGGGGTTTAACAGTCATGCTGACAATAATGATCAAGTAGTATTCGCTAGAATAGTAGTTTAGTCATCATGGAGCGTCAAAATAGACATTTGCCGTTGCAATTCTGTGCAATACATTGCCAAGTAATAGCAAGATGTCTGATATGTCTCAAAATTCGAGGAGAAGAGATCTTCAACCGATCAACTTTGTTTATCGGGGTCTTTGTTGATTTAAAAAAGTTAGCCTCCTTCTTCCAGAGAAAAGTTCAAATTGCTGGTCTCCGACTTATCAACACATTTGTCAAACATTTTTGGTCTTTGTAAACCCTATCGCCACAAAAAAAAGTTCCAAAAAAGTTTCGCGACCCCCACCAGAATCCCCGGGATCCCCGCAATTATGAATCCATCACAAATTGCAAAAAACGATAATCCGAAAGTGATAAAGGCAGTTTCCGGGTCATTCGCAACAACTCCGAAGCCAAGCCCAGCCCTCGAGGCCCCCCAGGCATGTCAACGATCCTCGAGGCCCGGCGGGTCAAGGCTCTCGAGTGGGGCGTACATATCCCTCCAGCCGGGGTGCTGACAAATCTGCGCAAAGGACGACAAGCGATTGAAGAGTGGGGCGGAAGATGGGGCCGCTGATCTCGGTGGCTGCAATGGCCGACAGTTTGATGCGTGGGATGAGGCGGGGATGCGCTAGCGGGGGCTCGGCTTTGTCCGCGCAAGAACACCTTAGGGCTTTCGGGTTTTGTGGAATGCGCTGTTTTGTGTGTGTGCTTGTGGCGACGCAACTGACCGCAATGCCATTGTTGCCGTCTCGTTTTTTGCGCATTACTAATCATGGGGCGGCTGTGCATTGTAAGTGCGGTGATCAGCGGGCCTCCTGGAGCGCGCTTAATGAGCGCCCGAAACTCCTTCGTTTGCGGGGGGCGCGACATCGACCCGAGCAGGCGGCGGCGGCGGAAGAAAGGCAATGTGAAAGTGTGATCCTGTCCATAATGGCGGCGACATTCAGCGCGCTTAATGACGCCTCGGGAACGCCATTCGCGCCGCTCATTCCGATCAATGCAGATAAAGGCATGGGAAAGGCCCTCCGGGCATTCCTAGTCCATCATCGCCGACATGCCCCACAAAAGAAGTGGGGGGAAGAAGCAACCAAGAGAAACCGCCAAACCGATCTCTTCAGCAGGAAAAAAACACATTTACCCAACCGAGGAATGCCCCCTTCAACGATCTAAAGCGACGAACAGGACAAGATATTTGGGTGTAGCTGCGAATACACTCGGGTCTGCACTGTTCGTGGAGACAGTCAATGGAATGCGAAAAGAGTGGGTTCCATGAGCAGAAAGCCTACTTAAAATCGAATTCAGGCAAAATAAATTGAAACAGGCAGTGGTCCAAGTGCAGAAAACTGATTTTTAAAAAACACGGTACAAATTGAGAACAAACTCTTCAAAAAATCGAGACTTCGAGGCCGCCCCTTGCAGAAACTTCCGAGATTTTTGAAGTCAAAAGATTTCTCAGCGCTCTGCAAGACTGAAGACAAAACTTTCAGAAATTGATACACGATGCTTTCTAGAGCTATCACAGCTCTCATTACATCCCAAAAATTTCAAAGACCACCGCCAAATGCCTTGACCTGGCTCCATCGACGAAAAGACTCTCGGCTTCAACATCAAAGCACCCCCGGCAATTAGAGAGCCCTAGTTTTACCAACGGATGCCCCAAGTAGGACGGGGGTTGAGTCACAAAGACGAAAACGTAAGAATCCCGTGAGCAGTGACCAAAACTAATATTAAATGAGTGGACGTTGTAAGTGCGAAGCCCTCCCTTATCAGGTGTCTAAAGCCGCGCCCCGGTCTCAGCGAAATTATAGGGCCTTTTGATCGCTTTAAAAACGCCTCAGGCCGCCGATAAAACTAAAACTTCGTTTTTATTAGCTTGTAAGTAGTATTACTTGTAAACCGAAAAAGTCGACGCTAATGACCTAATTTGGGAATTTAAATATTTTTATTTTAAAACTGATCGTAATTCCAATATTTTACATTTATTTTGCAGTATCAAAGGAAAAGGAGAAAAGCCGAAAAATCGTTTTTTTTTGTATGCTTAAAATTGATGACTAACATTTTGTTTACTTTATACTTTTACTTTCCCTTAGATCCCCCTCAGCAAAACGCAGAGGCTTGTAATTGCCCCTGAAAATATTTTAATTAAAATACCGCCAGAGCAAATTGAAAATTTTTACAACGCAAGGAAGGAAGTGGAAGAAACGGGATTGTAGAAACGAATCAGATACTTTTTGGGGTGTTAAATGAGATAAAATGGGCTTTCGGCGGGGTTCCCGGAATGTGATCTTCATTTATCCGATGGTAATGATCTGGGAATGTAGTTGGCGGAAATTAATTGATATTAGATTTGGATTCTTTTTTTATTTTTTGTAATGATTTTAAGGTTTTCTTGATTTTTTTTGCATTTTTTTTGAATATTTTTTATTTTTGATGTTTTATTGTTGACGATGACAAACCGCTTTTTGCTGCTGACCTTAAAATCAAATTCCTTTTGTCTTTCCATGCATGAAAACAATGATTGTTTACATTTTTGCGGACGGTCATCAGAAAAGGAGCTTTACTTTTTGGTGACTAACCCTGATTGGTCAGAAGACGGAATTTTTGGATTCTTTTTTAAACTTTTTTTGGCATGACTTCCAAAAAAAATTTTTTTTATTAAATATTTTTTTTTTTATTTTTTAGCCAAAAAAATTCAAAAAATATTTTAACTTTAAAAAATTTTTCCGACATGAAAAGTACGCTTCTTCTTTAAAAATAAAATTTCTACACTTATCTAACCAATGTAAGAACTGTAAATTTACGCACTAAGACTTCCTGCCTCCACCAGAACACAAACAAATTACTCATTTCTGTTGAGTAATCCACGTCCACGCCCTTTTTCAGGGCTCCGTGAACCTTTTCAGACCCAAACTCTTTGAATGTCAGACTCCCCGTAAATACTCTTCCATCACTTCCACAACTCCAACACCATCTGTCAAGTTGTAATAAACAGAGAATTGAGTCATCTCCGAGTAATTAACAATGTGTAATTAAACGAAAAAAGATTATTCTGTAAAATAAAAAGTCAACGGTTTCAAATCAATTAATTTGGAAGCGAAAAAATTGTCAAAGAATCTTAATTGATCGAAAACCGAAAGGAAAAGTTTAATTTGACGGTTCAACTAAATAGTCTTTATAGAGCAAGCTCATTTGAATTTTATTTTTTCAATTATTTTAGGAAAAAAATGAAATAAAAATTTTTTCGGCCAAAAAAATCATTTGGTTCTTGAGCAAATTGGAAGAGACGATGCTGACAATGGAATGGGGAAATAAGATTATTGTTTTTATAGTCGTAAAAAAATGTGAAAGAAATCGTCAAAAAGTAAACGAAATGACTTTTATTACGAGAGGAACGGTAATTTTATCCAAAAGAAAATTCCAATAAAACGTGTTTGGCAAACGAAAAATCAGTTAGCAAGGGAAGCTAATCACGTATGACGCTCAGATTTTCTTTACATTTACACACTTTGGGCACAGGCCACATATCAATTTCTAGAAGTTTTAGCTGGCGCTTTGCAGGCGCAGCCGATATATTCAACGATCTTTTCGACAGAGAAAGAGAGAGAGAGAGAGAGAAAGAGAGAGGGAGAGAGAGAGTGTACGTTAAGAGCTGCCAGAGAGAAAAAACACAAGAAAGTGACGCTTTTTTCGACCTAAAAATCTCGATTGTTTCTGCAAAGCGCGAACTAGAAGCATATATTATAGAAAAAAATCTAAATTTCGCCTGTAAACAGAATTCTGGAAAACAAACCCCTCCATAAATTGTAAATAAGTGGAAAACGTTAGATAGCGCTTTCAGTAGTGAATTAAAATTTAGCGGGAAAAGCAGCAAGAATTTTATGATAAGAAGCAAAGCTGAAAAATACACAACATAAACACATTCAAATCTCTGTAAAACAAATTGCAACCTATAAAAACTATGTGCGTTTTAGAAGGTTTCGCTTACTCCCCTGTCCGCAAAGATCGTTGAATATCACGGCTGCGCCTGCAAAACGCAAGCTAAAACTTTCAGAAATTGATTTGTGGCATATTCCAAAAGTATGTACAAAATTTCAAGAAAATCTTTGCACTTGGAGAACTTCCCTTGTTAACTGATTTTTCGTTTGCCAAACACGTTTTATTGAAATTTTCTTTTGAAAAAATTACCGTTCCTTTCGCAATAAGTCATTTCGTTTACTTTCGACAATTTCTTTCGCATTTTACGGCTACAAAAACAATTACTTTATTTCCTCATTCCATTGTCAGCATCGTCTCTTCCAATTTGCTCAAGAACCCAATGATTTTTTTGGCCGAAAAATTTTTTATTTCATTTTTTTTCAAAAATAATTGAAAAAATAAAATTCAAATGAACTTGATCTACTACCCAACACGATCAGTTTTACCACCAAATACTCGCAAAAAGTTCTGTATTCTTGGCCAAAAACAACAAAATTCTTGACTGTGCCGAGAAAAAAATCTCCATGAGAGAGAAGAAATTTTCGCAATATGGCGGCAATGTTACGCCGTATGAATCAAATATTTGGCATTCCTTGAATGGGAGCTGTTTTGCCAGACAATGCGAAAAACATTGTATCGCACCATCCTTATTTGTATACTATTTATATCAACAAATAACAATGTATTCTAAACCGTCCAAAAATTATCACCACGCCATGGCCGCTACAGTATTTGCAGCCGGACCCTCTACATGTTTGATTTTGGCAACTAGGAGATCTCTGAAGGATGGATTCAGGCTCTCCCATTCTTCTCGGACTTGAAGATATTCTGACTCCAGAAGATCTCGTCTTGTCGCTTGTTTATAAACTTCTTTGACCTTCAAAACTCGCTGATCTTGGAGTGCTGGTTCAGGGTTCCGGATCTGCCCGCCTCCATTTAGACAGCCTAAAATTTCTTTATATTGTAGTAGCCATTTTCTTACTAAAATTAAATTTTCACTCATTTAACGGGCTAACTTTTATTCCTCGGTAAACCTCAAGCCCATATTTACAAAATAAAGTCCAAAAATCACAATCCCATTAGTTGACTCACCCTTCGGACAGGCCATTACTTCGACGTAATCGACTTCATTTTTTCGCTGTTGGATACGACGAACCAGATTCTGGATGTTCCGAAACCCGTATGCTTTGAGCAGAGTCAGGGACTGGCCGTTCGTCAAGTTTAATGTGAAGCGCTCAAGATCGTTTTGGCTGAAATTGCGGGGGATTTAATTTGACATGAACAACAATTTTGTCATTTTAGAAACTGTGTTGGTAAATGATATCCAAAAAGTTCAAACACTATGAAATCAGAGAAAACGCCATAAAACTCCCTCAGAAATCCATTTAGTTCCATATCACTCATCTGGGAAAAAATTTTCATCAAATTTTGACCTAAGTCATCATGGATAATATATTGCTCCTACCTTTCTGTTTTGACATCAACCAATTGACTATTCTCCTTAAACGTCCTTGTCAACGCATCTAAAATAAATTTCGTGTATCCTCCCGACGTTTCTCCTTCGTAATCACCAATAACTTCACCAAATTCCAGAGAGTTCAGCCAATTAATCTCGTTTCCTGAGGTCATCAAGCCTCCGTCATGCTCAAATTCCTTCAACAATGGAAGCAATTCGGCTGAAATTAAATTGCTGTTTCTTTTCTTAACATTACATAAAATGTCATCGCAGAAAACCACAAAAACTTATGCTATACATGCCATCAAATATAGAAACTTACAAGGAGTGACAACACAATCAGTTTCTTGAACATCCACTCCATTTACCGAAAAATCAGCCCTCGAAGCCTCAAGTTTCTTATCATAGCATGGCATCAAGGCTACATGGTATACACTGCGAGGATCAAGATTCATTTTTCTGACCAAAAAATCCTTAATTAACGCGCCTGTAATGGCTTGAGGCGATCGTATTGAAGAGATCATAGGGACTACATCATTCTGCTTTCGTTTCTCGGCGTAGCAAACAAATCCTGAAAATATTTTCACCGTTTCTGATTTAAAATTGTATTACACTAGACATCAAGTTCAAAAAATATAAAAATAACATCAAAAAGCTGCCAAAAACAATGTTAAAGCCATATAAATTACCTGGACAGATCCCACTTATCAACATTTCCTTTCCGTTTCGACTTTCTAACCTTGATTTAAGCTCCGTTAACGATTCCATCAACGAAAAATATCGGCCGAACGATGAATCTATTACATAACTCGCTCCTTTTACCTTGAAATATCGGGCAACCATCACAGCCATATCCGAGATACTCATATCCAGTTCGGCTGCCAATGAAGCCAAGGCCTGCGGGGATACTGTAACAAACCCCATTTTATCCGAAGCCAATCCAGAGAGCATTTCTTCAGCTGTTTGGGATTGAATCAGCACAGTCTCTGCGGTCGTTACACATCCACTGCAGGCCAGGCAATCCTTTAGGGTCACCATAATTTTCTCATCAGGTTTTACTATAGGCTTCTTCGATTTCTCTCGGAGCTTTACTAGACTGGACTTGGGCTTGTCAGACTGACCCGGCATGGGTAGAATGCATGCCTAAACGCATAAGAGACGGGTCAAAAAAGCGATATTAACTTACCTGACTAGGAGTGATAAAATCGCTGACATCGGCCAATTTCACTACACCTCCCATCAAAGATATCTACAATAATGTAAGAAACTGCTCTAATATCAACAGAACTGTACCAGAAATATCATGAAAATCACAACTGAATGTCATCAACACAAAGGATTAATAAATTATTTATATTACATTACCCATAATCTAAGCAAAAATAGAATTCACAAATTTCCTGAACCTTGTCGTCCTAATTACTGTATTTGGAACATAGAATGGATTCGCGACCTCATCGGAGTACTGATTATGAAGTTGTTTGAAGTACTAAAAATTCAAAACTTAAAGTAACGGGTATTACAACTTACTGCCCGAATGTCTTGATCTCTAATCGTTGAATCTGCAGCAAAGATAAGAAAGACCTTCACCAAGGTGTTTGTTAGGTAGCCGAAGGTCTAAAGGCTAGATTAATCAACTTCGAAGTGCAATATTTACCTTGTAAGAGTTGTTGGAAAGTAAACATCCTTGGAAAAGTTCTTGCGGACGATTCGATGGGACTTTCTCTCGCTCATCGAGAACATCCAACGACGAATAAGCCATCATTTGCAAAGGAGTCTCCTCATTGATCCGTTCCGGCGAGCATTGAAAGAATATCAAACTTTTCTAAAAATATTTTATACTAGATAAAAGCACTTACCTCCTTGGAAAATATGGCAACGGCCAATGCCATTATACACACAAAATGAAGCAGATCAGAAAGCACAAGGTTTGAGAAACGGAATTCTGAAATTCTATCAAAAAAATTTCTTTAAACAATTTCTAAAAAAACTGTCATCATGACAAGAAAAGTTTAATTTAAAAGAGAGAGACAATGCCTAAATACTGCTACTTCGTATAATCTTATTATCAGAACTTATTGAGAGCATCCTTATTTATCACAAGATATCTTGTTTTTACAGCAATTACCTTGTCTATGACATCTTTTCCGGAAACAAAAACAGTTGACCCATGCAAATAACGGGCCAAGTTTTTCTCTGTCCTCGAACCGCTCCCAATTTTTCTCGGAGCAGCTTTCGCCAAAGAACCATGCTGGAATTCCATTGATAACCTTGTCAACCAGGTGTCTGCGGCCATCCCGTCTTTCTGTCTCATACTTAACACATTATTCCGTCGCCATGAAGTTCAAACTGCTCACGCTAAACGTGTGGTAAGTAAATTAATAAAGTTGATTGTTACTGTTTAGGTTGTTGCCATACCCATATCCGTTGGGCAGTAAAGATAGGAAATACCGGCTAGAGAAGCTCTGCGAAGAGCTGAAGGATTCAGACTATGACGTGATCTGCCTTCAAGAGGTAATTTTTATTAACCTTTAGAGCTTTCTGAGTTTTAGCTTTGGAATGAGAAAGACTTTCTCTATCTTCACTCTGAGTTGTTGCGCCGGTATCGACATGGTCATTACTTCCACAGGTATGTTTTATTTTTATATTTTTTATCTTGCTTTTAGGTCCGGCTTTGATCTACTTTATTATTTCTGTCTAGTCTCATATAATCCTTTTGTTTTTCAGTGGATTCACTGGAAGTGGAGTTGGAGTTCTGAGTGCTCACAAGATCAAAGGAACGCTTATTCATCGTTATACCTTAAACGGTTTTGCCCATCATGTTCATCGGGGAGATTGGTTTGGAGGAAAGATCGTTGGTATGGTAGAATTGGACTGGCATGGGAAGGATATTGCTGTCTACACAACTCATGTAAGAGGAAAAGCACAATGAAGACATTTGAAATCGCATTTAAGCGTTTTTAATATTGTATTATACATGACCAAATTTCAGTTACACGCCGAATATAACCGAGAAAACGATTTGTATCTTCCTCATCGAATTGCCCAGTGTTTTGAGCTTGCCCAATTTGTTCGATACACGAGTAGAGCCGCAGATATGATCCTCTTAGCCGGTGATTTCAATATTGAACCAGATGATTTGGGATATTTGATTATTCGATATGTCGGGAACTTGTATGACGCTTGGGTGAACCGCTCCAATATGGATGACAGAGACGGGATGACTTGCGAACGTCCGGATAACATTTACACCCCGGATTATATGAGAAAACTGTGTCCGGAAGGGAAAAGATTAGATTATATTATGTATCAAAGTGGAAAGTGTAAGATTCTTAGCTGTTATCAATATAATTATTACTTTTAGCTTGTGTAAGGGTTGAAGATTGTAGAACATGCTTTAATCAGATTGTGGAACCAAAGCCGGGCAATTTTTCGGATCATGTTGGAGTAACGGCAACTTTTAGTTTGAGTGGTGGTAAGTAGTTTATATTATTGTCCATTGGTCTTTAGAAGATTCCACATCAGTCGAAGGAGAATGTCTTCCGAAAGTTCCATTATCAAACGCGTTTTTGGAGAGATCGTTGGCGATTGTTGAAGAAGGCGAAGTCAGGGTTCTCTGGGACAGAAGACTCTTTATGGCCATGTGCATCATCGCGCTGTCTCTAATTATTTTGACCATCAACCTTGAAAACGTCTTCCCCTCACTGATTGTGGCGGTAAGAAAATTCAACGTCCTTTTTCCATCTTTTATGTTTTTATAATATTTTTCTGACGGGAATTTTTGCAGGTTGAGATATCCCGATTCATCCTGACCCTCTTCATAGGTTTCTGTTTATGGCATGGGATTGTTGGCCTGACAATGGAACGAAAAGCACTGCGTGAGACTAAGCATACCATCAGAAACATGCTCAACATCGATTCCGACTTGTCATGAAATGCTTTAAATCTCCCTAATTTAATTTAAGATAGAGTAGATAAAGAATTTTATAGTTGTTCGAGGCGAAACGTGATGTTTCCTTGGTTGTTGACCAAAAATATTGATGGATTTATATTTTAATAGACGAAGTTATACCAAATTTTGATTTTAGATGATTACCCGAGCCCTTTTGGGTACCCGAAGGTCGTTAATGACCTCAGCGTTCCTTCGGAATGACCCAACACCTCCAGAGAATCAGTTGCGAACAGTCGACCCATGGAAAAGAAGAGTGCAATTTGGAAAACCAACAATTCAGAGGTTCGAAGAGCCACAGAAGAAGGTGTTTTATGCGCCAGAATGGGAATTCAAAAACAGAAGAAACGAGGATAAGGAATATAATCCGGCCAAAGAGTATGGAATGACTCCAGAAAAATGGGAATATCAAAATAATGTGAGCTTTTTGACAAGTTTGATATAAAAATTCTAAAATTTAGGCAGTAATCGGTCTAATCTTTAGGTTGTATGGCCAGCGGGTCACATTGTCCCAGAAACTGGACTTCCAAAAGCAGCAGAGGTCTTTCATTGCGTTGAAAATATTCATTCGTCGACTAGAAAAATGTTTTACGCATGCCAATTTGCCTGGAGGATGAATGTGGACGACGCGATTTCACAACTAAAATTCAAGCTGGGAAAAGTGAGTTGAGTTTCAACTTGGTTTTTTTGTTTTTAGGGAGCTGCTTGGAGAGCTATTTATCATCAAGTACAATATAACCAGCGTAATTTTAGACGTCCCTAATCCTGGCCAGCGCTCTAGAAGAGGCCAAGAGCCGAGCAGAGACCGAATTCTACATTAACAACCCGTCAGAGATGTTTGTCGCAGAATGCTTTGCCATTCAATGCAGAATCTTGAAGAGTTACAAAAGACACGCTCGAGAAAATTGGAACAAAACTCGCCATCGATACGTCCATTTGTTTGTGCGATTAGAGGAGGGAGTCGCGCCACAACACAAACGAGCCGTACCAATCCCCCATGGATGGGATAAAATGCGAGATTATTACGCTTATCTTAGGTCCCGAGAGGTCCGGTATTCAATTTAGGAAGAAATTGTTATTGTTTTCAATAAATTGTTGAGTAGTTTGATGTGTTTTGGGAGGTATAAGGGACTTTTCGTTGTTTCGACAGAGTATTGGAAGGTTGTTATATTGTTTTAGATGTATTAATTGTTGGTTTAGATGGTGAATATCGATCAGACCGAAGGATTCGAGCTCTCCCCGTTGGAACAAAACGCTTTGGAGCGAAGAAAACGCCTTGAGGATCTACGGAAAAGAACTTTGGAGAAGAGGAGGAATGGAAATGCGGATGATGAAGAGGGTCCGTTAATGTAAGATTTGATCTTGATATTGGTCATTGAATTTTAGGCTCTTAAACCCGAGGTCTTATAAGACAGTCACCTCAAATATTATCAACGTGGGCGACGAGGTTCGAGATGTTCTTCAGAAGACGGAACAAGATATTCAGACAATTATTGATGATGCAAAGAACATCCAGTTGGGAGATGACTTGGTATGTCATGGATAATATGGCATTATCATTTTAATTTTAGGATATCTCCGTGTTGGCCCCAAAGAAAGTGGATTGGGATCTGAAAAGAGGAATTCAGGAAGATTTGGATAAGCTGGAAAGGAGAACGAACAGAGCCATCGTTCAGATTGTCAGTAAGTAGATTAGACATGATGGTTTGAGACAAAAAGCGATTGTTTTTATAGTTGTTTGTGTTGGAAATTTGATGAGAACGATAGATTCTTTTATTGCTTTACATTATTTATTATTTTGATCTTATTGGATAACTTTTTTTTAATCTTGTTTTAGAAATTAAGTCATCTTCTTGATAGCTATGTAATTTTGAGTTTATTCAATGTTTTTTTCAGGACAGCGCCTACAAAGAGAAAAGGACCTGGACCTCGCTAAGACTGTTGACATGATTCAAGAGAAAGACACGGCCTCGCTCCGTCATTAATAATGTATTCTTTGTAAATATAAATACACCATGGAAATCTCAACTGTCTTTTTTCCTCTTAATTGTTGATGGATTTTTTACTGCAACAGTAAATTTCCGAGATTATTAGGTGATTTATGATGTAGTCAGTGATTTTTGTGGGATTATATGTATAATTTGTCCATCTTTGACCCGCAAATCCTCATGGATAATATCCAATTTTACGACAAAAAGTCATCAAACTTTCTCCCGTCGCCGATTGTCATAAAAGACCCGAAAATTGAAAAAGATGACTCCGTGACGCGGAATGCAGCCAAAAAATTCAGATTTGTTCTCCCAGTCTTGTTTGAGAAGGCGAAGGAATAAGATAACCGAGCCGAGTGCTCGAGGCGTGTGTGCAGTCATTGTTTGTCTTTGCAGAGGACATTCAGGAAAACTTCCAGGTATTAGAGACCGTTTCGTAAGCGCCGCGGGTCATATGGAAGCGATTTTGGATTGTGATTATATTGTAGTAGGTGATCTTATGGGTCCAAAGGGTTGTTTTGATGAATTTATCGAGTCAGTTTTGGGTCACGGAGTCTTATCAAGGAAGAATTGATAAACCAGAGGCAATTTTGTAATCGAGAGATGAAAATTTTTTAGACTTTTTGTCATGAGTAAGATTGGCTGACTCATTAAGCAATCTGAAATCATGTCATATTCTGATTTCTAATGCCTAAGAGCACTTTAAGTCCCTCAGAAACCTCAGACTTCCTTCCTCATGATAAAGGACAAGACAGGAAATACAATCTAAGCAGTTGTATTGTTATATAAAGTGATTCAGCACGTGATCGTGATTTCTGTTTGTTTTTTGCGGGCCTGTTTGTTTGCACAACCTCGATTTAGATGCCATATCTGAATGGTCGAAGGGTGGCGTCGGTCGAGAGGTTTACGGAAATGAGTTTTTCCACCGATCAACAAACATCCATACCCAGGTAGGTGGCGAAGGTCAGAAGCCGAAGGAAACAGGTCTAGACGAGGCTTTGATTCGACAGTACTTTTGACTTCGGGGTTTTTGGGAGATTAGAGGTGAAAAGGAATTTCGAAAGGATTTTATGTTGACTGAAGAATGGAGAGGATGGGCTTGATAAGTGAGGGTTAAAGTCAATACTTTTAAGTCTGTTTTTAAAAAAGTCGAAATGTCAAGTAGATAGCTTTTAGTAGGTCTGCGTTACTAATTCAGCTTTTAGTCATCATTTTCGTAAATTTTTTTGGTAAAGGTCAATCCTACAATTTTTTTTTATTTTTAAGAATCCCTCTGGACCCCTTACCAACTTTTTTGGGATTTTTTGGCAGCGTGCCCAAGTTAAACTTGATAGGAACTATTTCAAATTGTATACACTACTCATAAAAATTGTGGTTTTAATTTTTCTCAATTGTTAATTCAAATCCTAGATCTTTCACCATCTTCCTTTCAAAAAAAAAGTTTTACTGTAGCTTCAGACTTTGTGGTCTTTTTGCCTGAACCTTCCATGTTCTTTACTTTGATAATAGAAGATCTTATTTTTTTCCATATCCCCAATTGTCATCCCAATTTCATTTGTTTCCAGCGAGCGCTCCACCGCCATAGAAGGCCATCAGATGTCGCGCCCTTCTTCCTCCGTAATCCAACCTCCTCCACAGCCATCTTCCGCCACTCCCACTCGCTCCATAATCAAGAATCCCAATCGTTATCAAAATTTACCTCAAAATCCGCAACAATATCGCCCCGACAGTCAATTCCGGCAGTCAAATGAGCCGGTTTATCGGTCTACGATTGATCCTCGCTCCCAAGAGCGGTTATCGTTGAATGGCCAGAAGACCGGGAATGGCGACCGACTAGCCGATGTGTATTCCAATTCCGACGACACTGTTCAATTTGCGGGGAATCTGAGGTCGTTCATCAATAAGAACGTGCCCTTCATGGTGTGGATCGGGCTGGCTGCGTTCGAAATTTTGGCAGGATTGTTTTCAATATTTTTTGGCTCTTATAATTACTCCATGTGCGAGATCCAACCGTTGATGCCATTATATCTGATCCTTTCGGGCAGTGCCTTGATTGTTCATGGGATAATTCGAAGTGCCAAAGCATTCCCAAATCCCAAAAGAAGGTCGAGAAATCGACCGAAAAAGAGCTCGTTGTATCCAGACTTACTTATGCATGGACTGGAAGGCATTGCGCTTCTCTACATGCTGATTTGTGTTATCCTTGGTAAGTGTAATGTAAAATTATATAAAACGTTTCAAAACAATGTCATTTTAAGTAATTTGCTTATCAAAAAAATTTTATTTACAGGTTGTGTATGGGTCTACGGATCGCGGACCCCGTATGTTCAGTTCATGCCCAACATGTTCGAGAGGGATTACTGTGACCAAACCTTATACTGGGTGGCCTGGTGGTCAGTGACCATACATCTCGTCGTATTTGGACTTCTAATACTTGCAGTAATCTTCATTTTGATCTACGGATCTATGATCAACTCCTAAAAATAATATTTGCGGCCATGGTTATAATAAATTTAATTGATCTAATGTTTGATGTCATGTGTAATATTAAAATTCCTTAAAAATTTTAAATTTATCAATTAGTATTTAGTTCCTTGGCCACTGAATTGACCATACAAGTTGCTGATTTCTCATCGGTGAGAAATGACCCACGAATTTCGGCGAGCTGCGCCCGATCCAATGGGAAACCCTAAAAAAATAAGAAAATAAATATTTTGCCCGCAAGAACAACAAGATCCTCGCCCTCTCCACACATATCCCATCGTTTCCATGGATCAGTATGTTCATCAGGCCAAGATTCGCCGTATTGTGAACCGGGAGTGGCCAGAACCATCGGCCAGCCAGGATCCGCCTAGTAAGTTATATTATCCTTGTTTTTTTTTGACGTTTAGGCCCTCCAACAACTATTGGGACTGATGGATGTCCACAGCAGAATGGTGTAGCCGACGTTCCACTTCGGCCGGTCATGAGAAATCGGCCGATCTTTGAGTATTCATCCAAGCACGATGCAAGATTCGATGCTGCTAACTTGTTCTTTGAAACAGTCACTAAAAAGTAGGTGGGATCTCTTCATTTGGATCTTCTGTCTTTAGGGGAATCCCCACATGGATGGCATACATTTTGGCTTTTGATTTTGTGGCCAAATTTGAGTCGGATCTCAATCTGCAACGTGTGGAATGGAGAAGTGATGTCTATGAGGCTGTAAAAACAAAATTCGTGGATCAAGTGTCGCGCCGGATCAACGAATACATGCATGGAGTTCGAGCAAATGAAAATTTAATTCCGGGTAAGGAGAAAGAAAGGGTTTTTATACTAGTTTACTTTAGACTTCCCATCAGATGTGATGAATTTCGAATATTCGCTAGCATCGGCGATCGGATCAAGAAGAACGATGGAAGATCGTTTCGTAGCGTTACCATCTCTGTCACTGATCGAACCGGAAAGGACAAAGGTTAGTTTTCAACAATTTTTTATTATCATTAATCAATTTTAGGTAAAGGTGTCCATAATAATAATTAAACCTGATGTTTTTCCAGGGTCGTGAGAAAGACTCGTTGTTCGCAGTATTCGACGGTCACAATGGTCCGTTTTCAGCGATGTACGCGGCCGCTCATCTGGCCGAATCCTTCCTGGATGAAGAAGAAAAGAATTCAGAAGATACCTTGGACTATTGTGTTCGATCCTATTATCGGACAAATTCCCGGCTCAGACAACGATCGGTGCATGATGGAGTCAAAAGTGGCACTACGGCGGCGATCACCTTCATTCGCGACAATACTATCTACATGTTGTGGGCCGGAGATTCGGCGATCATGTTGATGAAGAAGGACGGAGTGGTCACGCAGTCCGTGAAACATGTGCCGAGCGACGAGTTGGAGCTCAAACGGATCACTGCCGCCAATGGATTTGTTTCCAATGGGAGGGTGAACAATATTTTGAATATTTCGCGATCAATGGGCGAGATGATGGCCGAAGATTTGGTCATCCCCGACCCTGATACCAAAATCCATCCGATCGGCGAGGACGACTACGCTCTGATCCTGTGTTCTGATGGAATTACCGATGGTCTGAACGAGAAGGACATCTACCGGCTTCTCAAATCGCATGCCAAATCCGGCGCCGACTACGGACAAGCGGCCGATGTGTTGCGAAAGACGGCCGAAGACAGCAGCGGGGACAACAAGACGGCGCTGGTCGTCTACCTCAAGCCGTATTCTCAATTCTGTCAAGTTTTTAGCGAGGAGTAATCGTACTTTAACTTATCTTATTACTTTACTACTTACCGTGCCAACATTGTATATATGGGTCTGCTCTTCTAATGTATGTATATTTAATTTCAAATGATTTGGAGATTGTCTACTTATGAACAAAATACATGGCGTTGAACGAGTAAACGTGTGACAATACAATAGTTTGTAGAATTTTCTTTACTAACAATAAGTTAGAGCTTTTACCATGCAAAAAATGTACAAACTGGGAAAGTTTTAACTTACATTATTTTAGATATCTTTAAAAACAAATGGGTGGGTTGTTGGTGATGAAATTGGGGGGCTAATGGGACAGTCGGAACCTTCTTTTGACTTGCTGGGCTCTGTACTCCGCGCATTTATAATAATTAGGATCGACCTGGATGTTGTGGGCGAATCGCCGAACCGAGAAAAAGAAGCGTTATATCCGACATAACATATATGTCCATACCGTGTTGCCAACCCGCGCGCGATCCTAATAAGCATTTTTTAGGCGTCACTGAGCAGACGCTATGTGTTTAAATTATTTCGAAGAATGGATTTTTCCATTTCTCCTAACCCTCAAAAAGATTACCTTTTGGATCTACACGCTAACTTCCCATTTAACGCCTGATTTCTATGAGTTTCTCTTTAAATATTCTTCTTCTCATCTTGTTCCCACGCACATCACATGTGGTCGTACCGAAACGGTGGCTAAACTGCTGGACTTTGGAGAAAAGCCCAAACGTTTTGATGTGGCGCTCAAAGTAATCTCCAAATTGCCAAACGAGGTAAGTGGAAATTTGCAGAGGAAGCGCTCCTCCAAGTGCAATCCTCAGATTATAACCAGTCTTGGCAGACACTTACAGGGGAGTACCCAAAGTGCGACGCGCAGATTTCTTTACCTTTTGCACACACATTAGGCATAGGCCACATTAATTTCTGAAGGTTTTAATTTGCGCTTCGAAGGCGCCGCCGACATATGTATACTCCGCGTACAATGTTTTGACCCCCCGGGGGCCCCCTCCTAACTCGTCCCAAATGCACCAATTCGGACCAAATTTGGTATGTACTCTGCTCACAGGCTTGTAACAAAAAATAACATAGCAGGACATACCCTATAGTTGAATTTTAAAATCTAGATGCAATTTTCGACAATCACCTTTAAAAAAAATCGAGGAAAAAGTTTTGACCCCCCTTAAAAAAGTTAGATATCGCCAGCAGATGCCACCCAAACCTATCGTAATCGACGTCCCATACCTGAATACAGGTTAATAAATGGTTTTCCGTCGAATGCTTCGTTGCATTTTTGGACCTGCATTTATCTTCTCTTTTCGAAAAAAGTGCATGGTGGCCTGGCGGTGTAGATTCGGCAGATACCCTCTTGTCATGTCCAGCTTTGACGACCGATTAGCTCTTTGACCGAAGGGCTAGATATGGTCGTTAGATCCTCAATGTAATTCTTAGACTCCTATTTACTCCCAATAATGTAAAATGTTTCGATTCGACACGTTTTGTAATAGGTTTCATTCACCTTAATCTTGAGTTTGCCGTTACTGTAGATGCCCCCGAGGACGATCAAATCCCCGCCGAGCTATTTGGCACTCGATACGTCTCAGACGTGCACGATGGATGAGTTTCTTAAATAACGTGGGCAAAAATGGCTGGCATTGGATGGCCCACGTAAGAGGCAAATCTCATTTTTTCGGACGCCGGTCAGCGGCAAAAATAATTCGGAATGCTGTGCGCGGAGTATATTTTCCGATCCCTTGTTAGAAAAAATATTAGAAATAAATAAAAAATAAATTTGTGCCACGTTTCATCAAAATGTGAGCGCCGCACTTTGGTACTTCCCCTGTTAGATAGCTCATGAAGTGTATCGACGTCTTTCTGTTTACCAAATAATGGCCCTTTATCATCATGCGGACAGCAGTTTAAGAAACGCCGACCATCGACTTCAAGATTTCTGGGCCAAAAATCAGCGGGAGTGTTGCGACGGAAATAGTAATGCAGAAAAAATTTACAGGTAATACATACAAGTTACTGCGAAATTTTCAGAACGGTTCGGCCCGTTCTGAAAATTTTTAAAGTCCGGCTTGGTCGCCATTCCTAGCGATCGATATTGAACCATATTTTTTATCTTAAAACGCCGCTTTCAGAGTGCTTGCAGACACGGCAAACATAACTAAGCCGTCTGACCCCAAAAGAAATCTCCCGCCTGCTGCCGGTACTTCGTCCCGCCCAGTATCGAATGAAATCAAACGAAATGTCACGAAATCCCAGCATTTCGAAGTTTTTCCGCCACCAATCGGTGCCGAAAAAATTAAAAAATCGGGAAGGGGGTCTACATTTTTTTGCGTTGCCGGCTAGCCGTGGCACATACCGAAAAATTAAAAAAAAAACATTTGATACTCTGAACGTTTCTCATTCAAATTATGTAAAAATGGTCACCATGAACTTTGTAAGGCCCAGGCAAATCGCATTTGAAAAAATGAAAATTTCAAATTTAAATGCAAGGGAAATGCACTTTTTAATTTTTCAATATGTGCCACGGCTAGCCGACAACACAAAAAACGCGTACCCCATTCTCGTTTTTTAATTTTTTTTTGACACCGATCGGTGGCGGAAAAACTTCGAAACGCTGTGCGCGAAAGAATTCTACGTGCACGTAGAATTATCCACACGCGTGTGGTTTTTCGGTGGAAAAGTATTAGGGTTGTTAATTTGACAGAATTTTTCAATTGACGTCAAATTGCCGTCACTTAAGCTAAATTGAAAATTTAGCTTAAAAATTTTTCATTCTGCTTTACGGAGCTTTCACACACACACGAGTTTAACAAGAGAATATGATGGATATCGTTAATCTTACAGGGGAAGTACCCCAAGTGCGACGCTCAGATTTTGATCAAACTTGGAAAAAAATTTAGAATGTTTTTTTCTAAGACACATGCGAGAATCCTAGCTCGCACTTTGCAGAAACAACCGAGATTTTTAGATCGAAAGTTGGCGAAAATTTGACATTTTTTGCCGGATTTAGGCTCGAAAAGTTTCATGCCTATTTCAACCGTAAAGGATAATGTTTCCACAAAAAATCAAAATTTTCCGCACGAAACTGCCAAAGTTATGGCCAAAAAGCGCTTTTCTCTCCGACCGCTCTCCACGTTTGGCGTGCTCTCTCAGCGGCAAAAATCGTTCGATATCTCGGCGGCGCCCGCAAAGCGCGAGCTAAAACTTTCAGGAATTGATATTTATTCCATGCCCGACGTGTGTGCAAAATTTAGAGAAAATCTGAGCGTCGCACTTGGGGTACTTCCCTTGTTAGTCGTAACTAGTTTTATTGCTAGTTTCATCGGTCGTTTTGACAAAAAGGAGCAATTTAGTTTCTAAAAATTTTAGATTCCTACGATTTTATAGCAAAAATCTATAAAAATTTTCTAAAAAAGTTCCATTTGACAATCAAAATTACAGAACAATTTGACATGACGAAAATGAGGGCAATTTGACAACTTGACTGACGCGTCAAGCTGACGACTTAACAACCCTGAAAAATATTTTTCTCGGAATTATTTTATTTCTTTTGTGCAATTGTGACAGTTCATTCGGACGAATCTCATAAGTGGGCGGGCGATATTTTTTTTTATTTTGGGTTGCCGTCCGTCTTCATCCTACATGTATAACGATGTTTTTCTCGAGTTATCCAAATGCCTGCGGTATTTTTGCCATTCATTAACGATTGACCTACTCATCCTGTACGAAGATTTGGAGCAGGAAATAATCTCCACGGACTTCACTATCAAGGGGTTGATGCCTGGATTTCTCGCCCCATTGCGGGTAAGCGTCACTAGTCGACAACGTCTTGTAATATTCACAAGCAAGGGTCTGTACCGCTATTTTTGACCGCTATAAATGTCAAAAGAGGTTTCTCGTCTCCAGCCACGAGAAAAGAGCTGAAATAATGTAATAATTTTTAGTACACCTCTAGACTGTAACGAGAATTTTTTTCCTGTTGCTTTCGGCACACTAGGCAAAGTCATTTTCCAGAAATTTTGTTTCCCCAGTCTGTAACCGCAATTCAAAACCAGCTGTATCGACCATTTTAAATGAATAACGCACCTCTTTATAGCTCATAAAATACATTGGACCAAAGGATTACCGTCTCTCCATGACCATTGTGAATAACGACAAATCGTTGAGAGGTCAAAACCCCGGGCGGATTAATTTGGAGTTCCATCCGAGTAGCGTAAGAAATCAGCAAATTTTTGTGTTAGGATCCCTGACAAGATTCTATGTAAGTAAATTGAAAACACAATTTTTTTTACGGCGCGAGTACTAAGTATATTAAACAGTACGCGATTGACGTCTTGGTCACCTCCATGTTTTACGAGAAGAAGACCGATCGATTATATTTTACGAAGGCCACGGACAAAGGCAACGTGTGTGTTTACTACGTCCAGCCCGGACAAGATGTGACAACAGTCATTGAAACACCCATACCATGGCTTGGAAACGATCTCAAGCTGACTGTAGATGAACAATTTATATTTGTTCTCTCGTCATTTGAAGTGCCATATGGTATGTCATGCATAAAGATTGTGCATGTTGATGTCAAGGAAAACAAACGGATGTCTTACCGTATTCGCAATACGTCTTCGGTATACCAATCAGCACAACTAGGAAATCAACTCCTTCTTCCAGATAAGTACTGTGCAAGGCTTTTCGAAGCAAATGAAAAAATCACTGTAGATGTATGGCCGCCTTTTCTCAGGCTCAACCGGAATATCTTTGTCTTCAAAGACGAGTACTTGAGGGTGAGAAGAAAGATTATTGAATTTCGGTCAAATCGGTTTCCTTCTTGCTTTTTCCAAAGCAGGATTATGCGTAACTTTTGTGTTTAAAACGCCCGACTCTTACAGGGGAAGTGCCCAATGTTCGGCGCTTAGCTCTTATGAATTAGCTTGTTTCAGAAGAATTGGTTTCGCAAATAACGAATTCTATCGCAAGAATTGCTTTCTTTCGCAGGAATTGACGAGTTTCGCAGAAAATCCGACTGAAGCCATGAATTCCTAAAATCAGTGCTGACTCATTAAAAATGCACTGGTTTTTCAAATCGCTGCACGCCCATTTTTGCGCTGAAATTCGTCTCATCGGCCAAAATAAAAGCCGAGAGCTTCTATGACCATCTGAAAATTTTCATGCCAAAATTCGCAAAAAAAACTCATTTTTTCCCAACTTTTGAACTAAAAATCAGAGTCGTTTCTTCCGAACGCAAACTAGAAGTCTCGCGTATATGGGAGGTGATTTATAAATTTTGTTTCTCAGTCCAACCAAAAGCGGCAAATTCGGTTCACCGTGACTGAATTTTGGTCTAAACTTTGGAAAACCTTGTCCATCGTTACACTAAATTCGGTGGACTAAATTTGCCGCTTATGACAGGATTGAAAAACAAAATTTATAAATAACCTTCCATACATGACCCAGAAAAAAATATTATCTAGTTGTGCCCAGTTTCATCAAAATCTTAGCGTCGGCGTCGCGACATTTGCAGGCAACCATTTTGCGGGCAAATTTTTTGCGAGCAACAACTTTGCGGGCAGCCGGGGACATTTGGGGACAACAGGATAAAAAATTGCTGCGATGATGGGGGTTTTCTTTAGGAAATCCGCTGACATTTTCGGCGGATTGATTTCCAAAACTTCCTACAGGGTAGCGTGTTTCTTTAAGTGTCGGCTGCCCGCAAGCGCCGGTTTCCTGCAAGTGTCCCAGGCTGCTCGCAAATGTGATCCACATTTATGACCGCAAAGTGGTTGCCCGCAAGGGTACTTTCCCTTTTAGTGACCCTTCAAATTTAGAGTAATTTTTTCTTTTTTCGTTACAGTAATTTTTAAGTTTCAGTTTGCATATTTTGATAAGAGCCACATTATGCTCACCAAATCGCATGTCAGCGACATCGACGCCTTATTCTTCCGGTTTCGAAGAGAAAGTCACAACATCTTTTCGATAAATTCTTACGATTGGAAAACTAGAGAAACTTATATGTATGAGGTTGTGGATGGCCTTCTTCATTCGAACCGAATACGTTATCTTCAAAAGATTTCTTAATTTCGGAGTCACATTGCTCATAGAATTATATGGGTCTGCTCTTCTAATGTATGTGTATTTAATTTCAAATAATTTGGAGATTGTCTACTTATGAACAAAATACATGGCGTTGAACGAGTAAACGTGTGACAATTCAAAGACTTTAGCATTTACTTTGCAAACAATAAGTTAAGACCTTTTACCGTGCGAAACATTCTGTACAACTAGAAAAATTATACATAAAAACAAGTGGGTGGAGTGTTAGTGATGATATTGGGAAGCTAATTGCGCAATCGGAATCTTGTTTTGACTTGATGGGACCTAGAAATGTCAAGTATAATATAAATTATACGAAAAAAGCGGGTCTAATGGTAAAATAATTAGACTAAAGGCTAGTCAAGTGATTACGGGGAACTTAGCGGTTGTCTAGTGACTTACCAATCAGGAACATCAAAGCTGTCTTCCATCATCGGGGCGATGGAACTTTTTCTCCTCATCGCACTAACCGGAACAGGTACGAATTGACGTTTGTTCGGTGTGAACCGCGTCGACGGGAGATTCGCGGGTGGTCTGTAGGCTTTGGCAATCTCAATCATCTAAATAATCGACATTATTTTCATCAAATCTCATATTACCCCTCATGGATAATATAAATTAATTTCGATCTCAATTCAACCCCAATGTCCTACCGTTTCATCCATGCTGTCCTGACTCATTTTGTTCAATTCCTTCTCTTCCTTCTTTCGGATCTTCTGCACTTGCTTATAAAACATATTTTTGGCCTCATTTTCCTTCTGCTGATACCTCAAAGTCCCCCTTTCCTTGGCTTTGGCGTTGTTCAGCTCGGAGAACACATTCATAACCGGGTCCAAATCAATCTGGGATTCATTGAGGCCCTGGCTTCTCTTCTTTAACAGCTTCATTTTGGTTGCTTGGTCTTTGCATTCTTCTGGGGAAAAGATTCCTTCAAAGTTTTCGCTCAGAATTTTCCATTGGTTTTCCGTGGCGGGGTTGATCAGCTTGACTAGGCCCTGAAATTGTCGAAAATATCAATAGTGGTCAACAGCAACCAATAAAAAATTTTTTTAATCATTTTTAGCCAACCTTGCCTACTACAATATAATAAACCCCAAAGATTTACCTTCAATCTGTCCTTGAAATCAGTCGTCCAAGTTGGCTTCCGTTTCTTGGTGGGTTCAGTGGTGTCATTAGTGGTGTTCATGTTTTCGTCGTTCGGATGATCGACTGAAAATACGGCAATTCCCAAAACAAAATGAATTCTCTTACCTTCGGCTTCATTTTCTGTCGATTTCCTCTTTCTTGGCTTCGGTTTCGTTTCCGATTTCTTTTCCACGGGCTTTTTCTTTGTTTTCGGAGTTCTTTTGCTCCTTCTTCTTGGCTGTTCTTCCTCTTCTTCTTGTTCTTCGTCCTCTGAATCACTTGTCAACTTTCTTCTCGCCTGTTTTCTGAAAGGCAATGGGGTCGGTTCTTGATAGTCATTCAATGAGACATCATCCAAAGATCTATGGTCCTCATCGCTGTCATAATCGACCAGTGGTTTTCTTTTCTGGCCATGCGAAGAGCGTCTTTTCTTGGGCCGTTGGCTGATGTTACTGAGCCGTCTCTCCTTCTGTAGCGGGGATTCTGGAGCTTGGAAACCGAGACTTTTCGCGAGGGCTTGCTGAAATATACGTCTATTACTTCCTTATCACCCATATTTCAACCCTTTCATAACAGGTTGGACGGACAAAAAAATTAAAAATTTGGTCAAACAGAGTCACTAGAAGTTAAAAAAATAATATCTGCGGATCTCATAAACGGGGTCAAAGCGAAATTCCAGTGAAAAAACTCCTCCAGCCACTTACAATACTCTGCGAGGAACTCGGATTAATATGGGTTCTAGTTGTATTCTGTCGAATCTCCACAATATCCCCGTCCTTATCATAGAAGATATGTTCCCCCGGTCCCAATCTGGGCTTGATAAGCCTTCCTCGCTTGCTTCGTTGAAGCTCTGGGATGTCAAAGGAGTTCGAGAGATTCTGGGAGCTCTGCGACCTGCGGCTGTTCTTTGACCGCTGAGTTTTTGGAGTTGTTGTGCTGAGTTCGGCGCTGTCTTCTTCTTGAATTGCGGCCATATCGGGTGCTCTCGACATTCGACGTTGGATTTGAGATATCCTTCGTGTCGTTGCCCTGGGAGTTTGATCTTCGGGGACCTAAAAATCAAAGATAATATAAAAAGGGACCTATTTCTCTCAGCAGAAAAGATCTCTGACTTACTTCTTCAACATCCTGCACAGTAATCTCACTAATTGGAGTTTCAGCTCTCTTTTCAGTCTCTTGTTCACCATTATCTTCCTCTTCGGACCAATCTGATGGAATCGCAACCTCAAAAGAGTCATCGCTCTTATCTCCCTTCTCATCCATTTCTTCATCCTCTTCTCTATCACTCGGTTCTTCAATTGTGCCATTCCTTGTTGTATTTGACTGGACCTCTTCCGCATAATGATTCCCAGCTGTTGTATCAACATCGGGATCATCGTCAATAACATTAATTTCCTCTTCGTCTTCTTCCAGCTCTTCTTCAACGGTCACTTCAGCGTCATTTGGAGCGAATTGCTCTTCCTGATTCGCTTTTTTCATCGAGGCGACGGCTGCTACACTAAAACAACAAAAACTATAAGAAAAAGTCAACTTACAGTTGCTCTATATAAATCTCAATCTCTTCTTTCCAATTTTGAGGGAATCCGTTCTTGAATTTCTCAACAAATCGCATATCGAAACCTCCTGAATATTACACCTGACATTACACAGTCAAAACAATATCAAAGCAAACTGATTTTACTCACTTTGTTTGCATTTCTCCTTGTCGATGGCTCCTCTAATCTCATAGATCGTATTCTGTGTGAAGAATTGATTTGGCGGCACAACCTTGGTGATCTCGCTGCTGGTCCATTGACATCCATTATCTGCTCGTAGACCCTCTACTAATAATGCAAAACTGGGAAAAATGGCTCCTTGTGACACCCACTTGAACTGAATCCTCCATCCCACCAGAACTACTACATTTCGTTTGGGAACTACAAAAAAATGCATGAATAATCTAAACGCCGAATATCAAGGAAAATATAAAAATTCATACCACTATTTAAAATAGGGATTCGAGAGGGAGTATCTGTTGGCTTCCTGGGTTCCCTCCCTCTCTTTCTGGCCGTTATACCTTGCACAAAGTTCAAAGTGTCATCCATCAACCTAAATTAAAATCAAAAGAATCATTGACGATACAAAGAAGAGCAGAAAAAAGGTTCAAATCAGTTGTCCAACCATTTAAATATGAACAAAAAGGCAACTCAACCTTATCGACATAAAATCCAATATATTACAGTTAGTTTATTCGACAGGAAATCGTATTAAACATGAGAAAACTATAATGCTTATTGAATACAGTCGCTGAGTTTTCAATTGATGATCTTATTTACTGGTGGGAGTTCGAAAATTTCCTTTCAATCCTTTTTGGCACTTCAACACGATCTGAAATACAATAAATGAGATTATCTATGAATTCAAGATACCCAAACTCAATGAAAGCAACAACTTACTTGCTGATCTCATGGCGAGTTGTTTCTGAGTCTCCTCGATCCTTCTGACGGCCGAGAAAGTCGGGTACATATAGTGAGGCACGCTAAAAGAACAACTAATCTAAAACAATATAACTTACTTTGTTGAATTAATCAGAGGGGCACTGTTGGCAACTCTCGGGGCAATCCGGCCTGATCCTCCGAAATCATCTAAAAATATAAAAAACCCAGTCAACTTAGACTTACTCTTTGGTGGCATAGGCGCGGCAAACGCGGGCTCAGGATTAGAATGCTGAATACTGTTCTCGTTTGGGCTCGGCGCGCTTGGAACCTCTGCCTTCAATGAAACATCTTCGTTTTGAATTTGCGATTCATCAGGGAGTTCAATATTTTGATATTGTTCTACTTGGACTTCAATCTTCTCTTCGAAGTTTAATTCCATCTGAAAAAGATTCTGGCCATTCTCTGGGACTTGAGGGGTCAATCGTTCCGATTCATCAAGAAGAACGTCGTTCTGAACCTTCTAAAGATCAAAATATCAACCCAAGCAAGTTAAACTTACGTTAATTGGAGTTTGAAATCCCGAGCCGCCCAGCTCTCCTGACATTTCTCTCTTTCACGCCGAAAGTTCAGTTTGTTTTTCTGCCGAGCCGGAAAAAAACCGGAGGAGCAGAAAATGTCGATTTTCGAACGTTTTTTTCGCGGGGGTGAGTTTTCGTGGTGGGACCCGGATGAGGCGAGGATGGTGGTGTAATTTGGTTTATGCGCAATCGAATTGCAGACGCAATGTAGTGATTGTGATTATGAAATATCGTTTCTTTCATTATGAAGCGAGTGAAGCACTGTTGTGGCCTATTTGGCATTAAGAAAACATTTGATATTATCCTTGGTCAGCAAAATCGCTCTTTTCATCTCGGAATTTTTTAAATGATGATTATTGGCTTCCAGTCTTTGATAGATCATACTGAACTTTAACTTACATCAAAACTAGCCGATTTCCAGATCCAGAAATCTTAATTTGCACGGCGAAAAAAAGTTTATTCCTATTATCATGCTTGTTGAACTCGATGGCGAACACTTGACTTCCGAGCGCCCTTCATTACGATCGGCGCTTTGTTATTGGTTCAACAAATTACAAAAATAACGGGCCTGAGTATTTGAGGTGGTGGAGGACGTGTCAAGAGTTCAGGGCTGCACTCGGCTCTACGTGGGGGATTTGTTTGCGCAGCGGGAGGATCCCTGATCAACGTGGGGATGTGCAGCTGGGGCCGCGAGGAAGATAAAGCTCAGCCATTTGCTTGACGAGTTATGTTATGAGATCTGGTTATAGTTTTTTATTGTTTATATCGAGTATTTCCTTGTTTTTTTCTATCTTGTATTAGGTAAAAACTCAATTTTCGGGAATTTTGAGTGATAACATGTCTTTTTCAAAGTCTCCTAGACTTTTTTGTTTTTTTTATTCCCATTGAAAAGTAATTTTCATAAGGTCAATCTCTTATTTAACCCTGAAATGCAACAATTTTATCGTTTCAACCTTATATTGTCATTGCAATTTAGTCTCAGCTCTTCTAATTCGGTTTTAAACGGCGTTTCCTCCCATTTTTGGCCGTTTTCCGGCCGTTCTTTTCTGGCACTCGCACAAAGTATAATTTCAAACGTTCCCATTCGAAAGGATATTTATTTGTCTATGGAAATACATCCGGCGAAATGAATGAGCTCTAATCTCTCTCCTTTTATGGGCTTGGCCGCCCTAAGGGCTCTTGTTGTATTTAATTTTTGTTTCTGAGACAGAGGATAAAGGGGGGAGAGGTTGATTCATATTTTTTGCAAACATTAAGAAATGAAATCTAGCCAATGTTTATTGAGGAAACAAAGAAAATCATCGAATTTATGAGAATTAATAGGACCAAAATGGCAGAATTTAACTTTTTTTAAAATCGCAAAGTTTCCCAGGCAGTGGTACTACAGTCTACTTCATATGTAATTTCCTATAACTTGTACGTTTCTCATCATTTTTTTTTTTTTTTTTGAGAAAATAATTCTAATCTAGCTTCCAAGTTCGACGCTTCGATTTTCTATAGCCTTTGCACACAGGTTGGGAAAAGGTCATGTATCAAAGTTTTAGCTCGCTCTGCAGCCGTCGCCGAGATGTTCAACGATATTTGTTGCCGAGAGAGTAAGCAACATGCGGAGAACGGTCATACTGAAAAACATTTTTTGGACATAACTTTGCCAGTTTCGCGTAGAAATAATTCTTTTTTTTCTGTTGAAATTTTTCGTGCTCAATTTGCAAAAAAGTAAGAGTGTCCCATGTTACTTCGCTTGTTAGTAGTAAACAACTTTTACCGTATATAATTTTTTGTCATAGAGTATAACTATTCGGTAATTCTGTAATGTGAAAAAGAACTCGCTAAATTTTGCAAAAGACCCTTGCGTTTTGTTCTACAAAGTTTCTAGCATTTATATAATAACGGGTTCGTAACACTCCTATATCTCCTATATCCTATATGATCCCCAAACAATAGCCCTTGGCCGACCCCACCCGATCTGAATGATATCCTCCACGCCATAAGCGCAAGATAAACAGGACGGAATTAGAATCAGCGGCCTATCCCACCCGCCCCGAGGGGTTAATAGCGGATGATTTGTATTTGGGTATCGAGTGATTTCTCTATTTGTTTGCGGAGAGAGTAACTAGTAAACGCACCGAATGTAAACAGCAAGTCACGCACATACTTGGCCCGTCGACTCCGAGGAGAGCGGGTAGGCAGGAGAAGGAGGAGAAGGTAAACCGTTGTGCACAACTCCTTGCGGTTTGAGAGGGCGATATTCCTTCGAACCCGGCTGCTGATTGAGCTGTCTATTGAACTTGATATTCGGGGCGAATTGAGAGTGTATTCGAACCGTCTACGAAGAGGACCGACTGGATTAAGGTCTATATTTGTGCTATTTCTTGATTCTGGAAAGCTTCAGTCATCATAAATTCGACCCCAACGTTTTCTGGCAACATTTACAGGAGCTGTCTGATTCTGCGCTGAATCTACCGAAAGCGAGGACTTCTAGAGGCCGTTACGAATAAGGACGCTACAGTATTCTGCCTCCATTTTTGCCTTGGAAGGCTTAAGTCATCATAATTTGACAGTCGACTCTATATATTCAAATTCCAATATCTTTCACTAATTTGACCTCTACGGCAACTTAAAATCTTCCATTTTATTGATCTTTCATCCTGAGGAGCTCAGGATAACTTTTGAACTTTTCCTGAGCCTCCATACTTCATCGCTAACTACAATTGCCCCAAGGCCATCTTTAAACCCCAAGACATCCAACTGAAAGACGAGGAGTTTAAACCATGTCCTCCGACTATTCGAAACGTCGCAAGTCGACGATCAAGTTGATCTCCGAAGACGCGAACGAGGTTGTCGAGTACAGCGAGGAGCGCGAGCAAGAGGAATACGTCTATTCCCACGAACAACCGAACGCCGAGCACACCGTAACGGTCGACTTTCTGACTGATGACCGATTCGAGAAGGTGGAGGAACGGGAGATTTTACGAAAAGAGATCTTGAAAGACAGTGCTGCGAGTAGTGCTCGACGAGATGAGGTAAAAACCCCGACGTAACCTTTGTCTTCTTCTTTGTTATTTATAATTCGGCCGCGTGTTTTTTGTTTTTGCGCAATTTTTGCGTAACTCCCTCGGGCTAGTTTGTGGTTGTTGTACTTTAAAGGTCAAAAAAGGGGTGTTTTTATGACAAGAGAACATATATCTTTGGTCAGGGAAAACTTTGTTTTTCGAACTTCTTTGGAATAGGGTTTGTCACCCTTGAACTTTTGTGTATCTGTAATTTTTATCGGTAAATATCGACCTTGCAAATGTTGACGATAATTACACGTTTCTTCCAAAATTGCTGCCATATCAAAAGGACTACATTGGAACTACGGTCTTTCATCATCAATCATCTTTTTTCATGCCTTTCCGTCATATCCTTCAACGGTTTGTTTTGATATTACAGGGTGGGCCAAAAAAAATGGACATAAATTTTTCTTCGATTTTTCCTGCCATGAAACAGTTTGTGAAAAAAGGTATATACGGCATGAAAGTACTGTGTTAAAGGAACATAGTTACTGTAGAACTTTTGTCCTATCTGCAAAAGTTTCTAACATACGGTTGCAGGAAAGTCACCGGGTCAGCGCGCCAATTCCCGCGGCAAAATTTCAAAAGATCTTGCTCCTAAATTTTTTAGAGCCGCCATAAAGACATACCAAGCGGTCTAAGCAAATCTAGGAGACCTGTCCCCTTAGACTTTAAAAGGATTTAACCCAAGCTTTTCGGAAAATTAAGAACCAGTGACCAGAAGTTAGACACTCGGGCAGGGAAAATCGACCTTCATATGGGCTCTTTCGGAAAAAACGACGCTCTTCCAAACGTGGTGAACATTTTGAAACTAGTTACCCCCATACGGTGTTTACTACTATATGATGAATATACTAAGCGCATTTTTGACAATAGTACCACTCACTCAGCAAGATGGCAAGCAAAAAATCGATTTTTTTGACTTTTTGATGGGTCATCGCAATAATACATGGATTCTGAAGGCTAGCTGCATCCTCATTTTATGAAACTGACTTAAAATGGAAGAAAGGGGTCGTATCACCTTGATATAAAAGTATCCCGTCATAGTTATCCGGCACGTTGAAAAACGCCAACAAAAAAGAAAAAATTTTCTGGTCAAAAAATATCAGCGTCTCTGGGTATAGCCGGCTGAAATTTTTTAAGGTCTGCGCACGGCTGATGCAAGCTATTATCAAATCAACTGCTGGCCCATGTAAAGCAATGTTTGATGTCTTACAGTGACCACTTTTTGCCATCAATAGCATGAGCCGGGCTCCCCTGCGACTCTTGAATGTCAATTATCTCAAAAATCTAGAATTATCTAGATGGACCTCTTGTGGATCACGTTGAGAACTGCTGGGGCGAAATTAATAGAATACTATCAGCTTTTTTGCTTCTGTGGGCTCCCCTTAGTGTCATGATAAACAGTCAACCACCAGTTTTGGGCTGGTCGTAGAGATTCAGGTCATTGAAGATTTTTGGACTCAAAAAATTTTCGGAAAACGTAGTCAGAATATGGACTGGTCGAGCATTTTGGCTTGTATCAGCGGTTCAACAAAAGTATATAAAAAATTTAAATAGTTGTGATAAAGTAGGATTGTTCACAATTCTAAAACTATTTTACTTTCCGTTGATTACGGTATTCGTGCCGGGATACACCGACTTGTAATTTTGTCCATTTTTTTTGGCCCACCCTGTATAATAAAAATTGCTTTCTTCTTGCCTAAATTCCTTGAATATTACCCTTATTTTTGTCTTCTCATGCTCCTTGAGCCATTTTTATATCTTTTTGGTTGTTATAATTTGTAGGATTGCTGATTTTTTAATAATTTTAATGTCATCATTTTTTTCTACCTACAATTTAAAGCATTTTTCACATTTTTTGTAAATACTGAACTACTGATTTCAGAGATTCTCCCGTGGATCCCACAAAAACTGGGATCCTTTGGAAAAGAAGCCGGACAAGAGCTACACCTATCACAAGCGCAAGGACACTACTCCAGTCAAGGTTAAGATAAAAGAAATGTCCGTGGATTACTCTCCCACCAACTTCGAGGAAAGCCGCGCCCGAATCGATGCCGCCTCGAGGCAAGAGAATGTCAGAGTCAAGAAAGTTGGCGACACAACGATTGTCACCGAGCATCGAGATCCTTATTCATTCTACTGGCAATTGGATCAGTTCAAGAAGAAAGAGCCGGATCCACCGAGAAGACCGCCGGTCTCGGATTATGTGATCGAAGAAGAGGAGGTCCAAGAGACAGTACTTTCGCCTGACAGTCATGACAGTGGTGTCCACTTTATCGAACGAGAAAGTCAATATTCTCGACCAGTGAAGGAGGAGATGCGAAGACTTCCGGCCGGATGGGAAAAACATGAGGGTGGGCGCTTTTTTGGGCAAAGTCATCTTCCTTAAAACTTTTTTTTTGGAGTCTTTGGAAACAATAGAAGGCCAAGTCTTTGCCCTAAGGTCATTGGGTAAAGAATTGGCTAGGGGTCAGATGTCGGGGTGGGCATGGAATTAGGTTGGTTAAGCCGCAATTTGAAGGCTTTGTGTAACAAAAATGATGACTGTTTTTTTTCTAAAATCCGAAAAATTATTTCAAGAAGACTACTGAATCTTTTCAACAAAAGAAAACTTTTTTTTGACGAAAATGTTGGAAAGATACCACCGGAATTTCCAGATCGTATCATCTAAAACATCAAAAAATTTCGATTGTTTTTCTTCCGGCATTTCCTTTTTCAATTTCCCCTTAATTTACCCTCTTTTCCTTCTATTTATAGCGTTTGTTTGTATACATTACCCGCATAACGGCCCCACAAATCTAGCTCTAATGCATGGACAAAAGATTAGGAATGCCGCTTCCTATGAAAACATTGTTTAAAATGCACATTCTTCCAGATCCTTCCGGCTTTTCGTACTATTGGCATGTAGACAGTGGCACCATACAACGGGACCCTCCGGTAAGAAAACGTTCGCTATTAACACGTCTAATGACTAATCTCTCACATGTTTTGATTAATTTTAACAAAGGTGAAGGGAGCTGAGAACCAATGCTGACTAAATTATTGAGTGGAATGGTAGGCGAGTGATGATAATTGAAAAATAATAAATTTAAGATATTTTGCTTACTAAATCATGGCTTCATAGTAATTTTAGTGCGACTGATTTTAACAAAATTGCATTAAACTACCGTAATATTTTGCAAAATTGAAATTTCAATAATTTTAACCTTTTTGATAGCTTAAAATAATATAAAATTTGCTGATTTAGTATGAATAATACACTATAAGTCGTTTGAAATGCAATTTTGATCCGTTTTCAAACAAATACAGCGCTTAGAACTATAAATTCCACCATTTTCGGAGATTTTAGCGGGTTTCGAATAGGCCAGAGGTCCCCCAACCACCTCCACCCAGTCCCCCGATTTACGCAGAAGAACCGAAACGAGATCCCTATCCTCAGAACCCTCCGCCGCCAGCCGCTCCCGCCTCGCCGGCTCCGCCTGCGGAACCAGTCATCGAGGAGCACGTGTTCAAACAGGTCACCACGAAGAGAACCATCGAGAATCACGACGAAGCCGAGGATTTTATTGAAGCTGACATTGGACAGAAGGTAGGGCAGTATTTCTTTTTGTTGCGAAAAAAAAGTTTTTTATTTGCGTTTTGCTTTTTTGACACTGTAAATTTTATATGTTTTTTAATTTTAGAATTCACCGCACTGTGCAAAGTCAGATTTCTTTTAAAAAATGCATAATTTTGTATTTTAGCCGATTCGTTTCATGGTCCGTTCACTTGGCTGGACCGAGATCAGCGAGAGTGATCTCACGACGGAACGGAGCTCCCAAGCTGTAAATAAAGCCATTCGAGACTTGTCTTCCGGCGCCTTAGGCAATGTGCAGAAATGGGGAAACGGAAAAGAACTAATCCTCGAACTCACCGACAATGACCTACTTCTTATTGATCCAGAGACGAACAATGTCATCCACTCAGAGAAAATCCAATTTATCCGAGTTTGGGGGGTCGGTCGGGATAATGGAAGGTAAGAATAAAATCTTCGTTATGAATCAATTCAACTTTTTGTAGAGATTTCGCATACGTAGCACGCGATCGAAATGGAAGGCAGTTTCTTTGCCATGCCTTCCGCTGTGACACCCCAGCCAGAGCGATTGCAAACACCCTACGGGACATTTGCAAACAGCTGATGGTGAATCGCCAACCCCCTCAGGCATTTACACCGGCCACGGAGAGGTCGGAACGACGGCTTGTTAGTGAGTTTTTTAGTCATCATTTTCATGCCATCTGGTATAATAGTTCAAAAAAATAGTTTTTTTTTTTCAAAAACTCGCGGTTTAAACGTTTATAATTTTCAGAAGAAGCCACAGTAACTCCTATTGACGAGGTTCAGAAAGTGATCCGCTGTCATTTTATTGGAGTCACGGAGGTCCCTCGAGCCACTGGAATTGAGATCTTAAATGATGCCGTAGATCGATTGGTACGGCAAGTTCCAACTGACAAATGGATCCTCTCTGATGTCTCTATTGCCCTGTCTAATATTACGATCAGAGATATCAATGGCGAGGAGATTGCTCAATGCCGAGTCAGATATTTGTCGTTTTTGGGAGTTGGACAGGATATTAAGTAAGTATTGGGTATCTCCGACGTTCCTTAATTTGTCATAGCCCTTAGAAAAAACCCTGAAAATTTAAGGTTTTTTCAGTTGTCACAGGCAGTACCAATCCTATAAATTTTGCATTTTTAGACACTGTGCGTTTATTATGCACACCTCGACGGAGAACTTCCTTTGTTACGTTTTCCACGTCGAACCCTCGGCTGGCTTAATGGCCAAGACAATCGAAGCCGCCTGTAAATTACGATATCAGAAAGTGTTGGATGCTCACATTGGAAGATCGAGTCGACTTCGGTTTTCTGGATATTAAAGTGCCTTATTTTCTTTGTTGAATAAATCAGATTTTTACAAATTTTCCTCGATTTCGATAATTCAAAAAAATGATGAAAAAATTATAAAAAACATCCATTTTTATTATTTTTATTAGAAAATTTGCGAATCGAAAATACGAGATTTTTCTCCAACAAGAAAAGTAAAATTTCATTTTACAGTTCATTCCGCTGCCATTTAGCTTTAACGGCGCAGTAGTAGGCCAAGGTCGTTCTTCCCACGGAATGACCGCCTTTCGCTCCGCAGAAAACAGAAGTTAAAGAAAGCCCGCAGGTCATCAAGGATGACTGGTTTCCTGGTCTGGCTGTCTCTGCTCTCGGTGGGTTAATTAAGTCATTAACGAGCTTTTCGCTTATTCAGATCCAATGGGCGTTCGCTGAAAATGCGCTGAATTCCGTGGAAGGTAAATTTTTCAACTGATAAAAAATGTAGTTTCTGTTTGACAAATTTTTGGTTGTAAATTTCACGAGCTAGTCACTAAATAATTTCAGGCGAACCACTTGTCCAATGTGGCCCAGATTCGATTGAGATCCAAGCAAAAACAAAATTCCCCTTCACTGGCACAGTTTATGTCAAGAATTGGCGTAAATCAGTAGGGTGTTACAAACGCTTTGAGAACAACGCAACTTTGTCCCCAAGCTATTCCCTGTCAATTTCTGAAGTCGGAAAATGCGGTCTGGAAACCAGGAGAGCAGTACGTTATCTTGATGATGGTTAATCCAACTAAATTTATGTTTTTTCCCACAACTTTTTTTCTACATTTCATTTTTGTGTTGTGTTACCTTCCCATAAGAGCTGATCTTTGTCTGTCGCATGTTAAATGTGTTTCAGGGGGACAAGACGATGGAGATATTTGCGATCGTCGTTTTCGGATTCCATCCCAACTTTATGACGCAGAATGACCGCTCGTTCGCGGTTCACTGCGTGTTTACACAGCAAAACAAGGATGTACATAGCAAAATCAGCTTGATCAGGTGGGAAATTTTTGTTGAAAAAAGGTCAAAAGGCCATTTTGAGTTTGGACCGATATGCCGACATTATTTTTGACATCAAAGTCACCAAGCGTTTTTTTTTGCAAATTTTAAAAATCTTATCAATTCGATCCGTTTGGTCATTCAAATAAAGCCAGTAGCATCTTTGATCAAACCACCTGTTCACATAAAAAAATCACGTTTCAGAGACATTCCATCCAAGGGCGTAGCAAGTGGTGTTGCGCAATTACCCATGCCAAGGTTAAAAGTGATCAGCGGAAGGGTTCCGGATGAAAATTTGGAGGCAGCCAAGGTTGTCACCGTCGGAGAAGCCCTTATTTTTGTATGGTATTTTGCGGATCCATCAGGTGGGATATAAATTATATTGCACATGGCTTTAGCTGTCAAAACCTAACAAATTTGTCTATCAAAGATTAGATAGCATGTTCTAAAATTTGTAATTTTAGATATTTTTTAGATATTTACGGCTTCACTGTTCGAGAATGCACCGCCGAAACCTTGGATGGTCGAAAAATGGAGATCATCACGTCAGGGTGCACCATTGACGAGGTCTTAATATCCGACATAAAACACTCCGAACATAATGATAAAGCCTTTGCTGATGGCATGGCATTTAAATTCCCGGATTCGGAGGATATGTGGATCAAATGCAAATTGGATTTATGCCTTCAAAATCATGAACATTTTAATGTCACCGAAGAATTTAAATCGAGTATTTGCAGTCCCCAAAGTGTAAGCTAAAGCAAAAAAGTGGCAAAAACAATCTGAAATTCGATTTACCACGTTTTAATTAATTTCAGAGCTGTCACAGTCGAGAAAAACGATCAGCCGATAAGAGATCACTCAATGATGATAATATTCTATCAGTGAATCAGAAAATACGCGTCGTAGATAAAGATGTAGATCCAGAAAGTCATGGTAAGAAATTTTAAACACAACATTACATCCAATTAAAGCCTCTTTACATCAATTCTAAAAATATTGAACATGGTGAATATAATTTTTCTCTCAATATCAAATATTTTTAAATTTCAGAGCCTTCGCTGACCTCGGCATTTACCTGGGACTCTAAATGGTGTTTTATGAAAAACCTGTTCTCCGTTTTCTCGGTCTTATTGGTCATTCTCTACTCTTGCACCGTAATTTCTCTCATTTTCTTTTACGTCAGTGCCCGAAGGAATCTGAAAAGACTTCCAGAAACTTGCTCAAGTCTCCATTGAATCTCAAAATAAATAAAATTACAAATTTTTCAATCGCTTTATCCCTAAAAATCTATACAACAACTGAAAATGCTAGCTTAATCTAATTTGAAGAGCTCCTCGTCTATTGCGATGCAGAAATTCATTAAATTTGCGTGTTTCCTAAGGGCTGTAGCCAAATGATTTGACGGCAGTTCGATTGTGAGAATGCTGAAGATGTGTCCAAAGGCCAGAGCATCGAGTTCGGTGGGCTCATCGCCCATAAAATACCTCTGGTTTCCTAATTTTACACTCAAAGCGTGGAACACGGTCTCGGCCTTTTTTACAACATCATCGATCGTCTTGTTTGCGAAGCCTGAGTCGTTGAGTTGACTGACAATATCTTTGCGCTTCAGATAAGGGAGCCACCATTTCAGAGGGACGGGATAAACACTTCCATACCTTCTTTTTGTTACTGAATGATAATTTGAAGACTCACTCCAGCAGAAGTACTTCTAAAATGAGAAAAATCAATGTTGAAAGAAATTCAACAATGTAATCCAACTTTCGAAACCCTCACATACCTCGGCATTTAGGAGATTTTCGCGAATCAGCGCCATCAAGGCATTCATATCGGCAATATCGGCCTCGGACAAAGTATTCGTCAATTTTATCCCCTAAAAACGAATAAAAATAAAACAAATATAACGCACCTTCTGCGAAACGAACTCTACTATATTAAGGTAGCCAAACACCAAGGTCTTCTGAAGTTTCAGAAAAGGAACAGAACCGTCCGGCGACATGAATTCAGCATTCGGCCGTTGCTCCAGGCCAAAAGGAAGATTCACCATTTTTAGAAATGCTCGAGCAGCTACCCATTCTGCGTGTTCGTACAGGAGAGCTTGTTCTTCTGAAGAAAATAACCGTTTCATTGGAAAAAACAATTTTAGAGCATGTTATCCTAGGTAACAACTGATAAAACACTTACTTTGGAAAGGAGAAAACAGTTCCGCATCCAACCATTCGCTATTCGAAGCTTTATCTGTCATTTTCTGCTCTCGTTATGAAAAAACCATCAATTTTCGGCAGGGGTGGCAAACGGGCCTCTTTTTCCAAATTTCAGGCCCGGGGCCCGGCCCGGCAAAATCCCAGGCCCGGCCCGGCCCGGTTCAAAATTTTGCAGGCCCGGCCCGGCCCGGCCCGGTAGGAATCAGGCCCGGCCCGGCCCGATAAAAGCCCGGTTAGGGCGCGAGCTGGAAATTTTCCTTTGATCTTACCGCCTCTGTAGTGTGCTAAAATCTGCTAAGAACTATCCTATATGTATTATATGTTCTAATTTGGACCTTATATTATAACATATATGCAAAAAAGTACTATAAAGTAATAAACTATTGTAGAACTTGATATACTAAAAATACAAACCTATCCAAAAATTTTTCCGGCGCGAAAACATTGAATGCCAAACGCTTGGCATTTCGACAAAACCGGGCCGGGCCTGAAAATGGCTCAGGCCCGCGGCCCGGCCCGATAAAAAGCAGGCCCGGCCCGGCCCGTTTCAAAATTTGTCAGGCCCGGCCCGTTTAGGCCCGATCGGGCCGGGCTTCGCCGGGCCGGGCCGGCCCGGTGGCCACCCCTGTTTTTCTTATTTGGGGAAACAGTTGACGCACAGTGTCAAGTCTCACGAGAAATGCCAACTCAATTCTTGAAAATCAGGGAATTTCCCGTCCAACAACTTTTCCCGCCGGTTTGTTCGTGACACCACACGGCCAGCCGCTGTTCCATCTACAACTCCACGAAATTTGCATATTTCTTTGCAGAGATGCATTGAGAATATCGGGTGAACCCCTATTCCTCACTTTGAGGGATGAATCCCAGCAAAGCACCCTCTTCTCGCCTTGTGACCCGAACTCCGCTCCGTTCCGTGCCTAATCAAAAACGGACACGACGCAATATTGCCGAAGAATTTATCGATAAGAATGGAGGATTTGGCATACCCACGCGGTGCCTTCTTCAAAATGGTAAGGGTTTCAAATTTTTTTTGCATTTTGATTTTAGGATTTTAGGTAATTCTTGTCGCGACAATAACTTCTATTCTTGCTAGGGTACCCTTTGTCAACATTCGGAAAGTTTTGATTCTGATTTTTATCACACTGAAGTTTTGTTCCAAATTTTAATGTTTCAAATGAGAGAATCGAATTTTTCGGTCGGATAACAGGTGGTCGATGAAAAGTAATTTCTTCTATCTTTGGTTTATTTATTAGAGATTTAATCAGTTCATTTTTTTCATGTATGACTATCAAAAATGGCTAAAATTAATTAAAATTCTTGCAAAAATTCCAGAAATCGATACTATTCATAGAGTTTTATTATTTGTCAAGTTTCATCTTGATTGATCCCCAGCTTTTGCTCGTTTTTTTCTAGCATCTTAGACAACTGTTACATTTGCAATGTAGCATTTTCTCTTATAGGAAATGATGGAAAAGGCTTTCGAAACAAGAGCGCGGTCAAAGGGCGCCGCTCTCTCTTTTTCGCGTGTTCTATCGCGGCGGAACGGGAGAGCCAGCGGGCGAGAGTTCTCCGGTCTCTTTTCGAATATATACAGAGTGTTCTCTTCGAATTTGCATTCATCTCGGAAGCTTTGCAAACATTTTTAGATTGTTTTTGGTATCAAGTGTAATATTGTTGATATTTTTTAGGTGTGAAAGACTCGAAACTTCTGCCAAGCCCGTCGCTGGTCTCAAACTACTCAAATGAATCTACAGAAGATGAAGAGGAGTATTGTTCGTCGTCCGAGCAGCCATCAACTAGTCGATGTCCAAAAGAAGAAGGGCATGAAAAGAATTGTGGATTATGGGATTGGAGGGCGACCCAAATTGGATCGTTCATGAAGAAAAGGAGGTACATTGGACTGAAGAAGAAGCTGGATGCTGCGGGAAGTAGTAAGTTTTGATATTATGTTATTAATTTCTAGATAAGACTTTGTTTTACGGTAATATCTTTATTTTAGGTAAACAAATTGTTCCCGCTGACTCTGAGATCTTCCTGAAACCGCAAATTGTTTCTACAAGAACTAAAAAATCAAAATGTAAGTGATTTTCTTTTTATTTTCTTGAATTTTTAGGTAAAGAACTCAAAATTATCTAAATTTAGATAACCCTCACGAAGAATGCTTTGTAACTGACATTTCCCATCGCTCAAAGCGTGTAGTCCTCTTTCGAAAACGTCGGCATGCTCAGATCTCAGGCCAGATTACCGATGAAATGGTTAGGAAAGTCCAAGTCCCGGTGGAGACACTCCCAGAAGATCGAATGGAGTTTTCATATGATCTAACACCGTATCTGAATGAAGAACGACGAGATAATATTGATATTGATTTGGTCATGGAGCCAGATCCAATAGAGTCGAGCGAAACAATTGCAGTAAACAGGCTTGAAGAAGATGTTGTACAATATTTTATGGATGACAACGATAAGAAGTTCTTCTTGAGGTTGAATAAAAACTTGGATGGAGGGAGCAGCAATAGAAGAGATGAAAACAATAAGAAAGTTGTTGAGCCTTTAACAGTGAAGCTTCGAAAAGTTGATTTTGCATATTTGATGGGAGTTTTGGAAACGGTCAGCTTTAAGGTAAGATTTTGACTTATTTTTGTTATGTTTAGATTGAAATGTCATCTGGGATGTCTTATGGGAGGATGTTGTCAGGGTTTTAGTCGATTTTGTTTTAGGAAATCCACAATATTCTCCTTGAAATCCTCAACGTCCCCAACCAAGCAGAAGGTGACAACGCTTTTTGCGAGGTTTGTCAATCCGAGACCAGCGAAAAGTCGGATCCGATTGTGTTCTGTGAAAGATGCGAGCTGTCGGTCCATCAGAATTGCTTTGGGATCTTGGAATTGCCCAAAGACGAATGGTATTGCGATGTGTGCCGGGAATATGGAAGGAAAACGGACGTCAGTTGCAGGTATTGCCCGTTGAGTTACGGCACAATGAAGCATACGATTGACGGGGACTGGGCCCACTTCGCTTGTGCGGTGTGGCAAAAAGATTTGAGGTTCGATGATCTGACGACTTACACTCCGATAAGCCATGAATGGGACATGAAACCGGAATCTTTTCTCAAAATGTAAGTTGATTTTAGTTTCTGATTTTATTGTTTGGCTTTTAGATGCTCGGTCTGCGATCTTTGCTATGGAAGTGTAATAAAATGCTCGGTACCCAATTGTAAACTGGCTTTTCATTCGACTTGTGGCCTGCGAGGAGGGTTGTTGATGTTTATTGAGGATAATTTGAACTCCAAAATTGGCGTCAAGATGTTTTCTTTTTGTTATTTGCATTCGGAACAAGCCAGAAGTGTAGGAAAAGCTCCGGGAAATAATGGAGTCGACTTTTTGATGGGAGAATTCACAACCGATGAGAAAATTGTTGCCTCGGAATCGTATAAAGTAAGAGTTCTTTTATTGAAGGATAACTTTTTGGATTTAGAATCTTATCCATGTTGTTTTAGATGTCAAAATTGTCGAAAATTGAAGCCCAATTTGATCAGCTGGTAAACTGGCGACAATTGAGTGAATGCACGGGAGTTTCGAAGGAAACAATGAAGGAAATATTCGATTATTGGGCCGAGAAAAGAAAGAAAAGTGGAAATCGGATAATGGTGAATCAAACGGAATTGAATGAGATCTACATCAAGAAGAAATACAAGAAAGAAATCATCAAAAAATGGGAAAAGGAAGAGCCAAAGGAGGATAATGAACAACAGAATGCTGAATTGGTCAAAGAATTCGCTGAATCTCATTGGAAATTGGATAGGGTGAGAGATTTAGAGAGATTTGGGGGGTTTATATTGTAGTAGATATAGAGATGGGGGTTTTGGAAATAATTTTTGGATTTTTTTGGTTTTGAAGAGGTAAAAGTTTTGATGGATAATATTTTTAGTGCCGAAATCTGTGCACACTGGCCTTGAGAAGAGAGAAATTGAAGTTGATGCAACTCGCCGCCCTGAGAGAAGCAATTGATTGGGTCCTGGGAAGCTCCAGCGAAGAATTAAACCACTTTTCATCAAGAACTATGGAGAAATTACTCGGATTTTGGTCGGAATTCTCTGGGAAAACGGTCAAACCCCCCAAAAGTCCAAGCAAAAACCGGCCGAAAAATGAAAAGTCGAATAAAGCGGAGGATTTGTTCACGGATTTACTCGAACAGTTTCCGGAACTTGATCCACAACTGCTTGACGCTCTCTCCGAAGAAAATGTTTGAATAATTTGCCTGTTAATTTGTGAGGTTTGGCTTAATTTTTTACCCGGAATTGATTGATTTTGTCGGAAATAAAAATCGCGCAACATTTTTGTTTCATTTGCATATTTTTAGAGGTGTAATCTCCTTGTTTTTGGCAGAAAATTTTGTATTTTTGTTTTTTATTTCATTTTTAGATTGTTTTTTTACTGTGCTTTCTCATCTCGAATTTCTAAACTGCGCTTAACGTTTTTTTAATTTTTTGAGCCTGAAAATGTAATAGCCTTTAATTTTTTTTGATTATTTTGTATCACCGTGCCTATTTTCGGCCAAAAATTCTCGTCTATTTTTTGTTGATATCACTTTGGTTTCCTTTGTTTATTCTCATCAATGATCTGGTTTCCCAATAAATAATTGGTTATCATCGATTATCAGTTTATTGAGGTTTATAAGAGGTGTTTTCGGTTTCCCATGAGGTAAAAAAGAACAAAAATTGTGAAAATTAGTTGAATTAAAATTTGATCTGTGAGTTTGATGACGTAGAAGATCTCCAGGAGACAGGTGACTTCGGATGGACAATGGAAACGACCGCGGCGTTGGTAATAGCTAAAAGAGAGTATTCCAAACATATGTATGTAAAGAAACTGTGAAAGTCGCTTTTTAAACATTCCATGATGTCAAAAATTCAACTTACGGGGCAGTTTTGGTGTCATTCTTACGTGGAATCATATTGATTATGGTCTCATTTACATTTTTCCTAGGATTAAGGTATCATAATCGACAATAATTTTACTTACTTCACCAGAATCAAGGCTTTATCTTTATCCACAAGGTACTGTAGATGAACATGATCCGTAATCGGGTCTTTGGTTTGATTAACTTCAATGCAACGGCGGTCCAAACATAATTTAGTGAGCCCATCAATGTTTTGCTGGAAGATTCTTTTGCCATAAATAACGGTCCTTTTGTTCTTTTGCAGGTAAATCGTGGAACGGTCTGGAAAGAAAAACTTCTTTGATACAGTAATCCTGCACTACAAAAAATTTTTTTAAGTGTTTTGTAGAGTGTAAAGAACTCACCTGACGCCTCAATAAATGCGAATTTTGAGGTTATATTGTCGTAATAATAGGTGGCTCTATCTGGCATGGGGAATATCGAAAAATGATTGGAATTCGATAATTTCAGTAAAATAGCGGTTGAATTGTAATTTACTTGGCTTATTCTTCTGAAATATCCTTACGATTACTGTAATTTCATCAAGAAACAAATAAAAAAAAGTTTTTTTTTAAAAGTTTTTTAGTCTAGAAATTCTTCCAAATTGAGAAATAACAGTCAAAAACTTACTGTTTGCCATTGCACTTCACAATTTGACCATTTCCATCCTGACAAATCACATTTTTCTTCGATCCCATCCAATTTTCACTACAAATTCCGTCTCCGGCACAATCGCTCGCCTCTCTAGTATAGCATTTTCCCCAAAAACTATTGATCAGACTGCATTTGGGCCCTCTAAATTCTCTAGAAGCTTTTGGAATCTCTGTCCGAGCAAATAACTGCTCCCAAAATTGTTCCCATTCCTCTGTTGAATTGCCCAAAGCCGATTTGAATCCATAAAAAGCCGGCCATCCAGTGATCTGTTCGAAGAAAAATTTTGGGATTTTTAGTTTATCAGGCCATTCGAGGTCCGGCTTTAGGAGAAATATTATAATAATTGAGCCGAGGAGTGACCAAAACATAAGAATATTTTTGTTTTGGTGGAAATTTTCGGGATTTTGGTTGCCACGGAAACTGGGAATGACCAGAAGTCTGTAAAAATAGGGCGTTTCTCTGCCAATTTTTTGAAGAAATAGGAGACGATCTTGCTCAAGTCATCGTGATTTATTAAATCTTCAAGTAATATTTACTATGTAAAACCGTTTGAAATTTAAAAATTTTCAAGTCCGACTTTTTAAAACGTCTTTTCGGAGCTTCTGAAGATACGCTGATGTTGGAGAGAGCCCTCTGAAAAATTTTAATCATTAATTTTTTTCAAAAAATGGTAAAATACAGAAAAACCAAACTCGATTTAATCCTACCCAGAGGATGAGGATGAGCTGGCGACGCTCTCCAAATAACTCCGGCCTGAATTCGAGTTGATCTCGGTGTGAATTGAAGAGCCAGTCGATTTGCTGCTCCTTCCAGAAGTTCGGACCGTCTCTGGAGACGAGGAAGCCGAGGATTCTGATTGGGAGGATGATGAGGCGGTTCTGGAGATGCTCTCTGCAAAAAAAGAAAGTTTTTATGTATAACCACTCAGGTACCCTCCTGACCGCAAAGATCGTCGAATATCTTGGCCGCCCCTGAAAGACGCGGGCTGAGACTTTCAGGAATTGATATATGGCCTATGTCCGGCTCATGTGTAAAATTTAAAGAAAATCTGAGAGTCGCGCGAAGGGTAATTCCCTTGTCAGCCATAAAAATTAGAGCTTTTTCTTTGTCTTCAACTTTTACTGTAGTCTAATAAATGGGTATAACATATTTGGTATTAAAAAAATGGGGACGTCTAAGGATTCAGGGAAAAAAGAAATTAAACATTTGGACAAAACCTAAAAAAGTTATAGCGAACTCAAATAGGGCCGAAAAATTGCCGCACCCTGTACATGATTTCGGGGGAAATTTCTCTTCCAACTTACCGTCAGACTCGCTCCCCGAATTCGATCCTTCTTCAGGTGTCTTGTACTCTTCCGATTTCCCCTCTGACTTTGAACTCTTTGAACTTCTTGATGAGACTGCAACCTTATCATTTTCCCCAGCTCTTGGTGTTATGTCATCGTCGCTTTCTTCAACTTTTTCATCATTTTTTCTTTTCTCGTTCTTTGAGCTCTTCTCAACTTCAGTTTGGACTTCTTTGGTCCTTGTAGGCAACGATGTCTGAGTATAAGAATTCTTCAGCTGTTTCTTCGGCGATCGTTTTATTTTGGTCTTTACTTTTCGATTTGTTAGCTCCTTATGTTGCTGAGCAAGCTCTTTTAGACGCACTTTCATGTCTCTTAATTGCACAGTAGATATGAGATAGTCAAGTTTGTTTCTGGTCATATCCGTAGGAAGGGAAAAGTCAGTTATCACGTTCTTTGCATGGGCTAAATAAGGAAAAGTTTTGATGAAATTTTGATGGAAACTTTTGATAAAATTTTGATGCTTACTATTCCTCCTCCTTTCCAAATTTCTTTTCACAATCCGCAAATACATTCGTCGGAATAAAATGGCCACAATTTTGGCCAAGAACTTTTTCTTCTCCTCATTCAGTTGCTCCTTATCTGTTTGCGTAAGGACATGATCAACTGTCGTGTCCATCCCAGTGCTCTTATCGCTTGTTTGGGAATTATCGGTCTAAACACTTTCGAATTGAAAAGTTCAAATTACCTGGCATTCCTGTTCGCTGTTAATTCCGTTATCAGTTTGTGTGGAGACATCGGCTTTTTCGATTTTTCGAGGCGTCAAAATTTCGGTTTTTACGATTAATCGGAGGCGAAATGAGCCGAAAGATAAGTCGTATCTTAGGGTCTGAAAGCAAGGCTAGTATCACTGGGAGGGAGTTGGAGATGGAAAGAAAAGAATACAATGAAATTTGAGGCAAATTGAAAAAATTTTGATGACTTATTCTTTAAAATTTTAATTAAAAATCAGGCAAAAAATCGCAAAAATTTGAGCTACAATTTTCCGTAGCATATTGAAAAAAACATGAGAAATTTAAATAAAATCTGGCATTTAAATTTTTTTAATTTAAATAAAAAATGAAAATTACCTGGAAAAGTTTGCTGATATCCAGCTGAATATCCGATTTTTTGAAATTTCCATCGCTCAATTCCACAATGACATCTATTTTCTCCGGGATTTCATTCAAAACAATCAATTTCCCACTACTTTTAAGTCCATCAATTTTGAAATTAATTGTTTTTTGGCTCGGCGAACATTTTAAAACCACACTTTTCACCTCCAAATTATCAAATGATCCATTTTCATAGTAAACACCCTGTAAAACGGCCTGAAGACAATATAGATTACTCATTTTCGGCCGCAAAAAAAAATTTTTTTTTGCCCGGAAAAGTGCGCGAAATTTCCATGGAAACCGAAAATAAAATGAGGCTAAAATAAAGTGACGGACGTTTCAGGTGAAAGAAGAGTGTTCCGAACGGGTTCTGTTGGGATTATGGCGGGAAATAAACTGTCGGAATGAGTTAGACAGTTCTTACAAGTTTTGAGTGACAGTTCTGGAGTAAAAAAAATAGAAAAAAAATTGTAAAAAGTCAGATGAAGATAGGAAAAAGAAAAATTTTTGCAAAAAATTTAGTTTTTCGTATTCAGAAAAAAATCTTATGGTACAATTATGAGTTCAAAGAATCGGAAAAAAAGTTCTTTGTAGTATAATTGTTTCGAAAAGTTTTTTCTTTCAAAAAAGTGATAGATCATCTAGGAGAATATACTCGTTACTGACAGGTAATTTGACTCATTTTGAGCGGTTAAAAGTTCTCAAAACGACTCAAAACAACCTTTAAAATGGTCAAAATTTTATTGACCTGTCATTGGAAACAAAACCTTTATTTGTCATTTTAACGGCTAATTTTATGTAAATTTCTCACAAATATTTTATTTATGCAAATTTTATATTGGTGGCATAATAATAAAAATAGTAGTTTTGCAGCAAATTCCAATAATTTATGCAAATTTTGTTTTTAGAATTTTATTTATGCAAATTCCAAAATCATCACATGTAATGATAAAGGATTACTCAGACATTCCAATCTCTACTACGGTAAGACACAAATGTTTTGAAACCCCCTCAATAAAGTTGTCATATTTGTTACGTTATCACAAATCGCCCACTGGTCATAAAATTGGCGCCTCGCCTCAAAACAAACACTCCTTTTACAAGTCGACCTCATTCCAAGATTTTGAGTCATGTGTGGTCATTTCGGTAAAAAATATAAAAAAATCTAGATCAAACCCCCAAGATATACGTGAAATTTCGGAAATGAGGAGAGGCGGGAAGAAAAATTGCGTAGTTCTTAAAAATTGGCCAATCTTAGAGGGAAAGTTTGAATTTTGAAGCCAAATTTCGCCCTAAAAATTTGAATGATTTTTACAAAAACCGAGAGCTAAGACTCTCACAGCCGTCTGAAAAGATTCTAATCTTAATCGTTCCCTAATACCACCACAATCTAAGCCTCTAAACTTTACCGCATTCATTTACATGGTACAACAGTAAACCAGCGGGTTTATGAGCCTTCAAAAAACAAACATGTATTGTTTCCCCGACCACTTTACGAGCCCATTAACTTAGTAAATCACCGCGGAACGCACTCACTAAGTGCGTGCTGGCGGAACAACAAATCATTCGGCGGAATGTGCGACAATTTTGGTGCTTACAACTGTTTCAAATCCGACTGTTTACGGCGTTTAATTTGGGCGGGACGGCCAATTAATCAACGTCAAGCCGGCTGGGCCTTCGAGGAGGGAGGAAACGGAACGCCTGTCTCGCGATGATCAAGGGTGATAATCGAGCCTGAACCCGAGGTAAGTGTGCGGATCATGCACAAGCTTTTTGGGGGTGTTAGGGAGGGTAATTTGGGGTTAGAATGGAGGATTGCTTGATATTTAAGATCCGAAGGGTGTTAAAAATGAAAGGTACGTCAAAAAGATACGGTAAAATTTTGAGAAATTTTTAGAAACGTGACGAAAAGTATAAAAATTGACATCATTTTTTAAAATTGAGGTGGCAAGTATAAAGAGGAGCGTTTATACCAATCCCGTTGCTCAATATGACATTATGATAACTTGGTGTATAAGGCAGTAATATAAATTAAATCAAGATTTATCGAGTTCAAAGTCATCTTCGATCTAGCCCAACATAACTAATCGTTTTCGCCCATAAAACAGCCTGAATTCCCTCGAAAAAACACTTGTAAACTTTCCCCTTTCCGATTTAAAATTCAGTAGCAAAGATCCTCACTTTGGTTTATACAAAACGGCGTCTCCACTGCCTGTCGCCCCCTTCCAAAGCTCCGCCCTTTTATGATTGCCGCGACTCCCCTTCCTTCCCCTCAGTTTTCCCTCCACTTTTTTGCGCCCTTATCACTCCCGGTTATCATCGATCCGCGCTTCCAGACCATGCTCTTCAACATCAACCGGTTCCACTTTCTGGTGCTGCTCACTTGGCAGTTCTCCATTTTCTTCGCCTCCCAACAAATCTTCCCCATCTTCTCGAGCTACGTGCCGAAATGGCGCTGCAACGCAACGCAGCCCTTCGCCAAGGACTGCGATCTGTTCGAGTCGTGCAAGGAAAAGGTGCAGTTCGAGTACGAGTACTTTCATTCGGCCGCCCTTGAGTTCGATTGGATCTGCGGCAGCAAGTCATACTTGCGCTCCTTCTTCAGTCAAGTTCAGTTCTTTGGTGTGCTCTTGGGGACCATTGTCTACGGGAGTTTGAGTGATTGGCTGGGCAGAAAGCCGATTGCGGTTACGGCGCTGTCGCTGGGGCTGTTATTTTCGGTGCTATCAGGTAAGAAGCGGTCGATGTGACAAAAAAAACTTTGTTTATTTTTTGTTATTTTTTCGAACACAGACTTTGTTTATAATGATCGGAAAAACTGATTGGAAAAAAGTAGGAGAATTGATAAAAATCGGCAGGAAATAGACCAAAAGCTTGTCTACAGCATCTTTTATAAATCATTTCTAAAAGGCACTTTCTACAATACCGCTTCAGGCTTGGCTCCGACATGGGAACTGCTTTTGGGCACAAGGTTCTTCATTGGCCTCTCAATCGGAGGCACTTTGGTGGTGGTCTGCACATTCGTGATGGAGATGTTGTTGCCGGAGCAAAGAATGGCCCTAAGGGCCTTCTTTAATTGGGTACGATCGCAAAACATATGACACAATTTTAACCCTCAATTGGCTATTAAATCGTAAATATTTCGACATTTTCAGGGGACAGCTCGCTTGATGGTCACCCTGATTTGCTGGTGGTTCCCGGACTGGCGGAGCGCCAGCATCGCGTGTGCGGTGACTGCTCTTCCGGCGCTGCTGATCGTGATTTTCATCTTCCCCGAAAGCCCCACATGGCTGCATAATAAGGGACGGTTGGAGAAAATGAAGGAGAGCGAGAGGAAAATCGCTCGAATCGCCGGCAAAAAGAACGTCGACACGGAGGTCGAGCCGATCGTGCATAAAAAGTCTATCATGTAAGCAAAGATTGGAGCAAGACCTAAAATATAAAAGGGTAAAATGGCAAAAAACATAAAAAAATTTTCATTGAGCTTTGAAAAATTGAGGAGGGTCGCTTCAAGGCCTTGAAGTTTAAAAATCATAACAAAAATTTGGGAGAATTCCTAGTTAATCTACATATAAGTTTACGTAAAAATGATTTGCTATCCAGAAAAGAGAAAAAAACCGTATTTTAAAATTCCAACTAATTACTTATGCCATAACCTCTCATTTTCAGTGATCTCTTCAAAGACATCCACCTCTTCAAACGCGTCGTCGTCTTATGGGTGATGTGGTTCACCGCCGCGATTTGTGGCTACGCGATTGACTTGAACAGTTCGGACATTAGTGGGCATTTGTTTTGGAATCAAGTCCTCTTTTCCATTCTTATCGCTGTGTCCAAAATCGTAGGTTATCCCTAAGATACGAAAATTTCATTACTTATTCTTAGGTTTTGGTTGTATTCGACACATCATTTCCCAAATTCAGTCGGAGAAATCTTCATCAAGGAGCTCAATTGATTGTGTGTATCTGCTTTTTGGCCCTTACTGGATTAGTCATTGTTGCTCCACATGTGAGTTAGTTTTTTGGTGTTTCATGGCGTTAAGAGAAGTTTTAAAATACGCCCTGAACTATTGCAAAATCTTAGTGTCGCAGGTTGCGGAAGCACCGAGATTTTTAAATCCAAAGTAGTCAAAAATTTACATCTTTCTTTGAGTGTCGTCATAAACATCTCAAGGACTTTTTTTCTAATTTCTTATGCTTATTTCTCATCTTTTCAGAGTATCTTTATCCTGATCATCAACTTGATCGGCACCATGTTCCTCGAATACACTTGGGACGCCTGTTATCTGTGTGGCGTTGAGTCGATGCCCACGAATATGCGCGCCACTTCCATGGGATCGTGCTCGTTCATGGCCAGAATCGGCGCGATCCTCGCTCCCGCCCTGGCCTTCCTCAACTCGGTGTGGGCGCCCAGCGCCTATCTTACGGTCTGCCTGCTGGGCCTGATCAACCTAATCATCAGCTATTTGTGGCTGGTTGAGACCAAGGGCGTTGTGCTGGACAAGGTGCAGTTGGACGAGAACGCGGCGACACTCAAGGAGGACCACGAGAGCGTGGAGATGATACCCAAGGAAACGAGCAAATAATTAGCACTATTAATATTCGATCTGAGTAAATGTTTGTCCTCAACCCGAATTTGGGAGGCGATCGGGCTGGGTGAGAGGTTGGGTAAATAGTGCGGAAAGAGGAAACGCTCACGTATTTCGGATTCCGGCAGGGATTACGACCATTTAAGCCGTTGATTTCGATGGTTCGGTGATTAGCCATGGAGTTTATGACATTTCCAAGGGAAAATGGGCTAACCAAGAGGATAATAGTACGGATTAAAACAAATTTGAAAAAAAGAGCAACAGCGATCAAAATGGGGTTCAAAAAAGGTTCAAAAAAGATTTCATTTTGAAAAAAGTTTGAATGATCCGTATAGTAAAGATCTACAAAATATATCTTGCATCAAAGTCTCCGAAATACCACTTGAGGCACACCTGTTTGAAACTTTTCTAAAAAACCAAGTGAAATGGAGAGAGTCGGCCATACAAAAAAACAGGGTTTGTCAAAAAAAAATTTCTGAAATCTTTTTCAGTTGAAGAAATATTTTTTTGGTATCTCACATGGAGCATATAACATGCATACTGAAAATCGCAAAAAATATGAATTTTTAAACAATTTCCTACCAAAAAATCTTGGCAGTTCTAAAAAGTGCAAGCTGTCGACCCCGCATATGTCATGAAAAAAAAAATGATTCGAATTTGAGATAAATCTCAGCTGATTCTGTTTGCCCGACGTCAAAAACTTCTATCGTAAGAATAATTTCAACTTCGCTTCCCAAAACCTCACTGACAGTCGACCAAAAATTAAATAAATCATTGCAATTCACGCCATTCCCCACACCGCAATTACCGCTTCGTATCAAACCCATTCCGCCGCCTCTATTAACCCATAAAACCCTGCACTTTCTTACTTTACAAACCCAAGTCAATTTGAATAAATAAGACACCTTAGAGAGACGTGTGTTTTGACAGTTTCCTCACATTTCAAAGGTCAAATTCGAATCGCCAAACCAGTATTTTATTATGTTTTTTTCGGTGGGCCCAGTGGGAAGTGGCGCCGCCTTTTCCCGCAACGGAGGCGGGTTGACTTCCTTCCGCTACTATTTACTCAATATTAACCTTATTCGAGAGGCCCTTGAGGCTATTGTTGACGGGCTTATAAACAGGGAGCCGCTCTGCAAATGTTGTTTATATCATTTTGGTACTGTTTATATCATCTTATACTGTGTAATTGGAGCAGCGGGGTGGTGGAGGTGGTAAGTAGACGGCTTGCATTTTAGAGGGGAAATGCTTGAAGTGCGAAGTTGGAATTTCAATGGAACTTGGTACAAATATATATATAATAGAATATTTTTTTGCAACAAATTTGCAGAATTTTTTAAATATTGCAAAAATCGATGTTGTCAGCCCAAAAGTTGCTGATTTATTCGACAAATTTTCAAATCTAAGCAAGGTAAATTTTAGCCATATTTCTTCTGACGAGCCTGTTTATATCGCAAATTAATTTTTCTGGCTGGAAAAAATATGGTTTTTTTGGACCGTTCTCCGCATCTTGCACACTCTCTCGTCGGCCAAGAAGTTTGAATGTCATGGCCGCTACTGAAAATCTTGAGCAAGTCTTCAATAACGTTGCCCAGTCAAGACGTACCTAGCAAAAAATTTAAAAAATTTTGAGCGTTGCACTTGCTGTACTTCCCTTGTGAGATGTTCGCAAGACTTTGCAGTTTAAAACCCTGCAGCAAGCTCTGAAAAAATATGTTTTTACCATGTATACGCATCCATCAATATTTTTTATATAGTAATTCCCAACGTTTACGACATGATTTCGAATGTACAGCGGTTTAACAACGGAATCTCCGGAATTTCTCGCCCTCTTTCTCCATGGTAAATGAATTTCAAAAAAATTCGTCAAAAACTCTTTACTTTCCCCATATAAAACATACCTCCATGAAGAGGCGTTCATAAAATTTCACTTTCATTTTCCGATTTTTATAACTTACGTGTGTTTTTTTCGACTCCTCGCAGTCATCGATGGACCCTTGAGGATGGAGAGAAGACCTGCGGGATTAAACGGGTTTCGAAAAAACACGGATGGCTACTTAACAAGGACGCTGCAGCCGTTGCGCAACGCGCTTTGTTTCCAGCGACGATGGAGGAAAGGGGGGGGGAACGTTGGGTCGTCAAGGTCAGGGGAGAAGATCTTCCCTCTGGTCAAGCCCCTCAATTAATTTCAAAACCAATTTCCACAAACTTTTTTTGAGGCAGAACTTTGGAGTTGCGTTGCAGTTTGACAAACTGGATTTGTCACCGTTTTGCTAAGCAGTTTTTGTAAACATACTTTTGTAGCGGTTAGGGAGAGTGGTCAAAGTGTGACCAAGGATGATGACATTGTCAAGGGAAGTGCTCGAAGTGCGACGCTCAGCGTTTCTTCAAATTTCACACACATATTTTACTTGGCACAAAGTCAAATTCTTTGAGTATAAATCGATAATTTTCTCAGGTACGGCCGAGATATTTAACGATCTTTGCCTATAAAAATTAATTTTACTTATAACCTTTCCATGACTCACAGCTTGACCCCTTATTCCCGGTTAATCTTTCCGATGTAAACCCACCTTTTCTTTCGTCAAACAGTTGTAATCATTTAGCGATCCATTCTTTACCCATTTGTTTTTGTTTTTGCCGATGAAATGACCGATATTCATGGTATCTTATATAGGTACTTTTTAACGTTTCACGGACGAAATTGAATGTACTAGACAGTGGGTTAAAAGTTTAGTTTATGACTGTTTTTTCGACTTAATATCAATTTTGCGAAATCCACAGTACTTTCGATAGATTTCCCGGAGATTTTTTGATTGATAAAGGTCAACGGAAGTGTATTTTTTTTGGTGTAAACAGGAGTATTATAAAACTAAAAGAGTAAATTTAATATGTATTATAATAGAGCTATGTCTTTACTTTGACTTTCCTTTGTTTTTCCCCCAGTAGAATATCTTTGTCTTACTGTAGAATACCAGACTTCTCTTTCCAAAGCCTATTGATTACTGCCCCACCCTTTTGATATTTAGTAAACTTCGGGAAGAACAAAAAGATTGCACGGCCTTCGCACTGTTTCCAAAGGTTTCCCCCACTCAAATTGATCGTTGTAATTCCTGCAGACCGTCGGCAATTTCTCCAACGGAATTTGTTGACGGAAGAAGAAGAAGAAGATCCTTTCGTGTTTAGATCCCATTTTATCTGATTTCGGCTACCTTGACCTTAAAAAACGCCTTCCTGGAGTTTCGTCGTCGTTTTCGTTGGACATCCACTGGTTCAAGCGAAACCAGGATCACTTTCGTTTTGAAATTGAAAAGGAAAAGGGGTTTTGCAGAAGATTTTGATCTATGAGGGAGCTGAAGCGAGGTGATGGTCAAGTTTATCTTACTCTTCAGAGGTTGGATAAGCTTTGGAAAGATTTTGCTGTAGAAGAATTTAAATTGTAACAGGAGTTGTAAAAAGTGGCGCTTTCAATCCCTGACCTAATTTATAATTTAACTGCAGGCTGTATTGTATCTTTTCCTGTGCGTGATTTTTTATTTTTTGAAAGCATTTTGCTAAAACAACACTCTTCAAGTGTAAAGTTCGCATTCCTGAACCTTAAAAAGTCAATTTGTCATCGTTCAATTTTATGGCCAAGTCTACTATTTTTACCTCCGCGACGCCAACTTCTTCATAACGGCCCTTCTTCGCCCTTGTTTATGACTTTTACTGTAATTCCCCGACTTCTTTACGTTTCTCTTTACTTGGCAAAACCGTTTCCATCAATTCTTGCGCAGAGTTGGAAACCTCAATTAAAGTGTTGAATGTTTTAAAGTTTTTTCGAAATTCTTTAAATTTTCGCTCGAATTTCGTCAACGTTTTAAAGTCGGGGCAGCCGGGGCCGCACGGGTAATCTGAGAGTGGGTTTAAAGGTTGGCCGTTGTTTGTCTTATAAACAAGCGCAAAAAGAGTTTTGGGTCTCCTCCTTTGATTAAGGAATTACACGAAGGATTGGGCCGCGAAGAATGGGAGCTGACGGGCGGTTTAGGCGAAGACGTGAGCCGAACGTTCTTTTCCAAATAGTCATCGTGCGGGAGGTGAACGGCGGGAAGGCCCGCGGAATGCTGCTTATTATGTGATTTGGGCGTTGATGTGGGGAATTATTTGCTGCCGCTCGTCTGGAGCGCCTCGAATTTTGATTCTGTCTGGGAACGGTCGCGGTTTCGGCCGCTGTTTGCTGAGCACGCGTTATTTTCCAAATTCTCTGAAAATTGAGCAAACTTTTTTTGAATCATAAAGTCTGAGTCTGTAATGTCTAAAAATTTTTTAAAATCTCTGTCACTCTCTTCTAAATCCTCACTACCTCATTTTATCCACTTCTTTGGCCCTTAAATGACTCTTTTGGCCATGATTCATGGTCAGAATCAGTCATGGACAATTTAAATTTCTTTGAATTCGTGTAACACTCTAACTTCGCGAAATGAACGACTCAACAGAGTTTGACTACACCGTTCAGGTGCCAGGAATGATCGGCTGGTTCGATGCTTTCCGCGACGACTTTGGGCCATCCAATTTTGGGACGCTCACACATCCATGCATCAATGTTAGGGTGAGTTCAATGGCGACATTTTACCGTAATTTTCGTAATCTTTTCTTCTCAAAAACCTTTTTATTATGCTTTCTATTTCCTCTAAATAACCTTTGTGCCAAAATTCAGTTTTGTTTTTCTGCAATACCCATCTCTTTCCTACTGCAATATCAGTAACCTATGTTTGGAAATAACCCCCAAAAACTGCTCAAAAACATTGATTGAGCTTTAAACAAAGGTTTAAAATTTTTCAGACAGTCATCATATTTCTGCTATTTGTTTTGCCCTACATTTCCTTCCTGATGATCTTGCCGGGTGTTCGGGAGAAGCGCGTCATTTCCTTCGTCACCATCACCATCCAATTGCTGGTCGGCATTCTGATAATCGGTGAGATTTTTATAAATTGTTTCCGGACTCACGTGAACTATCATACTTTACAGCGCAAGTGTAAAACCGCGGCGTTATGAGGCGTTGATTTATTGGAGTTTAAAATACGTTCATTTGATTTTTAGCCTCTCTTCGACTGCCTTACTGGAGTGTTGGGGACACAGTTATGGTATCACAATTGAAGGCGTTCTCAACGCAACGGCATGAGGCCAAGATTGGGCTGAGAGTGGGGCTGAAGTCCATCAATATTACTATGAGATGTAAGCGAGAGAAAGTTGAGAAATCTCCATTTGCTTTTTTGACAGCTAAGAATATTAAAAAATCAAAAAATAGCAGTATTTTCAGGCGCCTCACTTTTGGAGGACAATTCTCTAAAGCCGATCGCAGCGGACGCCCAATTATACATCAATGAAAAGTTCACGCTGAACGGAGTCAAAGATATGGTAACAGAAGCGCGAGCCGCCTACGAAGAGGGTCTTCCCTACCCAGTCCTCAAGGTCCTCGAATATTTCCGGATCGGCGAGGACTCTTTTGATTTTGGGATGAAATATCGACAAGCTGGCCATTACGCCGGAGCCCTTATCTGGTTCGGCTTTGCATTGTGGGTGTGGCAGACGGTTCTGTTGCTCTTCCTGCCCCATCACTACTCCAAGGTCGGGATTTTGTGTGGAATCGCGGTGTTGATTGGGGACATTATCTACGCCATCATGACGCCCGAACCTTTGAATATTCCCTTTATGGGGAAAGATGCGGGCACGGTGTTTTTGTCGACGGCTTTTGGAACTTCTTTCTACTTGAGTTTGTCAGCAGGTAGGTCTTTTCCTTGGGACCGGTCTATAGTTACATTATTTTAGGGATCATCTCCATTTTGTTCAATCTCACACTGAGTGTGCTCCAATACATTCGAGTATACACTCTTTCTACACTGCTAAGCTCTTCAATGGACGAAACAGTTGGCCCTAAATGCAGATACGGCCGTGATGTCGTTCCTGTTGATGAGTTTGTAACAAGTCATCGAGTGTTGGCGTTTGCTGAATCGACCAACATTCAAGCCAAAAAGACCGATCTGACTGATCCAAAATTATTGATCGTCAATAAGACAGTGGGATCCAGCTCAGGATTTCAGTCAGGATCATCGCTGAGATCTTCAACAAAATCAATTTTATCCAGCCTGGCGTCGGATCGGCTTCAACGGACCATGTCAACGGACACGATGGACCACTCGCACATGACTGACGACGAAATGGGTCACAAAGACGAGTTTGTTGAGCATGGTCACCAAGTATAGGTGACCTAATGCCTCTCATTGTGTGTGAAATTAGCTGAGTTGTTATGGGAAGTGCTCTAAAGGCATGGTACTATTTATCACCAAGTCTTTAGTTCTTCGTCTACAAAGGCCCTTGATGACTTGTACATCTCGCACTTCCCTTTTTATAACATCATCATATGCCATATGATGTCTTTCTCTTTACCACTCTTTTTACTGTATTCTCTAAACATTTACAAGTCCCCACTGTAGTCATCAGTCTCGAGCTCAGCTTCATTAGCAATCCGATTTTGCTTTCAAAGGATCATAGTCATCGTATTTTAGCGATTAGACCAAAAAAACGGGTATTTTAGGTCAACTGACTAGAGGGTATCTAATAATCGCTTTCTTTCCCGGCTTTAATGCTCTTGTAATTTAGGCATACCAAAAAGTAATAAAAAATAATAAGTAGTCTTGTAAGATTTTTGTCAGTAGTTGTAATATCTTGTCATGTCATGTGAATTCCCCGTGTCTCTCTGCCAAAACCGGTTTCCTGCAATAATTTGAATACATCTCGCATTGTTTTAATAAACTTGTAATAACCTTGTTCGATGACGTATCCTTGATTCGACAAACAGAGCAGGTCATGTCCTCGGGGGAAAGATGTTTGTCTTCCATAGAGTGCAGAGCGCAAAAGGACGCGGTATTTAAATAATGCGACGAGTAATTGCTCTGTATCTGATATGCAGGACGGCGTGGAGTGTGTGGTATATCAACTCTTCGGTGCAGAATCTGATCAAGGAGAACTGTTTGTATGGTCAGTCAAAGGAGAAGCAACGTGGATTTGTTTAGATTTGTTGGGTTTAGGGAGAGAACGGGACGTTTACTTAGCTTTGCGTCATCATTGGGGTTTATAAAAGTTCATTTTTAAAAGATTAGCGTGGTTAACCTAAGAAAAACATGACTTTTAATCAAGGGCACAGAAAGGAAAATCATTCGTGGTTTTCTATATCCTAACAATAAATTAATGACGCCCGTTTTGAACTATTAATATACATAAGTACAACAGCAAATAAGCTTGATAAAACTGATCCGTATTTTTCAGAATGCGACACAACGATTGATTGCCCGAATGGCCTCAGTTGCTTCCAAGCGTCACAGAACAAAAAAGGATGCTGTTTGCATGGTACGTCAACCATTTCAAAGTTATAGCCAGAATGGAGGGAAGGCTTGGATTTTGATGCAAGACATAGCAAAGTTTTCTTCCATAACAGATTTAGCTAACACCTTTATGCAAAAAAAAAATCTTTTTTTTTCTCTGGCCACCCCCAATTTCGCCCATTCTCTCGTCGCCAAGTATAATATCTTGAGCATGTTAGTTGCCAATGCAAAGCGTGAGCTAAGATTTTGAGGTCTTGGCGTCGGCCTGAGCTTGATTTTTAGGCAAAATTTGAAGATAGTCTAGCTTTTGAAAACTTTTGTTTTTTGGTGCACCTAACTTTTTCAAGACATAAGAAAAACTTTTAGTACTCCGACCAAACGAAACAGGATGCCTAATTGATGAGCAATGCACAAGGGCTTGCGCGACAAGCTACTGCAAAAAGAATGACACTGTCGGAAGATGCGCTTGTCAACAAGGATACAATTTTCTGTTCGGGAAATGCTGTAAGTTGATATAATTTGACTGACCAATGTTCTAATCAAATTATCGAATTTGTTTTTCACATGGAGAAGCGTCTGTTCAATGACACCTCATTTTATGATGTTTTTATTTACAAATATCACTAAGCGTTTGTTGATGTTTTAACTTTTTTAATTCATCACATCATCAAGTCAGCTTTTTAATGTATGAAAATTGTGTTTTTTAGGGAAAGATTGTCCGTATTTTGCCTCAAGAAAAGTTTACATGGATGCCGTTGATGGGCTCGAAACTCAATGTATTCTCAATTCGAATGATCTTGATACGGAACTGCTTGGATCGGGCCGCTACAGGCGATCGTTAAGTTATTGCTAAAGCTATTTCTCGTACAAATCACCACCCACTAGTCATTGAATCTCAACAATAAAACGTTTATTCTCGTTGGCAGAGGCTTAATTAGAAGTTTAGGAAAGAGAACCCGTTCAAAGCACCCGATCAGTGCAGAGAAAGCGATGAAAACAATGCTATTTACAAAAAGGGAAAAACACCGGGCTACGGTAGAGATCGCAGTAAACGAAAGAAAAGAATGGTGGAACTCGTTAGGACTGGCGGATAAAGCGAAGGGAGAATCGGGCAGTGCGGCCGTTGGGGTGGTAGATGACGAAGACTTGGTTGTTTTCGGATAATGTATCTTCTTTGGGACGATAACAACAGCTAAAATAAGTAAAATTAAAAAAATACGACCAGAAAATTAGATTTGTAAATGTTAGAAGAGCCGAATTAAAGCCAAAGCTTCTCAAAAAAGAGGCTGGAATAATCGTATTTTACAATCCTTACCTTCTGAATCCAGTTAACCTCACATCCAGTTTGTGTTTGATCTCAACATACGATTGGCAACCATATGAACATGGGAACTCTCCATCAGACAAACGGAAACGAACCTTTGTTCCTTCGGGGGCCTAAAAGTTTAATATCTTTCATATTGCTATCAGAGAACCTACAGTTATCCTCCAGTAGCAATCAAGATCCTTTCCCGGAGGACTCCGGAGAGTTTGCCATTGATCTGTGGCCACAAGTTCGCCTCCACATGCTAAAGATTTCCGATACGAAGTGTATGAAAGTAAGCACAGTTTTCGGGCTGAGAAATACGAAAGACGGACTTACGTGATGGCTGGAGTTGATTGCATTCTGGCCCACCAAGACCTTCAGGGCAACGGCAGACGTTGCAGTTGTTGGGGTCCGGATAGCCGCCGGACGAACAGCGGAGTTGAGATCGACCGGCACACATGTCTGAAGAATAAATTTTAAAAAGTGATACATTTTGCTTTCGTTTTAGGAGACAAGAAATTGTCAAATTATATACAAATAAGGATTAAAAATATGGGTTGCTAATTTTGCCAGACGGTAGGCAAAGTACGGTGTTCAGAAAATGGACCTACTTGGACAATAAATATCGTTGATGACTTTGGCATCCAAAAAGGCCATTCGTTCAGTGCCCATCGTCGTCACATACTTTAACTCTTTGGGAACAATCGTGAAATCAGACACTTTCACAGCATGCGCTACCGCATGATAATGCATCAAACTTCCATAGTCATAAGGTAGCCGACGATTGGAGACTTGTCTGATTCCGAATGCCTGCAGCATGCTTCTAAAGGGCATGAACGAGGCTGTCGCCTCTTCCATTACATTCCTCCAATTAATACTGATATGCTTTTCTCTGTCGGGCCGTTGATGAGTGTGCCAAAAGCCGAGAGCATGTCCGGTTTCGTGCGCTACTACGTATTCCTACAACAGTGATGTAGAGTTTGCAACCATTATGAATTATTTCAAGAGCAGAGATGACTTACTTCGGCACATTCGGAGCCAATAATAATATCTTGAAAGCCACCATTCCGACCAATAAACTCGGTGAAGCAACTGTCGCCTCGCTCGAGTACGTAGCGAATCGCGTCTCGAGCCTGCAGATTCTCACGGAACCTGAGACACGTCGACTCTTCCCACATCCGAATCCCCCGACGGATCAGTGATTGGAAATTTGCTGAAATATTTATTTTTTAGAATTGTTTTGCGTTTTAAAAAAATGTTGCAAGCTCGAGGCTTGTAGCCACTTCACAGTAGCTAGTGCATTGCTTCGTATACACATGAATTCTGATAATTTTAGCTGGCGTTTTCGAGCCATGAAGCAGACATTCAAAGATCTCTGCCAATGCGGAAAACGTGAAATTAGGGGAGCGGCAGACAGAAAATTGAGCTTTTTCAGAAATTCTATGGTAAAAATAAAGCTAAAATCCTTATGCATATTCGCAAAAAAATGTCGAATGTTCTCCAATTTTCAGACTGAAGATCTCCTTTTTTCTGCAAAACGCGTAATAATGTTATGCATTAGTAATTTTTCTTTTATATTATAGTAAAGTATATTGCGTGTTTTTCCTTCGGATGCGGAACCGAGAAATCCCGCAGAGCGCGGCATTAATGACATAACACGCTAACATTGATGGGATTGCGACGAAAAAACTTGCGCAAAGTAATAGTTTATATGACCCGAAGGGAAAAAAGAGAGTTTTTGGAGCAGCGAAAACAATATATATTTTATATAATCATAAAAAAAGAGTTGTCGGTAACGTAAATATATTTGGGGAATTTGATGTACCATGCAAAAAATCAAGACTTTTGGCCCACCTAGTACTACTTTCCGGCGACCTTCCGGGCAGTCGCCGGAAAGTCTCTCCCTTCACTTTTCTCCAAAAAAGTAAGAGAATCACTTACCGTCCCCACCCCATATCTGGAACGGGATATTATTGGTCTGCCACTCGTACTGAGGCCCTGCGATGACCTGCCGTTTCTCTCTCGCGTGCGTCCTCGACACCGTCTCGATCACCGTGAAGTGCGGGACCTTGTCGGTGGACATGGGCTCGAGGCCCGGCATCTGCGGATAGGACACGTTCTTGTAGGTGGCGATGTTGGCATAAACACAAGAGAACGAGAGCAGCAGGCCACCCAGCAGATGAATGGTCATGGTCGGGGCTCTGCAAATTGGGGTGGTGGGAAATGGAGGGGAAAAACGACGGGCGAATCACGTCCGGAATATGACAATTATACACGCAACGTCAATTAACTCTCCAGACGATAATACCAAAACTTATTACCCGCAATAGGATCCCTTTTTTCCCCTCAGGGGGCTCAAACAAATAATATTATAAAATCAGTCGATAACGTTGGGGAATTAGGAGATCATAACGAGAAATTTGGGCTTGGGCCGGAAAACTGTAAGGAACCGATGAAAAAACAAGAACCGTATGGGAAATACTGTGCGAGCGGATAATACAAGGTCATCGCCTACAGAAGCGCACATCTGATTCCCAGAAAGGGGAAATACAAAAGAAGAAACGGGTTCCAACAGCAGTTTAATTAATTAATCAAACAATAAGAGTTGTCCCCCTGCAGACGGTCCTTTCATAAAGAAAAAAGGAGCAAAGAAGTTGGTGTTCGCGAAAGATTGCGGGTGCCACTTCCGCCGTCCTTAAATACGTCAGGAAAGGGGATCACGGAGACGAGAGAATCGTAATAGTGAAAGTGAAAAAAACCCATGAAACAAACCCCTCAATGAGAGGAGAAAACGTGTGGGATTATTGTCATTGTGCTCTCCGGATCCAGTAGATCCCCAGCTCGGTGGGGACCCAAGAAAGAAGGAAGGGAAGAGGGCGAAGGGGGCAGGTCGAGCGATGATTAACTGCTTACCACCAAACGACGTGTTCGTCTCACGTACATCATCCGCAGATCCACTTTTTTCGGCGGTGTTTTTTCGCTGTGGGGATTTATGTTCGGAAGAGTCTCGGAGGTGTTGTTGGTGGAGAGGTAAGAAGCGCCTTTCGAAAGGGAAACGCGCTGAATGTCCTTGGCCGAGGGCGAAAAACAGAAAGGAGCGAAAGAACACAATCTTCAGGGGTTAAGGAGAACACACAAGCCCCACGTCCGTGCGCAGCCGTGACCATCGACGAACACGGAGCGCGAGTTGAAGGAACGACCGCGTTAACAATAAACTTTCCCTTCTCCCCCTTCCCAAACACTCAGCGTTTCTCAAGGTTGACAAACCGAGTCCAAGAACAATAAAACATGCTTTAATCCGCCTCCCTCCTTTTGTTGATCTCGAAAATGTCTCCAAAACCCGAGTCATTATCGGAAGGCGGGTTCAAGCAGCTCCACCGAGAGTCTATCTCTCCCAAAAAAAAGAATCTCAGCTCGTCCGTAACCCTTCCAGACCTTGTGTCACCAATCCCCCCGACCTTCCGCAACCCATCCACGAAACAACAAAAGAGGTCATGTTGGAGGGCAAGGTGAAGGTCGGTGAATCTCGAGCAGTGATCTGGAAGAGAAAGGATGCCCCGAAGGCATTCTTTCGCGTTGTTTTGGCGGTTACGCGACAATGAGCTGCCCCGCGTGCTCCCCTTTTTTACTGTTCGCTGTTTACTTCTTCTCCGGCTCCAGAAGTCAGCGCCGACTCCGTGAGGGCGGCTTTCCCATAGCCGGCCGGCTCGCCGCCCGCGTAACAATCATCGAACGCGTTTGCGGTGAGCTTCTGACTGTGTGTTTTACAGTGTGCGGATGAGCCGCTCGCTGTGACGGGGAGTGGGAAAAAACGGTCATGACCGTCAACTGAATCAAACGCCGGTTTACTGCGCCACTCTTTTTTTTGCAGCGCTTTGGAAACCGCCGAAGCCCTTTTGTAGTTGTCGTATTATAAAGTCGTTGTCGGAAAGCGCCTTAGTTGCGGTCAAATGGAGGGCTGCGAACAGCCTGCGGAAAAAAACGTTTGGTTAAACGATTGCATCGTCTAATTGCGTCTGTCGTTAAAACAAAAATTATCTTATAGCGGGCGATTAAGCGACTAAACGAGCGATTTGAACCATAAAATTAGGAAGGACATGACACACGCGCTGTAAAAAGTACCTGCAAGGAAGACGGATAGGGATGACTCGAGTCGCGTGAGGATGTATCGCCTCAGGGCACGGGTTCGCTGATCACTGAGACCGAGACGAGCGGGTCAAACAATCATGCGGGCGACATTCCAGAACTAAACAAAACATCGATAATATTTTCATATATGACAAAAGATTACTCCTACTAGAATAATAATTTCACCATCAGTAACCAGTTTATTATAAGGTAACGAGAAACAGCAACCAGGAAGGGTTATTACAAACAATATTACAACTTTTAAAATAAACGTCCTATAAACTATCAATCATAATTGCTTCAAATTCGACCCTCAGATTTTAACACAACTTTAGATGAAATTTTCCAACTCATATGTATGGTTCCTAGTTTGCGCAGGGGAATTTTCACATTGAAGCTTTTTTTGTAAAAGCAAATTTTCAACTACCACTTGAAGATGTTCGATTTTCGTAGGTCTCCGTGGAATCACTCGAATTTTCACTCTCAAAATTTTCCACTGGTCCTTGTTCCAACAAATAATCTGCCTGATCTCCAAGCAAATCTCTTAACATTTCCTGGTTTAGGGCGCTCAAATTCGCCATCACGGCTTTGCATCGCTCTTTGAATGGCTTGGGGGCGTTTTCATCGATGGGTTCCTTCGGTTCGTTCTGTGTCACTGGCTTTCTTTTTGGCCTTCTTGTTTTCTTAATGGTCCTTTCTCCATCCAATTTATTCTTCTTCTTATAAGCAGCCAAAATCTTTGGGCATGACTAAAATTACTCAGTTTATTGTTAGTATAAAATTGCATCATACAAAAAAATAAAAAAATCGTGTGGAAGTCGGGGCATGTTTTAGTTTTGCATACCGATTTCATGGGCGAAAAATTTATCCTTACCGTCAGACTCCTTTCTGGCTCCCATGTGGATTCTTTCAAACTGTAGCCCTTCCATTTGATCCTATATAAAACTCCTTCTGGCTCCACACTATGTTCGAGGATCTTCTCGATTTCATAAAGCTCTTCGTTTTGTTTCACCATGACAAAAACGCCGCGAAATTGGGAAAGATAAAAAAATTAGACTGATATTCCTTGCGATCAGCCGAAAAGAGGGTTGCGAAATCTTTGGCAGAAATAAAATGATAGTGCAGAATTTTTATTGTGCAACTTTTCTGCAGTACTTTTTTTCATAACTTGTGCGTAATACACTGCCAAATGCCTCTATGACACAATTAGAAAACTTTTATTCAAGCATGGAAAATCAGTTACTCTCGGAGAGTTGAGCTGTTCAAGCAGTAGTTCCCATGGTTGTGCTCCGTGGATGCACGTCCTTATCGGATACGTTATATACCGAATTACTTTTGCATTCATCTAGTTTGCACTTGTAGACGGCTTGAAAACATGCCACCGTTGCCCTTCGATATGACGGAACAAAGATGATAATTGAAACCGCGTTGAGAATGGGAGTTGTATGGACAATGGAGATCAAGACATTGCCAAGTGTCGAGGAATTTATTCCAATGATCGGGACAAGATTTCCAATTATGATTGGAATACCCAGTACAATCATTGGATAAAGGGCCTAAATCAACCCTCGTTGCTTTTAAATAAATTCTTTGCTGACACTTGCCTGTAGGGCCAAGATCATCCCGACCTGTTTCTGAGCCTTCAGTGTGGCTGGTCGCACGTTTGCTTCATATCTTTGTAAATACTTTTGCGTTTTACGGTAGTAAACATATGTAACAATGTAGGCGGTCGTGATTATGAACACGCTATTTAGAAGGTGTATTCGAAGCCATTCTTCTGCTTCCTGTATTATTATTAAATTAAAAAATATACTCAAAAACATCGTACCGTGTCCGAAACATAGTAACGGTAGTCTTTATACATTCCAAATCCTTGATTTTCCAATACTTCGTCGTATTTTTTAGCAGTGGTTTGAAACGTAAATGGCAGTAGAATATGATGCATTGCCACATAGATGGCGGTAATAAAGAAGGGCCAGAACTGTGTAAGATGTAGTGGTGGAAGTCACAACTTTGTACCGATACATAAATTGAATGGGAATTAAAATAATCGAGACAAAAATGCAGTAAAGATGGGCCAGAAGGGCACATGTCCAAGCCAAATGGTAGGGCCAGAGGTATTGGTTCCGGATGATGAAAAAGACTTTTCGCTCAGCAAAGATTAACGTCTAAATTTCAGATATTTTGGTCGTTCAATGTTAATATAAATAAACAACTTACAATCATAGAGACAATATTGGTTATTGTGTAAATTATGTCCAAAATGCAGCTGGCTATCAGCATCCTCGAATAAACTCTGACATGCTGACTTGGTGTTCTTCGGAGAACCAAAATGATGGCAAACACCGGCAGGGTAATTCCAAAAACATCGTTAAAAATATCAATCAACAGCACGAGATCCATTGGTTCAACATTGAGAAACCATAACTGGTTATGTGCCTGTCAATAGCAGTAATAAAAACCAGTAAACGTTTATACCAAGCAGCTGTTTTAGGTTGACCGGGTATTGTTTACAATTACACTCCTGTCACAGTTTTCCTAGCAATCTTCTGCCATAGCATGCGGGGTGTTTCCAAATCCGACACAAGAATATTGTTATGGCAAAAATGCGGCAAGTTGTTTGTTTTTGCCCTATGAATGTAGTCGAACTGTCGGTTACTTACATACTGTTATGCACATAGATGACGACGGCTACAAGTTGTCACAATTTGTATTATATTTTCTCAGATATGTGGAGGGCGAGCACTAAGCATGACCGTGTTAAGGAGCTGGACGTCACAAGTGTGCTTAAATTCAATTTTAAGAAAGTCTTTGTACCACGATTTGAAAATTCTCTTGTAAGATTAATGTACACACGTCACACTCAGAGTCCAAGATACGACTACGTGGAATAACATCTTTTCTGTTGATTTTCCAATGTTTCCCCGTAGGATAGCCTCATCGCCAGCCCAACGGCTATTTCTTTGGCTGTTTACACGACATTGAAATGTTGTGGACTCTCTTGACACTTCTCGCAAGACGGAATACGATTTCCCGGGCACATCTTTTTATTGGAAATAAAAATAATTCCAAATAAAAAATGTGGAACTTAATAACAAAGAATGGCTTTGGAGCAGTATTCTCTCATGCTTGACTTTGCATAGAGATCGAAATTTGTAGCGGCCGTAGATTGTATGTGCCAAATTTTTCGGCGTACAAATCATTCGGCGCAAAGATAAAAGCGCAAATTTCTTCTATTAAACCTACGAGTATACTGGGGATACTTGTCAGCGTGTAAAATTAAAAATGCATCTATAATACAGTTAGCAGCATTCTCGAGCAGCCCTTGACATTTTTGTTTGGAGTCCGCTTCAAAATTAGAACGATATGATACACGGGAAGGATGATCCCAAAAATGTCATAAAAGTCACAACTATTTATAATAAGACTGATTTCCAAGCAAGACGAGCTTCAAGACCTTAGTTTGTGTCGAATGTTCAACAGGCTCAAGCTAACTATTAGTCATAATTTTTTTCAAAAAAAAACGCTAAGACGACGTTACGAGGTTCATTTTAAATAAGTGCATCTTGATCATTGAGATTTCTGTTACACAAAAATAGAGATATAAGCGAAAAAATTTGTTACACTCTTCAAATAGCAATTGTACTTTGCCGATGCGTATCTGTGTAGGAAGATGCGTGAACTGTAGCTGATCTTTTGAACTCGCTGGGACGACAAAGAAGGATTCCTCGGAGAATTGAGACTGTAGCTCGTCTGTATGCTGGGACGAGGACGATAACAGCTAAAGCGTTGAGGACGGGTGTTGTGTGGACGGTGCAAATCAGGACATTCCCGAGAGCAGTAGAGTTTAGACCAAGGATTGGGGCCAAATTTCCGATCAAAGACGGAACGCCCAAGACGATTAAGGGGTAGATGGCCTGTAAATAGTTCCATAGAACAACTATACTTTATTTACAAAGACATAAGGGCATGTTTAGGTATATAAAGCTCAAATTTCGCCTATCTTTGTTCCTGTATCCTTCATAATGTATTTTTTTACTTACTTGCAACGCCAGCACCATTCCGACTTGTCTTTGAGCCTTCAATGTCGACGGTGAAACACTCTTTTCATATCGGCGTAGGTACTTTTGCGTCTTACGATAATAAATATAGGTTACGGCGTAAGAAACGGTGATCATCATAACACAATCTAGCAAGTGCAAATTCAGCCACTTCATTACATCCTAAATCATTTCAATAGTTTTCAAAAAGCGTTAAGCACTTGTTGAACAAATAGCAAAGGTACTTGTTCAATATATACGACTAACAACTTACCGCGTCACCGACAAAATACGGAACTCCAACGTACTTCCCTGCTCCTCCATCTTCCAAAATTTTATCGTATTTTTCTGAGGGAACTTGAAAAGTGTATGGCAAGAAGGACATATGAATCGCCAGATATGTCGCTGAGATCAGTAATGGCCACAGGACTACGGAAAGAGAAGTTGTCGGAGAGGTTACAACTTTGTATCGATACATGTATTGGATGGGGATGACAATCACCGAGAGGAAAATAAAGTACATCTGCACTTCGAAGGCAAACGTTGCAGCCGCAGGGCTGTTAGCGAGGAGCGGGTTGCGAATGACGTCATATACCTTGCGGTCAACATAAACTAGGGTCTAAAAAAAAAGTTGATGATCTGTTTTTGCAAAAAAACGGCTTACCAACATAGAGTATATGCTTGTTAAAGTATAGCCAATGTCCAAAATACAGCTGGCTATCAGCATTCTCGAATAAACTTTGACATTTTTATTTGGCGTCTTTTTTATGACCAGAAAGATGACATACATTGGAAGCAGGATGCCAAAGATATCATTGAAAGAGTCGAAGAACACGTCAAAGTCCATTAATGACAAAGGATCTGAAAAGAAAACAGATTGAAACTTCCGTAGACAACGTGCCAACTGTAAAGGCCGCCCCTAATACAGCGATACAACGTGGAGCAGTAAACAGTTGCGTGCTTGTTTTGACTATTATTTCACAATTAGTCGACTGTTTCCTGTCAATAATACAAATAAATGTAATGTATATCCAACTGATCCGTGTGGCCCTCATTTCCTAGCCAAATACGGTTTAATATTTTCGACCTAAGGGCTATACGAAATACCGGATTTTACATTTAAAAATCGTTCTTTGATTTGCTGTTTCTGTTTACCGAATTGAAGTGTTTAATGGTCCCCGAAGACACAAATTAGTGTAAAGACCGTTTGGGTGAAAATTTTGAACTCAGTGGTATATTTCAATTTGACATGCAATTTACAAAAATGGATAACTGGCTCTAAAGCTACACTAAAAACAAATGATTGTAACACAGTCTGCGAGCTTTAGGAAACACCTTTTTCTATCGTTAGATGCTCAGCGGAGCGTCGGCAAACTAAGGATGATAAACAACACGATCAATGAAGTCATGACCCAGGTTAAGCTTATGACAAAAGATATAGAAAACAGTCACATCGTCAGTCTTCGCCAGGCTTATTCCAAGCCTTCAAACAGACTCCGCAAAGGTCCGGGCGCTTTGCCAAGCCTGGACAAGCTTTGCTGAACCCCCGCTAAATCCCGGTCAGCTATGCTCAGGCTAAACTTAGGGCCGGTTCACGTTTTTTCTGGCCTACTTTTTATAAATATTATATAAACAACACTGTGGCCATTCCGGAATATAAATGCCGCAATAATGTAAAAACCGGAGAATCCACGTGACCTTTGTGAGAAGAACTTGGCAAAAAAGCAATTGGAAATACGCCTACATTTTAAAATACAGCCACCGTATGAAAGCACCTTAAAAATATAAATTTAGTCTTACGTACAGCGCGTGAAAACCGTAGGAACTGAATTAACAATTCAAACCAATTTCATATTTATACAATTTTCACCGTTTTTACACTAAGTCAGTCTTCAAATGTCAATTGTATTTTGCAACCTTACTTATACATTCAATGGGCGTATTTTGGGTAAGAAGTATTTCACAAGTTTGTTTCGTACTTTACACATCCAATTATAATAACTTTTTTTCAAATACTTGGCACAAACTTTACATGTATGCTGTTCCAGCATTTTAGAGGACCAGAACTATCGCAATTCCAAGACTGTCGCAGCGCATAAACGTACTGGCTGTACGACGCTCAGAAAAGCCTTGAAACTTCACTGCAGCATGCCTCCTGAACCGTAGTAGACGTTTCGTCCACACACTATCGATTTACGAAAAGATTTTAGATATCAACCTTCTTTTGAATGAATTTTCAGTTGACGAAATTGGTCTCAAAAAGGCACAAAAATTAAGAACATTAATTCCTGTCAGGGAGCAGGGCACGTCAAACTGAGATAAGCTAAAACAGTCCGGTGAATGGATTGGCAATTTGCCAAAAAAAGACGCGAAAAAACGTTTTGTCGGGGGAGAAATGGGGAATTTTTGTGGCGAGAGAGTACGTTTTTACGTGTCATTTTTTTCTCTTTCTCTGCGAAATAGACGAAGTGTAAAAAACCGATAGCGAAGTGTCTACTCCGGTCACCGGACTCCTCAGTTTGACGTGCAGGGGCCTGTTTCATCAACGAAAAATAAATAAAATAAACGAAAGAGAAAGCGAGAGAACACCCAAAACACTTTTCGAAGCGAGAGAGTCGCGACGGATTAGTAGAGACCCATCTACAGGGTGGGCCACTCGAAACTGACAAGTTGTTTCTTTGAGTTTCTCCGCGGAGACTGCGCCGATTTTTCTAAAATTTAGATTTTTCTGGAGCAGAGACCCGCCATTTTCAACCGACTGAATTTCAAAAAAATATATTTTAAATTGACGTCTCCATGCCTTCCCAAAGTTTTGAAAAATTATTTTCATGCCGAAACCGCTAAAACTTTGAAAATTTTTGGAATGATTTTGAAAACTCGGTCATTTTTCCGAGTTCTTGGGTGAAATTTTCTTTGTTTTACCTCAGATAGTTATAAAACATTGTTCCAAAAACAATTTTATTTAACAATCTGATTACTACTGTTTCTATCTGAGTTATTATGCCCACTTCCTCTTGCATCACAAACTTGCAGTGCCTTTGAGAATCATGAGCAACTAAAATTGTGTATCGTGGATATGGCTAACTTCAATCAGGCCGGGCTCTGAGCTTCAAGGTACCCCAGGCCTGACTCGATAACTACAGGGTGCGCCAAAAATATTGGGACAAAAATCAATTCCGTGTAGCTTTTTTCAGCAGGCCTTGGAATCAAAACTTTTGGCCGTTTTAGCAAAGGTAACGGTCTTGCTATACGGCAACGGTAATGCCAGGGTTGAGGCCTATTGCAAACTTGAAAAAATATTCAAAAGTTTTTGGGGGACCAAAATTTTCTTTTCAAATGGATGACCGGGAAATCAATTTGGCCATTATTTCCGCTAAGGGAAAGTAAGATCCTTAAAATTTATTGTGTATAAAGCACATGCTATTCACTTCGTAACAACGTATGTAATCATGGTTGACGACCGATATGGCGGCGCTGGTCGAAAAAACAAAAAAAAATCCCGAAAGTTTGGATTTTTATGTCTTTAACGATCTCAATACCACAGTATCGCCCGTGTTGCTCTAAAATTTTGTGTTTATAGAGTGTGTACATAGGGAATTGTCATACTGTAAAAGAAAATCTACACCTACACAGGGACAGTTCCTGTATGGAAAAAACTTTATGGTGCGGATTGGAGGCACGGTCCTTCGAAGCTTGATATATTTTGGCAGTTTACTACAAGTTGAAAAGTACTTGAGCGTAAACATCGACGTAACGCTGTACTCGGGATACATGTTGACAAAACTGAATTACATTTAGCGATCTTCAGTCCAAGCTCACTTGACGAGCAACCTTAGAGTAAATTCTACCGCTGTAGTCACTATTTCATCCCCCAGAGGCAGAAGATAAAAAAATAATTTTTCAAAGACGACTAGTCAGACTCTCGTTGTCCTTATAAAAGTATCTCTGATGCCTAGTACGCTGGGAACCTTACGTCGAAACTTCTACATAAAAATATTTGATCTTACGAAGTTTTCTGGAAAACGGCGCGTTTTTAGGCCGGCTTTGACGAGCTGTAAAAGATGAAATCGTCATTATAAGTAAAAATCATTTTTAGTGTATAAAAAGCGACCGCTACTCTGTCATATAAAGTGAATTTCTGCCATAGCATGCAACGGTAAAACTAGTGTTTCCAATTTTTATCCATTTTGGGGTCCGTGTCTCAGGGGCCTTAGTTGTGAGCACTTATAATGGCAGAACAGGTGTCGTATACGACTACTCTGCCTGAAACTTTGAAGATAGATTCTTGGGAGCATTGCACGTTTGCACAAGTGACCACTTTGCTCTTGTACCATTACAGCCCGCAGGGCAAGTAAAAATATGAGTCCCAATATTTTTGGCGCACCCTGTATTGACGTCGAATTTTTCAATCTTCTTCAAAAATTTTTTTTTTTTGAATGTTCGTGCCCTAATGGTAATACAAACAACCCTCTTGTGGCTTTCAACTTGCTTTAAACAATTTTAAGGCGAGCACTAGCAACTTTTTACTCCGCGATTTCCCCAGAAAAAACCAAAAATTTTCCAACTCCGAGGAAGTCAATTGAAAATCATTCCAAAAATTTTCCATGTTTTAGCGGTTTCGGCCTGAAAATAATTTTTCAAAAATTTGAGATGGCATGGAAAGGTCAATTTAAAATAAGTTTTTTTGAAATTCAGTCGGTTGAAAATGGCGGGTCTCAGCTCCAGAAAAATCTAAATTTTAGAAAAGTCGGCGGAGTCTCCGCGGAGAACCTCAAAGAAAAAACTTGTCAGTTTCGAGTGGCCCACCCTGTATAGAGCGGCGCATTTATCAGAGCGATCGGAGTGACTTTTTACGTCCAAAACGGGGGGTTCTCTACAGTAATCAGTGGATAACTCGGCTCTCGGTGGTCGTAGAATCACCCTTCCAAAAACCAAATAAAGCTATTCCCAACAGCTACGTGATATCCAAATTTCATATTTATATTTCAAAAAATGAACTCAGTAGACACCTAGTAGATCGTGGTATTCAAGTTTTTTTACGTTTTTTTCTGAAAAACGTTATTTTTTCAGTCAATTTTTAACATAATGGGATAAAATTGGTACCAGTCGATAGCCCAACGCCCAATCTAAAAAACTTTTTTAGAGGGGTGGCTTACTTCAAAAAATGAGCTCAGTAGACACCTAGTAGATCGTAGTATTTACCGTTTTCTTACGTTTTTTCGGGAAAAACCTTTGTTTTTCAGTCAATCTTTAACACAATGGCATAAAATTGGTACCAGTCGATAGCCCAACGTCTAATCTATAAAACTTTTTTAGGGGGGCGGCTTCGTTTGTCCTGTGGCCTGTGAAACGTTCAATTTAGTGAGACGATGTCTTCCTTTTGCGTAAAAAGTCCTTCGGTCGTTTCCGAAAAAACCAAAAGAGAGGAAAAGCGCCCTCGAAACGGGATGGTTTTTTGTATCAAAAACGGTGGTTCATGACAGTAAAAATAAACGTTTCGCAGGCCACAGGGCAAACGAAGCCGCCCCCCTAAAAAAGTTTTATAGATTAGACGTTGGGCTATCGACTGGTACCAATTTTATCCCATTATGTTAAAGATTGACTGAAAAACAAAGGTTTTTCCCGAAAAAACGTAAGAAAACGGTAAATACTACGATCTACTAGGTGTCTACTGAGCTCATTTTTTGAAGTAAGCCACCCTCTAAAAAAGTTTTATAGATTGGGCGTTGGACTATCGACTGGTACCAATTTTATCCCATTATGTTAAAAATTGACTGAAAAAATAACGTTTTTCAGAAAAAAAACGTAAAAAAACTTGAATACCACGATCTACTAGGTGTCTACTGAGTTCATTTTTTGAAATATAAATATGAAATTTGGATATCACGTAGCTGTTGGGAATAGCTTTATTTGGTTTTTGGAAGGGTGATTCTACGACCACCGAGAGCCGAGTTATCCACTGATTACTGTAGAGAACCCCCCGTTTTGGACGTAAAAAGTCACTCCGATCGCTCTGATAAATGCGCCGCTCTATAGATGGGTCTCTACTAATCCGTCGCGACTCTCTCGCTTCGAAACGTGTTTTGGGTGTTCTCTCGCTTTCCCTTTCGTTTATTTTATTTATTTTTCGTTGATGAAACAGGCCCCAGGATTTCTTTCCGGCTAACCAAGAGAAAAACCGTCAAAGATTATCAACAAAATTCCATGTAGCCGAAACGCCACAATAGTTAAATCTCGGTCAAAAAATAGCGTCATCTACACTGGAATGACATGTTTTGCAAAAGTAATGTTTCTTCAGCCGAATTTCGACCTTTATCCCTTCTCCAAAACACACCGTCGAGTCTCACCTATAATTACAAAGCCTACGCTGACTCAAAAATATTATTCAATCAGTTGAGTAATTTTAGAATACGTGATAACCCCTGTAGCAATTCCCCGCCGTGAAAACATTAATACCCATGGATATTTCGTAATGATTGGAACTACAGACCACGCGATGTGCGTTCATGGCCACTTAAACTTGTAATTGTTCGATGATAAATGTGGCCATATTGAAAGAGAACGACTAAAGTTTTACACTTCCGTTATTTCCTAAATTAAATATTGTGTCAAAATTGCGTGATACTCAACAATTTACTCGGAAACACAAGCAACAATTATATATATTTCGCCATCTCAATTATTTTTTCACTTATTATAAAATGACAGTTCAAATGTGTACCTCCCTTATGACAGTATGACTTGCTTTGCCTTTCGGATCAACAAACACTTTGTCATAAAGAAATAACGGGTCTGGAAGGATCTGGTGATAGGCCTCCAAGTGGATCTTGTAATTATTGCCAGCCACAATTTGTCGTTGCGCGGAGCGAACTCTGTCTAACGTAAGATTCACCTTGCCGTGTGTCTTTTGTCTTCCAAAGATGTCGACCGCTTCTTTGGCGAGCTTCTGAAAGTTTTCGCGGTAAAAAACTCAAAGCAGTTTTTTCAGGGTAAATCGAAATGTACATTCTTTGGGCTTTCGTACAGCGAAACCGTTCTATAATGAATAAAACGTTAGGGCCTTTGCGATTCTTCAGCTCCTCTTAAAGCTGATGCCTTGGTGTTCGAAGTTACGATTTGCAGGCGGGTTTTGCTACAAAGGTGAGGATAATATGCAGCCTCACTTCTAATTTTATATTTCTTTAACCGATTTGGTGCCTCACCTGCACTTCCGGATCATCCACTGAGGCACTGAACCATGCGCCTTTTGGTGGCTTGTCTGACAGAGAATGCTGAATAACCAGTAGGAGTACAAAAAGTACAGTAGCTTTGACCAACATTGGAGTTTAGCAAATTGTACTATTTGGAAAGGTTAGTTATACGCATACATACGTATAAAAATACGTATGTATGCTCTACAGTGACGTTATGTTTAGCATTGCCTTTCGGATCAACATAGACTTGGTCGAACAGAGGGACGTGAATTGCGTGCCTGATCCCCAAATGCCGAACCGCTATCAAGTGGATTCTGTAATTAAAGCCAGCCACAACTTGTTGTTCTGCAGAGCGGACCTCTTCCAAATTAAAATACTTTGAGTAGATCTTGACCGCTTCTTCTGCGAGCTTCTGAAAAATAAATTATGTTGGTTCTGAGGCTAGACTTGCTGTTACAGATTTCTTATCATCCCTAATGTTATGATTTACTACATATATTCTTTTTCAGCGAGAGGCAAAAACACAGAAATTGGCATAGGACTTGCAAGGGAAGTACCCCGAATGCGACGCTCAGATTTTCTTTATTTAAAATTTTGCACACGCTTGGGGCATAGGCCAGATACCATTTCCTCAAATTTTTAACTTGCGGCTTGCAGGAACCGTCGAGAAATTAAACGGTCTTTGCTGCCGAGAGAGTTCGTGGAACGCGGAGAGCGGTCAGAGAGACCATAACTTTGAAACTAGCTTAAAACATGGATAATATATAGTCCTACATCACTGTTTATACTTCCCGGCATTCCTTACCTGCACTTTCGGATCATTCACTGAAACGTTTTGCCATCCGCCAGGAATTGTTCGCGTCGTCTTCTTCGCCAACAAATGCTGAATACTCAGCAGAATCACGAAGAGTACAGTAGCTTTGACCAACATGGTTAATTGAAAAATGTTTGAAAATGGTTGCTATATGTACTGCCGACAACTTATGTTGTCAGATTCCACGGAACCTGGAGTTATCCACGATGTGTCAACTCGATGGAATTTATGGAGAGAGAGAGATGTCCCCTGTGTCAACTGTGATTATTTAAATTTATTCCGGCGTTAATGAAACTTTTAACGGGCAGACGAATTTCATTTTGTTTGATGAGGTTTAATATATCAATCTTCAACATGATGCAATTGCCCAACACGTGAAAAAGAAATATAAAGAAAATCTGAGCGTCGCACTTTACTTCCGGATCATCCACTGAGACACTGAACCATGCGTCCTTTGGTGGTTTGGTGGTCTTGTCTGACAGAGAATGCTGTATGACCAGTAGGAGGACAAACAGTACAGTACCTTTGACCAACATTGGATATTGGTAAATTAAATATTTGGAAAGGTTGGTTATACGTATACATACATATACTGCCGACAATTTATGTGATTATTCAAAGTTATTCCAGCATTAATTAAATTTTTTGCGACATGTCACAACAAGATGGTTTCAGTTTGTTTTATGAAGTTTAATACAACCTTCAAGATGATCAAATAACAGGCATTCACAGAACAAGGAACAAAGACCGGCACATCGCAAGAAAAAATTGTTTAAAGAGTTTCAAGGTTTTGGCGTCGCGACACTTGCGGGCAACCACTTTGCGGGCAACCAGTTTGCGGGCAAAATTTGGGGGGGGGGGTCACATTTGCGGGCAGCTGAAACATTTGCGGGCAGCTGAGACACTTGCGGGCAGCCTTGGACATTTGCGGGCAACCGGCACCTGAGGGTTGCAGGGTGGAGGTGGAAACATTACTGCGATATTTTGGAAATTTGCCGACATTTGCGGGCAGCCGACACTTGCGGGCAACCGACATTTGCGGGCAACAGGAAAAAACAAGCACGCAGAGTGTATTAGAACCTTTGGAACTGTTGCCCGCAAATGTCGGCTTCCCGCAAGTATCGGCTGCCCGCAAATGTCGGAAAACTTCCAAAATATCGCAGTAATTTTTCCACCTCCACCTTGCTATCCTCAATTGCCGGTTGCCCGCAAATGTCGGCTGCCCGCAAATGTCGGCAAATTTCCAAAATATAATATCATATATATCATGTTTTCCACGTCCACCCTGTTACCCTCACAATCAGGTGTCGGTTGCCCGCAACTGTCGACCCTGCCCGCAAATGTCCCAGGCTGCCCGCAAATGTCGGTGCTGGCCGCAAATGTCGGCTGCCCGCAAAGTGGCTGCCCGCAAAAAATTTGCCCGCAAAGTGGTTGCCCGCAAAGTGGTTGCCCGCAAGTGTGCGCCCGCCAAGGTTTTGCCTTAAAAATCGCCTATGTTCCAAATTATTACTATACAGAGTACACATCAACACTTCAGCTGAAAGGCTGTCCAATGCACTTTTGGATCGTCCACTGGCACGTTATCCCAACCGCCAGAAAACGATCGTGCCGTCGTCTCCGGCAACAAATGCCGAATATTCAGCAAGATCGCAAAGAAAACAACAGATATCTACATATGTATTCCGAACAAAAAACTTGTTTGCAAGATTTATTTCGGTATTCGATATAACATACAATTTTACTTTCAGCTTATAGGTTCTTTAACGACGTGATGTCTAGCATTGCCTTTCTGATCAACATACACTCGGTCGTACAGATAGGCGTGAATTGCGCGGACGGGCCCCAAAGAGCGGTTCGCTGATAAGTGGATTTTGTAATTAAAGCCCGCCACAACTTGTCGTTCTGCAGAGCGGACCTCTTCCAGCTTATATTTATGCCCTTCTTGATGTGAATAGATCTTGACCGCTTCTTTGGCGAGCTTCTGAAAAATAAATCATGTTGGTTATGAGGCTAGATCAGAAAAAGCTCTGACCGATTTGCTTTTTACCCAATTTCGGAAAATTTAGCCTACCCGTTTTTGTCTGTTATTCCTTTAACTCGCTGTTACAGATTTCTTCCATCCCTAATCTCATGATTTACTATAGTACACATATTCTTTTTCTGCGAGAGGCGAAAACACAGAAATTGGCATACGACGTGGAAGGGAAGTACACCGAATGCGACGCTCAGATTTTCTTTATATAATCTTTTGCACATGCTTGGGGCATGGGCCATACCATTTCTCAAAGTTTTAGCTTGCGGCTTGCAGGCACCGTCGAGAAATTAAAAGACGATTTTTGGCTCGCTGCGTCAGCCCGTAATGGACCCGGGACATAGGAAAAAATCAATTCTGAGTTTTTTGCATAAAAATGACCGTCGACATGTGCTAAGGAAAAGCGAACAACAGTTTTTCTCAATTCTGCCCGGAAGGCATAAATTTGCTTAAATTTGTCTTTTTTGGAATTTTTGACCTGGTGACGTCATCGAAAGAGCAAATCACCCAAAATTTTTCTTGTATACGTTTTCGACCATTGGGAATTCATTTTTTTGAAAATTAATTCCCTCAGATTACTGTAACATAGGCATATTGTAATCCGGTCGATAAAAATCGACCGTAACTCCTTCGTATCAAAAATCCCACAGGATTTTATTTCAGATTCGGAATCAGCATAAAATTCTGCATATTATGCACATAATGTGAGGTCATAACTCCAGGGGGGAGATCGCGTAGTATATTGGATTTTGGCAAAAATTACGTTTGAAAGGTCGCGGGTTCGATCCCCGCTTGGTGCAAATATTGAAAACACGGCGGAAATCGCGTTTAGTGGACACCTGAGGGTTATGTGAGATACACTAAGCAATTTTAAACATGAATGCATATCTAATTGCGATAAAAACTGATTTTATATAATTTTTGGAGACTGAATATGCAAAAAATGAAACTGCCTCAAACCGCTTCAAATTGGCAACACTTATTCTAGGGTCAATTGTAAGAAACTTTTCTATTAACTTTTTTTGGTAGATCACCGTATCATGGATTACTGTAACATTAAACCTGATTTGGTTTTTAGTGTACCACATGGCGCGGAGAAGTCGGATTGTCTTCATTGTGCTCAGAATGGTTAAGAAAGGATTTTTTTGTGTACGAAAAAAATTTTTATTGCTGTACCGTTTGGAACGGCCGAGTTATTTGACGCACTTTCACCAATTGATTATGACATCAAGACGCGTTGCAATGAAGGGCGAATTTTCTTTCATATATAGAAAGTGGATCTATTCGCTGTCTAAAACGACTAATTAAAAAGAATTAATATTTTATGCAAGAATTTTGAAGAAAATAGCTATTAATCAGGACACGTTTAATGCTACAGTAATCCATGATACGGTGATCTACCAAAAAAAGTTAATAGAAAAGTTTCTTACAATTGACCCTAGAATAAGTGTTGCCAATTTGAAGCGATTTGAAGCAGTTTCATTTTTTGCATATTCAGTCTCCAAAAATTATATAAAATCAGTTTTTATCGCAATTAGATATGCATTCATGTTTAAAATTGCTTAGTGTATCTCACATAACCCTCAGGTGTCCACTAAACGCGATTTCCGCCGTGTTTTCAATATTTGCACCAAGCGGGGATCGAACCCGCGACCTTTCAAACGTAATTTTTGCCAAAATCCAATATACTACGCGATCTCCCCCCTGGAGTTATGACCTCACATTATGTGCATAATATGCAGAATTTTATGCTGATTCCGAATCTGAAATAAAATGCTGTGGGATTTTTGATACGAAGGAGTTACGGTCGATTTTTATCGACCGGATTACAATATGCCTATGTTACAGTAATCTGAGAGAATTAATTTTCAAAAAAATGAATTCCCAATGGTCGAAAACGTATACAAGAAAAATTTTGGGTGATTTGCTCTTTCTATGACGTCACCAGGTCGAAAATTCCAAAAAAGACAAATTTAAGCAAATTTATGCCTTCCGGGCAGAATTGAGAAAAACTGTTGTTCGCTTTTCCTTAGCACATGTCGACGGTCATTTTTATGCAAAAAACTCAGAATCGATTTTTTCCTATGTCCACCGCTGACGCAGCGAGCCAAAAATCGTCTTTTAAACGGTCTTTGCTGCCGAGAGAGTTCACGAAATGCGAAAAGCGGTCAGAGAGACCATGGCTTTGGAACTAGCTTAAAACAGGGATAATATGTAGTCCTACATGGCTGTTTATACTTCACGGCATTCCTTACCTGCACTTCCGGATCATTCACTGAAACGTTAGACCACCCGCCAAAAGGTGCTAGCGTCGTCTTCTTCGACAGCGAATGCTGAATACACAGCAGAATCACAAAGAGTACAGTAGCTTTGACCAACATGGTTAATTGAAAAATGTTTGAAAATGGTTGCTATATGTACTGCCGACAACAAATGTGATTATTTAAATTTATTCCGGCGTTAATGAAACTTTTAACGGGCAGACGAATTTCATTTTGTTTGATGAGGTTTAATAACAATCTTCGACATGATGCAATGTATATATACACGGAAAGAGGTCAGAACATCGCAAAAAAAATTATTGCAATTAACGCTTTTCTGTTTCCCCAGCCGCCTTTTCTCCCTACGAATGAAGTACAGGGTGTTCCGAGAAATGTGCCGGAAAGTTTTTGTCGTTTTCCCAGCGCTCAGTCAAGATATCCGAAAAAATCTTTTTGCAGGATAAAGAAGAAAATGGGCGGTTTTTTCCCCAAGAAAATCGTTTTCTCCGACAACGCGGAAAGTAGTGTATTCGGCGGAGACTTTTGGGCACTTTTTAGGTCATCACACCAACGTTAAACGCTTTATTATGAATTTTGATGATTGAAAGAAAGATATTTACATATTTTTATGTTTATCATGTGGTCGGCAGACGCTTGCCTTATCGGCGGAGGCCAAACTCTGCTGCGGACAAGAAATGGCCCAACACAATTTTTATGGTCTGTCTAGCATGCTGTCAGATTCCACGGAACCTGGAGTTATCCACGATGTGTCAACTCGATGGAATTTATGGAAAGAGAGAGATGTCCCCCGTGTCAACTGTTTCCCCAGTTGGTTTTCCCCGATGTTCGAGAATGTTCGATGGAGAGGTCCCGAAGCGGAGAGCCTGAATCACGACACCGTAACCTTCTCCGAGGTTTTATCCCATCTTGATCAGATATATTTGATGGTTGTTGTGTTGTCGAGTTGAAGTTGTGGTTGTTGTGAAGTGTTGTTGTTAAGTTGTGTTGATTTGAGTATTTTTATTGTATTGTTTACCTTTATTGATAAATCATTTAATCGAGCTGATTTGATCTTATTCTCGTGTTCATCTTTATAAGGGGAACGAATACAATCGATTACCCGACATCGACATCCGCAACCTTCCACTTGGAAGGCCAAGTAATTTCAGGTAGCAAGAGTGCGGAAGGTAGTCGATTGAAGAGACCACCGCAAGACCACAGCCAGATCGTTGAATTTCTTTTCTGACCGAAGGTGGAATCGGACAATGCCTTGCTGGAAAGTATACATATACCGCCGGCAATTTATGTGATTATTCAAAGTTATTCCAGCGAAAATTAAATTTTTAACGACATGTCACAACAAGATGGGAATATTCGGCAGGATCACAAAGAAAACAACACATTTTTATATCTACATATGTATTCTGAACAAAAAAACGTGTTTGCAAGATTTATTTCGGTATTATTTACCACATATCATTTTACGCATAATATTAATATGTTCATTGACGCTATGGTTAGCATTGCCTACCGCATCAACAAACACATCGTCGTGCAGAGGGATGTGAAGTGAGTGGCCGGGCCCCAAAGAGCGATTCGCATACAAGTCCATTTTGTAATTAACGCCAATCACAAGTTGTTGTTGTACAGACATGACCCCTTGCAGCTTATATTCCTTCTTTTCTTGTTCTGAATAGATCTTGACCGCTTCTTCCGCGAGGTTCTGAAAAATAAATCATGTTGGTTCTGAGGCTAGATCAGAAAAAGCTCAGATCCGCTATGCTTTTCACCCAATTTGAGAAAATTCATCCTACCCGTTCTTGCCTGTTATTCCTTTAACTAATCTCATGATTTACTACATATATTCTTTTTGCGCGAGAGGCAAAAACACAGAAATTGGCATACGACTTACATGGGAAGTACCCCAAGTGCGACTCTCAGATTTTCTTTAATTTTGCACAAGGGCAAAGGCCAGATATCGATTCATCAAAGTTTTAGCTTGCCGCTTGCAGGCACCGTCGAGAAATTTAACGGTCTCTGCTGCCGAGAGAGAGCGGTCAAAGAGACCATAGCTTTGGAACTATTTAGCTAGAGGGATAATATCAGTCTGTCGGGAAAATAACGGCGGATCTTCGCGCCTCCGAATCGCCCTTCATCGCTTTGCGACTGCAAGCCGCGGCTTGGGATTTGGTGCGCGACAGCGGCGAGGCGAGACATTTTGATGCGACGATCCGCCGTTATTTTTCCGACAGACTGATACTTATGTAGTCCTGCATCAGTGTTTCTCCTTCAATCCCGGCATTCCTTACCTGCACATCCGGATCATCCACTGAAACGCCATGCCATCCGTTAAAAATCGCTGGTGGTATCTTCTTTGACAACGAATGCTGAATACTCAGCAGAATCACAAAGAGTACAGTAGCTTTGACCAACATGGTTAATTCAAATATGTTTGAAAATGGTTACTATATGTACTGCCGACAACGTATGTGATTATTTAAATTTATTCCAGTGTGAATGAAATTTTTCACGGACCGACGATTTCATTTTGTTTGATGAGGTTTAATACCAACCTTCAACATGATACAATACATATTCTTTTGCCGTGACAAGGCGTACACGAAAAAAGGTCAAAAAATCGCAAAAAAAAGTTATTGCGATTAACGCCTTTCTGTTTCCAGCCGATTTTGCTCCCCTCAAGTTTTTATCAATCTTCTTGGCTAAAAGAAAAACTTGGCGAACAAAAAAATGTTTGTTGTAAAGCTTTTGTCACTTTCTCGATTACCAATCACCGACTTTCCTAGCTGTAATTTTTTCAAGACATTGGAAAAAATAGTAATGGCGGTAGAGATTCCACATGAACAGTCATTATTAAAATTCACTCAGGGCAAGATATCAATTCAATCTCCTTAAATTTCTGATTTCTGCATTCTTTATTTTAATAATTATTGTTTATTGCATTATCTATGACAATAATGTCCTATGACAATTTTGCTATGCATTTCCAGAGGCTTAGCTTTCAATACCATTTGCAGTTCTAACTGTGACCTTATGGCTGGCTTTGCCATGTATGTCGACAGAAACTTTGTCATGTAGCGGGAGGAGAGTAGGGTAGAGCGGCTTTTTCTGGCGGGCTATCAGGTCGATCCTGTAATTTGTTCCAGCCACGATTTGTGCTTTTGCGGAAACGACCTTTTCCAGCAATTCAATTGTCTGGTTTTCCCGCGAAATAGACTTGGCGTAGATGTCAACGGCTTCCTTGGCGAGTTTCTGAAAATATTTTTAACACATAAATATAAAAGTTTTGCTCCCCGGTGTCATTTTGGCCTTAAATTGGTAATTGAGACGTCTGAATGTTTAGTTATATATATAGGTTTCGTCGTACGGGAGTTTGTTTGGCAGATAGCCTCAAATTGTCTTTGAGGACCAGTAAATCGTTGGAGGGGGATGCGATATCCGAGTAAGGTTCAACGACGCCAGGAAAGAGGCTTTCATAATTTTAGCTTGCTCACCTGCACTTCCGGATCGTCCACTGAAACGTTAAACCATCTGCCAACAATCCGTGGTGTCGTCTTCTTCGACAACGAATGCTGAATACTCAGCAGAATCACGAAGAGCACAGTAGCTTTAACGAACATTGTTAACTAATGAAAACGGTGTTAGAACAGTTTCTATATAAGCCACAACTGATGAGTTTAATTATTCAAATTTATTCTATAGACATTGACAATTTTGAAGACTAAATTTCCTTTTTATGTATTCTTCAACTTTAATTAAAAACTTTAGGATGATGCAACATAACACATATAACACTTTGTTAACAAAATTTATATATTTATTGATCCTAGTTCGTTGTCATCCGCGGGCACAGGGACCATGTGCCTTTGGAGCTGTTATTGCCTTCTCGGACTGTAAAGTTATATCTGCCCAATTCCTCATCGAAACTGTTATTTATAAACTAATATTAAATTATTTTTTTGACTTAACGCGTTTTTCCTAAACGCGCGTTTTTTCTAAACAATACTCGAGACAACTTGAAAAATGGCCAAAAAAAATTCTGTCCACAAGGACCGTTAAGCATTCCGCGAAGGACAAATTAAAGTTTCATAAATTGTATAATGCTTCTGCGAGATGTGTGTGCCGAATTTTAACAAAGTCTCACCCATGGAAAGGATTCTGGATTTCCCCTCCGGGCCCGGGGCCGTCCAGGCTGGCCTGCCCGGGATCTTTTCGAAATTTGACAAAGCCCCGGAAGCCCGGCCCTGCTTCCTTGTTACCTTGTACTATATATAAAGGACTGATAAAGCCAACAATGGGTAAACTCAACACATTAATCGCATTGCCCAGATAAATTTATTAAAAAACAGCAATCAATGTTATTTAGCTTTTAAGATATTATGCCAACCAGGGTGACATTATGCGTTTCTTTATTGCGCCCCACATACGCGAAGTCATTCAGAGAGACGATAAGCGGGAAGAAAGATCCCCTTGTGGCTTGCAAAGATATGTTGTAGTTATAGCCATTTACAGACTGACGTTCCGCAGAAGTCACTTTGGTGAATATAAGATGTCTATGGGCTTGTTTGTTGTAGATATGGACGGCTTTGCGGGCCAGTCTCTGAAAGTATTGACGTTCTAATTAAGCTTTATCGAAGATCAACGTCTTTCATACATCATTCGCTTAATTAAAATGCGCCGAGAGTTGACAACTAACCTGAACTTCCTTATCGTTCACGTCGATCTTTTCAAATTCTCCAAGACGAGGCCGAGCAGCCGAAGATGCCGACTCATATGGATGAATATTCAGCAGGATGGCCACAAGAAGAGCGAGTTTGAACCACATTGTAAACCGTGTGGTTGCCTTTTCTGTTCGAAACTTTATAGTAGGTTTTTGAGGGTCATTATTCAAATTTATACAGTCGGAATTGTCAAATTTATTGGAAATAGTTGTAATTTTGTTGTTTGACAAAACTAATAAGACAGTTGAATGATGCAACTCTGGATAATGTTTTTTCGGACGAAATAAGCAAAGTTTCTTGAGGTGCAATTCTCAAATTTTTGCATTACCAGCATACTTATCAGCATCAACTTCTGATGAAATAAATGCTGAAAAGTGGAAGCCAAAACCACTCATTTTTAGACTTGGACTTCGACTATTACTATTGCTTACAATCGACATCTTTTAAGCGCAATTTTTATTTTCGTTAATGAAATGTCTAAGTTATTACTTTGGAGGATTTAATCTTTCGCTGATACTAATGATATCATGCAGAGCTTTGCCAGTGGCGCCGACCACGACTTTATCAATGATCTGGTAGAAATGGATCGCTTTTTTATCGGAAAAGACTTCCACATTCAGCTTATAGAAGCTACCAACGACTGATCCAAATGAGTAAGCTGAAAGCAGTTGGTGGAACTTCAAACTGGTGTTATGCTGCTTGTTGTAGACGTCAACGGTCTCGTGGGCAAGTCTCTGAAGAACGGAAACGCCACAGCGTCGATATATGGGCTTTATCACCTACCTGAACCACGGGGTTATTCAAATCGACCGGAAGTCCTGGGGCACTCTTTGGTGTTGATTTGGAAACACCATTCTGAATATTCAGCAAAATCACAAAGAGTACGGTAAGCTTGGACAACATTTTAATGTAAAAATGGTTGACTTTGAATGTGCTTTTATATCTGATTTTTGTGAAACTACGTATGTATTTATTATTTAAATTTATTCAATCAAATTGTGAGATTAATTGGCCAAATGACTTCAATTTGTCATTTGGACGTATAATTAAAAATTTGAGAATGATGCAACACATCGTCGACAAAAATTTGTACGTTGTGCAGATGCGGCCAGGCCCTTGTATGAAGTAAGCTTGCACTTTGCAGGAACAGCCGGAAGTTTGAGTCGAATTTTGTCACAAAAAAGTTTTTTAATACAACACTGCAACTTTCACATCCAACCACGCCGGACGCCTTGAGAAGCGGTTTGTTTCGACTCAGTTACTGGATGATTCATCTCGACCTATGGATTCTGTAGGTCGAGATGAGAGAATCCAGCCCTACTGTCGGATCATAGGAAATCCGTTCACGCCTTTGTCTAAAACCCCAATTTTAGGGGCTTTGGTAGTTCAGCCCCCCAGGAAAGGTAGTTCACACCCCCACTGTTTTGTCCATTTCACACCCCCATAATGAAAAAATTAGAAAAATACAAAAAATGCAAATTAGAGTAAAATGACCCCGGAGTTTTAGCTCAAATCGCCAGTTACCGTTCAAATTCGTTCTTGTGGTTCAGGCAACGCTGATCGTAGCCGAGAGAACCCAATCCCGAGTAGGCGCTTCAGATTGGATGAGGGGGTTTTTATACTGGGTCATGGGGGGCTGAACTGGACTGGGGGGTTGTACTACCTTAGCCCCAAATTTTATTTTTGTTTTCTTCTCGGTGTTGGTTTGTACTCAAACGTGACTGCAGTCCAGGTTTATTTCATAAATCATAGAGCGTAACCTTTGGTTTGCACAGGCTTGACTTCAAAAATATCCGAATTTTTTTAGTTATTATTTATCATATATGAAGGAGTACCCCAACAAAATGACGCTTTGTTCCCGAAAAGAATTACGTTTTGTTGAGTCCCGAGACGAAACCTACGATTATTGTATTGGCATTCCGTTAGATTCGAAGCTTCTCGAAGCTTGGAAGGCAATAGATTTCAGCTGTTATTTATTTATTATTCAGCGAAGAGTTTCATGGTACGCCACGTATGTTTTGTTACTTTTATCTGATAATAAACTGTATAATTATTATCTCTATGATAATAAAACCGCTTCTCATTTACATGAGCTATTTCGACACCAAATGCAATACAACCAAACCACTCTTATGCTTTTTATGTGGTTGAAACGTTACGTTAGATTTAAGAAGAAGCAGGAATAACGACGACCTTATGTGTCTCCTTGCCTTCGAAGACGCGAACAGTGTCATTGATTTTGACGAAGTGAGGGAACTCGACAGGAGTATCTACGTTAAACGCATCCAAAACTATATGATAAATATATCCACTGACAGATATTCTTTTCGCTGAAAGGACTTGATGGAAGGTCAGTTTCCAGTGATCTTTCTTGTTGGCAATTTCGACGGCCTCACGGGCAAATCTCTGAAAGTTTTTGCAATTACTGCAGGGGAGAAATCATTTCACTCACCTGAACCGTGGGGTCGTTCAAATCGACGGACCAGGAAGAGCATTGCTGAGAAATCAGCAGAACCGCAATCAGAAGAGCAACTTTAGACAACATTTTTAGCTATAAAATTGTCATTTTCGAATGGCCTTTTATATTGCAATGTTTCAAATTAATTATTCAAATTATGCGGTTTAAATCGTAGTAGATAATGTAGTGGTCTAAATGACTTTGACAAAATTAAAATCTTAATCAAGGTCCTCAGGATGTTGCGTCACTCTTTAAATTTTATTTGCCAGACCAACTTTTTATTAAAGTAATGATATCAAGTGGACCAAAAGGTCTTGACATGTCTTAAAAAATACTGGGAAGGATGTGTTGCATACAACTTGGTTGCAAAAACGTTGGGTGCATGATCTCTGGCCCTAATAACGTTTATTTTTGGAATAATATTTTTAAAAAAAATTTTGCACGGGAGCTGGGATTCGGAGCCGAAGACCTTTTTAAGTTTTTCATGGGAGCCGGAGCTGCAAATTTGGCCTCGGCTCCGGCTCTGGGTGCTAAGAGTCGGAGCCGAAATTTTGACCGTGGCAATCTCTGATCTCGACCTATGGATTTGCAGGTGGAGAACCGAGCCCTACTGCCGGATCATAGGAAATCCGTTCACACCTTCGTCAAAAAAAAATTTATTTTCGTTTTCTTCTCTTTAGTTTGCACATTTTTTTGACTTCAAAAATATCTGAGCTGCGTTTGGAAAGCGCGGGCTAAAACTTTCAGGAATATGAGTGGAATTTTTTTAGTTATTACTTATCATATAAGGCTTGTGCGTTAGTAATTCGCGGCGAAATCCAGACAAAAACTCGATTTCCTGTCTGGGTGGCACCCAGTCAAGAAATGCGTATTTTTGTCTAAAATTGCGTAACATTGCGCAATATTGCGCAAATTTCTGCTCTCTCCCCGTGGAGATTTTTTTTTCTTTTTTTCTCTAGCCAGTTTTTTGTTTGTATTTCTCCGCGAATTACTAACGCACAAGCCTTGTATATGAAGGACTATCCCAAAAAAAATTACGCTTTGCTCCCGAAAAGAATCACGTTTTGTTGACTCCCGAGACGAAACCTACGATTATTGTATTGGCATTCCTTAGATTCGAAGCTTCTCGAAGCTTGGAAGGCAATAGATTTCAGCTGTTATTTACTTATTATTCAGTGAATGTTTAATGTTACGCGACATATGTATTGTTACTTTTATCCGATAGCAAACTGTATAATTATTATCTCTATGATAATAAAACACGCTTCTCATTTACATGAGCTATTTCGACACCGAATGCAATACAACCAAACCACTCTTACGCTTTTTATTTATTTGAAACGTTACGTTAGATTTAAGAAGGAACAAAATTAAGGACGACCTTATGGGTCTCCTTGCCTTTGAAGACGAGAACGGTATCATTGATTTTGATGAAGCGAGGGAGCTGGAAAGGAGTATCTATGTCAAACGCATCCAAAACTATATCGTAAGTATATCCATTGATAGCTATCTCGTCCGCTGAAAGGACTTGATGGAAGGTCAGTTTCATGTCATGTTCCTTGTTGGCAATTTCGACGGCCTTACGGGCAAATCTCTGAAAGTTTTTGCAATTACTGCAGGGGAGAAATCATTTCACTCACCTGAACCGTGGGGTCGTTCAAATCGACGGACCAGGAAGAGCATTGCTGAGAAATCAGCAGAACCGCAATCAGAAGAGCAACTTTGGACAACATTTTAAACTGCATAATTGTCACTTTCGAATGGCCCTTTATATTGCGATGTTTCCAATTAATCATTCAAATTTATGCGGTAAAAACGTTTTTATTTGACAAATTCTAAATGACTTTGACAAAATTAAAAATCTTAATCAAGGTCCTCAGGATGTTGCGTCACTCTTGAAATTTTATTTGCCAGACCAACTTTTTATTAAAGTGTGGATACCAAGTGGACCAAAAGGTCTTGACATGTCTTTGCGCTGCCAGCAACATCGCTTTGCACGACAAACAATTGGATCACGGAAGATGTAAATTTATTAGAAAATGTACACAGCTTTAATAATTTTAACTTTATGGTTTTCTTTCTTCTTACGGATGCGAATGACGTCGCTGAGATAAATCCTTTGGCTCATCGGCTCGAGCTTTTCTACCACATAGAACTTGAGCTTGTACTCCTTTCCTTTGTTCTTCCGTTTGGCACTAACAATTTTTTCAAGAGAGACCTTGCACTTGCATTCCTTTTCGTACCGCTTTATGCCGTTTTTCACGAGCTTCTGAAACAAGTTTTCCTATTTTCTTTATGTTATAAAAACTGATGGTCTTATGCAAAAATCGTGGTCAACGTGGGCCCCTGGCGTAACCCACTTCTGCTCTGCGACAAAAATCGACCTAACATGCTACATTTCCAGCTCTGATAAAAGTTATTTATGCCTGCCTCAGACCCAGTTTGCAAAAAATTATGACAAAATTTCTTCTTCTCTTATTTCAAGACAATACTCACCTGGACTTTACGATTATTCAATGGTACGTCGTCGTATCCGCTTATCTTTCCACTGAAACAGACATGAGCGATAATGAAAAGGATCAGAAATACAGTAATCTTATTCATTCTGGCATTTGAAAGGGTTTAATGCGTCTCTTTATATTGAAATGTTAATTTATTCAGAAGCAAAGCATTCAAAGACTTGGCTAGCGTTCGCTTTATTATAATCATTTTTACGAATGCAAGATCTTCGGAGCGTGAAAGTGAAAACCAAGATTTTCGATTGTTACAGTTAACTTTATTGCAGTAATTCAAAATAAAAACAAAAATTTTGAAGACATTTGGGCATAAACTCAAATTAGAATCTTTGAAATTTTTCGGTTCATTTTTGGATAAATAGGTCACAATCTAGCTCTACCTTAACATCCGTCTGGATCCAAACTACTAAAAATCGATGTTGGCGGTTCCGTGGAACCCTTACTCATAACTTCCATCTGCAAACATCCAGCTGTCGGTAAAGCGGTCACAGGGACGTCAAGTACGTAATGTTTCGGGTTGGCCTTGTCTTGGTAAGCGGCGTGAGTTCCGTTAAAATAGTAATGATTGTTTTCTTCTTTATTAAAGACCTCAAGTGTCCTGAAATTGTATATGTTTCAAATTATTTTGTACAAAACCTTAGGACTGAAAAATTCCGGCGGAAAGTTTATACGACGAAACCCGTCTAAAACGATCGATTGCAGAGAGCAGAGTTCATTTTAGGCTAAAAAATTTAAGCTTACATTAATCTCTTTGGTGATTTTTACGGGTTTATATCCTGGGATTTCTCGTGTTACACTACAAGTAACAGCTACAACATGACAGAGCAACAAAAAACTAGTAACCTTGAGCATGTTGAAAAATGAAATAAATGTAAAATCATTTCTATTCGAAGGAAATTTTGATTAGTTGTTAATGAAAAAATAGGAATAATTTTGCATAATTAAACAGAGAAAACTCGTAAAAAGAAGAAAAGTTGACGAGAAATTGTTCAAATGAATTTTCAATTTTTTTGGCCTTTAATGGTCAGCTATAACACTTTTTGAAATGCACCATTCACGGCTTGAAAACCGAAATGAACGTTTTTTTAAGTCCAAAAGCAGTGTCCGAAAAACTGCAAACAGTACATTAACTTTTAGCAGGCATGTAGAATGTCACTACAATTTTCTCCTCCGTTATTGGTACCGTACACGGAGAAATCCTTTGCCATTTTGTCTCACAAACCGTAAAAAGAATGATTCAAAAGTAGCTGTGCTAGCTCTATAAAGCTAACAGCTGCTTCCTCTTCCCAGGATACCTACAATTTTTGGCTTGAGGAATTTATTTTATTTAAAAAAATAAGCTGTTTAATTGCTATGATCCGGAGGAAGAACACAAGATTTGTGGCCACGATATTGCGGAAGCCCATCTTGGTCGTGCTTCCTAACCTTGAACTCCATACACGGCTGATCCGGCTGCCCGCCAATCGAGATTCGGGCCCCGACACGGTAAACCAGTGGGTCCTCTGTTTGCTGTAACGCATACGCCATGCTCACCACATAGACCGTGTCGGTGTGGAACTGCTTGTGGCCATAAATTCTGGCGCCAAATTTGGCCAATTCCTAAAAATTTTGATTCTCCTTCTTTTCTCTTGCCTCCATTTCCTTGGTGATCTTCAGGGGCACATAATCCTCCGCTCCAAGAACCGCATTATAGCTAATGATCAGCGCAGAAAAATACAGCAGCGCAACGAGATTTTTCATCATTATTTTGGGAAAAAGAAAAGAATATCTGTGAATTGAAGACTCTCTGTAACAATTGAAAATTTCGTCTACCTCATTACAAAGCAAATATGTATGTAATGATGTGTTTAGGCGTGTTCATAAATGGGCTGATTTGAGTTACAATAAAACAAAAATTGAAAAGGCCGTAAGAAACGGCCAGATCAAGAATTTAGAGGTGGTCGAAAGCATAAGGCTTTGGTCGATTATTGTTTTTCGATCTCGAAACCAAAAGGAAAAATAATTTTTATTTTACACGTAAATAATACAATTTTTAGCTTTTCAAATGAGCCATAATCCATTTGATTGTCATTCTAGCTCTTATTACCACGTTTACCAACTCTTGGGCTGTTGGAATCCGGCCAAATCCGTGATTGTTTGAGGCAAAACTTCCAGTTCGGCGAGGGTCAATTGGCCGTCCTTGTTGGAGTCAAGCTTGCCAAAGGCAGCGGTCACGGTTTTTGGACTGACCTGAAGATTGGGTTTGGTTAGTAAATTCATGGAGGATAGTAAAAAATATTCCTTTTTTCAATTACCTTGTTGAATTTGCTGACAAATGCATGAACTTCCGCTTGGCTCAATTTTTTGTCCTTGTTCTGGTCCATGTTGTCGATCAAAGCGCGCGCTATCCCAACATTTTCGGATTTCTGGAAGCAAATATTTAATTTGCAGATATTTTACAATTATACATAAAATACATGCGTAATATGTCTGTGAGAAAGTGGAAGACATTTGAAATTGAAAAATTATTTTTTTGACAAAGCTAGTAAGGAATTTTCAATCGTTTTTTCAATTTCTTTTGAGTCATTTTTCAGCTTTGTTCCCCTTATTACCTTACCCTGCTCGATGGAGTTTGTCCGAACGCTCCTTGGATGGCTCCAAACTCTTGATGAGTAATTTGCCCGTCGCCATTCGAATCGGCCACCAAAAAGAGGCCTTCGATGATCTCGGGACCCAAATTTTCCTTTGAATTTTGGAGCTCAGTCCTCGTCAAAATCCCATTTTTATCCGAGTCGAGGTGGGCGAACAAATTGTCGACCTCTTTTTTGGGCGTCCTGCTCAGTTGATAGGCCAAGGGGACAAATTCTTGAATGTGAAGCTGAGAGTCGTTATCTGTGTCGTAGTTTTGGAACAGACGACGGAGTTCGGGCTCGGATTTGGCGTCCTTGTTTGCCGAATACCATTTTTGGAACTCGGCGAAGGAGATCTGATTGTCCTTGTTCTTGTCCAAATCGTCGAAGTCTATCGCTGAAATGAGGGATGTTGGGGAATGTAGAAAAAGCTTTTCAAGAAAATTAGAAAGGCCTCATCAAATTTAAAGACAAGATTAATGCTTTTTCGGCTTCAAAAAATCCTATTTCTAACAAGATCATTATGAATCGAAGGGCTAAAACTTTTTTTAAAGTTTATAAAGTTCTAAAAAACCGCTAAGAGCCGTTAGATCACGTCTAAACCACCGTGACCGCAACTCAATTACATCATCACATAAGTCATCCCAAAAAATGGTTCAAAAAATAATTACCGTTTTCGATCGGAGGCAATTGAGCGCTAACAACCACCACCGCAACAAGTAATGAGCAAACCACTGACCTCATGACTCTGAAAAATTCGATTTTTTGGAGGAAAGATAAACAATAAAATACGAGCTATTTTAAGAGAAAAATGAGGCAAAGAATAACCTTTTCGAAAATGAAGGAAGAATTCATCGAGGAGATTGGGGATAAACAGGTTTTGAGGTAAATAGATCGAGGATCCGCGGAAATATAAAACTAGAGAAATCGAGTGATAAATGGTATTATATTTACAGAGGGAAAAGTAGCCGACGGAGAGGGCTTTGGCAAGGATTTTGGCAAAGGGCGATGCTTCGCTTCAAAAATTAAGTAACGTCAAAAATGGCGTCACCCTGTGAAACTTGCAACCCACGAGTTAAATTTTTCCAGGGTTTAAATTTATCAACAGCATAAAATGATGACAAAATTTGAAAAAGAACGGAGCTTGGCAATCTTTTGAAACACAGATCGATTTCACAGAGTTCCAACGAAGCCGCAGGGCAAAAAAAAATCTCACGCTTGTCTATATTGCAAAACACATCTGCAACAAGCAAATTCAGATAGAAGCTGAACGCTCGGCGCTTCAGCTCGCCGTTCAGCGCCCGCGGATTGAGTAATAAATGGGCGCCGTCGTGTGTTTTCGATTCTATTCGAGGAAATTGGCTTTTCGCACCAATTTTCGTTTGATCCCCCCTCCTCGCTGGCGATCTCCACAAACACGTTTTCACGGACCGACTCAGGGATCGTCTTGGAGGGAAATAATTCCAGGGGCGAAGCCAGTTTTCCTGCTCCTTCAAGGTTATGTTGCTATAACACCGCTCGTTCGTTTAATCTCCCTCAGGGCTTAATCGAAAAGGGAATGAGGTTTGTTGATGTAACAAACGATGGTAATAGCATGGTGAAAACTATCACATCTTATGTCATACTACAAAAAGATTTATTAGAAGCACTTGGATTCGAATACTTATAGGAATGACAGGAATTCTCGTATAAGATGTTCCGATGAATGTCATGTTGTTATTATACCAGTGTAAATTTGTTTCTCAAGTAAATGCTGGACGGATGGAAGTAGAGCATTGTTTATTACATGGATACCTTGGCAGGGACCTTGACTTCGCCGGTGATTGGGTTGCGGGCTGAAACATTAACACAGACATTTTAACAAATGTGATTTTTTCTTGAAAAAACAGTGACTTTCAAATATTTCCTTCCTAAAAAATCATAATTTTTTGGCCATATTTGTCCAGAGTGTGAACCAAAAATATGGCATGCGCCTTATGAATATTTGGATCAAATTTGGGTATTTTTTCAACGCTAAAACTTGTCTCGGAAATTCTAATCTTGAATAAAGAACCTCTTATCCTCGTTTGGTTTAATATTATACTACATAAAATTGCTTAAAAAACAAGAAAATTCAAAACACTTACTCAGCACAGGCACTTGTTTTTTGGGAGTACGAGCAGGCGATGTTGGGGCCGAGTCAGTAAAGATGGTCGACTTGAAAGTGTCGCTGACTTTTTTCTGGTTCTTTGGAGTAATGTTGCCGCCGCCAAAAAGTCGCTCCTGAGTGTTCACTTTGGGAGCACAGCGGCGCTGAAATCGGATTTTAGGCTTAATATTCAAAAATCTAAAATTTTTGTATTAGTATGTTAATTATTACTAATTTTTAAAGATTTTTGACATTTTCTTGGTGTTTTTTGTTCTAGAGATCAGAAATCATTTTCAAACAAAACTTCAAGTTACTTTCCTTGCATTGGATCGCTCAATCGGATAATTTTCCTTAAAAAGCTCTAAATTTTAAGCAGCTGGACAAATCTATGGTCCAAAGTGAGTCTTCTAATTTCCTCGCTAAGACAATGCTCAAGGAAATGCTGACTCAGTCCTTTTAAGCGGCTTAATTAAGCGCGCGGGATTTTTTAAAAGCCTTAGAATGGATTAGAAAGGACTTTGGACGTAATCCGGGTCGAAAAAGAAAATTAAAAAATTTTTGGAATTTTTCAAAATCTTTAGAAATCCTCAGGACGCAACGTATTTTACAAAACTTCCGCTTTTTTATTGTTGCCAGTGTTTGAAACATTGCTTTTCCAATGTATCCAATCTAAAATAATGCAATTTTTATGTATTTTCGCGGAATTTCTTGGGTTGTTTCCAAAAACAAGATTGCAAACCCCCGGAGGGCCACAAAAAAGCTTTATTTTACATCTCCAATATTTTGAAAGAGCGGAAAAGATTGATTTGGAGGAGTATTAATCTTGCACATTTCAAAAATGCCGATTTTCGTATGCAATGTATCCCAGTCTAACGAAAACTTTTCAGTTTAGTAATAACGGTCGTGGCAAGCCAAATATGTACAAAACGAATTGTAAGCATTGCTTTTTATTTTTTTTTTTTTTTGACAGAGATCAAAACAATTTTTGAAACGTTGTGCCCTAATACATATTGACACGGTAAAATAAAAAAATTGAACGGCTAAAACCTTACTGAATTCCTAACTTCATCACCTAGCCCCCGTCTTACCTTGCTCGCTCCCAAAAACTTATCTCCGTAATCCATGGCCATGGAAAAGCGCCCAAGACAAAATCAAGAAGCACCCCGCGAAAGTTTTGGGCCACAAAACGCCTATAACCAACTTAGCGCAGCCGGAGGGCGGGTCAAATATCCCGCTGCGCTCTCTTTTCGGCTCCGATTATCGGCCGTTTTGTTCCGGGGCGCTAAGTGAGCGGAAAATTTCAGGACTAGACTAAAAACTTTGATGGTCTAATGAAAAGGAGTTTGTGGGATTATCCGGCATCTTTGGAGGGTAATTTGCTTGATAAAAGTTGGTTTAACTCAACCTTTTTTCAAAAAGCATAATGGAAAGGAGTGCGAAAATTTTATGAACAAAATTTCTTGGTTCGGCAATCGTGTTAAGCATTTTTTTAAATGCGACAATGAAGGCCGTGTAACGCGATATAAAAAAGTGATATGCCCATAGCCAGCTGTTTTATAATATTATAGAAGAGAATTGGTCATAAAAAACCCTTGTAAGACCCCTTTAAATTGCTAATTCCTTAACATGCACTTCTATCAAAAAATTCCTTTTTTCTATTCAATTATTATACATAGTTTCACAAAACTTTGCTTTCATGGATCACTGTAAACAATTGAACTTACAGGGGAAGCAGCGACGTCGCCATTGGCTTGAGGAGCGGGAGCAGGCGCTGGGGCTCGTTCAACTGGAGCGGTGGACATTTTCTGAAAGAACTGTGGTGAAAATTAATTTATAAGCAACGGTGACATTGTTTTTATGCCACGAAATAATCGATAACCAATCACATTTTTCTTCTGAACTTGACACCAAAAATCATCAAATATAATATGCAACTGGTGCCGTAAACACGCATCAGTTGGCCTTAACGCTCTGTTGGAATTTTCATGGGACAATCTAATACTTCCAACACCCAAAACGTTTTGAATGGAAATAAAATAAAAACCGAGTACTCGAAAATGGAGTTAGTATCCAGTTGAACTCTATCAAGCAGGGTCTAAAAAAGTATTTTTAGAACGGAAGTTGGCGTTATAAAAGATCCCTTTCTTGTAGTAGAATGTTTCATAAAATTTTGAAAAATTTTTAAAATTCTGCATTGCGCGAAACATTAAAAATTTTTACCGCACAGTGCAAAAAATCAAAAAAAAAGTTTGCACAGTGCAAAGAAAAAAAAAATCAAACTCTTTGAAAAGAGCCGTATTTTAGTCAAAACAAACTTTAAAAGTAAGTTCCCACCAAGCTTTGACCAACTCCCCTTAAGAAAAAGTCATCTCCCAAATTGAAACCGGCACCCGAATACAGCCGGAATCGAGTGTTTTCTCTCCCAGCCCGCAGGGCATTTTACTGCGAGGCTCGGCGAGACTCTCGACAAGAAAAATGTCTTTCGTTGAGTGAAACTCCGCCCCAGAAAAAGGACGTGGTACCCGCTGGGGAATGGTAATTTTGTTTGGAGGACAGAGCTTACGCATAGTGCATAGAATTGAGAGATGTTTTGCACAGCGCAACAAAATAATTTTTTTCTTGCATAGGGCGATTAAATTTTGCTACGGAAAGGTGATATAAAAAATGAAAGCTTCGAAAATTTTTTGTTTCATAGACATTCGTACGACAAAGAATTTCTTTGCACTGTGCAAAAAAAATTTTTTCTTTTTTGATTGTACGGTGCGGAAAAAGACATCAAAACTGCACTGTGCGGAACTGAAACATATCGCACTATGCAAAAGAAAAAATTAGAGATAAGAAAGCTCTTTCGAAAAAATTGTCCTAGTAAAATACAGTTCATTCATGACGATTAACCAGTATTTATTCGGGTTTCCCAATCTCCTACTCCAGAATCCCATTTCGAAACCCAATTTGGAAATGAAAAAAAAATGCGGAAAAGACATGTTGATGACCAAAGGAAATTCGTTTAAAAATGACCACAAAGAGCCGAAAGGCTGCCCATGAAAAATGGCTCCGAGAAAAGAGCCATGCAAGATTGTTATTGACCATGACATCCGAGTATTGGATTTTATTTTATATGATAAGTTGACGGGAGAAGGCTTATCGTATCACAACTTGGACATATTGTCGTATGTGCATAGTACAGAGGCTTTGTAGATTTTCTGAAGGTTTTAATAAAAATTTGAAATCAAAGGCATCAAAATTAGAGGTCATTTGGCGTATTTTGAGGTGGATTAGTTTTGATAAAGATCTCAAATTGTCTCGAAATTTGCCGATGAAAAAGGAACAAGCGGCGAATTACCTCGAAAATTTGGAGCGATGCTAATCAACGCAGAAGAAGGATTGAATTTCGAGAACTTTCGTTCTCACAGATTTTAGCAAAACCGCTTCATAGATTTGTTTCAAATTGGGATTCTAGGACTTCGTACTTCAAATTTTACTATGGGTTGCATCTTTGAAAGTATGTAGATTTATTGAACACCGAATGAAGACAAAAAGGAAGTCTCAAGACTATCGTAACGTCTTTTTATTATTTCCATCGGCGGCCAAAAAAGTTCAGGTTGCAGTGCAGTGTTATGAAGTTTAACGTTTATTACAGAACCAGGGGTAATATGTATTGAAATCGAAACATGTTACCAATGTTATATGCAGTTTCCGTAACCGTATTTTAACCCAAAAATTGAGGTTTCAATTCGCATCGGAACGTCAGCGGGTTTGGTGTGAATGGATGACAGCAGCATCTACACAATGTTTCGGAGCCTCTGAAAAAGAAAGTTTGGAATTTTGAGAGGACTTTGATTATACCGTAAATACGCAAAAAATTTTTACCTGATTTCCGGCACACAACTCAAAAAATCAAGGCCATGAATAATATCATTCATGGACTGAGTGACATTGGGCAATTGGATGTCATCGTTTGGCCATAATCTGCAGGTCCCTTTGACTTGTTTGGATTCACAAGCCATTGATTGATCCACGCCTTCACATCGACGTTCAGCAACAAATAATGGATTGATTGAGTTTACATTTCCCCTGAAAAAGTAGATTAGAAAAGAAAAAGGAAAGTTCAGATAAGCAGAATACAGGAAACAGTCATCATCCACCGTTAGGTATCTAAAGAAAAAGCTGTTCTGGATAAGTCATGATAGAACCTAGAAGTTCACTTACCGCCGATGACATTGCCGGCCGCAGCTTTGCTGATACGAGCATTCTCCACATTGATTTTCACTGACAGTCACTTCTCGGAGGTAGTTGTAAAAGTTAGTAAAAGCCTGCAAAGATTCAAAAAAACTGTATAAAAAAGAAAATTTCAATAGCCTCTACAGTCTTGAAGGAAACCAAAAATCTTTAGAATGCAAAATTCTATAAAAAAAGTTGCTTCAAATTCAAACCATTGCTAGATTGCTTGGTTGGCTTTATTTTCCGAAATTTCCTCACGCTCTTTCCCTATGAGCGTTTAAAATTAAACTTTTTACTCTGCGTATATTACTTACAACTCCCCATCGATCATGCAACAGTTTGAAGAAGACGTGTTGTCGACAACCAGTGCGACCAGGCAGCAGCTGGTCGAAATACGGCCGGTTCCAACGCGGAGAGCCCTTCAGCCAAATACACGGGCCCCAGGTTGTCCATTCAGCACAATTATCTGCTTGAATTGGATTGCCGAACATTGAAGAGAGCTGGGAAAAGCACATGGGGAGGCCGAGGAATGGCAGGAGGAAACGCATGGCGCTGAATTTTGAAGTTGAGATTTTTTTAACCGTGTAACCAGAAGAACAGAAATCGCGTATTTTACAAATGCTTTGAGCATGACAAGTGAGTAAATTTTTTATCATACTATTGAAGAATACGAAATTAAACAAAATTTATTCTGTTCGGCCATAAATGTAAGACAATCTTTACAAAAATCGTAATGGAAATAACGGATTCTAGAGGAAATGAAAGGAAATTTTTTTTGCAAATTTTTGCCGTGAAAATTTTTCGACATATTCGTTTCCTCCAAAAATATTTTTAATTCTATGCTGAATTTGCCTTTCAGACGTTCACAATGATAAGTATTATGTTGATACCCACCATCCACCACACATATTTTACAAAAATTTCTTCCACAAAAACCCCAAAACTTAAAACTCCATTTACGACATTACTTATCCCCAAAAAGTCATCCGGAAAAAGTACAAAAATTACCTGTTGGGAACAAAATTTTTTCCACCCGACTACCGATTTGCCTCCCATTATTTCGCCCGAGGGCAGAGTGAAAAGCGCACCGATCCTTCCGGCGTTATATACAAAAAAGTTTTTTGTTTGATCTCGTTTCCGAAAATGGATCATTTAATTTTCGGCACACAAAAAGATGCGTTTGATGATCTTGCTCCCAAGAAGGTTTTTAAGGAGAATTTCCAAATTACAAAAGCCGGAACTCATCGTGGGTGGTTCAAGAGGCTTTGAAATGGGCATGGAGGATATAATAAAGATGAGCTTGTTTCAAGGGCATGAACAAGAAGTCAAGAAGATGAGAAATGATCGAGAAGAGAACATCTGAAAGGAAGTTTCAAAAACTTAATGAAACTACTGTATGTTGTATCACCCTACGATAAGCTCACAGATTTTTGCTCGACGTATGTGTGAAATATTCAGCGGTCGAAAGAGAAAGGAAAATGCAAAGGCAAAAAAGGCACTTTAGACATTACTTTACTGACTTTACATTGAAAAAAGCGATTTTTTGCGTTTTTTTGACCTTAACATCTTGGTTGTTGCCCTAAACGCCGAGGTAAATATTCGGCATGCCCTTGAAATTCGAATCGTAACTTGCTCCAAATTTCATAAGCCTCAAATTATCACGCTTTCAGCATTTCCCGAACAGGCTTTACGTGGTCTTGTTTTTCAAAACATCTCGTAATATTAAGTTTTTATGTCATCCTTCAAAGCATTGGACCGATTTCGAATGTCAAGATTGCTTTTTTTCTCGGGCACTTTTCAACGCTCTCCAAGGCCATTTGAATTGAGGTGACAAACAAAACAAGTACATAGATTTGATGAGAGAAAAAACCTTCGGCTAATCTTTGTTTTTCTGGACAAAAAACAGGACAAGGCCGAGTATCGGATGAATAATTTGGGTTACCGGCGGGATTTACTTGAGATTGGTTGTAACATTGGATTGGAGTAAGTGTTGGAGATGTGTTTGGTAAGTGTGAGCCTTATTTTTAAAATTTGACGGCTTTGAGTAATAAATCTGCATAGAGCTTATTTTTTGGTTCATTTTTGTTCCGTTTAGTTTACTTTAATACTGGCCAACTTGTATAAAAATTGGCATGAATTCTGTTAAATTCAATGTCTTCCAAAGCTTATGAAAAAGTTAGCTCGTGCTTTAGAAGGTCTTGATTTTACCTTGTTAAGAATTCATGGCCATCAGATAATCAATGCACCAAGGATACGGGTGTGAAACATGTTGATCCTCCAAGCTTTTTTTTACAACGCGTTTTCAAGATTCCGCTGAGAGTTCTCACAAGGGATCGGCAAAACCGCGCATCCTGGTTTTTTCTTGAAACATACACCATTTGAAAGAGCGTAAAAAACTGGTCTAGGACCACATTTTATTAGCTGCTATTTTTGCTCTACGACTTGGCTAGCGATCACTCTTTTGTTCTAGGCTTATCTCACCCTTTTTCCGAGGAAACAAATCCGAACGATTTCCAAAGCACAGCGCAGCAGTGCTTCCGTGGCCTAGTGGGGTAAGGCGCTGAACGAGGCGGACCTGCGGACCGGGTTCGAAACCCCTTTTGATTTTTCTTTATTTTTTCAATGTTACAAACCAAATAAGGTCTGGAAGTAGTGCCACAAACATCGTATAGATGTTTGTGGTTAAATGGGATCCGTTTTTTAAGAAAAAACCGAGATTTTTTTTTATTCTTTCGAATTTGTAGTCCTTGCCCTTGAAGTGGGTACCGTCTATGGCTGAAACTTTCAACGGCTTCCAAATTTTTAAGAGTAAAGCCAGGTAACAAAAAGTTCGTTAAAATTGAGCCTGAAAACGAATTGTGTGTTTTCTACCTGCTATTTTGCATTGGGTTACAGGACCTAAAAGATCGCGTGATCACACATTGTGAACATCGACTTGGGTATCTGAAGGTCGGAAAAAAGTATGTATTTTTCGGCATAGGATGAAGCGTTGGACGCCATAGGTACGTATTAGACATATGAAAAGTAATTCTTCAATCTCTTTAGCCTCTCAGAAGCAAAGAGTCGTGAAATCCAACTAGGAATTTTTTTAAAATTCTCGCTAGCTAGGGCGTAAAGCAAAAATAGCAGCTAATAAAAGGTGATCCTAGACCAGTTTTTTACGGTCTTTCAAATGGTGTATGTTTCAAGAAAAAACCAGGATGCGCGGTTTTGCCGATCCCTTGTCAGGCCAAAAAAATGTTTTTTCTAAGTGCGTCTCTTCCCACTCTATGATTTATTCTGTGAAGGTCCTTGAAAATCTTGACTGCAGGATTTGGATTTTCAAGTTAAAATTTTCAGGAGTTACCAAATAACCTAATTTTTTCATGTTGAATTTTTCTTGCATGTTGAATAAAAATCTGATCACTTATACATTCCTAGCCCTAATATCTCACTTACACTGATCGAAATGCATGGCTGTATAAGACCCTAAAACCCCCTGATCTCCCATCCCGACCTTTGCTCCGTTCTTTGTGGCGGTCAATATCTATTACCTTTGACTTCCTTCCATTTTACTGCATTCCTGTAATGCCTCTGATTACTAGTCTCAAGTTGCAATCATCCTGTCTGTTCCAATTCTCTGACGTCGAAAAGCAGACGTACTCTCAACAAAAATAAACGATCAAACGTCCCAAGACCCCTCTTCTTCTTTCTTAAGCACCTGGCCGCCCCTCCCAGCGAAAGAGCGGCCAATAGATTGGATCAAATCTTATATCCAATATGTTTTATGCTTCTCTCCAGCTCAAACAGGGCCATTAACTTTTGAATTCTGCTATCAAGATGCCATGTTTTTGTTGATTATGACAACCAGATGGCTTGTTTCATACTTTCAATGTCTTATCGTATGTATTTCGAACCAATGGAAAGATATCAAAGGCGTAGGCAACGGACTGAAAAAAAACTTTATTATTGGCATAGTTTACAAAAGTGTTCGCTTTGTTTTTCTTGCCGAATGGTGGGCCCATTTTTGAGATTATTGAATTTTTAATCGAATTAAAGCGGCTCTCGGTTATAAGGCTAATGGCCAAATTTTATTCAATAATTCCACCCGTATCTTGTTTTTTCGGCCTAATTCTCTCATTAATTTTGTCCGTTTTTGGGCCAATTTACTCAACGTTTTTTCGTTGAAATGGAGAATTTGAATTAAAGCGAGGATTTGAGTTCCGCGGAATTGGAAATTGCAATTTTCTCTGTTTTTATGAGCCCTCTTCTCTTGCGACATCGATTTCAATGTCGCACCTTTTGCCCAAGTTTTGAGATTCCTGCTTTCTTTGGGCCAACAATTGGCCAAATTCCCTCAAACGTGGCTTTGTTTTGACCTTTTTACCCAAAACAATATAATCTTGTCTCACTCTCTTAATTTATTACCTTATTTTTTCTGTCTGCTTTGTTTTTTATACTTTTCTTCCTGTTTTCCTACCTCCTGTGCTTATCACTTGGTTCATCAGATAACACTTGCAAAGTGCTTGAAGGTTCGAAGAAAGGGCCTTTGTGATGGTTCTGGAGGTATTGTTTATGTCTTTAGTCTGGGGTCCAGTCAAAATAAGCTTGATTTTGGAGGATATAATATGTGTTTTAATTGGAAGTTAATACAGCGTTCTAAATCATGTTTTTTAAACTAAATCTTTGCAAAGACCATTGAGATCTTACGATCTATACTTGCCCGTTATTCGAGACTTCCAAAAGGTCTATCCGCCGCACATCACTGAAGATTTTAACTTTTCTATAGAGCTGTCACTTCAAGATAAAGTTTAGTAATTTCCCCATACTCCATCGAAATTACCCTAAATCGCTCGGCCCAGAAAACAAAACCGGGTAATGCCCTGAGGGCTTTCCGCGGCCTGAAGACGCTCCGGCCAATTTCGGAAGTCGCTTTATCTCCGAACTTCACTTTTTTTCGTGGGAACCGCAGTAATGTGCATGAAAAAAGTTTGGCCAGGCTCCGAAGGCAGCAGCCATTCGGCCAAATCCGGCGAGAAATTGTTTGGAGAAAAAAGGGAAAAGACGAAAAAACAGGGAGTTGAATAAACCCCGTCCCATAATAAGGTGGCTAAACATAATTTGCCTCAATTCAGAAGTCGGGGAGAAAATGTGAGAAAGTTCGGTGGGAAGAACAAAGTGTAAGTTGGTGGGCAGAACAGCTGTGGATATACGGCGTTCAGGGTTATACGTTGAAAAGTTTCGAAAATTGGGTTGTCATGAAAAACGGATCGTTCGTTAAATTTGTCGTTTGTCGTATATAAGTTTTTATTGGCCTCTAATCTCCCCGGAGAAGTGTGAAAATTGGCGCTATTAAAATTTTTCTCTGTATGGAAGCACGTACTTCTTTATTCTGCCGAGATGCAACGACTTCTCGATATTTGTAGATACAGATGACAGAAAGCCGTGTATTTGTTTGGAAAACTTTTGTGGACACCTGGCGTGTTAGTTATACCAAATACACCTTTTTTAATTAATAAAGCCAGAAGTAGATAGAATAATAGAATAAGTTTTTTTAATGTTTTTGATACTTTGAAAGTGATTATGTCATAGACCATAGACAATGCTCATTGCTTTGTACATTCGTACGCGACAATTATTGGATTAGAAGGGGGGATTACATTTTTAAGTAGTTTTTAGAAAGTAATGCCCCAAATTGCATGCAAACTTGGTTAGGGACTGCTTGCTTTCCCTTTTTAGGACCTATTTTCCATTCTTTGGCCATCGAAGTTACACTTTGTCATTGGACAATTGTTATAAAAAGTATGATATTGTGGCTATAGTAAATTAGTTTATTTCCTGCTCTTAAAAAAACAAGTTAGAAAAAATAGTCGAAAATACAGTAAACAAAGGCGTGTTGCGTTTGTTTTTGCACTTAACACTCAGAGCGTAACGGAGGAAAAAGCCGGCTTCAGCGCTAGCGAGCAGTCAACATGTTTTTTTATTATGATTAATATTGTAACAAATCGCTTACCTCGAAAAAAGTACTGTAAAGCCTTAAACATACGAAATTTTTAGGTTTACTTTCCGCTTGGACTTCAAAAAAATCATTGTTAAAATTCAAAATTTAAATTTCCGCCGGTTTTGGCATTCTGTTTCAAGAGGCTCTTGAGACCTCGAGAAGGTCAAAGATTGAAATTAACGTTGTATTTATTACTTGTAAACTAGGAGTATCCTTTTTACTTGCATCTAATTTTTTTAAAGTCTTTTTTTATATTATCCATCAGCATCTTGCAAAAATCTAAAAAATCTGTCTTTGTCACACCTCTGATAGCAGTCATAGGTCACTGAAAGTACGGTCAGTAATTCAAGTAGGAAGATTCAGGTTTTCCTTGGCGATAGAAAACTTTTACTGCGCAGCGAGTGGCCTTGACCAAAAATACCTCATTAAAAAAATGAACTCTCCTTTTGATCCACAAACTTTCCTGATCATAATAATATAATCAAACTTTTGGTCAAACATCATTCTTTATTCCCATTAATCCCCCCTCACCCCACCCTTTCTTCAGGATCCCTTTTTCTACAGCTCATCGACAGCGAGCCAAGTTTTGTCTTCATTACCCCGCGAACTGTCATATTCCCAAGCCCCATGTCCTTTACATCCGCGATGTAAAAAAGAGGGCCACTTAAGAACATTTTCCATCCTTCTTCGGGGCCGAAACTCCTCGAGCCGCCCCAAAAAAACAAAAGGACACAAAAATTTGCCCTCCTCTAAAGGTATATAAAGTAATCGCCGTGGGCTACGGTACGACGAGATGACATTTTTCTTCCGCATTTTATGGCCATCCCATTCTTTTATTGTTCGAGGATGCGCCCGCATTGTTACGATGAAGAGTTTCGTGTTGGGCCGCGAACTTGGGCTTTTGGACGCCGCCATGTGGCCATTTCGGTTTGCTTCGATTTTGATTAGGAATGAGTTGATGATGATTTTATTGAAAAGCGGGCAAGATTTTTATTAATTTACGGTGTTTGCGGAATTTTTGGATTTATAGGGTAGTTGATGGCAAGTGTAAGGCAAAGTTGCCTTTTGGCGGTTATATGTGTTAAGTTACCGACAAGAAATCGTAGATTATGGGCCGGTATACTATGTTATTCAAGGTGTTTGTAACTTCATGAAAATCTTTCTTATTGCGCAAGAAAATTTCTTTTTTTTGGATAAAATCACCTCTCTGTCGGACGTTAATGACAATTCAAGAGCACCATATAACTTGTTACTGTGAAAAGACTTATTTTGTTAAGCCGTTTTCTTTCATTTGGAAGTCAGTATGGTCGCCAGTTTAATAAAGAAGTCTAATCTTTCATTCCCTTTCTTTTATCCCACAAAAAGTTTCCAATGGGCATTTCGAAGTTTTCCCACGACAAAACACCTGGAAGGAGAGTAGCCTTTCTTTTGAACTCTGTTTTCAGCTCATTTTGTTCTACTTGCAACTTTGTACCATGGCCATTACATTACTCCTGTCACAATATTTTTTTTTGTAAAATACGATCAGTTTCGCTGAAATAAAAATTTTATAATTGCTTTCACTTTTCAGGGACTTTGGTGGGCGCTAATTGACGGATGGCTAAATTCCGGCCATACAAATGACAGAATGGCCGAAACTCAACCACATTATGGCCATGAGGATGCCAAACTTTCGGCGTCCAGTCTTCCGGATGAGGGTGAGTTTAGGGCTTGGTTGTGTGGTAACCTTTTGACTTAAAAATGTTGATGGTTTCTGCAAATCTAAAGGTAAAAATCTTGCAAATTTCCTAAAACTATTAATCTTAAATTGTATCAAATTAAACATATAGAATTCAATATGTATATACTACAGTATTACTTTTTGCGACTGGGCTCAATCCCTGACCCTCCCACTCAAACTTTTCCCGATAATCCCCTCTTGACACACTTTTTTCACACTCCTTATTCAACTTTTTCCCTTTCTTAAAAACAACTCATAGGCCTACAAAAACACTACAAACGTCTTCTAAATCCTTACATGCCTCTTCAAACCCCTTTTTTCATTGTTACTATGTTTTTACTTCCCGCAGATTTCTCGGGCCGTTCCGGCTCCCATGACACCAAAAAAAAAGATGAGGAAATTTCAAAGTTCTTTTGCATAGACAATAACGAAGAGAGGGTTTGAAACAAAAATATCGCCTATTGTGGGATCTTTTTAAATTTTTTGGGGGGTTCCTTGAAAAAAAAATTATTGTACGTAAAAATGGGTGTTTTCAGCAATTTTATTGGTTCTTTACTAGGGTATAGCCTATTAATACCAAGCGCAAGTACAATATAAATTTTCGCTCAAAGTCCAAAAATTTTCAATTTAAACCGTACAGAAAAGCATTTTAAATTTCAGCGAACATCATTGAGCTGAAACCAGAAGATCCTCAGGGTTATTCGGGCCTTTTATGCCTACTACAATGTCTGAACACAACGATTACGGGTACATCTTCTTTCAAGAAATTATCGGAAGATGAGAGAACGGCCATTCTCTCAGAACTATCGTAAGTCACTCTTTTTATCCTCAAACCGTCACAAAAATTCGATTTTATTTGAATTCCAATTTTTGCGGGTTTTTGGCGCCTTTTGGCATTCCGTTTCATCCTATTTTTGCGCCATTTTTTTTTTATTTACGGCCTTTTTACCGCGTTTTTATGGCTTCAAGAGTTGCAAAACGCGGAAATGTCAAGAAAAAAAGGTAAAATAAATTGTTTTTTTTTATTTATATTGGATATAAAAAAATTTTATTTTTTTTTTGAATAAAATATAATTTATTTTTTAGCGCCGCCTCGAACAAAGAACGCCCACTGGTCCGCCACAGCATCTTCCCAAATATGCCGCCTACAATTCGATTTTATAAAAGGGAGACGAAAGTAGCCGATTGTAAGTTTTTTGTTTGATTTTTTTGGTTTAGAACGTTGAAGTCGGATTTATTATGAAGTTTTTGAAAATCATAGCTGAAATGAACGGTATTTGGTTCGCTGTTATAATCAACACAGGAAAGTCTCTCCAGAAATTTTCGTTTTCATGGATCTAGGAATGATTTTAGGCACAAAACCAAATTTCAAGCAAAAAATTAGGTAAATCCTCAAAATCTTTTTAAAACAGACTTTTTGTTGTTTCATGTGATTTATTCTGCCGCGCTATTACTTTATTTTCTCCTCTTCATAAAAAAGTTTTCTTTTAGTTTCGGTCAAAAAGCCTCCCGGCCGATATAAATCAACATTCCGATGGTGTCATACAAGCCTCTTGCCAAATCTAATGAAACGAACTCTAAGATCCAGCCATTACGAGTTAGTTCCAGAGGAATCGGAATGGCGCGGCTACTGGGGCAAGCATCTTCACAGCTTCCAATATCGGACCTTGACTTATTGGCAAAAGGCAAGTGTAATATTAAACTCTTTGATTTTGATTTTTAGGTCAATCATTTCCCTGGCGACTTCCATCTCGGGCGGAAAGATCGCCTCTGGCTGCATCTATGTGATATGGCCAGAAAGTTTGACGGGTTTGGAATCATGCCATATACGTATATTTTGCCAAGGGACCTCCCGGAACTCAGGGAATATTTGAAATCGACGAAGAAGCATGTCATTTTGAAACCGGTGAGTATCTTGCACGAGGTTTTTGAGATGTTAAACTAGGCTTAAATTGGTGTGGAATTGTTTCTAAAATTTGTTAGTGATCCTCGTACTTCAGCCAGCCTCCGCTCGCGGTCGTGGGATACAAATCGTCAACAAGATTGAGGAAGTTGCACTTGACACTCCCCTTATCGCCCAGCATTACATCGAGTCCCCGCTCGTCATGAACGGCTCCAAATTCGACCTCCGAATTTATGTCTACGTCTCCAGCTTGGATCCCCTAAAAATTTACATATTCAAGGATGGCCTGGCCCGGTTTGCGAGTGTCCCATATTGCCATGAACAGTCCTATAACAACCAATATATGCACTTGACCAATTTTTCCATCAACAAATTCGCTGAGAAGAATGGAATCACGGATGGCGCCGTGGAATTGAAATGGAGATTGTCAAGATTTTGGAAATTTGTGAAGGAAAATGGAAAAGACCCAAAGGTTTTGTGGGAAAAAATCAAAGATGTTGCCATTAGAGCGGTTATCAGTTGTGTGGAGAGTGTCAGAAAACAGCAGGCTGTGTATTGCCCATATCCATTCCTAAAGTAAGATTTTTTTTTGTTTATTTTTTGCGGTAAAATGGGGGGTTTTCGATACTTTTTGATCAATTTTTTGTAATCAATATTCACCTTCCTTTTTCCGTTCAAAAAATTATTTTTTTCTAAAAATTTTCTAAAACAATATAATTTGAGTTTTTTGCCCTCAATAACCCCCGGTATTTTAGTCGAGAAGTCTTCGGAATGGACATTTTGGTCGATTCTGACTACAAACCCTGGATTCTGGAGATGAATATTTCCCCATCAATGCAAGCGGCAACAGACCAAGACGTCGTGGTCAAAGCGCCATTAATCGCTGACCTAATGAATATGTGGAGAATGGAATTTGTAGCCGATGGAGACGTTGAAGCGATTGATTTGAGCTATAGGTCAAAACCTCTGATCGAACATAAAACTAGGATCCACTTTTACAAGGAGGCCGAAATGATGGAATTTTATCATAAAACTGGGGTGAGTGGAGTATAAAATTGAGTGGCATGTTTCATTGGGGTTTAAAAAAATTTTTTTGATTTGACTAATCACGCCATTTCCAGAAGATCTCCCCCTGCATTCTGACCGAACTCACCGACGCCGACCTCAGAATCCTCATTGAATTTGAAGAGGAATTCAAATTACGCGGGGATTTTGACTTGATTTATCCTCACAATGAAACCATCGCTAACTACCTCAAATGCAACGAACCGAACTATGCAACACTGCTGCTTACTGCATGGATTTGTCTGTCTCCAGAAGAGCGAACCAAAGGAATTCAGAGGATTCAAAAATTGGCTGAACGTGGCGCCCATTTAGCCCAAATTCGAGTGGAAAATGAGGAAAAGGAAGAGGATGCGAGCACAAAAACGACCGATTCTGGATCTGTATAGTGTCTTTTAGAGTTTTTCATGCTTTTTAGAGCCAGTGCGAACGTTTGTAAATTCTAATTCGTTTGTAAAGCAACAGTTTTTGAAATTTCCTTCTTTTTTTGTTTTTTTCACAATTTTTTTTGCTTTTCGGGTCAAATTCTCACCAAAATTAGATTGTTGTAAATCTCTTGTAATCAGAATGCCAATCCCAGTGTCTTTCCCCTTATTAATTGTCAAAAATTTTTGAATATTCAGGATTTCTCTCACCTCAACTGCCATACAAAAATTTTACGAATTTTAGGTAATAAATAGATTAATAACTCTGGGATTTCTACTTATTATTATGCAATATGTACTAAACTTTCATTTTACCTTGAAACGTTCCTGTTATTTGCTTAAACTGCAGTGAAGTTTCGGATAATTTGAATCTTATTTTAATCCCGATTTTTCGGCGAAAAGTCAACATAACCCCAGATGATCATGAATAATATTTGTCGACAATTCTTCTCACACTTCTCGAGACCAGTTGTGTTGCGCCAGGCCTACTGTGTTGCGCCAAGATTCAGCAGTTTTCAGCCCAAATTCAGTCAAAGTTTATATTACATTAACCTAAGAGCCGCTCATATTTACGGATTGCATTCCATGGAGGATTATCAAAATTATCTGGCCGAAAGAAGTGGTCGGTTCGCGTTGTTGGACTTTTACGCGGACTGGGACGGCACGTCGTTGTTGCAAAAGGATCGGTTGGCGACAAAAGTTGAGACTAGAGACGAGGAGGTAGGTTAAGATAAAATTCATGAAAAATCTCTAATTTTTTAATCGATTGAGTAAAATAAAATCCTCTAATCTCTTCTCCGTTCCAGTTTGACCTCCTTCAAGTCGATGTTGGGACCGCTGTAGACGTGGCCGAATATTTCCAGGTCGCGGAAGTTCCAACCCTCATCTCTCATGATGAAGAAGGAGAAATCGATCGTATCGTTGGGGATGTCGACGACGAAACGTTGGACGAAATTCTCGAGGATCTAATCGACCGTTCTCAACACCACGGCTAGCTGTATGTACTTCTCTCACGTTCACATATCACAATTTTTGATCATAGTGCATACTCGGTTAGTCAAAGGTGAAATTAGTAAATATGCAAAAATTAACTTTACTCTCGATAATGTTCGAATATCTGTGACATAAGAGAGGACATATTCAATCCAATTTTTATTGATAGAAAAGACGGATAGTTAAAGATATTATATAAAAAAGTGGTGATGGCAGTTACATTTGACCCGTGAGTCCATAATTATATCGAAAAATGTTCTAGCGGACCTATATCAGACATAAACCCGTTAAATGTATAAATAAATTAGCTCTGGGACATTATTTCAGCCGCTATTTTTTGAGGTACTTGATCCAGGATGAGGTTTTTTGAGACCTTTGACGGATAGGACGCGTCGTCGCTGTTTTTTCGTTTCCTTCCTCGAGACAACGCCTGCTTCTTTTTCTTCGTAGGGATTATCGGGTACTCTCCCACCGTTTTGATGATTTTCATTCTGTTTTGCATTCGGCCGTTCAGGTATCCGGAACAATCTTCGGAGCCGCATCGGCACACCTTGTTGAACTCGTCCCAATCCATGGCGTAGTCGAAGGTGATCTCTGTGCCTTTTTTGATGGGTACTTTGGCATACAGCATCTGTCGGACGACATTATCGGATCCCTAAAAAGCCTCGGGATTAATTTCAAGTACAATATAAGAAAGCCCATAGACCTCATTTAAAAACTTACCGTAATGCACATAACCGACGTATTAGGTTTGCAGCTGTGATTAGCAAACCTAGTCAAGGCTCCTCGTTGTCTGGCATTGACCGTAAGACCCGTATTTCCAATCTCCATGTAATACAGATGATCTTCAATATTTCGATTGTCCACAAATATGGTCATGTAAGCGGAAACCTCCTCTTTGCTCATAATTTTCCCTCGATATTCTCCAATGGGCTCTCCCTACAAAAGTAAAACCATTAAAAGACGATTTCTGAGTCAGTGCATCAGCCGTCTGTTAGGGGTGGACATAGGAAAAAATCGATTTTGAGTTTTTTGCACTAAAATGGCTGTTGGAAGGTGCTAAGCAAAAGCGAACAATATTTTTTCCCAAAACCTTCATCAAGGTATATTTTTTTACAATTTACTGTTTTAGAAGTAACCGCGCACGGCAACCCGAAATAAAAGAAAAATGTTTCCCGCCCACTTTTGAGTTTCGTCCAAACGAAGTGTCAAAATTGAGAACAGAAATAAAATAATTCCGAGAAAAATATTTTTCGGTCGGAAAAACCCACAAAAAATTCTTTTGTGACATTTCGTTTGATTTCAACCGATACAAAATGGGCGAAGTATCGAAAGGAGCCAGGAAACACTTCGGGTTGCCGTGCCGCGTCCAGCTGTCGTATCTTACCTTACTGGGCGATGATTTGACGGTTACTGAAGTTTTCGACCCTTGCGATGACGATGGTATCATTATTTTTCCGATTTTCTTACTGTAACATACCGTAATACTGTATCGACCGCTAAAAAACGACCGTAGAATCTTTCTTTCTGAAAATTTCACAGGCGATTTTACGATTTTTGGAATCAGCATAAAATTCTGCTCTAGAGGCAATCAAAAAAAGTTCAAAAAAAGCTGCGACAAATTTCGTGGTATAGTGGTTAGTGGTCGGGACTACCAATCCAGCGACCCGGGTTCGAGTCCGGCTGGGTGCGAATATCGAAAAGACGTCGGAAATTAAATTTATTGTGATTCAGAGGATTGTATATTTTGCCACGAGCAATTATTAATGTCAATGGTAGCTGGATTCAAGGTTAAAACGGGATTTATATAATTTTAGGGGCTCAATACATGAAAAAATAAAAGTGCTTCAAACCGGTTGAAATTGATAATACTTATTCTAAGGGCTATTCTAAGACACTTTCTCGTTAACTTTTTTTCGTAACTTACTGTAACATGGATTACTGTGACATGAAATCCAATTTTATTTTTCGCATACCACGGGGCGTAGACAGCTCGGACTATCGCCATATTGATAGAGATGGTTAATAACGAGTTGGTTTGCATACAAAATTTTTTTTTTTATGGCCGCACAGTTTGAAACAACCGGGTTATTTCACGAAGTTTTGTCAGATAGCGATGATATCAAGACACACTGGAAGTGAAGCGGAAATTTATTTTGTATACCAATAGTGGACCTTCGTTGCTGTTTGAACGACCTAGTCAAAAAAACTCGAGACTGGATGCAACAATCTTGAAGAAAATCCCGCTTAAGTACAAAATCTTTATCTTACTGTAGTGCATGGAACAGTAAGCTACCAAAAAAAAGTTAACGAGAAAGTGTCTTCGAATAGCCCTTAGAATAAGTATTATCAATTTCAACCGGTTTGAAGCACTTTTATTTTTTCATGTATTGAGCCCCTAAAATTATATAAATCCCGTTTTAACCTTGAATCCAGCTACCATTGACATTAATAATTGCTCGTGGCAAAATATACAATCCTCTGAATCACAATAAATTTAATTTCCGACGTCTTTTCGATATTCGCACCCAGCCGGACTCGAACCCGGGTCGCTGGATTGGTAGTCCCGACCACTAACCACTATACCACGAAATTTGTCGCAGCTTTTTTTGAACTTTTTTGATTGCCTCTAGAGCAGAATTTTATGCTGATTCCAAAAATCGTAAAATCGCCTGTGAAATTTTCAGAAAGAAAGATTCTACGGTCGTTTTTTAGCGGTCGATACAGTATTACGGTATGTTACAGTAAGAAAATCGGAAAAATAATGATAACATCGTCATCGCAAGGGTCGAAAACTTCAGTAACCGTCAAATCATCGCCCAGTAAGGTAAGATACGACAGCTGGACGCGGTTACTTCTAAAACAGTAAATTGTAAAAAAATATACCTTGATGAAGGTTTTGGGAAAAAATATTGTTCGCTTTTGCTTAGCACCTTCCAACAGCCATTTTAGTGCAAAAAACTCAAAATCGATCTTTTTCTATGTCCACGGCTGACGCACTGACTCAGAAATCGTCTTTTAATACTTTTAAAAAATGTTTCAAAATATACAACATAATTCCCTTACCGCAGCAAAGTCAACAGTTGCCCGGAGGCCCTTTCCTCTGATCGGACAGGCAAAAACATCCAATTTATTCACATCGGGATTTCTCGCGGCTGGACCGTTCATACATCCGGGGCCGCAATTCAAACGGCATTCAAAGTTTTGCCGCCGGTTTGGGCATGAGTCCAGACACTTCATCCCGTTCTCTTCCACTTGACAATCACATTGTTGGGCGTGATTGTCATCATGAAGGAGTTTGAGAAACGCTTTTTTGGGGACCAAATTCTCCTAAAAGTTATATTACACATTAAAAAGCTTGCAAAAGATTCAGTTCAAAGTAATGTTTTGAAAAACCAGTCTAAACTCACTTCGCATGGAGTAAACTCTTTGTACAGGACATCCAACGGTATTGCTGGGAGTTTGGAGACATTTGCGGTTGACTTTTCTGATCGGACGTATTCATAGACTAAAATAATATAAAAATAATTTCCAGTTCGTGAAATCCAAGAGGTTTTGTATCTAAACATCAAGACAAATCAATAAAGCACTTACACTTCAATTCCTTCAGCTTTACAGTTCGATAATACGTACAAAAAGCGTCATTAAATGTAAACGGGACCATGTCTCCGTGGTAGACGTGAACAACGTGCTTCACCATCTTCTTGTAGAATAAAAATTTCAGTTGGATCACGGGAAAGTATCCCGGAGCCTTAGACCTAAGCCCTCCAACAACTTGGGCTGGCTGCATTTGGCCGTTCAACATCACATGACAATAATCGCCGGTCTTCACGAAATATCCGAACTGACAAAAGCTGCAGATCCGATTACCTATCCCACCAGAGACATCCACAATGAATTGCCCGCACGTTTTATGGAACGATCGCACACAGAAATCACAGTTAACTAAAAAATAAAGTTTTTTGTATGAATATTATTATTTTTGATACCCGACCTACTAGAATATAATTTTGATCAAAATGCCGAACTTTTTTGCCGTACAACTTCGAACTTTGGCAGCATTCAAGCTCCTTACTACTTACTTCGTCCGTTCTGACCAAAACCAGCGGCACAATTAAAACAAAAAGGCATGTGCGGCTTGCCGACAGTCGAGATCTTCGTATGAGCGGGGCAAATCAAATTATCGGCATCACAACCAGGTGGAGTGCATTGTGAATGGTAGGCTTTGCTACAGATCTTGCACACGCTTAGAGGAGCTAGAAAATTCAAATAGGTTAGTAAAATTTTCCGTATAAATTGAACTACATCAATCTAAACTTACAGTTCCGTTTTGTGGCGGTTGTGCGAAGATTCTCGGCAAAGCAACGATTACAAAAGTGGCGGAAACATTTGATGTTGGTGTGCCGGTGGAAGAACAAGTAGTATGCTTGAGTCACCTCACGAGTGACACATTTATCGTGGAATACTCCGGGACATCCATCCTCGGCGCATTGGGAGATGGGCTCTGTTCCTTGTGGAAGTTGGCAAAGAAAACATAACGAGTCTAGAACAAAAATACCGCAGTTTAAGCCAGAAAATGCATCTAAATTCAAAACAAATAAGTGTAAAAGCTTACCTCGCTCTGGCGATATCAATTTGAGATCTTTTGGGTCTACCACAAAGTCGGAGAGTCCGGTACGAAAAACTCGCGGAATCTGGGGCGCTCGTTTCAATGCTAGCTGATCCAACGCTAAAGTTGAGATGTAGAAAGAAAAAGATGAATGGACCCTACCGTATTTGCACTTCATCAGCCACTCGGTTCTAGACTCCAAAGAAGAGGGGTTACTGAGAGCAAAGGTAGGTTTCGGTCGGCTCAATACTTTCTTGAAAGAATTTGGAACGACTGGAAAGTCAATGTTCAAACTGCAACTGGCTCTCAAAGGCACTTCCATCTCCTCAGTTTCATCGATCACCAATCCGCCACTGAAAATTATAACTATAGAGAAAAAATTGATTTTTTTATGTATCTGTGTATGTTTGTGTGTATGTTTGCAACTACCAAAAGGACATAAAGAAAATCTGAAAAGAAAAAAAACCACTGAAATGTGGAATGTCTATCAAATTCATATAGTTTTAGGTATGAAATCCAACTACAGGAAAAACTACCGCAAAATGGGAAAAATAAACGCGCTAGGAAACACTCGCCAACCTAATTCTTCATCAACTCAAGTCCATTCTCACTTTACACAACAATATATTTTTCTTATGATGTTATTCACGATATCTAAATTTAAAAAAGTCCAAATCTCCTTACCTATTGGATTCGTTATGGCCGCAACAAGCCATCATCAAGCGTCGATGCACCTCCACTCGCCGAAATTTTCGCGATTTCGTCAAAAAATAATTTTTCGCTTCGAATAACAATTCGGCGCCAACCTCGGGCGCAGCTTGCGGTACACAAATGTCGATTTATTCATTTTTTGAGACAGAAATTTTTGATTTGGGAGGATAGGTTACCCCGAGAATAGGTTACCCACCGGATAGGTCACCTCAAAAAACACATCACTCAGAGGATAGGTTACCTAGAGGATAGGTTGCCCTTTACTTTGAAATGTTTTCGCTTCGGGAGTTGAAAAAAAGGATTTTTTGTGAAATTTGAAAAAAATTTGAAATGTTTTCGCTTTAGGAGTTGAAAAAAGGTTTTCTTTGGAAAATTGAACAAAATTTGACATGTTTCTTCGGGAGTGGGAAAAAATATTTTTTTTAGAAAAGGAAAAAGGTTTTCAATTGTACAAATTTTTAAATACGAAAGTCAGAATTTATAAAGGCATGGACAAATTTTAAAATTTCGGTTTCCTCGTCAAAGAAGAAACAATAAAACATTTGCGCCAATTGAATGAAAAAATACTCTGCATAAGTGAAGCAATATTACGGTATTCAAGAGGCCGAAAAGCATCTTCCGACCCCTTATATCAAACTTTTGATCTTTGTTTCCAAGCTCTAAAAACCAGCGCGGCATACGGTTTTTTTTGAAAAGCAACAACGTCGCATCTGGGCATCCGGATCGGCCCTTAAGATTGCGACTTTGCGATTGCGGTCCAACCGCCAGGCCACAAAGACTTTGTGCTTTGTGGCCAGGCTCTGCCCTCCAAGACAAGCCACAACTTCATTCAACTCATTTGTCCTCGCAAAGGGATGACGGTTTCTTTTTTGCTGAAGTTGGTGCTATCTTTTTCTTGCACTCGACTGTTTTGTGCCAACGTTGTTGTGCTGCAGAAACCTCGGGTAGAATTGTGTTCTAATTTCAAATTGGCTTTTGTGGAAGAGGAGACATTGTTCGCCAACCATAATCTGTTGTTGGACCTTGAAGAATATGTTTGCCAGTAACGACATTATCCAAACTTGTGACGAATACCAATCGATGAAATATCAACGCGCTGCTATCGCCAAAGACCTTCTTAATCTTTTGATGGGAAGAACCGTTATAGTTAAGGGTTCAGACTCCGCCCCTTTACTCGATCTTGAAACTAGGTCAACGGCCCGATCGAGGTGAATGCCCGATCGGTTGGCCAGTCGATGTGACCGAGAGGTTAGAGTGAGGTGACCCTCGGATCGCATATCTAGGCCCTCCGACAGGATGGGGCCGAGGGGCACTCCGTGGTTTTGGGTTTCTATTTTATGTGTATTATTATATTTTACTTTTTGTTATATCTAATAAAGACCTAAGGAGTATGTCGGAATTAGACGATCCAGAACCGGCCACGCTGCTAAAACTTTATTGCACAGCCTTTTTCAATTATTTTTCTAATGAAACTCGGCACAAATTTAAAATAATTTTTTCTTATTTTAAATTCGCGCTTTGCAAAAAACAACCGCAATTTTTGAAGAAGTTGTGAAAATTTTTTACTGTTTTACGAATTTTGAGAGAAAAAGCTCCTCACCAGAATTTCTAAGCTATATTCCACCCCGTTATTTGTTGACGGATTGTGAACGCGGCGCCATCAACGCGCTACAACGCGTTTTCCCGGAGAGCCAGGTGCACTATTTTCATTTTTGCCAGGCAATTCAGAAAAACTTTCGGAAAAATGCCACCCTGGATTGAAAGAAGTAGAGGAATTCGACAAGTGGTATATGGGGCTAATAGGGCTCCCCCACTTGCCGGTGGACCATATGGTTGCTGTGTGGCAATCGTTAATGAACGAGCCGCCACCGGGCGTAATGGAGTCTCCATTGTTTGCGCCAGGAATGACAAGCTGATGTACGAAGTGACCGACTACTGGTTCACAACGGAAAATTATAAGATGTTCGGCTACTCCCAATACGCCGACCTCATCAGGACAATAAACTGTCTGGAGGGACTTCACAATGGGTGGAACTCCCTCCTGCGGGCCTCGCCGAAATTGAAACAATTCATAAAGATCATGTGCCACGAATTAGAAAGGGAGGGGCTGAATATAATTCAGCTCCTCAGAAAAGAAGAGATGCCTCGGCGAAGACGCGTGGACATCGTCAGAAACGAATGGCTCAACCGGGCAACCGCAGCCATGATGAACGAATGCAAGGATCCCTTGTGCGACCAACCGAAATGTTGAAAAAGTAAGACTGTTATGTAAAAGCTTTAACCCCATGACCATTATTAACTGTTCTTTGTTTTAGATATGCGCGATTCTGCGCATACCTCTGCGCCGCGCCAAGAAAGACGCGACAAACAAAAAAGGTACAGCGTCACCAACAAGCTGTATTAAATCAACAAGGCGCAAATCCAGAAGATATTGAGGATGAGGATGAGAACGATATTGTGGGAGCATATGACAACATACCAGCAACAACGACGTCATTTTCCCAACTTGTGTGGACGCCTTGGGACCCGTTAAATCGGTTATGAGAAAGATGAAAGTGGTAATATCCTCAGAGAACGAAATTTTTGCAACATGTTCCTTCCGAATTTCTTGAAAGATTTTCTTATAATTTGCAAATATTTTAGCATTCCGGCAGCTATATTGTTCTAGATGTATACATTTAGATAAATTAATATAAAAATTTCATAAAGACGAAATTTGGAAGCTTTATGAATTGATAATGGTAAAATACGGTACTCTTTTTTATTTCGGACGTAAAGAGGGCAGAAGATATGACGATTTGAAGCAATATTCGAGGAGGAATGTCCTGATGTTGCAAGTGTCACGAATAAAAAAACTATTGTTTGTCTGCAAAATCCCGACTAGCCGATGATGTGTGCGCAAACCCAATGACATTGTGATTATTCCAGACCGGAAATTGAATCGTGCGCACTTTTCGTTGCCATAAAATAACGGAATTTGTGGAGGGAAGATGGCCCAGAAAGTGTTTGAGTCGTTTTTCGACCTTTCTTCTTACCTCGGCCCCAGTTTCCTCGTTTCGAAGGTTTAGTTGGGCCGCATTTGGCCATAAGACGGAGGGGAGTGGGAACGCCCCGCAGTCTTGGGGTTTGATCTGGCCACAAATTCAGATGAATGAGGACATTCTGGCCACTATTCTGGGCCCATTCGGTCGCCGCCATTCTCGTTCATAAAAGTGTGGATGTGGGGGCGTTGGTGCAGGCGAAGAGGCTGTCGCCTCAGCTTTATCAGACGGTAAGGTGATGTTTACTTTTTGGAATTTGGGTTTCAACAACATTTATTGACATTTTCAGTGGTCATTTTACGGCAAAAATCCCAAAAAAAACCTTCTCGATTGTACCGGCAAAGCGCGAGCTATCCGTCTGCCGGAAAAATAATAAAGACTCCTCGCGCATTGGAATCGCACATAATCGCTCTGTGACGGCTGAATTTACCAGCAATTATTATCAAAATTAAGGAATTGCAAATCGCGCAAATTTTAGCCCTGTTTTATCTTACGTCACTTTTTTTATTCTAACACCGCTTTTGTGTATGTAATTTTGAACCCTTGAATCTCCAGACAATCCTGAAGCCCTCCTTTTGTCTCGATTCTGTATTGTTTGCCGACATCTCATAGACTTTTGGGTCTCCCAAAGGACGCAATTACAAATCTGCAAAAAAAATTAAAATTTCTCGAAGAAAACAAATTCCGAAGACTTCCTATAAATTCAAGTGAAATATGGGTTTTGAATTCGTTTGGGTAATTTAAATGCATAAATAAGGAAGTCCAAGGGTCAGAAAGCTGGTTGGAAATTTTTTGTACTCAAATTGGGATAGGAAATTGTTACGAGTTTTGACAAACTGCAGTATTAAACCAACAAAAAAGGACTTTTGGGAGCGAAAGTACCAAAAATGTGACATTTTCACTAAAGTTTTGCTGTCAATTAACTTGAAGTGTCCCAAATAAAACGTAAAATTTCAGATCCACTTAGAAGTGGACCCTTCATCAGCTCATGGATTCCTCATTCTCCTTGAAAACACAATGGATATGAATGGCGAGAATTGCCGACTAATCGACGCCTTGGCCAAGTTCGAATTGAACGAGAGGAATATTTCTTTTGGCTGCTTTCATTACCTTGTTCATTATGCTGAAGCTCCGCTGAAAATTCGAATAATCCCAGCGTTGTTCGAGCCCCTCAAACCGTATTTGAAGCTTAGAGCAACGGCGGTGAGATTGGTCTGCAGCGAAAAAGATATGCGGTTCAAACAATGTCCAAATCATCGGATGTTTTGCATCTCGAGGTCGTTGTTTTGCGATGGAAATGACAATTGCGGAATGGGTGTGGATGAACAGGTATGCAGAAGGATCTTTTCATTTCACAGAGTTCGCATTTTCTCGCCCGAAATAATTGCTTTTTCTCGAAAAGGAAGAAGAGAGATAAGAAAATGCGTTTTATCGGATAGTGACATTTCGTTTTGAACGAATCACCAAAAAGGGGCGGGGAATTTTTTCTTCTATTTTGGATTGACGTGTGCCGCCAATATAATAAATGTTATACTTTTAATTATGGCACACACCTCTTTGCTTCGTTCGTTTTGCGGCTAGATATTTTTTACTTACGTAAATGCGTTTGTAACAAAACTTTTCATGTTCGGAAAAGTACTTCTAACGAGTTCCACGGAAGTTTTTCAGGCATAAGTAAGACTTTTCTGAATACGAAATTAAGAATTCAAGTTCAAAGCAACGCAAAAAACACTGTGGTTTGTTGGAGTAATCCTGTTAAAGGCCTGAATATTGGGGAATAAGTTGGATACAAAAAAAAATTCTTTCAAAAACCCATGTGTTATGCAAATTTTACATAATTTTTTCAGAACTGCGCCGCGCCTTCCCAACAGATTGCCCTTTCTATTGTCGACAATCGGAATCATGTCCATCTAGCCGTGATCCTTGGCTCTTTGGCTGTTGTCACATTTTTTACTGGGGTTGCTTCAATCTTCGTATATCGATGGTATCAACGAGCTCGCCGAGGGTATTGCAGTAAATATGTTAAGAATATGTTTGGCGCCAAGAAGAAGGAGCCATCGAATTACGAAGCCGAGGAAACGGTCGCGTTGCTGACGCTGGGTCTGAAGAATCTGTACCTTCCACTGCCCGGGAATCGAAGGCTCAGTCATTATGCTCAAGTCAAGTATGGCACTGTCTGGTAGAGGTTGTGTTGTTGGAATTCATCAATATTTTTTTTGATTTTTTAAAGATTTTTTGTTAATTTGGGATGTATCAGGTATGTTAATGGCAAAATCTGGTTATGTTTTGAATAAACTTTTATGTAACCTCGGAAATATACAAATTTGTGAACAAAATGATTAGAAAAGTGGTATAAAAGTCCCCCAATATGCCCAATGCCGTTTTTCGTACGGTTGGCTCTCCTCGGGTTCCATAGTCTCTCGCCTGCAAACACCGTTGAATATTTCATTTGGACCTGAAAATCGGAAGCCAAAACCTTCACTAGTTCGTACATAGTGGACAACTGTTTATCGACCATACCCAAATAAAGTAATTATTACTTCAAAAAATAAATTATTATATTTTGCAAAAAATCGGCTTCTGAAACGAACAAGTTCATAATGATAATGATTTTTTACTAATTACCCTAAGGCAATATTCACTAAATTCTTTATGGCTATCGAAAACATGTGTGAAAGGTCATTCAAAATACTGATGTCTTCAAAACAGCAATTAAAACAAAATCGTAGCCACTAAGTTGGCTAAAGAGCCAGCAAGAAATCAGTTTAGTCACTAAAGAAGTAATGAGTAATGGGTTCTGTGAAACAAAACCAAGCTTGAGTAGACATTTACCCGTCCTTTTCACACAACATGCAGCTGATTGACGAAGACCATTGGGCATTTTGCGATGAATAACAAAAAGTTTTGTTTATTTTTTGATAAAAACATAACTCCTATCGCATTTTCGTTTTTAGATCACATTTTTCCCATGATTTATAATTAATTATTTGTTTATTACCGGATAAAGTTAAATTTTTTAAATCTGGAGATGCCTTACTTGGAATTTCCGTAAATAAGCAAAGTAAAAATTTTTATGAACACGAAATTTTTCAGTTTAAATTATTCGTTTTTTCCTGTTTTTCCCTAAATTTATGCTAATTTTTTTCAATTTTCGCGCAAAGCCCTTTATTTTGACCCATAACTCGTATGAGTAATCCGACAGAAAGATCGTCTTTTCCTTTGATTTACATTTTTCGTTACGTTTGAACCTTTTTTAGAGCCTGGGAAAGCATGAAAAGATGGGTATTACTAACGATTTTTGTAAACTTGGTTGGGCTTGGATTTGTTGATTGCAAAGATGCGGTAAGTTTATTAGGGTATATAAGGGGAGTACTCAATGTGTGGCGCTAGAATTTTCGAAAAAGTTGGATATTTTTCGGATATGGAAAAATTGAAAAATGACAAATTTTTGGTATTGATCAGGACGAAGGCTCACATGCCAAAATAAAAAAAAATTGGCCAGAAGATTTGCCTTGTACTCGCGAATGTATTATATTCATAAGCCTTTCTCTAAAGTTGTGCAAAGTTTTCGTAAGATCTGAACACCCCACCAAGACGCGTTTGTTTGCTAAGTTCTGCCAATCTTCATGAGATTAAAAGCTTCAAACGTTGAATTCTTTTCTTGAAGACTTAAAAAAACCATTTCATCACAAGGTTTATCATAGGTCCATTTTCTGAGCTACATTTTCAGACGCAATTCCTAAAGGCCTATGGCTACTTACCCAAAGAAAAAGAAGGCCAGCCACAGTCAATGATGTCTCCGGATAGTATAAAACTAGCCATCAAAGAGTTACAACGAATCGGAGGGATCAAGCAGACTGGAGAGATGGATGAACGAACACTGCAGTTACTGGATGAAAAACGATGTGGGCTAGGAGACGAGGAAATTGTCAGGACTCCGTTAGGTCGAAGACGACTCAGACGAGCAATGAAGAATTCATTTGTTTGGCCAAACAAGACCGTCAGTTACAGGTGAGTTAAAAATACGTTGGCTCAAATAAGTTTGCTATCCTTTGCCGATATGTTGGAGGATACTGTACGATCATTGCTGTGCTATCTTCCAAGAGACACACCTTTCCTTCTGAATCACCCCATCCCCCAATATCTCCTTCCATATCTCTTCTTTTCCGATCACTTATCGCTTTCTCAGCCCATTATTTAAAGCAGTGGGTGGATAAAATGAAACATTACAGCGAAGGGACTACTGTTTATTCGTCTCCATTTTTTGATCTCGGAATTTTTCAAAATTAATATTTTGGATCGAGCGATCAGCCGTCTAAACTAATACTTTGCTTCAATCATCTTTGATTTCTTAATTTCAAAATAAGAGGAGAAGAAGACCACATATACCATTAAGGTATCTCAGATAGTTTACTCATTAGATTGTCTGATTGGAATATTCAAATTGAGAAATCACAACCTAAATGAGTAGGCCATTTGGGAGGTCTAATTCCTTGCAGCAAACTTGACTTTCAAACTGCCACTGGTAGAGTCTTATATTCTTTCCAGAGTTGTCAACGCCCCTCGTACCATCCCTGAGAAAGGTTACGTTCGTCGAGCTCTTTACGAAGCCACGAACACTTGGAACGATGTCTCCGAGCTTCAGCTTCAGGAATCCGCTTCTCCCGATGCCCATATTCAGATCAGTTTTATGGCCGGCCCTCACGGAGATCAGTATCCGTTTGATGGGCGAGATTCGGTCCTGGCACATGCTTTTTATCCTGGCGAATCTACCGGCGGAGACATTCATTTTGATGATGATGAGAATTGGGGATTCATGGCAAATCCGATGAACAAGGAGATTAATCTGAGAATTGTGGCGGCTCATGAGGTTGGCCATAGTTTGGGATTGTTTCATTCCGATCATCCGGAAAGTATCATGTACCCGTATTATCGATATGACGATGCGAGGAATACTGGTTTGCATTATTACGACAAGATTATGCTCCAGGGACTTTATGGTGAGTTTTGAAGGTGTCATATGGTATAGTAGAGTTGTGAGTCTGTCGGAAAAATAATGAGCGTGATTTCGGTATTAGCAATACTTGTGCTTTCCTCAATTTCCAGGGAAAGTTAAAAAAAAGTCGTTTTTTTAGGCCGTGGAGACCATCCCGTTCCAACGCCAGAGGAAGAGAAAATAAAGACTACAACGGCTACAACAACTACTAGGAGAACGAGAACCAGACCTCCACAAACTTCGACACGGCCTCCTAACAAAGAAATCGACATCTGTGATACGAACGTGGACGCCGTTGGAGTCTTTAGGTCCGAGATATTCATGTTTAAGGATGACATGTTTTGGAGATTGGACCAAAAAGGTAGAGTGTAAAAAAAACACCGTTTTAGATAACATTTTACCTGTCGAGAAACAAGAAACTTTTTGAGGAAACTGACAATTTCAGGTGACCTAATCGAGAAGCCCAGAAAGATCAAAGATTTCTGGCCATCGCTACCAACCCCGGTTGACGCCTGCTTCGAGATTAATGATCAAGCCCATTTCTTTGTTAGCCAAACCGTGTACACCTTTTATGGTCATGAGTTAAATTACACCAGAAGGTTGACAGATCTTGGAATCCCTGAATACGTTACCAATATTCGACTAGCCTATGATTGGCAGTATGGGTTGCAAACTCGATATTACTTGTGGTCGGATGATGAGTATTGGAAATTGGAAGAAAATAGTTGGAAAGTTGAGGTGGACTACCCAAGGAAAATTGACAATAATTGGAAGAATATCCCGGATAGTGTGTCAGCGGCGTTTTCTTGGGATAAAGGTAGGGGGTTGTAGGTACTTGCCGTTGAGGGAGTTCTTTTACATTTAAATTTTGATAAAAACTTTATAAAAGCCGCTAAAAATTCAAAAAATTTTGCAATATTATCTTTATCCTCTAGCCTGCAAAAGCCTTTGGATATGCTGTTTCGTGAGACCGCCTACCGGAAGTTCGAAAAACCCCAAGTTCGACAACCAAAAGTTCGAATGCCGCAAGTTCGAATGCCGCAAGTTCGAATACTAGAAGTTCGAAAAACCTCAAATTAGAAAAACCAAAAGATCGAAAACCGGAAGTTCGAAATATGAAAATATAAAAAATGCAGAATGAAAAAAAGAATCGAACTTGCGGTGGGTCTCCGAACGCCTACCGCAAGTTCGAAAAACCCCAAGTTTAAATCTGCCTCACACGCGATTTTTTTGCCCTGTGAAAAAAAACTGCTGCTCTGCTCGCAAAGCCGTTTTTTTTGGTATCCAAAAAACGGTTACCCACCGCAAGTTCGAATCAGCAAGTTCGAAAGCCTAAAGTTCGAATGACTAAAGTTCGAACGACCTCCAGTTCGACAAACCTAATCCAGTTCGACAAACCCAAACCGAGAAAGACACAGTTGGATTGGCTCCATGACGAATATTGACCAGGTCGACATGAAGAACAGCGCGTTCGTTGCCGGTCAGAGTGTTCGGACAACCAACCTCCATCGTAAAGGATGAATGAATGATTGAAGAGGAAGTGTATTTTGCAAAATAATTATATGCAAATTATAATTTAAATATTAATTAACTTTTTTTTATTTTCGAACTTTAGTCATTCGAACTTTAGGTCATTCAAAGTTACGGTCATTCGAAGATTAGGTAGTTCGAACTGGAGGTCGTTCGAACTTTAGTCATTCGAACTTTAGGCATTCGAACTTGCGGATTCGAACTTGCGGTATGTCTCCGTTTCGTGACACCATTTACATTCAATTCTCCCCAAAAATAACTGGTATTTTATTCAGATCTGTACTTCGTCGGTAACGGAGAGATGTTCAAGTTCAGCTCCTTTAAGATGAGTGTCGCCAAGGATTACCCTCGGCCATTTCGAGACATCTTTTCTTTCTGTATGCCAAGAGCTGAAGCGCTGGTTTGGTCGGGCAGTAGAGGGCGTACAACTTATTTTTCGACTTTTATTTTTGCTCTATGTACATATTTGGTCATTAATTTCTTTTGACGTTGTAATAAAGGTAGAGAAAAGATCGATCTTTTTGGACAAATTTTTTAAAATCAAGTGTAAAATACGTCAATGAAAGCTCGGACTTGTTAATTTTGGTTACATTAACAACCATACACATTACAATTAGACTAAAAAAAATTACGTCTTGGATAAAACGCCAAATGAAATTAAATCAAGCGCTGCCTACAGTACCCCACACGCATTTCACTCTCAGTTTTGGACCAGTTTCTTTTCTCATCCGACCAATTTCCCAACAATTTCTCTGAAAATCTCTACATTAGCGTAATAACCCTCCCGGCTTTGTGAATAAAGACATTTACAACTCTGATCCGACTTTTATTTTACGTCAATGCCTTCGTATTTTGGTTTAGAGCAACGAAAAGAGGGGGCTGGGACAGCAGAATTCATGCGGAAATCCTTTTTGGGCCAAGAAGTCTTGGAGTTTCATTCCAAGGTATTTTTTATACAAATTTGCGGGGAGAAAGGTTCGTAAAAAATAACTTTTACTGTCTTTTGTATAAAGTTTTCTTTTGGGCGAGCTCTCTGTGCTAGAAATTTTGTTAAGACATGGATTTTACGCGGTGAAAGATTGATGTATCATATTTATAAAGCTTCTATAGACACATGACGTATTTTACACCCATATCCTTGAATTACATTAACCTTTTTTGACAGAACCCTACTGCAATATCCACATAAGCATCATAAAAAAAATTCAACAATGACCAAAGAAATCCGTTCAATTTCAATGTCGAATTTGAATCGAAAGTCGGCGTCGCTAACACTTGCGGAGCCGGTCAGCGTCTTCCATGTGGATTCGTGGTTGGGAAAAGTCAACAAGAAACTTTTCAAGGCCATGTATCGGGCCATTTTTTCTTCTCAAGTAAGTTTTGGATTTATTTTTATTTTGTGCTTTTTAAAAATGTAAAAAATCCCGGTTTCAGCCTGGAATTTTAATCTCTTCAGCATTATCCACAATCGACATCCTGATGTCCTTTTTGGCCATATTTGGCTTATCCTTCTATGAGCTCCGGAATGTTAATCAGATTTTATTCTACATTTCGATCATTTACAACGCAATCGTATTTCTAAGTCAGCCAGTATTTCTAATCTTGGTCATTTCGAGTTATTTTTCGTCTAAAATCTACAATTACAAGTGGATTCCGACTCCATTTTTGGTCTACATTTTATTCACATTGCTCGGAATCTACGCCAATTTCAAGTTGCATTTGCTGAAAATTCCGTTGATTTCGGAATCGTTGACCAGCTACAGCGTCCAATCAGCGTTCGTAGCGAGGAAACGGATGGTCTCGAAGGTCCTTTCGGTGGTTTTTACGCTTCTAATAACGACGATTACAATCGCCGGGCTTACAACTTTAACATTTTCTTTCGATTTTTTTGGTCTAAGGTCGGCAAAAACGTTTGAATCGAGCACAATATTGTCTTGCGGAACTGCCTGTGATATCCTGCGATGGTACGTAACAGTTGTAAATTGTGTGGCAATCTTGGGAGCAACAAGTTTATTCTCAATATTGTGCTATAATATTGGAGCGGAATGCGAGAAATTGAGCGAGGATGTGGGGAAATGCCCGGGAACAGAGGGAGTCGACCATTACGTGTTCAGATTTCAGGTGGGTTTTGGGTAGGAATGATGATTATATTTTTTGGAGAGGTTGAGAAAAAGGATAAGTTCATGTCAATTTTGTTTTTTTCTACATTTTTTTATCTTTTACTTTTAGTCGATTGATCGCTCTTCAAGAAAATTGAATCGCCATTTTTCAAACTTTGCATTCCTACTGTTAATTCTATCATTGGTTGGAGTGATATTTTCTCTCCGATCAAGTTCCTTCGAATACATCAAGAAGTGGGAGTTTGGCGGCGCGGTTTTGATCATCCATTTGTCAGCATGCTTTATTGCCACAGCAGTATTCGTAATATCAGCGGTGAACTTGAATGGAAAGGTGGTCAATTTTATATTATAATCAACCCTTTTTTAAAATGACGTATTTTACAAACATTCTTTTTAGTTTGAGCAATTTCAATACGACTCGAACAAGATTTGCGATCTGCAGCAACTATATCACTCGGACCAAACCACAACGGTAATTATTATATAATATTTTGACCTAAAAATCGCGACAATTCCGATAAAATAGGAGCTAAAAATCTGGCCAACTTCTAAAAGGAAGCAATCTAAATTTGCTACAATTGTCATCAAAATTTTGAAATCTCAAGCTGCTCACCTCCCTGCCGATTCATTTTCTTACTAATTTTCAATTTCCAGATCAAACTCCTGACTCTGATCCTCCGCTTCAAAGACGCCAAACCCCCCATCCAGCTGGGTTTGCTGTTCCCGCTGACCGCGCAACATCTTGTACTGGTAAGCCTTTTGACCTTGTTATTACTATTATTATTATTAGAGAGCTTCCGGGATAACTTCGAAAGGGGATTCCGCCGATTCGAAAACATTATGAAATTTTTGTGCGCAAAGTGGCGCAATTCGAGGGCTCAAGTGGATCAGCTCGTGAAAAAGTCTAAAAAAGCGAAAAGAAAAGTCGAGAAAAGTGGCTAGACTTGAGCTGAAGGGCACAGACGAGAGGTGGAGCAAAAAGGACATAGTTTTGGCGATAGCAAAACTTGGAAGTTCATGGAAGAAATAAAGGCAAAATTGTGAAAAAATATTCGCAAAAAAAGTAATTTCCGACCACAAAAACTTCTAAAAATCGTTAAAAATTTGCATCCTTTTGACCTAACAATCCACCTGGATTTCTGCAAAAACCGAGCCAAAAAATCTGAGGCATTACCCATACATTAGAAGAATTTTAATCAAATTTTTGCTAATTCTCATCAAATATGAGCTCTGCGTTTAGAGCATTCCATGAAAATCGTCGAATTTTCGTTCACTGACTCGTTGAAGCAGTTCCCTGATAATAAGTTCTTGATAATCATCATAACCAAGGTGTTTTTAATATTCCTCTTTTCAGACGCTAATCTTCCTCGCCTTCTCCGGCTTCATCATCTACTCCATCGACCACGGTTGTTTGAACATCTTCTGACCGCCTAATCTTGTTCAATGTTTGTTTTTACTCTATTCTTTGTAACCTTTTCCTCTTGTTATTACTCCGCGCGAATAAATCCAGTTTGCCATTGACGTAACCCTTCCCAGTTTTGTGGGTCATAAATCTAGACGCCTTGTGTACAATGCCGCAACGGAGCGAAGAAAAAAAAAAGAATTTGTTAGTTAATCGTCCTCCCGAACCTAAACCTCCTCGCCTCGCTGCCGCAGACGGTGGACGCAGATCTCCCCCAGCCTTCGGCATGAGGTCCGATTTCTTTTCCATCTACCGCCCGCCTCCAGAAGGCCGCCCCTCCGAAGACCGTCAGCAGAAGGCATTTTGTTTTCCGCCCATTTTTTGTGATTTTCTTTTCGTGCTGACCTCAATATTCCACTAATTTTGGTTAATTGCTTTCTCAAGAGTTTTCAAACAGCTTATGGCAGCTTGACGAAAAGCAAGGGATCTCTCGACATTTTATGGATCAATGAGACAATTGATTGTGCTGATCGCTTTCTTGGAGTGGACCAGAGCCGTCAAACGACTACCTGATTTTAGACAGTTCAGGTAAGCGAGACGAAAAAGCTCATATCCTGGTCGTATTTTAGCCCGTCAGAACACAGGGTACTTCACGATGACGTAAGTGAAATTTTTGAGTAATCTTTGGGATCTTTGGTAACTTTTTGGGGTTTTGATTTTTATGATGAAATTTTGCCCTCAAGGAGTTTTATTATTGTCTTGGGTTCATGATTTATGGTTTTGGTCTTCATATATGCATATCGATTTTACGAGTTCTGACAAAAAATTAAAGTCTTTTAAAATTTTTGTTTTCCAAAAAACGCCCCTATTTTGCTTATTATGTGTGTATAATTAGCTTTATTATTTTCCAAACTCACTTTTTCTCTTATATTTTTTTATTGTAATTGGCTTGTTTTCCACTTTTTTCAGCTTTCTCCCCCAAAAAAAATTTTTTCTCTATCGGCGCGAAAATTATGGCGACAAGATTTTAGGTAGCTCTCGACGACGAGCTCAACTCCGCCTCATACGGCCTACCTCCGCCAACAAGTCGAAGACAAGAGCGTCTTCCCACGTCGGTTGTAAGTTCCAATTATGCCGATGATCGGCTTGCTCCGATTACTCGTTCGCTTTCCACGTAATCCCTGTTCGTTGTTTTGCAGAGCAGAGACAAACAAGTTTTTGCATATGGCGCCGTCTCCAACAGTTTGGATTCGAATCCCACGCACAGTGCGAGTTCGTTTCGGGACCCGGCCGGCGGAGTGCGGGAGCCCAGTTTGCAGAATGAGAAACAAGTTGTAACGGGCATACCCGACCTGAGTAAGTGGCGATTTTATGGGTCAGGAAAATGAGATTTATCATGAAATTGGTCAAGAACCAAAAAATATTAATTTCACAAAAATATGTCATCATTCAATTCACTTTCCAAAAATTTTAATTTCCCAAAATAATGTGATGATGAGATATGTACATAATTTTTTGAAATTAAAAAAAAATCATTGTTAAGAATTTTCTGTCTAAATTCTATTTCATGCAAACACTAGCCTTTTTTAAAAATATGTCACGGTGACATGTATTGTCAATTTCAAAAAATCGGATATCGGAATTTTGCATAAATGATATGACTTCTTTAGGTGACCCATGCTTCCGCCGATACGCAAATAGTATCATTGTGAATGCACAGCCATATGAACGCAGGTCCAGTATATCTCTAGTCCAATGTAAAACACAATGTTTATTGAGCCAAGTTGGCGTCTACAGTTGCCGGTCTTTTGTCTACGACAACGTCAACCAGGTGTGCGATCTTTTTGCTCATGTTGGAGATCAGAGTCCCGCGAGGTAAGCTTCTTATGGCTCATACATGTGGGATACGTATGCAAAGTTTGAACCAATCTGTTGATTTTGGGTAGAGAGCTTTCTTTGCAAATCTTTAGTGACTTTCAGAAGAGATCGGTGTCTATGACGTTTCAGTTCTTTATTTACTGCTTCTTTTAGTCTATATAAAAATAGCTAGGTTTTTGTTATGCCATTTTCATTATCCCAAATACTCAATGAAATCATTTTTAGGCTGCTCCGTTTCCAAACCCGCGACTATTTCGAGCCCACAGCCGCGGTCACATGTAAGCCTCCAGAGCAACATGAAGATGGCGTGGTACGGACAAAACCCGTTACTCAGAAGCCCCTCGACTTCTTTGACAGGGAAGAACGCACGACTACCTCTATCATTCAACCCACTACTCCCCCACCTCAACCAGAAATACCTCTGATTACGACCCAAGAGCCTCAGGCAATAGCTGCAATATCCGAATTGACTCCAACAGAAGCCCCGACGCCAGACGTTTTCAGTTCGGCAAAGCCTTTGGACAGTCCGCATAATCATAACACTATGGTTAACAATTTGATTGCAACCGAGTTGGAGAAAAATAAGGCTTGTGAAACAGGGCAACTGGCGAGGTTTTTGAAAACATCGGATTTCGAGTTGCATCAACATGATGACATGAGGCTGGAGAGTGTGACGTTAGATGAGTGTATCGAGTTTTGCTCAAGTCCAACGGCGCTGAAAGTAAGTTTTGATTTTCGGCTTGGAGTTTTTAACAAACAACATAGAAAGTTTCGTATTTTACAAATCTTCTTTAGGACATCAGTCCGAACGCGCCGCAGTGTAATTCCTTTGAATACGACAACGACGGAATTTGTGTGTTATCAAGAGAAACGGCTGTGCCCTTAGGCAATGGACAGCTGAAACAAAAAGCCGGTACTGATTATTACGAAAGGATATGCATCGAGGAGAAATTGGCGGGGTAAGAATTGCATGAATACTTGTTTTGTTTAAAATACGCCATTTTCATCTCGTCGCATAATATCTGACTTTACAAATGTTGCAAATAACGTTTTTTTGTCATATTACAGAGAATGCCCATCCTCGGTCTACAACAGATTCCCACAAAAGATTTTGGTGGGCTTTGCGGAGACGGTGGTGGATGCTCCTTCGCTGCAACATTGCTTTGATAACTGCCTAAACAGCAGGCAGTTGTACGGATTCAAGTGTGCCAGTGGAATGTTTTATTTTGAAGTAAGAAAAGAGTGCTTGAGTACTTGTGAAAAACAGTGTTGAATTTTGAGCCACAAATCTTAATAGTTAAGAGTGAAGACAGAAGATTTCGGAGGAAAATTTTTCGAATTCACTTTTTTTTCGATTTTGGAGTAAAAATTTTTTTTACTCCCAAAAAAAAAGTAAACACGAAGTTTACTCCAAGATTTGGAAAAAATTTTGATTTTCGGGCGTAAACTGGGAGTTTACTCGCCGGGGCCGAGAAATCGAATGGCGGCGAGTAAATCTGGATTTTGCTCGCTTCCAATTATTTCCTCAGCTATCACAGAGGCACAGATGACCCAGGAAAACTTACGAAAAATTTTGGCGAATCCTGACTGGGAGCCTCCGAGTCAGGAATCCCGCGATTCCTGCAGTCAGGAATGTTTTTGACTGGGCGGCCTCAAAATCGACATCCCAGTCACCTGAGACGAAGAAACGGGGAGAAAAAACGAAGAGAGCGAGAGAAACGCGCGCTATTTCGTGCTCTCTCTGCCTCTCTGCGCCCTCTTTTCGTTTCCCGCTCTTTCGCTCTCTCCTTTTTTTGCGCTCTCTCGCTCTTTCTTTCGAAAAAGAGAGAGAGAGCGCGAAACGGAAAGAGGGCGCTGAGAGGCAGAGACAGCACGAAATAGCGCGCGTTTCTCTCGTTCTCTTCGTTTTTTCTCCCTATTTCTTCGTCCTAGTCAACAGTTATTGACCCCTCACCCAGTCAAGAATCGCGGGATTCCTGAATTGACCACAGTCAGGAAGTTTTGACTGTACGAAGAGTCAGGAACCCCGCGAATCCTGGCTGGAGCCTCCCAGTCAGGATTCGGCAAAATTTTTCGAAAGTTCGGCGCGAATTACTAACGCAAATAAAAAAAAATTTTTGCGCCCATGGGTCGACTGTTCCCCGGGAGTAAACTCTGGATTTACTCGCCGGCACCTTCGGCGAGTAAATTCTGAGTTTACTCCAAAAAAAGGCGAAAAAAAAGTAAACTCGGAATTCACTCCAAAAATGGAAATTTTGAAAGCTATTTCGATTCCTACTCGCCGACCCATAAAATTTCTCGATTTTTACTCTCTTTTTCAAAAAAAAGTGAATTCGAAAAATTTTCAAAATTTTCCTCCGAAATCTTCTGTCTTCACTCTTAGTTCTAATAGGAACCAACAAATTTTTTCGTTATAGAAGGGCTTGTACGGAAAAAAAAATTTTTGGCACATATGTTACTCTTGGGACCCTTGAAATTGTCTGAAAAATAATTTTTTGCTGTACAGGATTTTTTTATACATAGGTTCTACTGTATTCATTTTCCCCGTTTTCAGGAGCCCCAACTAAACTGCATTCTGAACACAGAAGACCGAACCACCCAACCAGACCTTTTTACCAGCGAAAATTCCGATCTTGTCGACTACTTTGAGACCTCCTGTAATACAACATCAGCGGCTTCGAGGAGATTTGCAGCACCTCGAAGGCGAACTGGACCATCGAAAAGAAAAGATTTTGTGGAGAAGTTGGAGGTGGGAAGGGAAAGTCGGATATTGAGATCAGCAACATGGTCAGAATGGAGCTCGTGTAGCGGCGATGAGAATGTTCAGGTCAGGAAAAAGATTTGTGAAGGCAAACGAGTCTGTGGAACAGATCGAAGGAAGTGTGAGAGCAGCGGAAAGGAGATGACAATAGGTGAGAAAGTTAGAATTGTTTTTTTAAATTCCGGAAGATCATAAGAATTCGTGTTCAAAAAAGAAATATGTACTTGTACGAAAAGCATTTTAAACCTCTAAAAGCAAAAATTAAAATTTTAATTTTCAGAATTTTTGAAAGCCTTTTTGTTTCGCCTGCCAATGAGACAAAATTTTGCATTCGACTGATCTAAAATCTTGCGTTTTCGGGAATTTTGAACGAAAAATTAGAAAGTTTTTTAATTTTCAAAACTCTATGTTTTTTTTTGGCTAAAACAACCTTTGTACCCGAAACATTCCCTCAAAACTGTTTATTTGCCCGTATGTCTTTGCAATTTAGTCGTTTCCCCTAACGCCCCCCAATTTTCAGCCGAAATGGTGGAGCAGATTCGACGGAACGGATGCCCTCCGGATGTTTGTTGTCCAATTCTGGGCAAATGCTTCGGAATCATCCAAAAATCGGCGACGAAACGACTGGAATGGTGTACAGTGGATTGTAGAAAGTGATGTAATTATATTACTATGTATTTAATTCTTAATAAATTCCTATTTAAATTTTTTTCGATTTTTATTTTAACTATTTAAAAAAAAAATTTTTTGCCCAAGTTTTTTGTTTATAAAGTAATGTCCATGGAAAGTTAATCAGGTCCTGTTTTTGTGGGGGTTTTATTTTCCGAAGAGATTGGCTAATATGAAATGTCAACGTTTACTCGAACGTCATCTTATAATGTTCAACAAAAAATTTAATAGGGCGTGGGGGGAAGGCCAGTTTTTATATTTATTGTTATTTGAGGAAGTGATGTCATAAATTTAATTTGGATTTATAAATTTGAAATTTATTTACCCATAAGAGGGTACCAAAGGAGACAACTGATGTTCTTCCAGCTCTAAGTTCTATGTTTTGATCAGATTTTTAAATTTTCATTGGTTAGTAAATGAAGGCCTCGTGATCCCGTCTGCCAACTTTGCACCCAGTGCAGTCGATATAATCTCGATCTGTCGCAATTTCGTTCCATCAATGTCGTTCCGTCCAAAGTACCCTCCCTTTCCCATGCCCTGCGGCACATTTGTTCTTCCGGCGGATAAACTTGGACACGTCGAGTTTACATAACGCAGAAGGTGGACTGTTTGCACAAGCGTATCGTCAAAGCACGAAACATCTGAAGTTTGCTAGCAAAATTTGGAACGTTTGTCGAAAAGAAACTTTTGCAAATTTCGATATGTCCTAGGGTTTTATAGGTTCGCGCACATAACATTACAGGTTAGCTTTTGATACTTTAGGAACAAAATAATGGATAGTTTTTTATTGGGAATAGCAAAAGATGAAATTTTTGGGCGGTTTTTAGAGGGGTTTTTTGCAACCTTATAAACAAAAATTCATCAGCGATTCTAAGAAAACCAGGATCTTAATTTCATCGAGCTCTCGTCAAAATTATCACACTTAACTTTATTTTCCTGCCCCTAAGTCACATTTTCCCATTTTTTTGTCATAGACAACATCTGTTATACCTTGTGCCACAACTCGAGGTTCAGCGGCGGCATTAGAAATGTAATCTTCTTTGTTGCAAGGTCCAAGATTTCAAAAACTCTTTTGAAACAATGGGCCACGTTTTTTGGGGATTTCTCGTCATCATACATAGGGTTGTTAGACAAAGACTTGAGTCTGGTCTCAGCTTTTTTGTTAAGACAAAATCGGTCTACTTTTTAGTGAGTGGGTTTGGAGATTGTATTAGCATTCAAATAGGGTTTTAATGTGACTTTGGGAAATTTAAGTAACAGAAAAAAGAAAATCAAGTAAAAATCGCCCTAAGATGAGTTACAATGATTTAAACTTCTGATAAAAGAAGTGTAACATTATGTACATATTGATAAAATTTTCCACAGTTTTCTTCACATTTTTTCTCCGTACCTGTCCTCTTTTATTTCTACTCTTGATTGTATCATAAGAATTCTTTCAATACTTTCCAAATACTTATCTAACCGACCGGAAACGTTCGGTTTGAATTCTTTGTATAAAAGTCGACTCAAGGAACTCTTTAACGGAGTTGAAATTCGACTCTTTTGGCAAATAATCCAAAGATGCGACGGAAATGGCGTCTTTAAATTTTTTAAACAATTTTAAAATTTTATCGACTGAACCCGAAACTCTCTGATGTTTATTCATTAATTAGCGTCAGTGGGGATATAAAAAGTAGTCTTTGCGAACGAACGTTAGAACTATAATAGATATCGTCGCCTACACGGGAAACGGTATTTGTTAAAATGGAAAGATTTGCGCTACAGTGGTCGTCTACGCGTAAATTTTGGAACCCGAAATCACAAGGAACTTTACGTTTTATGTCATCATTGTAATATCATAAAGTCTTTGTTGGATTTTAACGGGCACGCTAGGTAGAACTGTTTTTGTCTCATTTGACCTTGACTAGCCAAATTGATTATTTGTCAAAGAATTGTACAGTAATCGGTCGATGACTCATAATGTCTTGTCAGAAAATATTTTTGTATACTTGAGCCGACTCTCATCTGGCTCTACTTGTCCTACTTTACATAATTGCTTTGTAAGGCGTTCCAAATTAAGACTCTCACTTTTACAAAGTCTTCATAAAGAAATCTGGCCGTTCATCGACTCTCTTTTAGCTATATAGAATATAACCTCTGGAATTCTTAATTTTTTTCTTCAAAAACTTTTTCAAAACATTTTGCGTGGGATTTTCTGGAGATACGTTTTCCTCCAACGGCGGAGTGCCCCCTTTCTTCTGAAGTTCCCCGTTCTTTGAGAAGGCGTCTCCAAGTGCTTATGAACAACAGAAGAAGAATTGTTAATCAGCATTGGAAGGAAATGCCACTTGGGAAAAGGGTTTCGGTAATTACGGGTGGTGTCAGGCAAAGGCTGAGAGTTCGATGAGGAAAGGCGCTTCCCGAACTTTCAAAATTTTGTTTTAAAGCGTATGATTGGAATTTTTTTTGGTTTTAGACATTTGATGTAAGGTTGGCTTTGATAATGTAAATAAGTCGTATATGTATGAGTTGTTTTAAAGATTTGTGAGTGTACATAATAAGAGCGATAAAACAATTAACAGCTGCATGTAAAAGTGCTGTAAAATTACTAAATAAAGTAAGAGCTTGGAAATGTTGCACATTAACGAGGTCGGCGTCAAAAGTCTTGCATTTTTAACAGTATAAATAATGTCTTCCTAAAATTAGAATCGCTGTCTTACATTGTGGCACTATTATTTTACAAATACACACCGCGTACACCCCTCTGTCGTTCCATAGGCTAGTCAGAGACATATTCCCTTTTTGTAACGTAATTCCTTACACCCCTAATATAATATTAGAATTCTCAGGATCAAACAACCTACTACATCATCATTTTCTCCCATCTTTTGCGGAGGGAGCAGGGTTTGATGTATAATATATCCATTAATAATGCAGAAACAACCGTGATTTTTTATCCAAACCTTGTGAAAGTTTGACACTTTTGTATTTAAGCTCTTGTGTCAGCCGAACATAATACATAGCTTCTTATAGTATATAATATACAGAAAATTAGTAGAAAATCAAAGTCTTGATCATCGAACATTTCTTTTTGTTAGAGTTTTTATAATTAAAGAAACCCATTCTTTCACGATTCTAATTCGGTCCTATTCTAATATTATAGCAGTTTTCTTACATCCGGTGCATTTCTTGAAGTATTTTTTTTTGGATAACTACATTTAGCTCTCCTAATAGTAATTTCCGAGTAATCCATTTGCAGTTCCAACAAATTTTTAATAATCGAATTAGTTAGGGGAAGCACTTTTTCATTTATTTAAACTTAATTTTGTTCAGCTATAAAAAGAGTAGCAATTCTTTGAGGAGAATTGCTATTCTTTCACTTTGACTTTTTTTAACAACGTTGAGTTCAGTTGTCCTTGTAAGTGCATTAAAAATTTCGTGACAATTTTGAAACCCTCTAATAACATCAGCCACGGCTTTGTCGGCTTCCGGATGTATCTTGCATACTATATTCAGGGGCTCGAACTAAATAGGGCAGACTAATAAGGATGACATTACTTGGCATTTCAAAAGCTGTGGTTTGGAAAGTATAGGCGATTTTCAGCTGTGTAAATTTTATTTTACTATTCGGACAAAATTATTATTAGATGTCTCCAAAGGCTTGTGTTATCTTGAGTGTTATCTTCTTACGTCGGTCAAAGTACAGTGATCTTCTTACGGTATAATCTTAAATAAGGCACTAAATACAAAATAAGCCACCCTTGGACGGCGGCTTTCATGTGCTAACGTAAGCTAAGCTTGTTTACAAAATATGTGAAAGAGATGGATGTGCGCGATGTGATGATAATTGTTTTCCTTTTAGTTTTTGTGCGGATAGACAGTATTATTTTTGGCATTCCTCCGTGTCGTAAATAAACCGAATTAAAAAGTTATTTTTTTTGGACGGTCTAAAAATAAGCAGCGACGTCAGCGTATTATTATATGCATATATAAAGGTGGTAACAGCAGTTCTCGGCTTTTATTTTTGTTGCTGGGTCGAGTTTTGGCGCAGAAATGGGGTGAACATTGATTTTGAAAAATCAGTGAAACTTTATAACTTTCGTTTTGCAGCGATTTAGTTATTGTTGTACAATGGTTTAAATTTCTAATTATAATCAGTAATATAAGGTTTTTTTGCAAAATGAGGAATTAGCCAGAACCATTTTTTGCTCAAAAATTAGAATAAATGACGTTAATCCTGCAAAAAACAGCGTGGTTCGTCTCTGGAGAGTCCCTAATCTTCTCTGGAGTTCAACTAATTTTGCCTCACAAATGGATTGTTTTCGAAAGGCCAGAGATGTTTTTTTTTCCTTCATAGATGACTTATTTTCACTTTTCTTTCTTTCCGTACAAAGTCAATTTAAAGTAACATTTTTTTGGCCTAAGGATCTCTGTCTATCGGCCAAATTTCAAAATGAATCGGTTTGTTACAATCAGCACGGATAACTTTTCTCTTTCCCACCACGAAATTCTACAGGTCGTGCGTCATTTTTATCTCCATTTTCAGTTAATCACCTTGAGATTTTATTTGACCCTTCTACTTCCGCATTTGCTCTTCCTCTTTTGCTTCTGGCCCTTCTTGAAACCGCGGCATTTTCATTTTCAGCGTGACTTTTGTTGAAGATATTCCACTGGATATAGCGTCCTATTATCATGATGTATCGTGCAACACCGCCGAATTTTAGATCGAATATGAACGACAATCTGATCTCAGCAATAACGGATATCCCCTCATGATTTTCCTCGAGTAAAATGGCCTCCGTCATGACCATAATTTCTCCGACCATCACCAATTTCTCGTTCTTCGACTCTCCGTCTTTCAACTTCACCGACACCGATTTGGACATTAATTCGGCCGTGAACGCGGCCCAAGTCCATCGATGCAAAGAAGAAGCCTTCCGGGTCTACATTGCCATCCTCGTGGTCACAACTGCTTTGTTCGGGCTGTTGGTTTCGCTATACGTGTTCTTCATCTCGTTGGTCAATATTCGCGGCGATTATCGATTATTCGTTGCCAATTTAGCTTTTGTCGACAGTGTTTGTGGTGAGTTATATTGAATCAAATCAAACAGCAACCATAAGTTGTAAATATATAATTTTTCCCCTTTCATAACTATAATATATTTTAGCACTCCTCTACGCATTTATGGGTTATGTAAACTTGTCCTCTCACTTCCACATTCCAATCAGTGTCATGTCCTACTCGGCCTTTGCATTCTACGGTTCCTTCGGCGTTATGATTTGTGCATTAGTTCCGGTTTCGTTGAGTCGAATTGTTGCGGCGTCCAGGCCGCGGACATACGATCGGATCTTCTCTGGTAAGCAGTGAAACCGTCTGTCATCATTTTGATGACTAATTTCATTTACAGCATTATCTTTCGTTATTGCAAATTTCCTTTTCAGGTTACCGCGCTTTCGTTGTATGTGCAGTAATGGACTTACTCCCAGTGATACTGTTGATTGTGATATCGAATGCTCATCATGACATTGCCCGATGGCTCTTTTTCGCGTATGCCTCACTTACCGTTGTCGCCCATGTTGTTACTTTTGTATCCAATTTCCTCGTGTTTTGGTTGGTCGCCAACCACATCAAAGTAGTGCAATGTCTTCATGATCGAACGAGATTACTCGAAACAAGACAGGTAGCGCTTGCAACGCTGGCTCAAGCTGTCGTGCCTATGATTTGTCAGGTGAGTAGAGAAGCTCATTTTTGCCCCATAGGATATCGTTTTCACTTAAAATCAATGGATTTATTTCGGTAGTAGATACGGAAAAATACGTTGATGGAACACTTCGCTTGCCAAAAAGCTTTTTTTCAGGTCCCCGCCTTCCTCGCGCTTTCCTCCGCCCTCCTTCTCATCGAGCCCATCACTCATCAGAATGTAATCGTCATCACTCAACTTTGGCTAACCGCGTCGCCTCTTTTGGACTCACTGATCACATTATTCGTAATCAAACAATATCGGATACAAACATTGGCGTGTGGCGCTGTTTTCTTCCAGTTGGATCGATGCTTAGGCCAGCCAAAAACTCCGACGAACAGTCTGGAGCAGAATCAGATGAGCTCCTTCTTTCTGGGCTTGCCAAAGACTTTCCGGGCTTCTTCAAATTTGTAGAAAACTTAAACGGTATTACTTTTACAGCATAAAAACTTTGGATACAAGAAAGATTATTAGAAAAAGGTCTACAAAACGATTTTTTCCGTTGAAAAACGATGATTTTCTGAATTTTGTCTCAAAAAACTACCCTTTTCTGGTATTCCACTACTTTCAAAGTCTCATTCCTTATGTACAAATCCAATTTTCATCCTTATTTTGCCGATTGTTGATTAATAAACTATTCAAGCCATATATAAAGCGGGAGATAAAAGATTTTCTGAAAAATTTTTGAAATTTTTCTGTTTTCACTTTTTTTTAAAAAAAAAAGTAAATTTTGAAAAATTTCCGGAAATTTTCGATTTCGGAAAGTCAAAAAACATTCTTACTCCGAACGACAAATTTTTGGAAAGTTGGATCAAAAATGGCTCGCCAAAAGTTCGATCCGGAAAGTTGAAACAAAAATGGCTCGCCCATTTTGGCTGGTGAGTAAGACGCCGTTTTTACTCACCAATTTATTTTCTTCAAAACTATTTTTGTGAGCTGCGCCCTTGATCACCCGGGAATTCCCAGATGTGTCAAATTTCTCCCCCGTAAGAAAATTATTTTTCCCCTCTTTTCGATATAGCCTGTTTCTACATGAAGATGGCATGAATACTAGACAAGTAAGTTGTTATTAGTAAGAGCAGGTGTTCTTCTTTCAATTGACACCAAATATTTTCCTTTTATTTTACAGAATTTCTCCAATTCGGGAGTTTTTCACGACCATGGATAATGTAAGTGCGCTTATCTCGTTTTTGTTCCGTTATTGGAGTAAACAGTTCTAGGCTGGGGGTTCTAGAGGACACCGCACTCTTTAGTTTTGTTATATTCTCCATCTATCAAACGCCATCAATTTCGATTTCTAGGTGTCATGTACAATATCGAAATCCGCTCAGATCTGCCGGATTTTTGCCGCGAAGGCGTTCTAAACTGAGGTCATAACGTAATAAGGCTCAAATAACGTTGTTACAATAACTTAGTATTTGAAATTTTTACGTCGTTATTCCTCAAAATTGATGGGGTTTCATACATGGAGAATATACATGAGAGTGGGGTCTCCTCTAAACGTTTCCCGACTTAGAATCTTGACGTCGTAGCAAAAAACGAGATAATCTCACTTACATTATCCATGGTCATGAAGCTTTACGAATTGGAAAAATTTTGTACCTTTCTCTGAAATAACAGGGAAATTTTTGGTGTCAAATGAAAAACGTACATCTCCTCTTGCTAATGCTAACTTACTTGATCACTTTTCAGCCCATCTTCGTAGAGAACATAGCTTCACAACATCGCACAAACATAAAAATAATTTTTTCGGAAGAGAAAAACTTGACACATCAGGGAAAGACTTGGCGTCAACCTTGCAACCTGCAGTGCGGGGCCAAAAAGAGGAAGAAAGTAAAAACAAGCTCTGACTTTCCTCGACTCCGAGCGGGGAGTAAGATCCGGTCCTACTCCCGACCTTGAAGTCGGAAAGCCAAACAAAAAATTGACTTTTTTTTGCATTTTCCGGAAAGTAAACTGAAAATTTACTTTTTTTTTAAAAAAAAAGTAAAAACAGAAAAATTTCAAAAATTTTTCAGAAAATCTTTTATCTCCCGCTTTATATGACGTTTTACCTTGATCACCTACTATAAAATAAGGAAAAAGTAAAAAAAAAATTACGTCTTATAATGGATTTCTATCACTTATTAAAGGTCTGGATATAAACTTACAAAACCTGTTACCAAATTTCAATCAAAAAATCTCGCTTCCGAACATCCAATAAATTCTTGACACTTCGTCTAAAAACCCGATACGTTTTGACATTGCGTCAAATCCATAAAAAAGAAAAAACAAAAATGAAAAAATGAAGATTGACAATCTCTTCGACTCTTCCCAGTAAAGCGAACTTGTTTTTGATCGGAAGCGACCATCTAACTCATGCCGGAGGGTTATCGGATATCACGTCGAGTTCTTATCAATCTCTCGTCAGGAAGCCATGTTTGACGGAGCGTTTTGATAAGCCGTGCACTTGAACTGGTAAAACTGTTTGTTTCTGTTGTTGGGTTTTAGGTATTGCCTCACTGGAAAGGTTCTTTGTTGAACACACTTCGGCGATTTGGCTTTTTTGAGGAGATCAATAGTTCTTGGTATCAATAGTTCATCATCGATAATGTAATTAGAAGTTCGTTTTGAGCGATCTTTTGAGGAGTTTTGGAAGTATAGGCTGCTATGCGGCGTTTTGGAAGTATAGGCTGCGATGGATGTAGGTAATAAATAAATTTAGTTATTTCAGAAATTTATTATCGATAATTCTGATGGTTAGGATCTGAAAAAAGTCAATTTTGACTGTTTTTATCGAATTTTCTTGAGAAAACAAGGTGTTTCATAGCTTGTATAGGCCTCTGAACCACAATTTCGGCGAAGATTTCTATTTTTTTGCTCGAATTCCCAAAAATTCATCCTTTTTGCGAAAGCTGACCAACTCTTCTTCGAACGCTAATGGTTTGGGGTTGTACTTAAAAATTCAAAATTAATTGGCTTTTCCTTTTATTTCTGCTTTTCGCCCGGGACAACGGCCTATTTACGGCCGCAGAAATTGAATTCAGTTTGGAGTTTTTTGCAAGTTTATGGCGAAAAAAGAGATAAGAAGGATTGATGAGATTCGGAAGGATTAATTGGCCAGAGTTCTGTTTGTTTTTGATTTTGGCCAAGAACTGCTAATCTGTAAAAAGAGCGAGCGTTCGCGTAAACTTATTTTGGGAAAATTGATATTGACCATGGCATGGTTAATAGGTTAGTATAATTTTCTGTTTTTTATTGAAGCATTGTGGTTGTAAGAGATTTTCCGTAAAGTAATATGAGTCGAGAATAGTCTCCACCTAAATTTTGTTGATATTGTTCCCGAAAACACCCCTTCTCCGTTCCCATTTTCAATTATAAAAGCGGTCCTTGAAGCGGGCGCAAATCTTTTCCTACCTCAAGCCCTCCCAAAAAGGCGAACGGAATGAATTTATATGGACTTGGAGACGTTTGCAGAGCCATTTCACAAATGCAAACGAAAAGACCAAAAGAAACGGAGGGATTATGGCTGAATAATTAATTAAGACCCTGTTGATGGTCCGAGTCCGATGATAGGAGGGCCAGAGGGGTTTTGGGGGCTAAACTACGCATGCGTTTTTCGATTTTGGAGGGAGTTTTGGTAGGCTTTTTTGGTAAACTTCCCTATAATATGGAAATTTGTGGGGAAATTGATGTTATAGATAAGGATTTTGATATGGAAATAGGTTAAAGATTGGCTGTTTATTGTCATTTTTACTAAATTGTCCACATTTGCTTTCAAAATCATCAGTCGTTCTACAATTTTGTTTTAATATAATTTATTATCCTTTACAACGAACAAGTTTAATAAAAAAAGATGCTCTTGGTCGCGGCTGATTATTGTTTTGCCTTGAAGGAATACCTCTTATCTTACTTGCTTCGTCCCATAATTTTTTTAAACCTTCTATTGAACTTTTTTGACATTAGACTTGCCATCAAATATATCATTCAAATTTCATTCCGATTCCCATTATAATCCCCCAAATTGCTTGTATGCCCCCGTTAAGCCAACTCGTTAAAGTGAATCACAAATCAATTGCTTATCATCGTGCTTTTTTCGAATGTATTTTTGTTTATTCGGGCTCATAAAAATTCAATTTCTATAATTTTTCAGTCCGAACGGCCTTCAAGTTCCTTGGAAACGGGTAGAGAAACATCTGTAGTCGCATCAGACATTTGCGACAATGTGCTAAGCAACTGAAACCTTAATTCGACTGGATCTTAAAAAATTTAATAGCAACATTTGAACAAGAAAATGACGTCATTGATCAAAAACCAGATCATCAAACATTTGTCGGTGTAAGTATTTGATTATTAGTGTTTTTTGATGTTTAGGGGGTATCAGAAGCTTTGTTTGGCTTGGAATAGTTGTAAGTTGAAGTGTTGAATATTAATTTAGGTATGTTATACCTAAAATTTCAAGTTTTTGTGTCTAAAACGATATAGAATTTTTATTTGAGAACTTGGATGTGTTCTCTATGTGCTCTTTGAATAGAAGTTACTGTTTTCGCACAAAATTTGACAGTTTGTTGTTATTTTTAAATAGGTAGCCTTTAAAAAGGCTACCTAAAATAGATCGAGTTTTTATCTTCTGTTTGCTGTTGATGTCTAAATGCTCACTTATGATCTCTAGGGCTTATTTCTGCATTTTGAAAGCATGCTTGCTTCAGGTTTGCCCGAAATCTGACCCCAGACCAAATCAGCGTGGAGGTTTTGAGAGGCAAAGGGGAGTTGCGCAATATCGTACTGAACGAAGAAGTCCTTGCCGAGAAGTTAGAACTCCCACCATGGCTTAAAATCCGTCACGCTTCATGCAATCGAGTCACTGTGAACATTCCATGGACCTCATTGAAAAGTTTGCCAGTTGAACTGGTAAGTGCAATATAAATTCTTTGAATTTTTGACCGACTTATATTTTTAACTTCTAATATGACTTTTTTATAGTACGTTGATGAGATTCATGTGCTTTTGGAACTATGTGCGGATGACGGATCGGGCCAGACGAAGAAAAGTCAAGCTACAGCGTAAGTAATTTTAGTTAGTTTTTTTTTGATGTTTAGGGGGAAATTACTGAGGTTGTTTGTGTTGAAGATAGTCAGAATAGGGTGTATAGAGTAAATTACGGTCACTTCATCAACCCTGATACTTATTTTCAGTTCAAATTCGTATGGATTTGGAGACCGAGTAGTGGAAGGAATGTCGTTATTTGTGAATAACGTGGAAATCGAATTCACGTCAGACCGATTCAGAGGTTCTGTTATGGTAAGTCAGATATGTCTTATTGATTCGGGATTCATATTTAATTTGCATCATATTTGATAAGCTGTAATCATCATGTTCAATATTTTAGCTAAGCCGCTTGGAAGTAGCATCGCAGACCCCCAACTGGAAGAAAGCCCCCGACCTCAAGCACACCCGCTTCCATGACCACACAACCAATAAAGTCATGTTCTTCAAACATATTTCATGGCAATTACTTCGAATCGAAGCCCGAGCTATAGAAAAAGAAAATGGAGACGCGTCCACGTTCCGAGCTGTGAATTCACCATTGAGATTGATCACGAGTGCCGGAAGATGCCGAGTGGTGATTAAGAAGAGCTCAGTTGGTAAGGTTTGGAGGGGATATAAAAGTTTGGGAGTTCTGATGTCAAGTGTAATATAGAGGGTGGCGGCAATGGAGGTTTATTAGAATACAATATAGGCGGATAGGTAAAATACGATGTATGCTTTCAATTTTATGGACAATTTGCCTTTCGGAATCAAAAAATGAAAGGCTGTTGTTGTTGTGGGTCTTGGTCATGGATAATGTCATAACTGTATTCACACGTGTTCCTATTAAAAATTCTTTTTATTTTTGGAGAATGAGAGGTATGTACCAAATTTTTATAGTAGTTATAGATACGTGGCCGTATGTAAATACCCATTTTTACATCAATTTTATATTGTACTACCTAAATTTACAAAATCAATTTTTTTAATTTGGTTTTATTTTTGTTACTTCCAGACGGCTCCCTGATCTGCGGACGAATGCAGACCATCCTAGAAGAAGTTCTTTGGGTCGCCACCCTCCCCCAACTCCGTTCCGCCATCATGTTCGCCAAGTACATAGTGGAGTTGATAGAAAAGTCCCAAGAAGCCATGAAAAAACCCAAACCCGAGACGCTGAAATCAATCGTAAGCCAAACCAAGAAGTTTTTCAAAGAGGCCAGTCCTCAAAAGGTAGTTTTTTGTCGTGTTTTGTCCTTTAACGTCATACTGATAACTTGGAAAGGAGAAGGTAAAATGGGGGTGGCGTATTTGATGGTACTTTTAACAATTTTCGTATGAAATTTTTAATTTTGGACAGAAATTTTTGGGATTTATATGAATTCTTACTAAAATTTAGGATTTTGGCTAATTTGGCGTGAACACTGCTTTTTGGGCTTAATTTTGCTAATTCTACCTTTGTTTGCTGTGTTATTCGGCTTAAAATATAAATATACGCTACTTTGAAGTTTTTTCTTGCATAATTTACCTTAAACTTGCTTATTCCCGCTTAAAACTTCCTGTAAATTTCAAAAAATCTTGTTTACACCTCCTAAATTTCCAGAATTCCTCCCGAACAGTCATCGAACAGAACCGAGAAATGTCCCAGCGCTACAAAACCATCGATTTCAATCAGTCCTCGAATCATGTGTACATCAGTCGAATTGATCTTCATTTATGTGATGACGCATCAACCGATGACTTCCCCAAGGATTGGGATATCAACAATGGAGCGATTCAAGTGGTCCTGACGAGATTGTCGTTGGATATATACCCCAGTCATTCGCCGCTTTGGAAAAGAGAGGATTGGGTCAGATACGATGCAACGAATTCATGTGCAAACGAAGCCGAGAAACTCGTGGTTTCTCACCTCGCAAAACTGTGTGAACTGATGAGTAGGTTTGCAAAGGCATTATGGAAGGGCACTATTGTAACTGTGGCCTGGTTTATTAACAAAATTTTACGAATTTATCGACAACTTTTCTAGGCGACGGCGATAAACGACAATTTACTCAAGTCTGCCAAGACCTCCGTTCCCAACATGTTGTTATTCGAATTGATGATCTCCTGGTGAACTGTGTTTCGCAACAAACCTCGAAGAAGGAACAAGTTGTCCCAATGATCCATCCGGACACCACTGCCAGGCAGACTCTTCCCAAACAAACCCCGATCTTCCACATGGAACTGGCCAGCTATTATTACCTAAATCCAACTAGTTTCCCGGGTAAGTTTGAGAATTTTGGTAAGATTTTGCGATTAAATGAGTTGTTGTGGAATATATTATGGAATACGGAAGATATTCCTTCGTAATTTATCGGAATTTTTTCTTGATTTTTGATTTTTTTATATTGTAGTGCCTCCAAACGCCTCTCATCTGATAATTGGCCCACTAATCATTGGAGTCGACCCAAGGTCAATTAGATGGCTCGTCTACGTCAGTGAGAACATATCAAATGTCGTTGTAAGTTATTTTTAAATCGAAAAAATTCTGTATTTTGATCTAGGACGTGAAGAACCTCCAAAAAGACCCCACCCCAACTGATACCCGCATCGAAATCCTTCTCCCTCATATCTACTTTGACCTCCACGTGCCAGAAGATGACGACAGATTCCCCAACAAACTGTCAGCATCATTGTGCACAGTGACTGCGACGAATTACCACTACGAACAAACCCCGATATCAGATACGGTGGCTTTCAAACAATTCAGCGAGAAAGCGACGGAATTTATGAAAAATTATGATGAAAGCTTGATTCAACATGTGATCAATGCTCAGAAAGTGCTAAGGAATGATGGTAAGAGTCTTTTTTGTAGCTTTTTTAAGGGCTTACAATTTTTTGGAACTCTAAAAATGATAAAAAAATCGCCTTTTTGGGTTAGTTGAGAAACGCCAAGTGGATTTTTGATTCGGTGATTACTTTCAGAATGCCCCGACAAGGAGTTTTTCCTGATCAAACTCGCCTCTCTGGTCCTAAACTCGGAAAACGAAGCCCACCACTCCCAACCAGCCATATCCAACGACTTCAATGTCGATGTTTATATCGTCGAGCAACCCGAAGGCCATGTTAAAGTCGCCGCCGACCCGCAAGGAACGGTGGAAATCGCCATCGACCACTTTCAATTTGCTCAAATCATCAAAGTCCAGCAGGTCATCAACGCATTGCTTGAAAAAGTCAAAACGGACCGAACTTTCTTCCAAAAACGATATAGCCATACAAATACAGAGCCGAAGGTTTCAGTTTACTGCGCATTTGAACGGGTGAGTAGTGGACTCTGTCCTTTTTTATTTATTTATTTTTTTTTTGGAAGAAAATGTATTGGTTTAGGTTATTTTGAACATTATTTTGCCTCCAATCCCCGTCCCATCCCCATATGAACCAAGAAGAGCCATTCCGAACTCGGATACGGACCCATCGATATCTTCAGGTATGTTTGAAGGTGATATCGGGGCATTAAATACCATGAAATCCAAAAATGCCGTTTTGAGGGCGATGTTTATTACAAAGTGGAATGTTTGCAAGGCTGACCATGGAAATTAATATATTAAGGAATGTAAAGAAGTACTGAAGGTAAAATAGGGTACTAGAGGGTGTTTTTGGAATGTTCTGCTCATCCGTAAATTCAGATCATTTTCAGAGTTTTTGGGGTGAACTAATTAGGTTAATTACAGCGAGATAATTAAGATAATTAATTACTACATACAAGGAATTCCAGTGCAAGATGGAAGACGCAAATATTATTTGGGAATATTAAGGGAATGAGGACGAAGAAGTGATTTTTTGTTGCCTCGGACCGTCTAATTGGCTGGTATAAGGTCGAAAAATTAGTATCAGTGGTGACTTTAAAGGCTCGAAGGTATACTAGACCATAGTATGGGGTCTGAGGAGTAATATTAGAGCCTACGACTTGTTGGGAACATGGGCGACGGGCACGGTCTCATCACGACTAACAGTTTCCACCTGTTCGTCGTGGCTGAACTCAACGGGAGCCACAACGGAGCTCTTGCTCTTGGCTAAGATCTCGGCGTTTTGTTGCTGAAGTTGCTCACTTCTCGCCAACAATCCCTTTTGTCTTTCCAAGAAGGTGGGCTGACGAATAATTCCATCATGGTGGGCCTGATGGATAATTCCTTCAGCTGGAGTCTTGGACAATCTCATAAATCTCTCCATATTCAAACGTCTCGCGGCCTCGGCAGCCTTGTCCAGGTCGTGTTGAGAAAGCATCTGGTTTTGTTGATGGCGCTGAGCGGCGGCGGCAATAGCTGCCACGAGGTTGCGCTCCTCAGCGGACGGCTTAACGGGAGCAGCGCTGGTTGGAACGGAGGTCTCAGGAACAGCCGTGGTAGTGGTGGGAAGAGTGGTTGGAGCAGCGGTTGCGAGCTTCTTGGTAGCCTTCTTGCAGTTACAGACCTGAGGAGCTGGACGGTTTCCTTTTTGTGGGCATTGTTCCTTGGTGGGAGTCTTGCAAATCAGGTTTGGCTCATTGGTCAGATTCAAGGCATCACGGCCATTCATTACGTGGAATCCGTCTTGCTTGCATACCAATGGGTTTTCTAAAATGATAAAATTAATTTCTTAAGGCAATTTTCGATTTGATTTGAGTGATTTCTGATGTTCAATGACTTACCTTGAATTCTGGTCGTCAAGAAGTCAGGTCCCATAATTGAAGAGGTCTGAATGCTATCCAACAAGTTGTAGCTCAGGTCCAAGGTGTGAAGATTAGCCAAATGACCGAACGTGAAAGCCTCCACGTCTTTGAGGTTGTTGTAGGCCAAAGAAATGTGCTTGACGAATGGGATTCCTTTGAAGGTATCGGCGCTGACGTTGCTCAAACAGTTGTAGGGCAGCCACAACAAAAGCAATGGAGTGCCATTGAAAGCTCCCTTCTGAATGGTCTTGATGTGGTTTCCTTCCAAATTTAAGTGTTGGATGTTCTCGAGCACACTGAACTGACTATCAACGAGATCTCCAATGTTGTTGTAACTGAGATCCAATATTTCGACACTGGCGAATTGACGGAGAATCTCGGCACTGACATCCTTCACTTTGTTGTCGGCCAAGTAGACGTATTTGAGGGTGGTTACGTTGTTTACAAATTGCTTGTCAATCGAGCTGATCTTGTTTCCGGTCAAAGAAAGCATCGCCAGATTCGGAAGGCGTTGAAGTTGGTGTTTCTCGAGCTTTTCGATCTTGTTGTACTTCATATGAAGACCGATAAGAGACGTCATGTTCTCAATAGCCTTGCTTGGGATTCTCTTGAGCTGGTTGTTGTCCAAATTGATGTTTTGAAGGGTACCACGCACTTGGTCAAAGGCATCGGCGGCAATATTCGCAATCTAGAATATTATAATGAAAACGTAAGGATGTTTGTTTATATAACGGCTCGTTTAGAAGTTTTCTTACCTTGTTGCAACCCAAGTTGATCTCAATAAGAGTTGGCAAACCAACCAAGGCATTAGCCGACAAGTTTCCGATCTCATTGCACTTCAAACTCAAGATGTTCAGGGCAGTCAAGTCCTCGATAGCATCGGTTGGGATATCAGGAAGCTTGTTGTTGTTGATGTGCAACTCCTGAAGGACCTTCTCGAGTCCCTTGAAGGCATTGGCATTAATGGCCTTGATTCTGTTGTTGTCCAGAACCAGCTTCTTGATCTTCAGTGAGCCGAAAGCTCGAGCTCCAATCTCCAGAATGTTGGCATTCTCCAAGGCCAATTCACGAATTTCTGGGTGATATTTCTTCAGTTTTTCGACCATGTGAGGCGATTCTGGACCGTTGCAACGAATGATAGCTCCATCAATGTATTCTGAGCAAGAGCACACGGTCTGATTGTATAGAAACTCTGGACAGTATGCGGAAACAGAGGCTGCCAATGTGGCAATAGCTATCGTGGCGAGGACACGCATCCTGAAATAAAGTTTTCCGTCAATAAAGATCAAAATAACGAGTATAGTTACAAGGCTTTGCAACAAGAACTTGTCACTGACCCTGATAATCAGCCCCCGAATTATGAAGCACGCCGCAACGAGAAATGTTTGGAAATAACCACCCGAAAAATTCGGTCAGATATTTTGCGGATACCTTGCGGTGGAAGGAAAGTAGGAGCGGAACCGCTATAAGATTTCTGAAGGAATGGTTCCCGAATAAGGTGCTACGCCCATTTCTTCTCCATTCTCGGATCGAAAATGCCTAAAGCGCGGAAGAATCGCAATGGAGAAACGAAAAGGTTGAGAACGAGAGTGCATCCGAGACGGAGAAGAATACGGGTATTATAGAGTAAGCGGATAAACAATGTAAAATACGGAGAAGTGAGTACATTCATAGAAGTCTGATTCAAATGGAAAATGTAGTTGTTTTTTTGGACGTTAGAAGCGAGACGCCAGCATCTGTCCATCGCTTTCAGCCGCGTCTACGCCGAAAGTGAAAGTAATTTGGATTTTATAGACTTCGGATGCACCTATTTTTCCAGCGGAATCCGCCCGCTGTTTCAGACCGCATCATCTTTAAATCCCCGCAGGGCTTCGAACCCAAAAAAGCGCACTTATTTTTTCCGTGTCTTTCCGTTGCATGACCTATCACCGTCAGAAGTCCGAGGAAGATTCGTCGACCTGGTGACCTAGTGCCGGAGAGAAGATCGGCGGTGGAGATAAGTCGGGGGATGGTTGTAAAGGAATCTGACAAGTAATTGACGCAGTAATTTATCGATTCGATTTCGTTACGATTCGAAATTGTTGAGTAAGAGGATTTCAAAAGTTTCCGGTAATCAACAATCAGGAACAGAGTAATCTTCGGATTTATTCATAAATTACAGTGAACTAAAACTGTACACAAAGAATACATATTAAGTATACAATTAAAAGCAGAGAAATCCCGTGTATGTCTGGAAAGAAATTGGATGTACACGAAAGTAACAAGGAATGATGACAAGTGTTTGGAAGATCTTTGGATGCCTAGGCCGTGTGTTGAATAAGAATATTAGACTGTAGGTTTTGACTGGTAGATCTGATAAGGTCCCTGATTGTACATCCAGCCATAAACGTCCTCGGATTGGAAAGACTGGGAATGCGGTCTGAAAACGATTATTTGTGAAACAAAATTATAAAAGAGCATATTCGATAGGTTAAATTGAGTCGCTGCTTACCGATTCCTCTGTAGTGTACTCATCTGCGAACCACTGTATTGATTGGCTGCATGCACATAGTTGTGATGAGGTGGCAATGGCCTGGTCAAGGTGTTGGATGGATATCCATAGCCTCCACTGGCCGAATTTGCCGAACTGGGGACGAAGTTGGCATCATGACGTTTGCGATAGAGCGCAATCAATCCCAACAATATTCCGCCGACAACAACTCCAACAATCGCCACCACGACCATTGTCAAAATGTTAGGCAAATGTTTGTCGCCTTGAATCAGAGTTGTCGCAACTTTTGTCTCAGCATTTTGTTGCTCCGTGTTTGCAGCAATCATGTTGAAATTCAGCTCGTCGTCAGGGGTAGTTGATGGCCGCCTTTCGGTTGTCATTGCTCGAGATTTTGCGGTTGCTGTTCGGTTTTCGAACTCCTCAAAGATGTTGTCGCTTTGGCTTGGAGCAATCACGATACTTGGAGGAAGCGTGGCAAACATTGAAGTCTTCTGTTTAACCGGCGCCTTCAGGAACGGAACTGGCAAGGGGTAGATTCGACCGGGAATATTGGCAATATCGGTAGTTGTTTCCGTAGCTTCTGTGGTAAATTCTGAGGGAATATTGTTGGAAGTTTCCACAGGCCCCTCATGTTGAGGCATTTCAAGGATTTCTCTGGCATCATCTCTCGGCTGATCTGGCTGAGGGATTTTTGGAAGGTTCTCTTGGACTTGAGGCCTTTCTGCTCGGATTACACTTCGTTCTTCTGAAGATTCTCGCCTTTCTGTTGACAGTTTTCGAACCATTAATGGTCCTCGAGGCCCTTCAGGCTCGGCAATCTCAGGTTTTGGCCGTTGAATCACAACTGGAATTCCATTAGGACCACTAAAAAGCCCGGAGGCATCATATCCATTGAACGGAATAACAGATGGAGCTGGCGTTTTTGGATCGTGGAGGGAATCCTCCGGCACAGGCCGACGAACTGCGTCTTCTTCGGCTTGTTTGAAGGCATTGAAGAGCTCTTCTTGACTGGGTTGGCGAGCACCTGGAACTGGTTGACCATTGAATAATGGACTCTCTGGCAGGGCATCTAATATCGATTTAGTCTGAGGAAGGGCTGACGTTGTGGTCACTGTTGTCGCCTTGGTGGTTGAAGCCAGCAGGAATTTGGATTGTTCATCAAGCTCTCTTTGCGGCGCACAAATTGTGTCTTGTCGATCAGGAACGGTCAAAGGTTGGCCGTTCTGGATCATATGGACTTTCTCACTGCACACCAGTGGATTTTCTAAACAGAATTACTTAACTTGGTTGATAACTTACCATAGAATAGAACGGTGACTACTCGGCGGCTGAATGCACTGTATGGAGTTCGCAGAATCTTGTTGTATTGAAGATCGATGAGCAAGATGCGCTCTTGATTTGTGAACGTGGATGGTGCCAAGTCGAAGATTTCATTGTGACTCAAATCTAACATAACTAGACTAGGTGTGTTGTAAAAGGCTGTTTGGTTGATGGATTTTATCTGAAATCAATGAAGATTACATTTTTGCTGGTATATTCAAATGAAAGATACTATTTTTGGTAGAGGACTTACTCTATTTTCCCTCAAAACTAGTTGTTCCAATCTATTCATCCCCGCAAACATGTGATCATCGATCTCATTTAGCTGATTCCCCTCGAGATACAACAGTTGAATTGCACTGTTATTGAAGGCCCCGGGTTCAATATCTCCGATTCTGTTGTTGGCCAAATAGAGCTCTTTCAACTCTTTCATATCCGCAAAAGATCCACTCTTGAGCTCCTTTATCCTGTTGTTGGAAAGGTCCACAAGGGCGAGCTGATCGTATGGCGAGAATTGATGAGGTAACACCTCTTCTAATAAGTTGTCAGACAAGTAGAGCATGCGTAATCGAGGTATGTTCAACATGGCTTGACGAGACATGTTCGAGATCTTGTTATGAGCCAGATTCAGGAGGTTGAGAACGGGAAGATTCATCAAGGACATGGATTCTAATTCTGTGATCAGATTTCCATGTAGATGCAGGGCTTCTAGGCGTCGGAATCCTCGAATAGCTGGAAGTAAAAGATAGAATGTCAAATATTACATCCAGTAATGGTTTAATTGACCACTTACCGGCACCAGGAATTGAAGTCAACTGGTTTCTTCCAAGATTTACCGAGCGAATGTTGTTTTTCACGTTATCAAAGAAGGTGGTGTGCAGGTTTTTGATCTTGTTGTTTCCTAGATTGAGCAAGTCCAACTAAAATGACAGTATTGGAGCTCAAGTCTCGATGATATTTACCTTTGGAAGAGTGGGCATTTTATGATCAGCATCTAAATTGGCAATCGAATTATTTGACAAGTCCAACACCAACAGCGATTTCATTCCGTTAATTGATTTTGTTGGGATAACATCGATTTTGTTTTGACTCAAATCAAGCTCGATTAACGTGCTGTCCAGCCCATTGAACGCCTTAGGGTCTACTTTTCGAATCCCGCTGTTTGTGATGGCCAGACTTTTGATGTAAAGTCCTCGAAAAGTGTCAGCAGTCAGATTACCAATAGAAGGGGAGTCAGCAATGACTAATCGTTTGATCAGGCCAATCTGGGGTTGATATTGAACAAGTAGATGAACAATATCCTCCATCGGCTGACCTCGACATTCTATCGTATGCCCCATTCCACTGGCACTGTCTTCAAAACATTGACACAGAGTTTTGATGGCATTTGGGCAAGAGAATACGGTAGATATGAGTATCAGTAACAGCGTCGACAGGAGTTTCGACATCGTTTCCAGTTACAAGCCCGCAAGGACGAGAGTCGGCGGATCCGTTGGTTTCGTCAGGTTTTTTGTCGTTTCCTAGAACAAATTAATTTATTTGACTGAAAAGTTCAAAAGACACGCGCGAATGACCTTCTAAATTGTTATTCAAACCGATTGTCGATAAAACGAGTAAAAAACGACTGCGATCTCAGTTTCGAGCCGAATAACGGGCTTGCAGTTACTCATTACTACTGATAACGACATGGTGATTTATATCACGTAGTGAAAAGATATCACATTTTTGGATCACTGAGTAATCAAAAGCAAAAACCCGTTGGGAAATGAAATAATACCAAAGAAAACGGATAAATAATAAAAGGAAGGTATTCTTGGTGTCATTGGGTTAAGGTCGCCCTGATCCTCTTTGCCGATTATTCGCCAAGATAAAGGGGATGAGGGTCGCGTTGAACGAGACTGTTATGACTTGCGCTTGGTATTATTGGAAATTTAATAGCAGCATTAATTGATGGTGGGTAAGAAACGAGAAAGATGATTTTGGAACATGTGGACAAATCGGAAGTTAAAAAAATATGCTTTAACGCGGCGCTTTCAAAGGAAACGAGATTGATCTGAAAACTAAGGGGAAATAAAAAAATGAACTGAACTTTAGAAACAACTAATCAAGAATTAGGCATGTGGAAAAAATGCCAAAATTATTTATAAAAATTGGAAGGATTAAGACCCCGAAATAAACTATTGAGAAGATATAATCGAATTCGTTCGTCTCCAGAACCCGCGCCCAATTTTTCGATCCACTGCCGCCGCTCGTTTCCACGGCGGAACAAAGGTACACTTTATATAAAATTTTCGCCCCAAAATATCAATCCATCCGCAACCGTTTGCCCTCCGAGTAAATTCGGCAGCGGTTTTTGGGAGGATGTCGCTTTTTCCCTCCAAATAAGGGGTTCGTCTGAAGCGCCGAAATTGATCGAGATGCCTTTTTTCGAATGAGGAAGAGAGGGAAACGAACGTTACAATAGCCATCGAATTATTTGCTACGGTTTGATGGTAATGAAAGAGAAATGGGCTGGATAATCAGGAAAATGAATAAAGTTTGGAAACGATATGGTAAAGGAAAATGATCTTTATGCGAGGGAAATGAGAAAAGAAAACTTGCGTATGAACAGTTTTAGAAGTTAAAATTAAAATACGGGGGAAAAATAATCCAATATTAAATAAGATGACGATTGGCCAATGAAAATTTCTGAATTTTTGGGTCCTAAAGTTGTTAACCAGCAAACAATTGAAAGTTGTGCTGACTTCAGAAGGCATTCGTCGGGGACTAACCGAAAAATAGAGTTTTCATTACAGAAAAAAATTTGCTACTCTTCGGGCTAGAGAGGATCTGGGTGCAAGTTAATAACTGGTGAGATTATTATTTTAACAACCACAACAAAATGTTCGATTTTGAGCTCTGTGAATTTTAACTTGAATTTCTGCAAAAAGCGCCGGCTTGACACTTCAAAATTCCTTGGGTCCTCTACATTTTCCTTGATCCTTTCTATTTCTTACTTGCTTTGCACTTTGCACTCATAATCCTTAAAATCTGACCGTTCATTTTTGAAACTAACACTCTCGCCTGAGGCTGAAAACTTTACGGTACTTTAATTTTCTCCCTTCGAAATTGAAACGAAACTGGATGAATCAATAGAGACGCGGAATACCCGTTTCAGTTCGGAAAATCGCCAATCCGTGAAAATTATTCACAGACCGGACCAGAATATGAAAATGAATAAATCAAACGGGAAAAGATTTTTCTGAGAAAATCCCTTGAGGCTTTTAAAAGAGCGGAATGAACTGTAAAGTAAGGTATTTAAATATGAAGAGATCTAGGGAAACAAAGAGTGTTTAAGGGGTTTAATGGCGCCAGGATGACGGATTTTATAGATATTTATACAGGAGGCTTTATTTTTGGTACATGGGAATCTAAAATTAAATGTAGAATAAGTTACGGTCCAAAAAATGACTGAGTCTTAGGTCAGAGTAGGTCATCTAGTAATCCCTGAGAAGACTATAATCTCGACAACAGTTCTCGGATCCTCAAATCCACCCGAATGATGCCCATCCCCGGACCGAAGAGTAGTAAACTCTTCTTCTGTAATTACAACTCGATTTTTGGGTTAATCCCCAATGGAATACTCTGAATATTCAGCACGACCTTCCACCATTTGTCGGGGAATGCCTTTACGACCCCAAAATTAATAAACCTGAGATTGACGCAATCGTCTGCTTGAAATTAGTTTATACCCAGGAAAAGAACAAGGTCAACACACCTTGGAATGGGTGTTGTCGACCACTTTCTCGACGGCTAAATCAAACAATGCCGAAAAAGAAATGGAGTGGCTAGCGAGAATTGCAGGAAAATCTGCGAATTTACTGGAATTTGGGAGATTTTTTTGGGTTTCGAAATGAATGAGGAAGACACGGGTACAGGGTTTAATAAAACTGAAAATAAATTGTCAAAGATTTGATGGCAAGTTGCATATGAGGAGGTCATATGCGATATAAAAGGCCCTTTTCCAGTTTGATGACAAAAAAGTACCGAAAATAACGTTCACTTTGCAAGAATCCGAAAAAAATCATTCATTTTTTGGCTGCTGACATTACAACGACAATCTATTTTTGTACCACGTGGTACCAAAATTCTTTGCCCTCGAGCGGTTTACAACAATATTTAAAAAATGATGACCCTATAATAAGACGCCGCTCACTTCATGCCTCCAAATTGACATTGACCCAATTAATTTTACGGGTTAAGGCCGGAGCCCTCTCCTCTTTTTTTCTCCGCATTCCTATTGAATTGCACACTCGGAGGGGTTTTTTGCAAGAAAATTCGAAATAAACAAAAACATTGACAGTGGTCAATGAAGAAGAGGTTCAGGGTTTAACTTGAAATTGAGAACAGGCATTTGTTTAGTGGAAACGGTGGTATCTCAGAGGAAATAAATAGGAATAGTGGTGTCTCGGAGGAAACAATTTGGTCGGGGTTTAAATCAACGTTTAAATCACAAGTGATTTTAAATTTTACACACGTACAATGGGGGACCTGATCCAGTGGCAAAAAACGTACCATTTTGCATCCGGGAAGTACCAAAAATGTGGCAAAACCCTTCCCTCTCCAAGTGAAAAAACCCCGATTTAAAAAGCGCGCCCACTTTTTTTGTGAGGGAAAGGGCGCGCCCTTCAAAACGAAGTTGTTTCACTTGGAGAGGGAAGCATTTTGCCACATTTTTGATACTTCCTGGATTCAAAATGGTACGTTTTTTGCCACTGTATCTGGTCCCTCACTGCAATCTGCAGAATGTCACAAAAAAATCCGGGTTTTGGCTTTATAGGCGACTAAATTTCATGGTTGCAGACTTTGAAGAAACGCCACGAAAAATGAGGATAGTTAATCAGAGACAAAACGATTTGGTGCATGTCGTGTGCCGAAGCAATATAACACTTTTATAAACTATCAATATACCGAGAAATATATAAAAATAGGACAGTCTCCGTTTTCTTGCAGGCTCTTCCAAAGTTTTCTATTCTAAATAGTATGACAATGCAACAAAACAAGACGAAAATTCTCCAACATTACGAATCCCCTTTCGTAATTTGGGAGTTTTGTAACCGCCATTACACCGCCGCTCTCCTCGACTTTCCCTTTCTCGCCCTATTTGGCGCTTATAATGCGGAATCTCGAGTCTAAAAGCGGCGCGATCCGACTGTTTGAAAACCTCCAGGAGGGATATGTGAAATCCGCGCGCACCGAAGGGCGTTCTGCCGTCAACAAAAGTCGATTCAAGTGTTTTGGCGAGGGCTGACTCCGAGGGGGACAGATTAAACAGATTTTGCAAAACTTCGCAACGAGATCGGATTGATTTTTGAGCTGGGAATGAGAAAAGAGCGAGATCGAGATGATTGAGATTGTAGAGAAGTAAATTGCAATGGTGAAGACGTGGGAAAATGCAATCAAACATTGTGAGGTTAGTAAGGAAGAGGCACATTGTTTCAAAAAATCTTGGGAATGCTGTGAGAGGCAATAGATGGCAAAACGGATTTGGTTGACAACCAATCAGGGAACAGAGATTGGAAAGGACATCAAAATGAGTTCGAACTTAGTATCAAAAGGTATCATAAAGGCAAAAAAAGGATTTTTTGCAGATACGCAAAAAATAGAAAAAAAAATTATTTTCTATAACACAGTCACGTCCCAATAAACCTGGCAAGATTCATAACTGTCCTGTAATTATCATTATTGTCGTTGATTTTACATTAAATTCCTAACTACCTATTTTCTGCAAGGCTTACCTGAACATAAATTTTTGGGTAAAAAATATTTAAAAATCCCACAACCCATGCAAATCCTAACCTAAAAAACTTGAGAATCGCGTACAGAAATGATAAATCGCTTTACAAAAAAGATTTGACCCACTGATTCGATCCGTTTTTTACCCAGAAACCCAAATCGAACGAAACTTTTGCGCGCCCTTCTCCTTTCTTCCCTTCGACTTTACTCGAGAAAAGAGGCAATGACCTCAAACAAGGAGAAGATCCCCGTAAGTCGGAAATGGCGGCATAAATGAGTAATTATACCTGATGTAACAGCAAAGGGAAAGTAGAGAAAAAATCGACAGAAATTTGGGAAATTAAAAGAAATTTGCGAAAATTATTTATTTTTTCCTCGAAAATGCCATTTTTTGGCAAAAAAAGGTTGCAATTCGCATTTTAACTTTTCAATTGCAGCCGGCACCTTCCCCAACACCTCACTCCCGCAATCCGACCAAATCAGCACACCCACTTCAGCTACAGCTCCAGTTTTGCCCGGAACTCCGATCAGAATCTTGAAGGAAAACACGGAATTACTCGATTTGAATGGTTCGGATAGCCTCAGGCCCGATGAATCGTTTGCGTCGGACTCGAAAAGGCTTGATCGCACCTCATCTCAGCTCTCATCCTACATGGAACTGAACGCCGACATCCTCGAAACGGCGTCGATTGTCACCTCGGCGTCAGAGGACGAGTTCCGAAGCCAGGTCGCATATCTGGAGAGCCAAGCCCAAATCGAGGACGATGTTTTCCACGGGAAGGTGACTGTTGCCGTCGCGGAGGAGGCTATATTTGTGGAGGAGAACATGACTGTTAATCGAGAGACTAGTCGCTATTTGTCGCAGGTCGTCAACGTCTTCGAGATCCAGTTGAATGACATCCAGGCGGTTGTTCAAGTTGAGGATGGAGATGTCAAGGCCAATGGATATGTGACTTCGTAAGTCTCCATATAGTGAAAGAGGAATATTGAGAATTATGGACAAAAATCGGAAAATTCCGATGATAAAAGTTTGTAAAATACGACCCTTTTTTAGCGTCGGCCTCCAAGAACGCTTCAAAATCCGATTTGGCGATGTAATCCGGGAAAAGTCGAAGCTCCGCGCTACTTCTCCTATCCCAGAATACCGCTTATTGGATACGAATGTCCTCTTCAACCTTCAGGCACATGAAGGATTCACCTCGCTTAAGGTAAATAACAAGTTTGTCATGGTGAATATAAATTTGAAAAGATTTTGTTTAAGTTGAGTTAATAACGACCTAAATCAATTTCAGATTGACGTAAAAGAGCTGGAAATCGCAATTTCGGACATTATTTTGTCCCATCTGGGCCCGTTCTTTCAAGTAGAACAAGAAGAAGATGAAAAATTCCAATTACACCTTGATTTATCCGACAGTCGAATACAAATCAAGGTAGGATAAAGTTTTTATTGAGGGATTTGGAGGTGGTCAGAATTTATTTTTTTATTTGGTGGGCGCTAAGCATATCTTGGCGATTTTATGGATGATTCTCAAAAATTTTGAAAAGAATTAAAGCGATTTTTGATGACTCTGGATTATAAATCGAAATTCTAGGACTCAAAAAAGAAGAATCCTCTTCGAATTACCTTGGGCCGCCTGGCAATCGACGATAGAGCCATCAGTGAGCAAAACGAATGAAATTTTTCTGAAATATTTTAATTATTTTGATTGTTGTCCCCAAAAAAATTGTCAAAAATCGGGTATTTTCTCGTTTTTAGTCCGGCATTTATTTACCTTGTGATATACCCGAAACTACCGATGCTATTGTAAATATATTCTAATTTATTGTGATCTAAGCGCACATATCTACATAATAAAAGGTATCAAAAGTAATGTACAGTTATTCCAACATGTGTGTGGCTAGTCTTTGCGTGCTGGAGGAAATCTGCGCATTGCGCCTCGAACATTTTGTTTTGGCGGCTAGAATCTGGTATATAATGCGAAATTTTATTGAATCACCCGAAACATCAAATAATTGACTAAATAGATTTTGTAAATTATTATAACATGATATTGAGAATAGAAAATAATGAAAAATAAAAGGGAAAAAGAGCTCAAAATCAGCCAATCTGGTCCATTAGTCGTCTCCGCTCACGTAATTATACGATTCATCGTGATAAAATCGCAAGACAGAACCAGGCGAGCCGGGCTGGAAGTTGGGCAGGGTTTGGCGCGGCTGATATTGGAAACTGACCCCTGGCATATGCCTGCCCGGAGGGGAAATATGCCGGGCTGATCCGAACCTCTGCCCAGTCGGAGTGGACTTTCCATTGGTATTGTAATCTTGATTGAAATTATTAATACTTCTACCGTCGAAAGTTTCTCCCAATTTCACTCCCAATGGCTGGTGTAGCCGGCTTCTGGAGCGGTCTGAGTCCTTAAAATGCATTGGCTTATCCTGTCGATATGCATGGTGATCCAAAAAGTTTCGATCGCTCTGATCCACCCGATTTGTTGGACTTGTCTGATACGTGAATCTGTCGTCATACGGTCTAGTTCCTTGTGCTGATTTTGCTTGCAGTTCTTGCTGATAATTGGGCTGATAACCATGGTTGACTTGAGCCAACCGATTCACAAATCCGTGCCCAAATTTGTCATCGGATTTGGAGTTTGGTATTCCGTTCACATGGCTACGGGGTTGGACTGTGGCTCCAGAATTGGCTTCGTATTGGGCTGGACTCAAAGAATTTGGACTTGTTGTGAGTTTGGTCGGCTTTCGAAAGCGTACTGGCTCAAAATTTTGCTGGACTGGGCCGTTCTCTTGGATCAGCTCTTGATTTTGATTGTTTCCTCGTCGACCAGTCAGATCATGACTGTTGCCTTCCTGTCCCTCCATATTTTCGTCTAAAGTCTCTTGGCCAGCCGTTTTTCCATCTCGGACCAGTTCACAAGCCAGAATATCTTTTTCAGCTCCATTCTTCCTCTCTTTAGCCAATAGACTGGAATTTTCGGTTATTCCTTCCCTCTCATCGGCCATCTCGTCCACTTCTTGAACCAAAAAATCGTCGCCATGAGTCAGCCCGCTCTTTCGTTTGATCTCCGGACTAGTCCGATGATGGTGGTGACCGTTTGGTAGATGATTGTTATTGGTCAAATGCCCTCCCAGCAGTTTCTCCAAGTCTTTCCGATCCAATTCCAGTTGAATTCCGATCGAATCCCCATTGGTCGGCTTCAGTTTATAATTAGCGGGGCCAACTTTTTTCACGGGCTTCTTCTTGAGAGTTGGACTCGGCTTCGCGTAGCTGTGAGTGTAGATACTACGATGGGAGGGACGACGTTTCGGTGTCGAGGAATTGTGGACACTACTGCGGTCATTGGAGGATCTGAAACGAGGGGATCACATCAATCCAGCTCATTTCCACCCGAATTAAAAGACGATTTTTGGCTCGCTGCGTCAGCGGTGGACATAGGAAAAAATCGATTTTGAGTTTTTTGCATAAAAATGACCATCGACATGTGCTAAGGAAAAGCGAACTACAGTTTTTCTCAATTCTGCCCGGAAGGCATAAATTTGCTTAAATTTGTCTTTTTTGGAATTTTCGACCTGGTGACGTCATAGAAAGAGCAAATCACCCAAAATTTTGCTTGTATACGTTTTCGACCATTGGGAATTCATTTTTTTGAAAATTAATTCTCTCAGATTACTGTAACATAGGCATATTGTAATCCGGTCGATAAAAATCGACCGTAACTCCTTCGTATCAAAAATCCCACAGGATTTTATTTCAGATTCGGAATCAGCATAAAATTCTGCATATTATACACATAATGTGAGGTCATAACTCCAGGGGGGAGATCGCGTAGTATATTGGATTTTGGCAAAAATTACGTTTGAAAGGTCGCGGGTTCGATCCCCGCTTGGTGCAAATATTGAAAACACGGCGGAAATCGCGTTGAATGGACAGCTAAGGGTCTTGTGACATACACTAAGCAATTTCAAACACTAATGCATATCGAATTGCGATTAAAACTGATTTTATATAATTTTTGGAGACTGAATATGCAAAAAATGAAACTGCTTCAAACCGCTTGAAATTGACAACACTTATTCTAGGGTTAATTGTAAGAAACTTTTCCGTTAACTTTTTTTGGTAGATCACCGTAACATGGATTACTGTAACATTAAACCTGATTTGGTTTTTCGTGTACCACATGGCGCATAGAAGTCGGATTGTCGTCATTGTGCTCAGGATGGTTAAGAAAGAGTTTTCTTGTGCACAAAAAAATTTTTATGGCTGTACCGTTTGGAACGGCCGAGTTAATTGACGCACTTTCACCAATTTATTATGACATCAAGACGCGTTGCAATGAAGAGCGAATATTCTTTCATATATAGAAAGTGGATCTTTTCGCTGTCTAAAGCCACTAATTAAAACGATTTAATATTTTATGCAAGAATTTTTAAGAAAATTGCTGTTAATCAGGACACGTTTAACGCTACAGTAATCCATGGTACGGTAATCTACAAAAAAAAGTTAACGGAAAAGTTTCTTACAATTGACCCTAGAATAAGTGTTGTGAATTTCAAGCGGTTTGAAGCAGTTTCATTTTTTGCATATTCAGTCTCCAAAAATTATATAAAATCAGTTTTAATCGCAATTCGATATGCATTAGTGTTGAAAATTGCTTAGTGTATGTCACAAGACCCTTAGCTGTCCATTCAACGCGATTTCCGCCGTGTTTTCAATATTTGCACCAAGCGGGGATCGAACCCGCGACCTTTCAAACGTAATTTTTGCCAAAATCCAATATACTACGCGATCTCCCCCCTGGAGTTATGACCTCACATTATGTGTATAATATGCAGAATTTTATGCTGATTCCGAATCTGAAATAAAATCCTGTGGGATTTTTGATACGAAGGAGTTACGGTCGATTTTTATCGACCGGATTACAATATGCCTATGTTACAGTAATCTGAGAGAATTAATTTTCAAAAAAATGAATTCCCAATGGTCGAAAACGTACACAAGCAAAATTTTGGGTGATTTGCTCTTTCTATGACGTCACCAGGTCGAAAATTCCAAAAAAGACAAATTTAAGCAAATTTATGCCTTCCGGGCAGAATTGAGAAAAACTGTAGTTCGCTTTTCCTTAGCACATGTCGACGGTCATTTTTATGCAAAAAACTCAAAATCGATTTTTTCCTATGTCCCGGGTCCATTACGGGCTGACGCAGCGAGCCAAAAATCGTCTTTTAATTGCTTTGTCTCGAAAAGAAAGAAGAAAGACAAGAAAATGGTTTTTATCGGATTGTGGCATTTCGTCTTGAACGAATCACCAAAAAGGGGCGGGAAATTTTTTCTTCTATTTTGGATTGACGTGGGGATAAGTGTAATATGAATAAATGAGGAGTGTTAAAAGTTGGTATTAAGAGACTACTTTCTTCACAAGCTTACTCATTCTCGGAGGATTGGCTATGCAGCGGTGGGGTGCATGCCAAAAATTGCCGGTTGAACTGAAATCGTAACACATTACTGATAAAACTGTAAACCGAAAAATGTTTGAATCATTCTTTGACCCACCGCAAGGTTGTTGCTTTCGGTAATGGACTTTACACTCGAAGTCTTTGTACTTTTTGACGCCAACGACATTCCTTCCATGTTTAGGAGACGGTTTTGGGCACGTTCAAGGCGCTGAAAAGACATGTCTTTTTTTGATCAAGCAGTTGTACACCTCACCTTTTCTCTCATTGCAGCTTCGTGCATCAACGAACAGTACGTAAAGTACACTCGCTTTCGGTATCTCCATCGGGAATTGTATAGGGCCAACCTAATTTTTTTTTTATTTTTTAAGATTTTCTTTTCCTTACTTGAACTTCCGATTGTCATTCAAAAAGTTGAAAACGGGAACTGTCATCATCCTCAAATACAACTGAGCGAATAAAAATGCCAAAGAGCCAAAAGCGACCAGTCGAATCAACGGCGGATTCCTTTGAGCGTAAACTTTTTCTTCATCAAATCCACCAAAGTCCGCGGCCAAAGTGAAGGCCGAATTTACAAGTAAAAATACGCAAGTAATGTATTGGAAAAGTAGTTGAATTCGAAGCAAACGGGCGTTACGGCGGACCACCGAAATTACAAATAACACCTTAAAGTTACAATTGTAAAAATGTAAGAAAAATATATTTATAAAAGTAATTTTTTAATACTTTTTCGTAAAAAATCATCTTTTTTCCAGAATTAGGATATGAAATTGATTACTAGCAATTCTCAGTTGTATAACTCACCTTAAAACAGAAGAATATTGCAATTTGTGAGAGGGTAATGAACAAAATCAACGACGGAACAAAGGATTCTTCCTCATTGTCCGGCAAAAAGAGAGCGAAATGGATGAGATTGAGGAGCAGGCAGAACAGACCGAACAAACACTCGATCCCGCACACGATCAGGGCCCTAAAAATGCAAATTAAAACAAGTTTTGTTTAATTTTTAGATTTTGAAAATTTGCAAAAAATTATTCTTATATTTTGATGAAACCAGGCACCAAATTTGGATTTTTCCGTGGTTTCTTTCAGCTGCAAATCTCGACTGCTCTTGCAAGTTGAGAGCTACAATTTTGCGATCCACCTCAGTGATTACTGTATTTTATTTTTCGATTCCGACACCCTTCTATTTGACTATTTGACTTTCAAAAAAGTTTTTTGAATTCCAAAATATACTGCTCCACAAAATGATAGACGCACCCTTTTTTTACCGATTATCTTCCTTATACTAAATGATATCGAAAAATGTTCAACAGATGAAATGTGGCTAATTAACCGAGAAATCATGTCCCATACCGATTTTGGAACAAAATTTTGTCTTGACTGAAATTTTGAAATTTTTTGATTTTTATGCTCCACAAAATGATAGACGCACTTGAATAATTTTTGATTTTTTAAAACAAATTTTGAGTCAAGCTGCTCTTGTCGCACTTCCCCGTGTTCTCTGTAGTGTTAAGAAGGCTATTACATTCATATCCGCCGTACTTAATCAACGCAATGGCCTCATGGGCCATCTGCGACCTTGTACATGAGGTAAGCATTAGTTTTTAAAAAAATGCCGGTTGGGATGTTTTCGTGAGCGAGAAACTAGCTAATGCTATTACATTATGCGGGTGGATTTCATTAATGCAAAAAAAATCAGCTTGCTCAAAGATCTCGCGTATTTTCTTGGCATATCATCTTCAACAAGTAGCTACCGTAATACTCTAGACCCCGAAATACCAAGACGAATATACGAGAATCATAAAATTTGATATGCAAATTCGAACTCAGCATGCCTGAAAACATAATGCTTCAATCATCAGCCGTTACAAAATAAATCGGGTCTGTAAAGTTCGTTCTACAAAAAAGTTCACAAAAGTAGGCCAAAATAGGCTTACTTTTACGCATTTATCTTTGAACTAACTACCTGCGGCAGATAGCACCTTTAAGCAAGCAATAAGTTGCAATTATAGGTTTTTTAGCATGCTGAGTTTGATTTTCTAAGCAAAAAGTTGCCATGGATAGTAATTTTATGTGCTTTTAGGGCCTTTGAAGGTTACTGTAGAAGGTATACGGTAACTTATTGATCGATTAAATGAATTCAAACGAATCGGTGTTGATTTAATTTACAACTTGTAATTACTACAAGTAATCTAAGATGTTTCTTGGCGAAAATAAATCGTTAATCGGGGGGTTTTTTCAAAACTAATGTTTACCTCATGTACAAGGTCGCAGATGGCCCATGAGGCCATTGCGTCGATTAAGTACGGCGGATATGAATGTAATAGCCTTCTTAACACTACAGAGAACACGGGGAAGTGCGACAAGAGCAGCTTGACTCAAAATTTGTTTTAAAAAATCAAAAATTATTCAAGTGCGTCTATCATTTTGTGGAGCCTAAAAATCAAAAAATTTCAAAATTTCAGTCAAGACAAAATTTTGTTCCAAAATCGGTATGGGACATGATTTCTCGGTTAATTAGCCACATTTCATCTGTTGAACATTTTTGGATATCATTTAGTATAAGGAAGATAATCGGTAAAAAAAGGGTGCGTCTATCATTTTGTGGAGCAGTATATTTCGAAATTCTCTTGTTTTTTTTTTTGAAGAACGATATTCACTCCCAGGAGCTCCCAATCGTTCCAATTTCAATTTCCGATCATCTCCTTTTCTGATTACGAAAAATCGACCTAATTTCCAAACGATTTTAAAAAACACCAAAATTTGTAAAAAAATTCTCAGAAATTCCTTTCAAAAATTCCGATTATAAAGTGTAAATGCATTACAAAACTGCCAAACATTCTTACCATGACCTGGTCGCGGGAACAGCGTCACTTCGCCACCAAAATGGCATCATGTATTTGGGGGAGGAGGCGTCAAAGTGCTCGGGACCAACCAATTCTCGGACTTCTAGCGGGGTATTCGGCGGCCAGACAAACTCAATCTCTAAAATACGAAAGGAAAATAAGAGTTTATTGTTGAGATGACACTTGAAATTCATAAATTAGCCTTAGCATTATCCATTAATTAAAATTAATGAATAATTTTGGGGAAAATTGCAAAACCTACCCCGAACATCGCTCATGCTCTGCCATTTGTCCCGAAGTCGCTCACTCAGAGTCCCCATCGCCTGACTCCTCAGGTTTAGCCTGGACTTGAGCCGATCCTTGTGCTCATCAACTTCCTCTCCATTGAAAATAATCGAGCCTTCCTCCAGCTGACCGGCCACTTTTTCATCGTTAAATTCTTTGGGTCCAAACTTTTTTCGTCTGAAATTTTTGTATTTGAGGATAAGCTAGGCCGTGCACTAGGTTTTGATTCAGTTTTTAAGATGTTTTAGACAGTAAAGATCTTGGAATTTCAAATTTCCCGCCAAAAATTTTTAAAAGTCTTCTGTGAAAAAATCAGTGATCAAAAAGATTTCTGGGGACATTTTTTACCCGTATTGTGATTTTTCATTTCCACAATATTGATTTAGAGACTGAAAACTAAAAATATCGGAATTTTCCAATTCAAGTATCATTCCCTCCGATATCCTCCCTAAGGCATTTAGAGTAAAACAGATCAAAAAATCCTCACCGTAGTCCTTTCGGAGACATCAATTGATTGGTCTTCTCATCCAGCACATCCAGATCGTCCTTCACCATAAGGGCGTGGGCCTGCTGCCGAATACTCCGTTTAATTCTGCCAAAGGCAGAGACTTTTCGATCCATGTCATCGAATGAGTCACTCGAATCCCGAACAACGTGCTCTTCGAAGGTATCTCTGCCGAGGGGTTCGGGTTCCCAAAATTGCATCAAAATTCCGTCGCAGCGCTTTTGGACGCGACGACGGTACGAGGCCTCCGGATTTGCTAGATCCGAGCGGAGCTGGCCCTAAAATACGATTTTGAATTTTTAGGAAGAGCTTTGAAAATTTTGGTTACAAAAAATTGTGGAAGGCAAAATAAAAAAAATATCGAAAATTTTGCATGGTGCAGAGCTCAATTTTTTCAAATTTTGAATAGTCTATAGAAGTATGTAGTAAAAATGTCATCAAAATTCGAAAACACCGTCTCTTTTCAAATTAAAAAAACGTAATAAATTTTATTTTCGAAAATAAAAATTTGTTTTTGTAATTAAAATACTGCAAAACAAAACTATATAAAACTAGACAGCGATTACAACCCGTTTACAATTTCAAAACAATTAATCCGGTCGAGACGCTCTGCACGCCCTCAGGTAACAAAGGGAAAGCGGAGTGTCGACGGGAGTTTCAACAGTTCCCTAAACAAATTTGTGCCGCCTCAGCGGACAAGACGGACGAAAACCGACGACTGTTTGTATTTTACAACACCTCACTGCAAAGTGTTTTGGCGCTCTTGAAACTATGACCACGGCAGGGAGGGAGGGTTGGTACGGTCAGAAAGTTTTGGGAAACGGAATTTTTTGAAAAAAAATTATTTTATTGGTAAAATACGGTACATGAAGCGTTTTTATCTGTTTAAATGCCAAAGATTTTTATGAAACAAATTAAACACAAAATTTTTTAAGATAACAGATTTTTTTTATGTTCACTCTTCAGAAACAATCCCGAGCTTTTGGTCTAAAAATTTCAGGAATTCAACATTTTTCAAGGTTCGGAGGAAAAGATTAGAATTTTGATCGTCAAATAGAAGAAGAAAGTCGTTTTTTTCGCGAAAAATATGCCGTGATATTACCAAAAACGTTTTTTTCCTGATGTGAGAGGGTAATGAACAAAAAACAGTTTGGAAAAAGCAGGGTAAAATACGGAATACTTTACAGTGTTTATATGCCCACAAAAAGTGAGCCATAGCCTCTTTTACTACAAAAAATGTCTTATTTACTACAGCGTTTAATTTCCCCGGCGAAAAAAGTAATCTAAAAATCAGTTTTTCGGTGATCAACTACCACCATCGTTGCATGATCAAGTTCCTTTGCAAAATCAGATCAACCCTAAATCCCATTCCTAACTCTCCCAAAACATGGTGTAAATTGGAAAGAGAAATTAGGAGATTCACGACTTTCCACAAAAACCCCCATTTCGTCTTACCTGACGTGCCGTGCTTTCCATGGGCTGGGGCGGAGCCAATTCAGCCTGATTCGTTAGCGAATGCTCTTCTAGAGGCATTCTGAACAGATTTGGAGGTCTGTCTAATGGGTGGTCGAATTAATGGGGAACTTTTGTTGTCCTTGATGAGGAGTTTAGTCGTCGATGATAAGTTTATTTGAAGTCTTTGAGTAGAGGAATTGGGATCATCACTGATTTTTTATTTCTAAAATTGTGGGTGGTTAATAAAATTAAACCCGGTATTGTCTAGGCTGGAGCAGATCGCATCTAAAATACGCGGAGAGTTTTGGTTTGCCGTTAGCCCATTTCACTCAAAAGATTTTTTTCTGGTTTCAGAAGTTATATCAGTCTGTCGGAAAAATAACGGCGGATCGTCGCAGCAAAATGTCTCGCCTCGCCGCTATCGCGCATCAAATCCCAAGTCGCGGCTTGCAGTCGCGAAGCGATGATGAGCGATTCCGAGGCGCGACGATCCGCCGTTATTTTCCCGACAGACCGATACGTCGCGGCAAAAAGTCCTTGGAATTTTCTGCGGCTCTGAACTGTGCATGAACCCAAAAAAAATTTTTGCACCGTGCATCCAGCCAAAAAAAGATGCATTTGCACAGTGCAATTTTGTTTTTTGCCTTACGTCGCGCGCGATTCCAATTTTTCGCAGCGACAAGTCAATTTTTCGGAGTGCGACGGAGTTTGGGGGCCGTCAAAAATTCGAAAGACTTTTCGCCGCAACTTATCGGAGTACCGGGTTTCTTCAAACTTTGCATTCAAAACCTCCGTGGACCGCAAAGAATTTAAAAAAATGGTGATATTAAATTTTTTACTGAAAAATCAAACTTTCGACAAAATTATAAGCCTTGCTGAATGCAGTTTTTATCTCCGGATTCTGTTAGAGAGTATGAAATTAAAAAAACTGGACAAAGTTGGAAGCGCGGACTAAAATAACCGTATTTACATCTTAGAAGTTGCATTTATATGTAACTGTAGTTTGAGCCAAGTTCCAAGAAGCCCAGAACGTCCCGATTCTGCAGTGTCCCCTGTAATTTTCTTTCGTTTCCTTATTTTGTCGCCCATCCTAAATCACCTACCTGTAAGTCATCTGACCCCAAATTTACACTTAATTTGGACGTAAAAAATCGACACAAAAGAACCAAAAAATCTGGCCTGCCTCCAGATTCTTTTAACAGTAGCCAGAAAAAACCGAAATCTGCAAAAAAAGTGCTTGACAAGTCAGCTAAAAAAGGTTAAATTATTCAGCAACGACTTTACTAAACAAAAACAAAAGTTAACGCTGAGAGAAAAAACATCGCTAAACACCCTGAGGCGGGTGATCGGCATTTAATTTTCCGGTGAAACTTTCAATTAACTCGAAATTAACCGTTCAAAAATACTGTCTCTTCTCGTTTTAGAGAGTTAAAGAATATTCAAGGGAAGGGTATTTTAGAGAGTATTCCCACAGAAGCGGAGAAATTTAAAGATCGAGAGGATTCAGGAGGTTTCCGAGAAAAAAATCGGCTTTAATGGCGATGGAAATGTGTGCTAATCGAATTAAAATGGAATAGGAAAACAGCAAGGTATCCAAAAATGTTAAAATTATCTTTTTTTTTTGTTTCTTAAAGTATCGTATTTCTTGCATATCAAGTTGGAACTTAATCAATGATCGGCAGCCTTGGTTTGACCCAAATTGTGACTGTTAAGAATAAATTTGAAGCACTTTTCCGACATGTTTTTGTTGTAAATCGAGGGGAGCCATTGTTATGGTTGGTTGATGATCGTCTAGCAATCAGGAAGAGAAGTCGGCTGACGAAATACGCTTGTGGTGGCTGAAGTGAAAAAATTGTAGAAGGTAACAAAATTTACAGAGTAATTGTTTTGCAAAATTGTCATGCGCAAAAATTTTGCTAGATAGCCTTGATCGTGACAGCCGAATTTCGGCAGCATTTTACACATGGATGTTTATAAAGAAAATAGTTATCTGAAAGTCGTAGATCACTGTCACTGTCGGGATTATTTTTTTCCGAGAGACAATTCAAAATGAGGAGTGACGGAACAACGGGGAAAACGTTTTCGCCGATAACTTTTTCACTTCTGCGTGGAAGATGTCGATTTTTCGCAGAAATATTTTGTCCCCAAAAAGTCATTGATGACAAAAATTTTACATCGAAAATGACACGGTAACTTTGTTTTTTGGATCAAAAGATAGATCTCAGCGCACTCTGAAAAAGGTGAGTAAACAATTTACCATGGCTATTACAAGCCCGGCTCTTGGGGTAAGCCCCAAAATTCTGTACGTTGTTGTGTAATATTTTTCAACCAATTTAAAGGTTAAAGTTTTTTTGTCATCTGAAAGTTTGTTTTGCAGCGGTCTTGTTTCTCCCAAATTTGAAAATCTCCGATTTTTTGGACTCTGCAGAAAGTTTCCTTGAACAAACGTGCGATTCGTTTTTTTACAACGACCTCAATGGTACAGTAATTTTCCTCCCACCTCGTTTTTGACAAGTAAAAAACGAAGCGATTTTAAACCTTTTCTTATTTTAAACACAAATTCTCAATGCATACGAAGTCTGTGTTTTCCAGACGAGCTCCTATCTGACATTCAACCATGGTGTATTTTTCTTGTTGAAAAAATTTGAAATTAAACAAAAATAAGAATAAAAAAACAATTAAAATTTTTTTTCCTGTATGCATAGTATGTATAATACGAGACCGACCTTGACAGCGTTCTCTGTGTGTGCAATAACTTCCTCAAAGTGACGTGGCCCGGAGGTGTCAACGGAGAAACAATGAAATCAGCCCACCGAGCAAATTGAAAAAAAAACAAAAAAACACAAAGCGTTTATAAGCCGCACAGATCTTTGAACATACTGAAAGCATTAAATTTGTGCTTTATATTTGGCAGAGGATACTAGCCATTATTCTGTAAGGCGGCAGCCCAATCTCCGCACAAAGAAACCGGCGGAAACAGCTCGTATTTTTTGCATTTATTGTGCACATTTGGACGTCAGTTCTGTGAGGTTTTCTTTGGTCTAAAAATCTTGTCCATACAGTTCAAAATTTTTCGATTGTCCTTGTTTTTTGCTACATTTTCACTGCTAACCGAGTATATGGTAAATATCAGAGTCAGTGATCTGGAAATTAATCAAAGTTAGTCTGTCTAGAACGGGTTAACGATACGGTACAAACGTCAGAAAATACTCAGAAAATGTGGCAGTTTCCGATGAGATCATCTACCCGATATAGAATTGTTACGCAACGACTCAGACATTGTTCAAATTAGCAAAAATGTCAAAGAGAAATCAACCAAGTTTATATCTGCCATCAAAAAGTGTCGCCGATACTTCGAGGGTGTACAGGCTTTAGAGGGAGGGCGTCGCGACACTTGCGGGCAACCACTTTGCGGGCAGCCGACATTCTTTGATTAGAATTACGATTTCTCTCCCATAATCTACGTAGTACGATAGAAATTTTACATTAACAACTCCTTGGTACTGATATATGTATAAGTACACGAATCTATTAAATTCATCCACTGCTTTCAAAGTTATGGGAGTTTGTTTTCAAAAAATGGTAAAAAATGCCTGGATGAGCTTATGATAACTATTCAAGCCACTTATACACCTGGAAACTTAATCCGCAACATCTAATCGTCAAGCCGATAGTTTGAATTTCCAGTTGTAAGCAAATTTTGGCTGACTTCAGAACATGTCCGCAGAATCTCCGTGGTTTTTCAAGTTGCCCTCAAAGTGGCTGCCCGCAAGTGTGGTTCCGCCAGAGGGAGGAACGTTTCTGTAATATCTTTTGGATCAAATGCTTCTCCAAGCCTTGATAAGTCTCTATGGCACTGTTTGACATCAATCCAGGATCTCTCGAGTGCAAGTAGATCTATGTTTCTGCCTGCTCTGGCACAAACATGCAAGCCGTTCTCCGAAGCAGCCTTTTTTGTACAGTTTTCTTAATTTTCTTAATACATATTAGCCCTCATTTACTCCCTCATATTTCAAAATAATCTTTCAAATCTCCCTGTTGTGATTTCTGATCCCAAATCTGTCCTTTTTCACGAGATATGATCCATATTTACATCAAAACACCTGCTTTTTTTACTGTTGAACTCTATTGTTTTTGGGTTGATCTTGTCGGAATGAGCTCTCAATGGAGCAAATGATCACCATCGATGTGTAATTTCGATAAATCGTTGGAATAAAAATAAAAGTAACTTACTCCCTTCGCCACTTTTTTTTGTATTTCCTGTTTTACAAACACAAATCCTAAGCTTCCGCCTAATTAATACCCTGAAGGCATTTTTAGAGAGTAATCCCATCTTCTTGGGACTGGCTTAAAACTTGATCATCCTCGAAATTGTTATTCTTCCAGTCGAAGTCAAGATTTGTCCCACCGGTAACGCGATGCCGCCGCAACATGCGGAACTCCCCGACAAGAACGTTGTCCTCCATGAGAATGTGGTTGGAAGGATTATAGAGGATGGTAGGTGCGATATATATATTTATAATACAGTTTTTGGGCGTAAACTTTTTTATTTTACTTTGACTTCATATCGGAGACAATATTTACAATTAGTTTGACTAGACTGTTTTTATGCTTTTAGATGGCGAAAGCGAGACTTTCAGAAGTAAAAATAAGTTGGGTTGGTAGGAAAAAAAATGTCTGTAAATCAAGGCCCGGATTTTGGCTAAATTTGACACAGATTTAGGCGAGTGTTTACAAGTCATATGCAAGATTACTATATATTTACCATACTTGATTTAATTTGGATCTTACCTTATGTTAGTTAGAAAAACGTTCTTGGTCTGCTGATAAAAGAAATTATTTTTACAGTTTCTCTCTTGACCGGCAAAGTAAATTGGGACAATGTAATCACTGTGCATTCCTTTTTCATTTTCATCGGTGCAGTTCCCATTTTTTGTCGCTGCAATTTCCCGTTATATGGCGATAGATGAAAACGCACTGTGCGAAAATTGTACGAACTTCTGAGCGCGCGTAGCCATGGAACTTTTAGCGTCATTAGTCTAGACGTCGTCGAAAGAGTTTATTGCAGTGTTTGTCGCAACCAAGGATTATAATTTTAACTGTCGGGAATCTGGTCGATAGTTCCCAGCGCCCTCAAAAGGCTCAGCTTATTTTGGGATATAAACTCACCTTTGTCACCGCGATAGACAAGACTTAATCTCAAGCTGGATAAGCCTTTGCCCTAGAGTTTTGGTTTAAAGGTTCTAGTTTCGTTTCATCATTTTCCGAGCATGTTTATGTAATCACTGGATATGTATGAACGCGATATAAACGCTGCAAAAGCATTCTCCTTATGATCAGCGTCTTTATGAAAGCTTTGTTATAAGTGAGTGTTTTATGGCTCCATTGAGTGAGGAAGACGCCATTTTGAATCAGCTTTTGGGAAGTAGGTAAAGCAAGTTTATGGGTAAAAGTTTTCTTTGACCACTTTCTCAGCTTCCAAATTTTGCTTCAGTAACTGTTACGTGGCCTAGACGGATGTAGTGTGCAAAATTCAAAGAATTTTTTTGAAAACTTTGTTTATTTAAAGGCCTGCACGATAACCCTTACTTAACCATAAGAACACACCCCGGATTAGCACTCTTCAAGCTTTAAAATAAAAATTTAACTTCCAAAACGGAACTGATAACGCCTTCACAAAAGTCCAAACATCTCCACAACTTGTCTCCTACATTTAATCTCAATGTCTTTAGACACTTTGGTCGACTACAATGTAGAGATCGAAGACATCCGTCCTCATCCCTTGAGTGGATCGCAGATGTCATTCTTCGAGGACGATGACATTGTTCTGGGCGACACGGACACCTTGAAACTGAATATGGGAATGGCGGCGAAATGGAACTCAGCGGAATATCAGGCAGACGTCTATGCTGGGAATCGGATCGCTTATTACAAGCTGAATGAGGAGATTGGGGACGGGAAGTTCAGCAGGGTCAAGGTTGGAGAGCACTCCATTACTGAAGGTGAGGAAATTTTCAAAACTTTGCGAAGGAAACATGATTTTTGCGCACTGTGCAGTTTTTTTTTGAATTATGTTTTGCACTGTGCAACTCAAAATTTTTACTAGACACCAAAAAAATAAAAAATCCCGATGATTTTTTTAATTGCTTATCCATAACATTCAGACAAAGTCGCCGTAAAAATCGTGGAGAAAGCCAGAATAGAACAACGCCGTCATCATGTTTTCAAACGAGAAATCCGAATGCTCGACTCATGCCATCATCCCAATATCTGCCGTCTTTTGGAGGTAAATTTCCGGTCTTAACTTTAAGGACATTTCTTTTTTGATCTTCTTATCCGTTCCGCCAAATCCGTTAATGAAATAACTAAAATAATGTCATTCTGGGATAGTAGGATTTTCCGGAACCAAATTTTTTGCTAAATTTGTTATTTTCAGTACATTGACACGTACAATCAACTCTATATTATCATGGAGTTGGCTCGCGGACAAAACTTGCAGCGATTTGTGAATCATTCAGGACCCCTGAAAGAGCTGTTAGTAAGGAAACTTTTTATTCAAGTGGTCTCGGCAGTGCATCATTTGGTAAGTTCCGGGAGTCGTCTAGGTCGATTTTCTTTTTGTTTTGCATACTTACTCTCTATAGGTTGCAGATCAATTCCTGAAAATTTCATTTCTTCCATTGCAAGCGCTATCGAAGAATGAAAAATTCGATTTTTTTCAAAAATTCCTGATTTCAGCACTCCAAAAACATCGCCCATCGTGACATCAAGGCCGACAACATCGTGATCGACCCTCAGACCGAGAGAATCAAGCTCGTTGACTTTGGATTTGCCTGTTTTTCGGACGACGACACCTTTTCCACCACCTTCTGCGGCTCCCCTCCTTATGCAGCGCCCGAGCTTTTCTCCAGCCGAAAATATCGCGCAAAACCCGTCGATATTTGGGCTTTGGGATGTCTGTTCTACTTTATGTACTGTGGTACGATGCCGTTTGCCGGAAGGTCGATGTTTGAGCTGAAGGCGGCGATACGGTATGGAAAGTATGTGGTGCCGAGAAATGCTACCGTTTATGTGAAGAGACTGCTAAAGGGAACTCTGAATTTGAATCCGATGGACAGATTTACGATTCAGAGGGTTATGGTACGTCTTCGAATCACTTTTGGGAAATTTTATTGATTTTTGAGAAAATTCTTTTTTTTTTTTGGTAAAGCTAAAAACGTTGAAAATATCAATGTTTCAAACCCAAATTTTGAGATTATATGTCATAAAAAGGCCATAAACAGTCCTCTAGTAGCTTGTAGCACCTTATAATGGAACTTTTGGTCCCACCACGAATTCCCTGAGAATCAGGGATAGCTCCATAAAGTTGCCTAATCTTGATTTCTGTGATCTCCGCCATAGTCATGGATATTTTGATACAGTAGGTCCAAGAATTACCTTGTTTTCCAAGCTTAATCTGCAGGCTTAAAGCCGGACCTTGTTATCATACAGAAGACCTCCCACAGACTAATCCTATCATTATACTTGTTGACAATCTTTTGCGAATTTTTGACAGTTTCGAAATGCATGAAGGATTCGGAATCTCATCCCTTATAAAAATTCCCAATAAGCTTTGGATAAAGGAAGGCTTAGGATCAATAAATTGGTAATCCGCTGCAAAAATAGCCTTAGGCGGACTTGAAACTTGAATAGAAAAACGGAGCAGGCGTTGACTAATAATCTTCCAAGAGATTTTCAATTCAATTGAAGTTGGGAGATTGAAAAAACAGCTTAGAATCAAAAAAATGTAGTCTAAATCATGGAGATTTTGAATAAACTTTCGTATTTCGGCAATAGCATTAGGTACTGTCAAAAAATTGAAAATATAGGCTCCCCACAGAATTCCCCAAACAATACACGACTTTTTTTAGAACTGCAGTTGGCTCTCGCACGCGAATTATCCTTCGGATTCCCTAGAATTATCCGGAGATCGTCAGCATCCAGATATGGCCGTTCAGAAGATGGTCTACCGCACATTCAATCACTTGCAATCTCAATACAACGTCAGTTTGCTGGATTTGCAGGCTGCATTAAGCAGAGGAGTCAGAGATCCCTTGACCGGACTTTATCGCCTGACTTTCATGGGGCTGATGACTAAAGATGATGATGTTGTGAGGGAAAATAGTGTAAGTCTCAGGTCATTTCTAGCTCAAAAATTAAATTACAGTGTTCCATTGAAACTTTATAGGCCATATTTTACAATTTCAGTTCATTTTTGGGGATAAAATTATATTATCCATCAAAAAAAAAAATAAAAAAATATTGTTTTTTTCACAGCTTTTACCCATCTTTTTCGGAAACAGTCCCTGCAGAGCCTTCAAATATCCGTAAAAAATTGTTTCAACTTTTCTAAACTACCCATTTTCAGATCGAGTACAAAAAATCGGTACACGATGCAGTGACCAAGATGCGAAATGACGGAAAGAAACGGCCCAAGAAGGCATCCAAAGTCTGCACAATCTTATAAACCCTACAAATTCGGACCTTGATCTCAACTTTCATTCGAAATACTGTGTAAACCCAATGTTCAGTAATTTTCCCTTATCCCCTTCAAATCTCCTACTACAATATCAAATCGTCTAGTACAAAAAAATATTTCCACAAAACTACACGTATTTACTTTATTACATATATACGAAATTTGTTTTCTTATAATACACAATCTGTTGAGTCTGAGGGATTGGCAAAGTTATTTTAGAGTTCGTTTTTCTTCAGGTATTCAACCAACTCTTCGACGTCTTCCTTGGAGCCGAGGAAGATGGGCGATCGTTCATGAATCTTCTTGGGTTGGATATCCAAGATTCTAGTTTTGGAATCTTTCACAGCAAGGCCTCCAGCATGTTCCAGAATATAGGCCATTGGGTTGCATTCGTAGAGAAGACGGAGCTAAAACGGGAATAAAAAATAATTTATGTACCCAATTTCATACCTTAAAATACTCAGTAGGCCCTACACTTTCTTGAAGAATCACTTCTAAGCATTTTAATTTTTACCCCTATTTTGGTCCCAACGAACCAAAAATTTATATCGAAAGGAAGCTCAAAGCTCAGCCAAATTTCAATCCCAGACAAATCCAGTTTCCAAATTGGACCCTCAGAAAATAAATCTTTCAAAATCTCTAATCGCTTCTTTTACATCCCGCATATTTACCAAGATATCACTTACTTTTCCACTTGGAGCATCACTAGTGGCAGGGTACATAAAGATGCCTCCGTAGAGCAAAGTCCGATGGACATCGGCAACCATGGACCCTACGTATCGTTGTCCCATGGCTGACTTCCCATCTTCTGGGAATTTACGGGTCTTAACATATTCCGAAACGCCTGAGGACCATTTCTTTGCGTATCCTTCATTTACCGAGTAAATCTTTCCTTTCTTCGGGCATTTCATGTCCGGATTGGTGAGGACGAACTCTCCCACACTCTGAAACAAAACAATACTCAATATAAACTTCATTCATATCCGCCTTTCACAAACAAACCCCAAAAAATCTATTCATTTTTATATTATCCTTACCGGGTCTAATGTGAAGCCGTTAACTCCGTCTCCAGTGCTCAGTACAACCATCGTAGCCGATCCATAGAGCGCATAGCCAGCGGCGACCATGTTTTCGCCCTTCTGGAGCACATCTGTGAGGTTGAATGGCCCATCGTCGTCAGGTCTTTTGAAAATTCCAAAAATGGTACCAATAGATACTAAACAATCAATGTTGGATGATCCGTCGAGTGGATCAAACGTAACAATGTATTTTCCTTCACGATGAGCGTCCACCATAATAATCTGAAAGTATTTTCATAACATTTGGAAGTCATGTTCAACATAGATGGACCTCACCACAAAAAAATGAAAACGTCTAAACAAGATCTTGCATAAGTTTCCAAACTCAAATTAGATTATGAACATTCAAAATTACATATATTTACCTCATCATTTTCCTCCGATACCATTGCGCACACCGAATACGATGACTTCAACATGTTAATCATGAGCTCATTACTCAAAACATCCAATTTCTTCACATCCTCGCCTTGAACATTGGTGTTTCCAGCTAATCCGTAAAGCTGTGCCAGTCCAGCCTTTCTGACAGCCGTTGAAATCGCTTTTACAGCTGTCAGAAGTGATGACAATAATGCTGTTAGGTCTCCAGATGCGTTTGGATGTTTCCGTTGTTCCTGGAGAACGAAACGCTGGAGGGTCATGGCATCCGTTTCGATTCCATACTTAGATTCGCCGGACATGTTGAACGTCGAGTCTGAAAGAAAGTCGAAAATTATAAATGAAAATTAGACAAAAATTTGTAAAAAACGTGGGAAAATGTAAAATACCGTAGAATAAATGAGCAATTAGATAGAAACAGAGTGTATGGGATATTTCTGCAAATGCCCTAAAGGGAAAATGCACCGTTAAGACGCAAAAAATGGGAAATTTAATTACAAAACGGAACTATTCAAGTTAAATTTTTATTTTCCTGTCAATCTACAACAATATATAAAAATTAGGATTGGTACTTATCCTCTATGGGATGCTTAAATCTATATTCAGTCATAGCCATTCCCTTTCTATTCATGATTAGCAAAGAACAACAAAATTTTCCAAATTTCCCAGTTCCAATGACTAAAACAATATAAAATCTATAAAACATGCCCATTTTTAAACCGACAGACATTTCTACAATCTTTCAATGATCGAAAACGTATTTTACAAACAATTTAATTTAGGAAACCACGTGCTAGCAGTGGGGAAGAGACTGTTTCGTGCGATTTTCCACTTCTTCTTTTATAAACGGGACTGGGAGGTTCTTTCGACCCGAATGACCATAGAATGCGCCCGCAAAGAACAGCCAAACATCACGTATCGGAAGGGCGATCAAGGAACTACCCAGGACTTGGGCCGGCCATGATATCAGGCCATCGGATGTTACTTGGGTTTAGATCTAAAGTATTTTTGAAAGTAGTTTTGATATTGAAAAGAGAGACATCCCTGCCGTCCTAAATATTATAATAAGTTAAAAAAATATTAAATAAAACTGCGAATATTGAAAGTTGTTTTCCCCTACAGTGCAGTCGGCAAATTTTGCTGTAAAAACGTTAAAAAGCCAGTTGTAAATTAAACTATGATCCCAAAATATTCATAGCAGACACCTCAAGTTTCACAATCCTCATGTCAGACACCCAGTTTTTTAAACTTTGCTCTCCCTTTCTCAACCAACCCAAAGCTAATAAAGTCACCGAGTTTATCAACGCTTCCCCGTTGATATTATCAGCTCTCTTTTTTCAGAAACAAAATAAACAAGGTTGGGGGTCAAAGAACAACATTCGCGAAGGACCCGGCATTGGTTTGGAAAAAATATCCCAAGTTGCACTTTTTTGATAAGAAACACCACGAGACAGATGGAACAAACTACTTTCAACTTAAAAACATGTAAAAATACTCCTAACGAAATGAGAACCGTATTTTACCAAAAAGATTTGACTTCAACAAAAATGCGATAAAATGGGGCCGCAAAAATGTGTCTGACGGATAGTATAAGTTTGATCAAAATTCAGCAAAAAAATCGTTGAAATCATCAAAGACCTTCGAAGAACGTGACTTGAGCGTTCACAACCAAACTTCGAGAGTTTACAATAAAATCACAAACGGTGCAAAAAAATTGAAAAGTAAAAACCGAAAAAATAAAATTGATAAAACCGAAAAAGTAAACATTGCTTACTATGTTTACAAGACAAGACCTTTCCAGACACAAAAACCACAATTTTAACCCCTAAAAGCTAAAACAATATATAACCAAGGTGATTTATATCTGGCGGCAAGCTCAGTATGCCGATGAATTTTTACGCCTACTTAGCAAAAATAATTTTTTCTGGAGCTGAGACCCGCTATTTTCAACCGACTGAATTTCAAACAAAACCTTGAATTGACCTTTCTATGTCTTCCCAAAGTCTTCAAGAATGATTTTCGGGCCGAAATCGCTGAAACTTGGAATTTTTTTTGGCCAAGTAGGCGTAAAAAATCATCGGCATACCGACCTTGCCGCCAGATATAAATCACCTTGGTTATATGAACATCATGGATAATATAATTTGACAACAAAACCCCGTTAGATTCCTCAAGATATAAGTAAAAACGATCAAAATGGGCTCAATAACAACTTGAAGACACAAAAACATTTACACGCCAAATTATTGCCGTCAAAAAATGGTTTTGCGAGCTGCGCCCATCCTTACAAATATTTCGGCAACCATTGTATACGATGCTTATTAAAACCCACTCATTTCCAAAAAGCGTAAAATTAACAACGAAATAAAAGCAGAAGAACAACTGATGTGTTAAGATACAACATTAATATCTTCTTCATCGTCGGTTGGAATCAATTCAAAGGTGAATAGGCTTTTCAGGTTTTCCTTTGTAATTTCTTGGATTTTTTCCCTGAGGCTCTGGCGGTGGCTGCCAGTTCTTCTCGCCGTCGGTGCCTGTAGTTAAAATTTCTGTTGCTGACGTCTCCGAGCACATTCTGAAACCATAAAGCGAACTAAAATTGAATTTTTCCAAAAAAATCCCCGCTGGGCACAAAATTAAATCGAAATTTTCTCAAAATTTAATGTTCCGATTTCGAAAATTTTAACGGATTATGAAAGCCCATACTTCAAAGTATAATATATCCTAAAATGAAGAAGATCTAAGGCAAAAAAACTACCAATTCCAACTAAACATCAAACTTTTCGTCATTCTGAGATACTGTAATATCCGAAATTTCTTCGTTATCTTTCTGGCTAAGCCTGTGGTCTTGTGTTTGGGATTGCAATAATCTACTCGCAGTTGTGTTGCTGATGTATCCAACCACGTTCTAAAACTATAACATGAATAAAAAGCAATTTTTCCAGTAAAAAATCCCTGCCGGGCAAAAAAATAAATTAGAAGTTTCTCAAAATTTAATGTTCCGATTTCAAAAATTTTGACGGATTATGAAAGCCTACTCTTTAAAGTATAATATATCTTAAAATCAAGAGGATCTAAGGCAAAAAACCTACCAATTCTGACGAATATCACGATTTTGATCACCTTGTGGTAGTGTAATATCGTGATTTTTGAGTTTTTTTTTATCTCGTGCATGAGCTGACTCTATTCCTGTTGTCTTCGTTTCTTGTCCTCTCTGGAATACAGCGATGTCGAAGTTGCAGCGGAGGGTGATTGTGTAAAACCAGTCAATTTCATCTAAATTCAAAAGTCATAAATTTCAGTTTTTGAGAATGAACTCAAGGTAAGATGATGCAATAGCTAAAAATGAGGTACCTATTGAAAGCTGAAGCAATATCCTATAATCCTATAAGGAGAAAACCTGAGCTTTCGTTCCATAAGAAAAGTTACAGATCATCCAAATTGACTTACTTTTGTCCAAGGTTTGAAACAAAGCCCCAAATTATGCCAAAGCAAACATTTATCTGTCTCGTTTGTGTAATTTCTAATTTGTCTGCTTTATTTCTGCATACTTTGTTTATTTATGCATTTACAGAAGCTTGTTCTGCGGTTTTATTACGGTATTTCTGCAGAGGGGAACACTTGATGAAAATGACCGGGGGAAGACTCGACTCGAACCATTTTTTTGACGTTTTGCAATAGAAAGTAATTTGGCGTGCATTTAGAAAACAAAAAACAATGTTTCATTTTTTTTTGATAACACAATCCGTCGTATAAAATGTCGTCAGCAACATACAAAACTTCGACGGCAGACTGGGATTATATTGTTTACGAGAAATTTCTATTTTCTTTAGCCAGAAACATTGTGCATGAGATGAAATTAAAGAGCACTTATCATTCCATTCTTTCGATCCGTCGTGAATAGTGTTTTTTATTGAATATTTTACACTTTCACCTTGAAGATCATAATCAACATCGAATAATTTCAGCTTTTTCGTAACCCAAAAGGCAAAGTTGCTCTAAAAGTGTCAAATATGTTTCGTTTGGTTGTAAGTTACCATTCGGAGATCGTTTTATTGCTTTTAGAACAAGCAGCTTTTGAAGTCGCTGAATGGAGCGTTGAGAGCTGGAGCTGTTTCATCCTCTCCAAGATTCCTTTCTACTTCAACGGCTTTGAAACATGGTGTACTTGGCCCACGATCGGATGTCCCTAACTTCTCTGTAAGTTGCGTCACGGTTTTGGGTCTTTTAGAATGAGTTTTATATTGGACTTGGTATCTGATGTCGCATGTGTAATAAGAGATGTCTAGACAATTTTTTTTGAGTATTGTTTTTAATAAAGTTTCTTTAGGGTACTGCCGTGGTCGACGGAGAATTCAAACAGATTTCTTACACCGACTACGCCGGAAAATGGCTTTTGATTTTCTTCTACCCATTAGATTTCACTTTCGTTTGCCCAACCGAAATCATTGCCTTCAGCGATCGTGTTGATGAGTTCAAGAAGCTCGGATGCGAAGTTGTCGCCTGCTCCTGCGATTCGCAATTCTCTCACTTGGCTTGGGTGAAACAACCCCGCAATGAAGGAGGTCTTGGAGACATGAAGGTAGGTCTTGATGAATAAGATTGTTATTATTTAGATTCCAATCCTTTCCGACTTTACCAAGAAGACAACCAAGTCGTTTGGAATTTTGGAGCCAGATTTGGGAGTTTCCTTCCGAGGACTGTTCATTGTGGACCCCAATGGAAAGATCCGCCATTCGTTGGTTAACGATTTGCCCGTTGGACGAAGTGTGGATGAGGCTTTGAGGACTTTGAAGGCTTTCCAATTTTTTGAAAAGCATGGAGAAGGTATGAACCGTTATAATTTTGATTTTCTTCATAATTGGAAATAAGATGAGACTAAGTTTGTATTATAAATGCCACCTCATTTTAGTATGCCCTGCTGGGTGGGAAGAAGGCGGCGAAACCATCAACACAGCCTCACCAAAGGAGTACTTCAGCAAAATCAACAAGTAAATCCGAGTGTTCGCCCATCTTACCCGAGTAATTATAATTTTTAGGCAAATAAACACATTTTATTTTAAATTATTTTAGACGTAAGAATTAGAAAATAATTTGTCGCAATAGTATGAGCTCACATATATGAGTAACGGAGATTAAATTTTTTGGAATAGTTGCCACAGTTATCGACTTTTCAAAAGTCGAACTTGATTCCTTGAGCCAGCGGCAATGTCTTTCCAAAGTTGATCGTGCAAGTGGACCTTCTCATGTACTGTTTCCACGAATCAGAGCCACTTTCACGGCCACCGCCGGTCTCTTTCTCGCCTCCAAAGGCTCCACCGATTTCAGCGCCGGATGTCGGGATATTCACATTGACAATTCCACAATCAGAACCATGGGGACTGAAAAGAAGTCATGGTGAATATAATTCTTGATCGATCATGAGATCTTGGCGCTATATTATCGGATAAAATTTGGGATAGGGCGATATTAGAGCTCTCTGCTACTAATGGTGAAACTTTTAGATCGCGTTTTGCAGAAACTTTCGAGAATTTTAGTTTTGTATCTCAGCTCCTTAAGGTAAACTTCAAAACCTCAGAACTCATCCTCCGGCTCATTATAAGTATTTCCGTCAAATTTCAATGCAATCCACCTCCTATTCACGGAGATATTATGTTACCCATGTCATCAAATCCACTTACCCAATCCATTTGTGGATATTTCCTGGATCATTGGTAAAGAGACTGGACGATAATCCTTGAGCGGCCTCATTATTCACTTCAATGGCTTCATCCAAGTCCTTAACCTTCAAAACGTAGACAATCGGAGCAAAAGTTTCGGTTAAGACGACTTCAGAATCATGTTTCAGATCGGTGACAATGGTCGGCTGAACATAATTTCCTTCGCCATCCAAAACCTTGCCTCCATAAGCAATTTTTCCTCCTTGTTTCTTAGCTGCTTCGATTGCTTTTTGATAGTTTTCAACAGATTGTTTTCCATGGAGAGGTCCAATTAATGTTTTTGCTTCCAACGGATCTCCGATTCGACTTTCCAGTTGTTTATATGCTTTGACCATCCGAGCGACCACTTCATCATAGACCTTCTCATGCACAATTAGTCGTCGGGTCGTGGTGCATCGTTGGCCAGCCGTTCCGACACATGCGAATACTGTAGCCGGGACTACCATGTCCAAGTCGGCATCGTCCATCACAATAAGGGCATTATTTCCACCGAGCTCAAGGAGGCTCTAAAAAGTCATAGGTAATTTATATACCGTATATTAAATTAGACGTTGGGGCACAGAAGGCCGATTTTTGACCAGAACATATATTGTACTTGATCAAAATCTAATTTTTTTCCTAGCATCATTAAAATTTAAAACCCATAATTCTGAGATTTCACGTGATCATTTTTGCATAAAATAACTCCAACTTAGGCACTAAATAACTCATTTGTTCTCAAAAATATTAGCCATGTGAGTCCCGCAACGAAAACAATTTGGAATCCAAAAATTCCGTCAGTTTTTTTAAGTACTCTTGGAAACTTTTTTAATTCATTTTAGGCCTTATACGCTTCTTAAATCATCATTGCTTTCTAGTTTCAAACATTGGGTCCCGCCACGAAAGCAATTGATTCGAAAACAATCCAGGTTTCGCGTTTAAATCGCTATTACATTGCAATATTTGTGCATTGTCTCTCAATTTCAGACTGCCTGATGTATCCAACTCACCTTTCCGAATCGACTTTGAACCGTTTCTCCGACCAATTTTCCAATCTGAGTACTTCCAGTGAAGGACACCAAGTTCACCCTTTTATCCTTGCTCAACGCCTCTCCTACATCGGCATCTCCACAGATCAGCGTGCAAATTGCCGGATTGAGATTATTCTCGACAAAAACTTGTTCAATCAGCTTGATCATCGCGATAGAAGTCAAAGGCGTGGTGGGGGCCGGCTTCCAAAGTACGGTATCCCCGCATGCCAAGGCCAACGCATTATTCCATCCATAAACGGCGCAGGGGAAGTTGAAAGCCGAAATGACGCCAACAACACCCAAAGGATTCCATTCCTCGAGGAGTTTGTGGTTCGGCCGCTCAGACGGGATGATTTTACCCGCAAACATCCTGGATAAACCAACTCCATAATCACAAATATCCACGTATTCTTGGACTTCACCAACTCCTTCAGGGAGGATCTTTCCCATTTCGAGGGACACCTGAAGATTGATTTTGGCATTATTTTGGAGGAAAATAGATTTTTTATATTATGCATGACCTTCTGTCATCAATTTTTAGAAATGATGCCGATTTGCTTTTAAATGGCAAAAAATAGTTTCAGAATTAAACAAGCCCTTACCAGCTTTCCTAGATTATTAATCTGCGACCGTAATTTATCTCCAATTTGCCGGACAATCTCTCCTCGTTGAGGTGCTGGAAGTGCCGCCCATTCCTTCCAGGCAGCTTTGGTTGCCGAACTAACGGCTTCATAGTCTTTCAAATCGCCAAACTGTACCTTGGCAATCGGCTTGTTGTTTGCTGGGCTGAAAACACGGGATTTTGCGACAAAAATTATACTACTTTAGGTCATCACATGACTTAAAAATTATTTTTCTCATTTCAAAGGCAAAATTATCAGATAAAAAGTGCTGACCTCAACGATTCAACCAGACGACCATTGCCTGTCTTCCATTTCCCATCGAACACTCCAGAATTTACGTCTTTGAGGCCCAAATCCTTTAGAAACGAGTACTTGGGATCTTGGATCAATAATGAGGCCATTCGGAACTGTTGGTGAAACGCTGGACTGGGACGGAGGACTGAGAACATTCGTCTGTAATGGACAAAAAGTCGAAGTTCAGATCGACATGAGAGATAAAAATTATGGGCATTGGAAGGGAGGAGAGTTTTTATCTAATCATTGAGAAAAAGATAGGCGGAGAGGTTGATAGAGATGTCGGAGGGGCATTATAGAGACTATTAAAGACCATCTTAACCTCCGATATGTAAGATTTTAGATCAACGTTTGAGATCTTTTGCAACAGGACGATATTTGTATTATACTATGTAAAATCATTGCCAAATTGGGAAAGTCCCATTTTCAATGCGAATTTCGCCATGCCTACGGAAAATTAGATTCTTAAAATATAGAATCTTCCTTCATAGCCCCTCGTAAAGTCAACTTGCGCAAGCACTATCAAATAAATCATGAATCATATCAAAATACAAGCTTGAAACTACAAAACCATTTATGAAATAAACTTACAATGGGAGTTCCATCATGTTGAGACAAAACACGACCAGATCCTTATCAGCACTTCTTTCTCAAAACAAGAATTGATCAACTAAGCCATGGGGAAAGTTTTGTTTCCCTCGATTTTTGCAAAACCATGTGAACTCTCCTTTTTCCGATAAGAAAAGGCCAAAGGTCGGCGGAAGTGGCATGAATGTGTACTTAAAGAACTTCAAAATATATTAAAACAATACCTACAGTAGTCCTGTAAAACTACAATTTTTTGTGACATTTCGGATAAAATTTATTCACAATCTGCAGAATTCTCGGGCGCGAGGCGAGAATAAATAAATAAAGGGAAAAATATTTTCGCCCAGAATTAAAAATATTTTTCCCCAGAAAAGAGCATTATAGAAAAACTCCTATTTTCTCCCAGAAAAAATATATTTTCTCCCAGAAAGCAAATATTTTTCCCCAGAAAAGAGAATTATGAAAAAAATGCTATTTTCTCCCAGAAAAGAAAATATTTTCTCCCAGAAAGCATAATTTTGTAAAAATAAAGCACGGAATTAGTAAAAATTGATGAATAAGTAACTTTACTAGTAAAATAAATTAAGTAGTAGTGTAAAATAGTATTTGTAGTAAGGTTTTGAGGAAATACTGGGAATAGATGTAATCGACGGTGCTGATTTCGAAAATGATTCTCATTTTTTGTGATTTTTACTTTTTTGTGCTCAAAGAGTGCATTGACGTGTCCATCGACAGCCTTTCTTTGTCGTCTTCTGCGCCGGGAAGAACAATCAGATTTACAATAAGAGAAATTCGTCCTTATACTCATCGGGAAAAAATACATTCAAGAAAAAAACATGAGAGACATTCAGAGATTTCTGCCTTCTGAAAGACAGTGATGTCGAAGACGTAGATACCCTAAAGGTTAATTCAGCACGACAAGTCAATATGTCAGTTATTTCGAATCCAATATTATGCACTTCTCTGGGGCCCATGCATTGTATTTCACATTACTACTTACAATAAAGTTGGAAATCCCACGTTTATCCAATTTTTTTCAGATTTTCAACTTCCAGACGATATTACTTTAGACGACTTCTTAATTGAGTTAAAAAAGAAGTAAAAATTATAATGATTTATACAAAGATATGTATGAATGAATTCTTTAATGGTTTATGATTTGAGGTTCTCTTAATGTAAATCTGAATGTTCTTCCTGGCGCAGAAGGCGACACAGACAGGCTGTCGATGTAAATGCACTCTTTGAGCACAAAAAAGTAAAAATCACAAAAAATGAGAATCATTTTCGAAATCAGCACCGTCGACTACATCTATTTCCAGTACTTCCTCAAAAACTTACTACAAATACTATTTTACACTACTACTTAATTTATTTTACTAGTAAAGTTACTTATTCATAATTTTTTACTAATTCCGTGCTTTATTTTTACAAAATTATGCTTTCTGGGAGAAAATATATTTTTTCTGGGAGAAAATAGGAGTTTTTCTATAATGCTCTTTTCTGGGGAAAAATATTTTTAATTCTGGGAGAAAAATATAGACCCATAAATAAACCTTGAATTTATAAAAAAAGAAAAAACGGTAAACAACATGCAACTTTGTTGATTTGGTTCCTACAACAACCTTTTTTAAACTCCACTTATTTTTGTTTCTTTCAGCTATCTTGCACATGAAGAGATGTTTCTTCAACTTTTTATTGCTGTTTTGATGATGAATTCGGTGGAAAACTGATGCGGTACTTGTAAACAGCTCTGTTTTGTACGAGAGTACATAAGGAGATGTTTCCATGTTATTGCGGAAGTCGCCTTGGGAATCGGAGAAAGGATAGGTTGATAATGTTCTTCTTGATGTTTTGGTTATGAAATAGATGAACCAACATTGTTTTTGTTCAAAAAATATTCAAACGACCGTAATACTTTACTTCATGGTTGTCTTTGGGAGTTTTCGTCTCAGTTTCTGGCTTAAAATCGACCTAAAAATTATTGCTCTAGGAGATTTTGAGATTTCCCTTGAAGAGTGTGGTCTTCCACCATGAAGCTGGGCCCATTTTTTGGACTCAAGATGTTGCCTATTTCATGTTTTTTATTTTTAATTGAATTTGTTTCGTTTTTACCTGAAGCTTCGCGATTTCCCGCTGTCAGCACCCATATTTCCCTATTATAATAAAAGCTTGCAGAATGTCCAAGCTTTTTGACCTGGTTCTCTTCGGAGCCAGTGGATTCACCGGTGAATATGTTTTGGAGGAGTTTGTGAAGTCAGAATATTATCAGAAGTACTCGTTTGCCATCGCTGGAAGAAGCCAACCCCGCTTGGAGAAAACCTTGGAAAAGGTTGGAAAACTTATTGGTGAGTGGGAAATTTTTGATTAAATTTACCCGTTCGAAATTTTAGATCAAGATCTCTCCAAGATTCCCATTCTGATTGCTGATTCGTCCAGCCCAGAGCAATTACAGGCAGTTGCGGAGAAAGCGAGGGTCGTAATCTCAGTGGTTGGTCCTTACGCATTGCATGGGGAAGCTATTGTGAAAGCTTGCGTGGAGGGCAAGGCGTCTTACGTCGACATCTCAGGAGAACCCGCGGTAAGCAAGGATTTTTTATATTCTTCCATTAGACCTGATGGATAGTATAGTTTCCTCATAATTTTAATTTTTTTTCAGTTCCTCGAGAAAGTTCAGCTAAAATACGGAGAGAAAGCAAGACAGAACGGGGTTTACATAGTCGGATCTTGCGGATTCGAGAGTATTCCGTGCGACTTGGGAGTCCAATTCTTGAAGAAAAATTTCCCAGGAACTCTAGCATACGTCGAAACTGTTGGCCAGTTAAATGCAGGACCTCATGTAAGCTGCCCTTGAGCTCTTTGAATGTTTGGTTCAGGGATACACAGTAAATGATGGAAGCTATCAGACCCTTCTGTTGGCATTGGAGAACGGAAAGGTTGATAATCTGGAGGGAATTCGCAAAGAATTGATGCCAGAGAAGTTGAATCGGACTCAATTCAAACCTCCAAAGCGGTGAGAGATTATTTGGGGCCGTTTTGATCTTGGTTTAGACCTTGATTATATTGAAGTACTGTGACGGACCTGATCCAGTGACAAAAAAACGCATGTTGTATCCGGGAAGTATCAAAAAATGTTGCAAAATACCTCCCTAACCAAGTAAAAAACTCCGATTTCAAACGCGCGCCCGCTCTTTTTGTGAGGGAAAAGGCGCCCTTCAAAACGGAGTTTTTTCACTTTAGGAGGGAGGTATTTTGCTAATTTTTTTATACTTCCCGGCTGCAAAATGGTACGTTTTTTTGCCACTGGATCAGGTCCGTCGCTGTAGATAAAGAAGAAATTTTTTTATATTTTTTAATTTCAGAAGCCTTGTTTGGCAAGATAAGAAGATTGGGAGACCTGTGATCCTTTTCCCCGGCACTGATAAATCCGTTGTGGATCGTACTCAATATTATGACGCCACGAAAAAGCAGAGATACCCGGTCTCTATTGAGACCTATTTCTCGGTTCAAAATGTCCTCTGGGCATACTTGATCATCGTCTGGTTCGCAATTTTGAATATCCTCACCAAATTCAGTGTAACCCGCCGAGTCATCAGGAATTATCCATCTCTTGCCAGTTTTGGAGCTTTTGCCAAAAATGGAGGCACCAGGGAACAGGTCAAATCGGTGAGTTTTTGATATTATTTTGAATGAACAATGTTTTTGTGGTTTTATGTTTTCGAAATTTTTTTTTGATTTGAAAATTTATTAAACCGTTCCTTACAAAATTTTAAGAGCACCTTCTCCTACTTTATTCATGGCACCGGTTGGGCCGAATCCGAGCCTCAACCCGACAAAACCCCCACCAAAACTGCTACCGTCCGAGTTGACGGACCGGACTGTGGATATATTGGGACGGCCGGCTGCCTCATCGCCGCAGCCATCACGCTTCTTGAGGACCAAGGAGAGTTGCCCGAGAATGGCGGAGTGTTCACTCCAGGCGCTGCCTTCGAAGAGACCAAAATAATTTCACGTCTTGAACGCTTCAATGTGACCTTTAAAATCGTCGACTGATATGATACATACATATAACACTAATTCTAATAACTTATCATATTTTCAATTTTAGCCAGTTTTTGATAGATTCATTATATAAATCACGGGTTATTTTTAATCCAGTTTTTCTAAAAATATTCGGAAACACTTAGAAACCAATTTACTAAAGCGTGCGATACATGCACTTCCAGTAACAATGCAAAATTGGAGTTTTTGTGATATTTCGTATAAGGTTTATTCGCAGTCTGCAAAGGTGTCGGGCGCGAGGCGAGAGTAAATAAACCTTGAATTCATGGAGGAAAAAAAGATAAACAAGTTGTACAACGTGAGAGTTCGTTGATTTTGGTTTTTCAACTGGTAATGTTTCAATGCGGAAAGAAGGGATGGGATATGAATTTCTAGGTTTATATAATATTATACATGGTTGGAATAACTTTTTTCTTTTAACTTTTTTGCAGGTGTTTCAGTTTTTTTTTTGTTGCTGAGGTCGGTAAGGGCGCTGCCTTTTAGATTTTTTTACATTATCCATATTTGAGATCTAAAAATAAAAAATCGCTCAGACTTTGCACCAATCGTTCAAAAATGATGTAATCTCGACAAAACATTCCCATCCACATAAAAACGCTAAACCTGTGTTAAACCCCACGTATTTTGTGTCCTTCAGCCATCTTACACATGAAGAGATGTTTCTTCAACTCTTTATCGCTGTTTTTGATAGTAAATTGAGTGGAAAACTGATGCTTTACTTGTAAACAGCTTCGTTTTTTTTTGTATATTTCGGTGTTTTTGCGGAAGTCGCCTGGAAAAGAGGAAAATAGAGGTTGGTAATATGGTTTATGATGTTTTCGTTATGAAATAAATGCACAAACCTTATTTTTGTTCATAAAATATTCAAAGGACCGTAATACTTTACTTTATGGCTGTATTTGGAAGTTTTCATCCAGCTTTCTGTTGTAAAATCAACTTATATCAAGAATTTGTTGTTCTAGGAAGTTTTGAGATGCCCTTTTATTCCCCCCATGTTGACTTAAAATGTTGCCTATTTCATTTTTTTATATTTCTTGAAATTGTTTGGTTTTTCCTGAAATTTCGCGATTTTCCTCTGTTAGTACCCATATTTCCCAATTATAATACAGGGTGGGGCATCTTTGTGGCCCGATTTGAATTGGCTATAACTTCTTTAGTTTTTGGCCAAATCTTAAAATTCTTTTTTTCCCTGAATCATCAGCCAACCCCATTTTGTTTGATACCAAATATGTTATACACAGTAAGTGTATATATACAGTTATTGGATTTATTCTTGGAGTTCATTTTTTCGGTCGTTTTTCGGTTGTTTTTTGGGTCTTTCCCGGTGTGTCCGAAAATGGAGTCCGGTGTGCAAGAAAAAGCTTGGTCTGTGGTTTGGTACGGAAAGTACGGTTTGGCGATAAATGTTCAAAGGGAATACCGCATGAAATACGGACGTAATGCCCAACTTCCAGATCGCAAGACAATTCGACGTTCGTGAAATAAGTTCCTTGAGACTGGCAGCGTTAACAGGAAACAAAACAAGCAGGAAAGATGAGTACGAACGGAGCTGAAAATTTAAGGAGTTTTGTCAAAATTCCGAGAAAATCCGCATATGAGTACACGAAGTTTGGCCAGAACCGAGGGAATGCCTTCAGCAAGGACCATTCGACGAACTCTGGAGGTTGATCTTCATTTTTTGTTCTTATTCTCATCGTCGATTTTCGGGATGGGAAATTCCAACGTATTTTTCTTCCGCACCGTAGTCCATTTCCTGACACACCGGGAAAGGCCGAAAAAACAACCGAAAAACGACCGAAAAAATGAACTCCAAGAATAAATCCAATAACTGTAGATATACACTTACTATATATAACATATTTGGTATCAAACAAAATGGGGTTGGCTGATGATTCAGGGAAAAAAAGAATTTTAAGATTTGGCCAAAAACTAAAGAAGTTATAGCCAATTCAAATCGGGCCACAAAGATGCCCCACCCTGTAAAAGCTTGCAGAATGTCCAAGATTTTTGACCTGGTTCTCTTCGGAGCCAGTGGATTCACCGGTGAATATGTTTTGGAGGAGTTTGTGAAGTCAGAATATTATCAGAAGTACTCGTTTGCCATCGCTGGAAGAAGCCAATCCCGCTTGGAGAAAACCTTGGAGAAGGTTGGAAAACTTATTGGTGAGTGAGAACTTTTTAATTACATTTGCCGTTCGAAATTTTAGATCAAGATCTCTCCAAGATTCCCATTCTGATTGCTGATTCGTCCAACCCAGAGCAGTTACAGGCAGTTGCGGAGAAAGCAAAGGTTGTGATCTCTGTTGTCGGTCCGTACAGATTGTATGGGGAACCTCTTGTGAAAGCTTGCGTCGAGGGCAAGGCTTCTTACGTTGATATCTCCGGAGAACCTGCGGTAAGCAGGGATTTTTTAGGTTTTCCATAAGACCTCTTCAATAATAATTTTCTTCATACTTTTAATTTTTTCAGTTCCTCGAGAAGGTCCAGCTGAAATATGGCGATAAGGCGAAGCAGAATGGAGTTTACATTGTTGGATCTTGCGGTTTCGACAGTATCCCGTGTGACTTGGGAGTCCAATTCTTGAAGAAAAATTTCCCAGGAACTTTGGCTTACGTCGAAACTGTTGGCCAATTCAATCCAGGGCCTCATGTAAGTTGGTTAAGAGCTACAAATTAAGAATTTGTTGGTTTAGGGATACACTGCGAACGACGGAACCTATCAAACGATTATATTGGCTTTGGAGAACCAGAAAACGGACAACCTGAAGGGTATTCGCAAAGAATTGATGCCAGAGAAGTTGAATCGGACTTCATTCAGACCCCCAAAGCGGTAAGAGATTATTTGCTGGCGTTTTGATCTTGGTTTAGACCTTGATTATATTGAAGTAGATAAGGAGTATATATTTTTATATTTTTTCATTTCACAAGGAAAGTACTTTTATGGGGGCTCCTACTTTTTGACGGGACATATCTCAAAAAATCAGAAAAAATGTGCTGATCAAGGATATATAAATCTTAGCTGCCCATTTTAGGTTTTTAGGGGTGAAAACTCAATCGGAAGTTGACTTAAAGTCCTATATGAACCCCTTTTCGCCTAATTTTTCACGGGTTTACAATTTTTATTTTGACTTAAAACGATGTTTATTGAGTTTCTAAGACGTAAAAAATCAGTCTTGGCCCAAAAATTTATTTTTCCGACCTTCAACTTCAAAAAAAGTTGGTTCAGCCCAAAAGGGAAATCGAACCCGTGCGGCGTGCTCCCTCTTGATTCCCAGACTACGGCACTAACCACTCGGCCACACCGCTCTCTTCCGAAGGAAGAGACCGACTGCGCTTTTTATCGTTTCGAATGCCTGCGCACGTCAAGAAAAAATAAAACAAAAGCGCTCAAGCAATGAAAAATTCTTGGCATTCTGTTTCGGCGAAAGAATAATTTTTGCTCCAAAGATAGCCTGATTACACGATGAAGATGGGGTAGAATGGGGTTATTGCATACATAAATTTGAAGCTGGGCTCCTGCTTAACCTGAACATATATATTTCATATAAAAAATCGGTCGTCTTCTATCTGTTTGAAGCCTAAACTAACAACGCCTAAAAAATGTTGCGCTTTCGAGGATTTCTCTAAGATTTTCCCTCGCCCCTATTTGAAGTTTCGTGGAAGCATAGTCTGGAACAAGGCGGATTTTTTGAGCCTAAAACGAAAAAAATCAAATGAGCCAGTTTCGAGATAGAAAATCTCTTCATTTTGCGCAATATTTCGCCTTTTCTCTGACCTCGTCCAAAAAAACTGTCATTGAGACGGATTTTTTGGACACTTCCATAAGCGGAAACAGAATGCCAACTTTCGTGTTGAAAGATAACCCTTTGAGCGCAAAATCTTGACGTGCTGCGCCTTTTGTAGGGAAATTAAGCCAGTTTTTGGGCATTTTCACCCCTAAAAACCCAAAATGGGCAGCTAAGATTTATATATCCTTGATCAGCACATTTTTTCTGATTTTTTGAGATATGTCCCGTCAAAAAGTAGGAGCCCCCATAAAAGTACTTTCCTTGTCAGAAGCCTCGTTTGGCAAGATGAAAAAATTGACAGACCCGTTATCCCATTCCTCGGTGCAGATAGAGCCGTCGTCAACCGTACTCAATACTATGACGCGACGAAGAAGCAGAGATATCCCGTGTACATTGAGACCTATTTCTCGGTTCAAAATATCGTCTGGGCATATTTGATCCTTCTCTGGGTCGCTGTTTTGAATGTCCTCACCAAATTCAGTGTTACTCGCCAGTTTCTCAAGGATTATCCATCAATTGCCAGTTTTGGAACTTTTGCCAAGAATGGAGGCACCAGAGAACAATTGAAAACGGTCAGTTTTTGTTTTGATTTTGGATGAAAATTGATGGGAATAGACGGAGAAAAATATCCTCCTCTTCCCGCTATATTAATAGTATCTGAAATTTGATGATTTTCACTTTTTAGAGCACCTTCAGCTACTTTATTCATGGCACCGGTTGGGCCGAATCTGAGCCTCAACCAGACAAAGCCCCAACCAAATCTCTTACCGCCCGAGTTGATGGACCTGACGCCGGATATATTGGAACGGCCGGATGTCTCATCGCCGCGGCCGTCACAATCCTTGAAGACCAGGAAAAATTACCCGAGAATGGCGGAGTTTTTACTCCGGGCGCCGCCTTCGAAGAGACCGGCATTCTTGAACGCCTTGCGCGATTCAATGTGACCTACAAGATCTTGGAATAATATAATCCAATACCCTTCCTAATTAACTTGTCATGTTTTTTGAATTTATAACGACTTTTGATATATTTATTTTATAAATCATGATATAACTAGCTTTTGGATGTGAAAGTTTTTTTTTGAGTCTGATAGAGCTTGACAAAAATGGAGCAGCTAGATTGGCTTTCCTGCCAATCTCGGAAAAAATAAACTCGGCCTTATCTGTGAGATTTTTTAAAGAAAAGCCAAGTATCTTACAATTGCAGCACAAGAATGACAAAAGTAATGATTATTGCCGCCTAAAGCCCTCAAATTTTTAGAGATGTTCATCGAGTCCACCGACTTATCCAAAGAACTCTAACCACCACACATACACAAACAGCCATACACAAGTATACGATTCATCAAAGAACCTATTTTATTTTATGCAGTAATAAAGGAAATACGATGCCCGGATCCGAACTGGCCGGAAATCCTTAGAATCTGTCGATACTGTGACGGCGGTGATGGCGGCGGGCATGGTGCTTGCCTAAAAACAATTCATAAAAATTCGGAAAAATTAATCAAAAATTTCTTGCCGTTCGGTCCGATTTCCAAGAACTCCCCATAACTTACCATGACGGCCATGATGGCTGCGACGAGCGTGGTGTTTGGAGCCATGGTGTCTGCCACGACGATGGCTCAACGCCTCGATGAGTTCCTTCTCATCAAAGGGGTCGCTGCCATGATGACGATGAGCCGCCAACTTGTGGGAATCCCCGCCATGCCCGTGATGGTGACGAGCTGCGACCAGCACAGCGCTGAGGAGAAGGAAGAGCACCAACAGTTTCATCCCTCTTGCACGAATGACAACTTTCGAGGAATTCCGTGACTTTTATAGGAAATGAATAGGAAATTTGCATAAAAATCAATGGATCTTTTGGGTAAAATTTTCGAAAGTAAGTAAAGTTCAAAGTTGAAAGAAAGAAAGTTCAGAAAAGGTCGAACAAATTTTCATAGCTATTATTTTTTTGAAAGTAGAAAGTAAAAAAAAAACAATTCCAAAAAAATGAAAGTAACATGAATTACTAATGTTTCGTTTTTCGTTAATTACTCCAAAACTTTTAAGCAATATATTTATTAGTTGAGTTGCCATGAAAGCGGACAAAAGTTGACCAAAAATTTTTACAATTTTGCACTAAATATTACCTTACAGTAAGCTTGCATTTGAACAGAAAAAATATGTAAATTTTACAAATCTCACAAAGAATTAGAACCAAAATTACAGTAAGCTAGAAACTACAGTATGAGGGGGAAGCGAATTTATATTGGATATGCTTAGTTGGCATCGGGAATGGGATGGATCTCGTCGAGTTGGCGTTGATAGGCGCGGGCTTTGGCTCGTTCTCGGCTCACTTCTTCCTCAAGTTCATCTACTTGACGACGGAGTTGGCGGGACTTGGTGTTGGCGCGTTCGGACTGAAAAATAAGAAGCTTATTGGAAAACTAGAAACATTACGGCCAAAAACTGAACATAAAAAAATGAAAAAATCCTTACCGCCTCCTTGAACTGCTCCACAGCTCTTCTTTCCTCTTCCGTCTGAGCTTGTGCTTCAGCGACTCTCTTTTCCATTCTTCTCAACATTCTGCTTACATTCTGACGTTCTTGACTCTCGGCAGTCAGCTGATCTTGTAACTGCTTAACCTGAGCTTCCAAAGATCCAATTTGAGCGCGAGTCCGGGTTTGAGTCAAGGTTTCTAGTTCAACAACTTGAGAACGGAGCTCCCGATTCTGCCGTTCGAGACTTTGAATTTCGGTCTCCATTTGTTGAACGTTTGTTCTTTCGGCGTTGAGTTCAATTCCGACTTGATCGGCCTGAAATGAAAGGGTTTATAGAGCAAAAAGATCTCTGCTCAGTCTAATGCAAGAACTGGAATCCAGCAGGTTCTTTTCTTACATTTTGTTGGGCCTTTCTGATCTTATCCTGCAGTTCCAGCACTGCCGTTTCTCCCTCTTCAACTTCTTCCTGTAACACGGTAATTCTGTTTTCCAATCGTCTCTTCTCATCCGATGAGATGCCTCCCTTTCCTCTCAACTCCTCCAGTTCATCCCTCTCGGCCTCCAATTTTCGTTTCTGAGCGGCCAAACTCTCGGTCGCTTCTTGAAGTCTAACAACCTCTCCTTCGGCTTGACGCATCCTTCGTTCGGCTTCACGGAAGAGAGCAGCCATCTCTTCTCGTTGCTGTTGTTGTTCATCAACCTTGGCTTGTTGTTCCTTGATGTGTTGTTGGAATTTCTTTAGCTGTTTGCTCATGTCATCCTTTTGTCGGATGTGTTGTTCGAGCTGTTGTTGGAGTTCTAGGACTTGGCTTTCGAGTTGCTTCTTCTGGCCGACAGTTCCGACCTGGAATAGATTATTTGGATGTCTAATTGCGGAAATGGCTAAATCAATGTGAGAAAATTTCCGGAGATTTGAAATTTTGCCATAATAATGATAACAAAAGCTCAATTTTGGTCTAAAATCTCATCAGAGCTCTCTGTAATCCTTTTTTACTGGCCAATGTGGATGCACAGGCCGTAACGCGACCCTACATTCATCAATCCCGCCCTTACCTTGCTTCTCCTTTCTTGTTCAAGTTCCTCTTCCAATTCTCTGACCTGCTTCAACAAGGACCTTCTCTTGTCCTCATCTTCTTGTTCCTTCACCGCCAAAATTCTCTCAAACTCAGCCTTCTGTCCTTGAGACGTCACTTCAATTCTCAATCTAGCATCCTCAGCCAGTTGAACCGCATCTTCCAGCTCTTCAATCTGGGCTCTGAGATCAGCGGCTTCTTGTTCCAATTGACGCTTGCTGCGCTCTAATTCATGTACGCTTTTTCCAACATCATCCTTGGAGGACACCTGAAATTTTGGCTTATTACTGCTCAAAAATCTTCAAGTTTTGATAGTATACTAGACATAAGAATCCAAAGTTGCTTACAGATTCCTCCAGTTCGAGTTGAAGCATTCTCTTGACTCTTTCCGAGTCATCCAGCTGAGATTTGAGTTCTTCAAGTTGATTTTGAAGGCCAAGAAGTTTGGTTTCCCGATCTCTGGCGTCTTGTTCCAGGGCATCTCTTTCGGCAACAACCTTTTGGAGATTGGCTCTCTCCTCAGCGAGTTGTTGATCAAACTTCCTCTGGCGTTTATCGGCGTCTCTGGAGGTTGTACGGACATTCTCCAACTCGATATTGAGATCTTCCACCTGCAAATCAAGTTATCACTCAATTTTATTAGTAATGTGAGCCAATTATTGACACGTAATATCTACAAGATGATCACTAAAAATTTGTGCCACTATCGTCTATTTCTCCTCTAAGTTATCACGTTATATTACCCGTGTCATTAGACCCCTCAAATTACTAAAAATTGTCCCCTATCAAACCGCCTAATTAGCTCATCTACAGTCCCCTAGACGTCCAACGACACTCCTTACCTCTTGTTGGAACTTCTTCTTTGCCCGCTCGGCCCGATCTCTTGCTCCAAGCATGTCTTCGACCTCTTTTTGGACGTTCTCCAGCTCCTTTTGGAATTTCTTTTTCTGTTCTTCCAACTGGACCACCACGACTTCCTCGGATCGCTTCTTCTCTTCATTCAATTGCACCTTCAATGCATGAATATCACCTTCCAATTTTTGTTGGCCTAATTCGAGCTCCTCTTTGGTCTCCAACAAGTTTTGTACCTCCGATTGGAGTTGGCGAACTTGGCTCTGAGCAGCCAATTTTTGACGAGTCTCATCTGCCAAAAGCTCCTGAGCCTCTGTGACTTGACCTTCCAAGGAGTTGATTTTGTGTTGCTGAGAGTTGACGAGCTGCTCGAACTCCTCTCGTTGGCGTTGGGAGACGTCGAACTCGGGTTGGATCTAAAATAAGGTCGATAAAATCTTTGTTTCGGGCTCTGTATTGCTCAAGATATCTTCATGATGACTAAAAGTGGATGAAATTGTGGCTTTCATTTCTCATTTTTTAATTTCGGCCTACTGTAATACCAAGAATGACTAATCACAAAAATCGAGAAAAAATTGATTCTTAATGCTATTTTTGACATTTCCATCCAACAACTGGACGCAACACCCGTTTTTTCCTACAAAAACACCCATAAGTATCGATTTCCCGCCAGTGTTCTTCTCCTTACTCTATTCAGCTGCTCCTGAAGACCAAATATCTGTTGTTCAGCCGTATCCAGCGATGCCCTGAGGTCAAGAATAACCGCTTCGGCTTGTTTTCTTCTCTTCTCGGCCTCACTCTTCTGGGCAGCGATAGTTTCGAGTTCAGCTCGGAGTTCTTCGTGCTCTTGCTCCAAGGTCCCCTTGGACTTGTCAGCCTGTGATTTGAGGCGTTTTTGTTGTTCGATTTGATCGACAAGTTCTTCGACTTGACGCTGATACTTTTGTCGGACCTCGTCGAGCTTCTTTTGGCCTTCCTGGCTGACGGCTTCGATTGTGAGCTGAAATATAAGAATTTCGTTATGTTTTGTACAATTCCATAAAGTTTAATGTCGAAAAATCTCAACATAGACTCAGAAATCAAGTAAATTCTGGCCTTAAATTCCTTTAACCTGCTCTTATGCCCTTTTTACTACAAAATTACAGCCTTTTCTTCTTCAATATTATCCTTATTTTACCTGCAGTTGTCTTAATTCATCATCCTTCTTCCTCTGGATTTCCATGGCCAACTGCGATTTATCCACGGCCTCAACACACTCGGTTTTTAGTGTCTCGTACTCCGAAGCCAACTCCTTTCGTTTCTGCTCTGCTTTGATTCGAAGTTGACGCTCATTTTCCAAATCGTCGCGGATTTCCTCAATCTGAGTTTCATAATCACGAAGTTGCTTCTGGAGATGGGAAATCAGAGCGTTCTCTTCGTCGGATCTAAAGGAAAATCTCGGTTAATCTTACATACAGAATATCCACTTAAAATTATTGACAAAAGAAAGTTCTTTTGTCAAAAAAATCCCGAATTCGTTCAATTCCGACACCTTTTTATATTACACTAGACTATGATCCTACCTGCAGTACAAGCTGCTCAATTCCTCTTGAGCCTTCTGATAGTGCATGTTCAACTCCTCGATCTTATTCCTCTTTTCTTCCAAAAGTTCACGGGTTTCTTGCAGTTCCACGTCAGTTTTTCTCTTCAATTTCTCCAGTTCATGTCTTCCAGCTTTCTCTTTTTCCAACTCTCCCTCTGTCTCTTGACATTGCTGTTCCCACTTGGCTCTGAGTTTGTTGGCATGCTTGGTCTTTTCTTCTTCTTCGACCAGTTGATTTTCCAGTTGATTGGCGCGTTCTTCAAACCATTTTCGCTCTTTTGTCAGCTTGTCATTCGCGTCCTAAAGTAATATTGAAAAATCTCAATATTTCAACAAAAATGGAGTCCAAATCATTACCGGATGAAACTTACAACAAGCTCAGCAATCTGCTCTTCGTTCCTGACTAGACGATCTTCCAGGGTATTCTTGTCCAAATGGGTTTTTTGTCGTTTTCTTTCTTCGGACTCCAGTTGTTCTTCAAGGTCTCGGATATTTTCCTCAAGCTTTTTCAGACGATCCGAGGAGATCGAGGATCTTTGTTCTTCTTCTTCGAGTCTAAAATGACAAGTTCCATGAGAATTTATCAAAGTTTTGACAACGATCTGTGTCAATTTACATTGGACTATTTGACATTTTCATCGTATAAAATATCGCCTAATATCGGGTGCAAATCATAAACTTGTTTTTCCTCACCTAAACTGTAGATCATTAACCATTTCGCTCAATTCTTCGTTCTTGGCATGTAATCTTTGTCGGATCTCATCAATTTCGGCTCTCTCCTCCGTTTCTTGTTGTAACTGATCTTGTAATCTGGTTCTTTCGGCTTGAAGACTCTCCAATCTTTGGTTAACTTCATTCAGCTCGCTTTCATACTTCCCGACCTTTTCTCTGACCACCTTCAGTTCGTCATCTCTCTGCTGAAGGGCCAGTTCTTGATTGGTGACTTGCAAAAGTGGCTTAACTTTGGTAAAAAGCCTCCACCATTCCCAGTTCCTCAACTTCAGCCAAGAATATGCATTTCGTTGGAGGACTCGGATAGCACTGCTCTGTTGGACCCGTTTTTCGTACAATCTTCGGGCCAGGAAGGCTCTGCAGCGGGCTTGGAAATCGATTATCAGTCCGGTAATTTTAATGTCTCGATCTTCCTCCAATTTGGCCAGAACTCCGGCCCGGAAGAAGACCTTGGACATTCCGATTCGATAACTGCTGGGTTCAATCTCCAAGGCATCTAGGATCTTCCTGAAACGTTATCAATTACTTTTCAGTACTGGAATTATATTCTCCATGACTTTTAATATACAGGGTCTTACAAAAAACGTGAAGGAAAGTGGAAGGCTATAACTTCCGGCGGAGGTGGCGCAGAGACTTCGTATTTGAAATATGTACAGGGTGTACCAAATTCGTGGCCCGATTTGAATTGGCTATAACTTCTTTAATTTTGGGCCAAATTTTAAAATTCTTGTTTTCCCTGAATCCTCAGACAACCCCATTTTGTCTGATACCAAATATGTTATACATAGGTAAGTGTCATCTACAGTTATTGGATTTATTCTTGAAGTTCATTTTTTTGGTCGTTTTTCGGTTGTTTTTTCGGCCTTTCCCGGTGTGTCCGAAAATGGAGTACGGTGTGGAAGAAAAATCTTGGTCTGTGGTTTGGTATGGCAAATACGGTTCGCCGATAAATGTTCAAAGGGAATACAGGATGAAATACGGACATAAGGCCCAACCCAGATCGCAAGACATTTCGGCGTTGGTGGAATAAGTTCCTTGAGACTGGCAGCGTTAACAGGAAACAAAAAAAGCAGGAAAGATGGGTACGAACGTAGCTGAAAATGGAAGAAGTTTTGTCAAAATTCCGAGAAAATCCGTATATGAGTACACGAAGTTTGGCCAGAACCGAGGGAATGCCTTCACCAAGGACCATTCGACGAACTCTGGAGGTTGATCTTCACTTTTTGTTCTTATTCTCATCGTCGATTTTCAGGAGGGGAAATTCCACCGTATTTTTCTCCCGCACCGTACTCCATTTTCGGACACACCGGGAAAGACCGGAAAAAAACAAGAAAAAATGAACTCCAAGAATAAATCCAATAACTGTAGATGACACTTACCTATGTATAACATATTTGGTATCAGACAAAATGGGGTTGTCTGGGGATTCTGGGGAAAAAAAAATTTTTTAATTTGGCCCAAAATTAAAGAAGTTATAGCCAATTCAAATCGGGCCACGAATTTGGTACACCCTGTATTTTTAAAAGACATAAGTTTTTGTCTACGAAATAATAAGCTCTTAAAGTGCAAACTGAGGTCGCTACGACCTTCTGAAGTAGAGGCATCTCTACCCCGAAAACCAGGTTTTTTCGGTTGAAAATGATCGAGAAATTTCGGACTTTTTCGGTTGAAAATCACCAGGAAATGTCGGATTTTTTGGGGGTTTCTTGATGTAGCCTTTAAGATAATTTGCAAGTGTTGGCACTTTCCTCCTATTTTTCAACATCACCCATATCGGAACCCCCCAAAAAATCCGACATTTCCTAGTGATTTTCAACCGAAAAAGTCCGAAATTTCTCGATCATTTTCAACCGAAAAAACCTGGTTTTCGGGGTAGAGATGCCTCTACTTCAGAAGGTCGTAGCGACCTCAGTTTGCACTTTATGAGCTTATTATTTCGTAGACAAAAACTTATGTCTTTTAAAAATACATATTTCAAATACGAAGTCTCTGCGCCACCTCCGCTGGAAGTTATAGCCTTCCACTTTCCTTCACGTTTTTTGTAAGACCCTGTAAAACAGTTACAATTTGCTTACTTCACGCTCTCCTTGCCGTCCATAAATCCTCTTGGAATAACTCCTGGGGCCAACAGTTCATAGCGATGACGGAATTCCTGGAATGGAATCCGATTGGGGAATCCTTGACGGCAAATTCTGATTCCTTCCAAAACTCCGTTGCATCGAAGCTGTTCCAAGACCAACAATGGATCAATTTTTCGTGGCTTCTTCTCATGATTGGGGATGATGCAACGGACAAAGTTGGGGGATGTGTTGCGAAGGGTGGACATGAGTTTTTGGAGCTGTTCTTTGTACATTTGGGAGACGGTTCGGAACATTCCCTTTTTAGTTCGGACTCCGCCAAAAGCGGTCTCTGCGACTTCAGTGGCTCCCATTCCAGCGAATTCAGCTGAAAAATAGATATGAGGGTAAGTTATTAAAACATCCCATCGAAATTTACAAAGATTTTTTTGTCATCAACAATACAGTATGCCAATTTCAACCAGAAACCGCTTAAAAAAAATTCAGTTTTGGCCCTTTTCGACCTAAAAATCTAGAAAGTTCTTACAACATACTAATCAAATATTGACCCAACTGTCATCAATATCTTCAAACTTTTCTATTTTTTTCAAGAATCTTTGAGATACCACAAAAATCGGGCATTGCATCCAAAAAGTCCTTAAAAATTTGGCTTACCATCCTTCCAGATTCCTTGGACGAACGGATCTGACGAATTCTGCATCAAAGCCACCACATTCTCATTCAATGGGTCCATATTCTTCATCAACCATTTGTCAGCGCTGTAATCAACCCTTCCCGCGTAATGGACAACAGCAAAATCTGATTTGGATCTCATCTCTGGGATCACAAACTTGGGGTTCTTCTCATGATTCGCAGTCAATTTCTCAACAAAACTTTTGTCAGTGGCCTTCGGAAACAGGCATTGTTCGTCGAGGAGGGCGAGGATTCCCATATGTTTCTCGATGAGGTCGATTGTGGGCTGGAGGTCGAGGCCAAAGTCGATGAATTGCCAATCGATCCCTTCTTTTTGGTATTCTTCTTGTTCGAGGATGAACATAGTATTGTTGAAGAGTTGTTGGAGCTTTTCATTGGTGTAGTTGATACAAATTTGTTCGAAAGAATTCATCTCGAAGATTTCGAAGCCTAAAAATGTCATGGATAATATAAATAGGCCCCGGAAAAGGTCTTAAAAGTGCCGAAGCTGTCTCTTTTTTGTAGCACACCAAGAAAACACCCTAGATTTTAATTCTGCACCCGATTTCCCCCTAACTCACCAGCAATATCAAGGATTCCGATGAAAGAAGTTCCCTGACGCCGAGTTCTGTCCAAACTTTTATTGATTCGCTGCACCAACCACTTGAACATCCGCTCATACGTAGCTTTGGAGATGGCCTCTACCGAGAATTCAGCTTGCTCTTTGTTCTGGGCTTTCTGCACCGTCTCTCGGCCGACTTTAATCTTCGGTTTGAGGAAAGCTTTGCTAAAATCTTGAACGGAAAGTCCAAGAAGATGGCAAACTTTCTGAGCCACTCTATCGTCAGCCAGACATGCCTGATCCGACTTCTTTTCTTGCACGAATTTGATATTGCCGAAGAGCATTACCGAGGAGATAATTCGGAGGATCGCTGAAAAAGATGTTGGCTTAGTCATCATTAGTTGGAATGGCCAATACTCAAGTACTTTTTTTGGTAAAATTAACGATATACTATGTAAAGTGAAGAGAGCGGGTTAAAGAAAAATTGTTTTCGGCCCTTTTTGGAAACGTTTGGAAGAAAAAGAAGGAAAAAAATCAATTTCGAGTACAAATAGTGCACACGGTAGTTCAAAAATTTCTCTAACATTAACACAAATAAATTCAAAAAAAAATGTCTGTAGCATTCCCCTGACAAACTTACAAGTGATCTCCTCATCGCTAAAGCTCATAATCTTCATAGCTTTGATCGTTTCCAGGAATTCCTTGGAATCATCAACGTTCGGGACCGCTACGGCTCCGTTATTCAAGAACGCATAGTTCCCAATGTCCTCCAACAAATAATTCTGCTTCTCTTCTGGGGAAGTTCCTCTCAAAAATTGGTAAAATATATGGAATGACCGCTCATTCGGCGCTTGACGACAACATCTTGATTTTTCGAGTAAATAAAAGTCAATGTTGGCGCCCGAAATGTAGCCGGAGGTGTCGAAATTGATACGAATGAACTTTCCCTGAAGTGAATAGGTGATTAAAATTTTAGTCATCATTAGAAAATAGTCTTAAAGATACCTTCAACGAAAAAAACTTACAAATCTTGATGAATTGTCATTCTTGACGGTCTTGCTGTTTCCAAAGGCTTCCAAAATTGGATTCGCTTGGAGAAGCTGGTTCTCTAATTCACCCTGAAGTAGAATAAAATATAAAATTGTCATCGTTTTGGAAGAAAATCACATAAAAAGCCAATTGAAAGAGATTCTTTGAAAATTCTCATAAGAAAAACTGTAAAAACGTAAAATACGACCAGGTTTGCTGTTCCATTTTTCGAACAAGCCAGATGAAGAACATTTCAAAGTATTTTAGGAAGTAATAAAGAAGTTTCAATCAAGAAAAGTGGAGGAAAACGCAATTTTAGGACATTTCGGACCTCACACACGCAGAAAATTGCTTGAAAGTAGAAGAAAATGCGGATTTACACTCATAACTACTTACGTATTGCAAGGAGGCATCCTCACTCTATAAAAAATCGATGTAAAATTTTATATCGTATAGAAAATAAATCAAAAAATGAGAAGAAAAAATTGATCGGGATTCGAAATTTTTATCAGACATTTCGAGGGAAAAAAATCGAAAATTAGCCTCAACTTACCTTGCTGGGCAAATTACTTCCTTTGGAGCCTCTGTTCATTCCAGCCACATGAGCCAGATATTGAATGACTTTTTTGGTATTTTCCGTTTTCCCGGCGCCAGATTCTCCAGTACACAAGATCGACTGGTCTTCTCTCTCCTGCAGCATCGATCTGTAGGCCACATCAGCGATGGCGAAGATATGGGGAGGTCGCTCATGACGTTTCTTTCCACGGAACGCGTCGATCAGCTGTTCGGAGTAAATTGGAAGACGTTTGTAGGGATTTACAACGACGCAGAAAAGACCGGAGTAGGTCTGAAAGGTTTTATTTTAGTGTTACAAGGCTTCTTAGAGATGGCAAAGGTAGCAGGATGCTTGAAACCTCTTTTTTTTGGCCGAGAACCTACATAAATAAGGTCGGAGTAGTATCTATCCTTCAAATTATGCAGAACTGAGGCTTCGTTGAGGCATGTTAAATCGGCCATGTCTTCTACCTGAAAGAAAAAATCGGATATTATTTAAAAATAAAATTTTCAACCGAAAAATTTCAAAAAATCGTCATGATTCTCTTACCTTATCAAACTTGGGTGGATTCATTTTCTGACAGTCGTCCTTGCTCAACTTCAGCTGCTGACCGGTCTCAACCACCTCCACAAGATACATTTCGTCCTTATCTTCCTTGATATGGGCCGCAACAAAGCCCTCCTTCTCATGCGGTACCCAGACTTGTCTCTTCTGCGCCCATTCCGCTTGCATTGCGGGATCCGCAACTGCTGTCCGTTTTACCATCAAACAATCGAGTCCGGAGGTCGACGCGTCAATTGGCCCATCAGATTGGACCGATTCTCTCTTATGAAGACGATTTTCCACCGATGCCAGAGGCTGTTTTCGAGTTGAAATCGATTCTTGACGAGGAACTCCTCGATTTGCTGCTGATTCCAGACGGGGAGAGCCTCGGCTGGCTACCGACTCTTGCCGGGGAGGACCACGGCCAGATGTGGAGTCCTGACGAGTGCCGCCGAAACGTGCTGCCGCCGCGCTGACTCGCGACATCCCGGTAGATCAAGAGCTAGATCAACAAGGAGAAGATGGGAAAAGCCTTCGAATTCTACCGGTTTTTTTTTCCAAGGACCTCAGCTGAAAATTTGTACAGTAGAATTTTGGTAACAAGTAAAATCACGGTAAAACGAATATTTGATAGGCGATTTCAAAAAACCAAAAAAATATTATGGATGAAAACAATAGCCAAAGAAATCACAAAAAATAAACGGTGCATCTCGGCGAGACAAAAAAATTGGTTTACATCAAATAAAGGCATCAGTAAAATATTAGTGAGGATGTGAAACTTGGGAAAACAGAATCACGTAAAAATATGGAAGAGGCTAAAAAAAATTCAGAATTTTTTGAACAAGATACGAATTAAAAATAAGCTCAACGAAGGGCGAGTCTTTCCAGCTAGCCCACATCGAAATAGTTCGTCTATCTTCTAATAAAAAAATTCTTGCAAAGAAACCTGCAAGAAAAGAGGAGAAACTGCCAAAGTTTACAACTGAATGTTATACAAGGTCCCAAAAGTCGCGAGAACAACATCGCAAAATTCGACAAGTTCCTCAGCAAGAAAAAACAAAAGGGAGACATAATCGGGAGAGAATAAAATAATAAAATATATAAATTGGCAAGTTTACAAGTCGTCTACCCAAAAACTAAACCATCCGCAACATCGAAAAAATAAAAAATCTTTTTCGGGGAAAAACTTTCTCATCGAGGGAAGAGTTGACCCAAATTTATGTCGCGGCCAGGGGTGGCCACCGGGCCGGGCCGGCCCGGCCCGGCGAAGCCCGGCCCGATCGGGCCTAAACGGGCCGGGCCTGACAAATTTTGAAACGGGCCGGGCCGGGCCTGCTTTTTACCGGGCCGGGCCGCGGGCCTGAGCCATTTTCAGGCCCGGCCCGGCCCGGTTTTGTCGAAATGCCAAGCGTTTGGCATTCAATGTTTTCGCGCCGGAAAAATTTTTGGATAGGTTTCTATTTTTAGTATATCAAGTTCTACAATAGTTTACTACTTTATAGTACTTTTTTGCATATATGTTATAATATAAGGTCCAAATTAGAACATATAATACATATAGGATAGTTCTTAGCAGATTTTAGCACACTACAAAGGCGGTAAGATCAAAGGAAAATTTCCAGCTCGCGCCCTAATCGGGCTTTTACCGGGCCGGGCCGGGCCTGATTTCTACCGGGCCGGGCCGGGCCGGGCCTGCAAAATTTTGAACCGGGCCGTGCCGGGCCTGGGATTTTGCCGGGCCGGGCCCCGGGCCTGAAATTTGGAAAAAGAGGCCCGTTTGCCACCCCTGGTCGCGGCCAACTGTCCCTCTGATAAACAAGGGAACAATTGACTCCGAGAAGTGTCTCTCTGCCGCTCTAGAAACATTCCGGATCCAGACTTATGTTCGCGTTTTAAATAAAATTATATGCGTGGCACATCAAAGAATCTCCTTTTTAGGAACTCAATTTCTGACAAGCTAATTGTAAGTAAAGTTTTACAAAGAAGAGACTGTCAGGTTTCTGCCTTTAGCATAACTAATAACTACTATTAAATCCGGGCTCCTGAACGATGATTCCCTTCCAGGCCCCACCAAACTAAGAGGGATTCCTTCAGAGACCCCAAACTAGATGCCCCCGCAACTAGACGCTGCGTTTTCTGTGGGATGAGTCAGTTTTTTCGGCGCAACGCTTCCCTAAAAAATATTTTTTTTTTGAGCTATAGTTGGTTTCGAAAAAATGTCGAATGACAAATTTGTTGGCCACAAAATTCGGATCGCAGGGGATGCAATGAGGAGTGGGGGAAAGTATAATAAAGTGCAAAGAAAGGGGCTGGGAATTGGAGGCGCGTGACGCTGATTTCATCAAGGAGCGCTTGGTGTTACAGTAGCTCTATAACTAGATTTAAACACCATTTTAAAAAACAAACACTCTTTCAACCCCCTAAAGATAATTTCGTCAGGGTAGTTGCCTATCAAAAAAGTGAATTTCAATTTTAAGACCTAAAATCTTGTTCATAGAATTAAAAATTGCATAAGGAAACGTGAGGAAATTCCAATGCTTCGCTCAAAATTCCGAATAAAGCTTATTAAAAACCCACATATCTTCCCAAAAATTTTGCTTATTGCCTTGTGATTACATATTTATGAGGTGAACGGAATTTGAGAAATTGAGAAAAATTGCTATAGGGATGTATGCAATCATTGGTGATGTTACCTAGTACCTATGTAATGTGGTGTGCAAAAAAATAAACGTGTTTCATCACTGGAGTTTCAAAATTTAAAAGGAAAAAGTTTGAATTTGAAAGTTGTAAAATTGCATCAAGGCGATCGATAGACCATAATGAGGTTGTTGATGATTACATGATCCTCATTACAAATTCATAAATTCAATAAATAAACATGTGGGAATTTGTACAAACAGAAACTGACTTGATTTATATTTTGTACCAAATATGTCGACAAAGGCTTTATAATACCGTATTTATTCCTTCTCACCTCTGCTGACTCTAAATAGTACAAAAGAAAGTTATGTTTTGCGTGTTTTAACCTCATTTTGACAGATATAGCCGTTATGTTTGTCTAACAATTATCATTTCAATATAAAAAATACCATACTTTCTTTTGATATCACAATAAATATCATAACGAATAGAAACCCCTAAAAATTTACTAATATTATAACAATCCGCTTACTTCTCAATAAATCTCCCCCTACAACTCTGACCCCTCTTTTCTTCAGCTCCTTGACACCCCGAAACCGCGAATCTTTCTCCAAGAATCCGCTGGACGTTTTGTATTCGAACTTATAACCTTGGAAGGGATTGGAATAAAGGGCGAGTTACTAACAAATAAGGCAATTACTGAGTTTCGGTGCGCGCGAAACTTAAACTCTTTTTTTGGGCTGAACTTTTGGTCGAATTCGCGGTTACAATCTTCGGTTTTCGCGGGTTGACAGCGTGTCAAAAAGTGAGGAGCAACTTCTTTTTTTGGATATTTGTTTGATCAAGGGAAAGATGGATAATATAATTTGTATTTTGCTCTTTCAAATAACTGTATATTTGTTGCGCACAGAGTTCTACCAGATACAGAAAGCGAGTATGACGTAGTTTTTGTAATGAAAATTTCCCAAAAATTCAAAAATTCTGTCTCCCTGGAACCTCAAAATAATCGCCAAGGAATTTCGAAAAGAAAGATCAGTAATCAAAAAGAATGGAAGGTTGCGTTCCCACCACGGGCGTCTTGGAATTGGAAATGGAGGTGAAAATATCCTCAAAACACGCCATAAAAAATGATACCAAAAAAGACATGAACATATTGGGAAATTACAATAAAGTATGACGCAAATGATTTATATGTGACGAGGTGATTTTATGGAGAACATAAAAAAAGCGGTAAATTTAAGGTTTATAATGCAGTCGGGATATCCCATGGGCAACTCGTCAATTATAAAAATTCGTCAAAATCGGAGTAAATTATGATTGGAATTTCGAAAAAATAGTTTAGAATGCGATATTTTACGAAGCTTAGACTACAGACAGTGTTACCATTTTCTGATTTTTTATGCGCATTTTGTTTTTGTCGTGTATTTGAAAGCCCATAAAGCCCAGAATGACCCTGATGACATCTTGGTAAAAAGTTTTGTCAACCCGGTTCATTGAATCAAAAGGTTGTGCGTGGGCTAAAAGAATTTAGCGGGCTGGATACCAAAGCAATTTTTTTGAGACTTTAGTGGGTTGAACGCAAATCTATGGAGGTCCTAGAGATGTAGAGTGGGTCCTACGGAAACCCCAAAATTTTTAATTTTCCAAAAAAGGCTTTAAAATGGAATCATGTCAGTTTTTTTGATCAGTACCAAAATTCATGTAAAAAACAACAGCCACTGTACAGTTTACATTGCAAAATACAGTTCGAAAGCCGTTAATTAGATTGGAAGAGCGATGAAGAACGACGGAACACCACCTTCCAGAGCGCGCGTTTCTCCTCCAACCGATAAAAAGGACGGCTTTAATGTGCAAGATTTGGCGCGCGTTTATTCTCTGATGCCATTTGACTTTGTTTTTGATGACTAATCGGAAGTCACAAGGACTTTGTATGTAGTTTTGAAGCCTAGAATTTTGGCTATACACCGGAATAAAATTTGATAAAGCAATTGCGTTCACAAGGGAATTGTTAGGAGGGCGACGCTCAGGGTTACTCGAGATGCGGCTGCAAAGCGCAAGCTGAAACTTTCAGGCATTCATATGTGGCTAGAACTAATTTTGCATAGATTAGAGACAGTTTTTTAGAAACCTCACACCCTCCAAATTGAGACAATCCTAGCCAATGATAAGGCCAAAAAAATGCTCGAACGTAATAACATCCAAACCAAAAATTCGCTCTGACAGGACGAATTCCGCTGACTAAACCCTCCAACAGAGATTTCTTGGTTGAAAAACGGTGACTCGGCCAGCTCCGGGGCCCAAATGAATCTTCGGCCGATTAGATTTCAATTTACAACAGCCCTGTGTGGAAAACAGATTTTTTAAGAAAAATATTGAAACATAATATCAAAAAGTTGAAGAATTTTTGGATTTTGCATATTTTAGCAAAAATCCCCTGAGGCAAAGTGACTAAAGCAGACGCTTTGAACCAAAAAATTAATTTCTTCCGCGAATTTTCACGCCAAAAGTTCAAAAACCCGGTGAAACGAAAGACGGACCAAGAAAGGGAAAAGATTTGCTCATCCGAACATGAAGAATATAAAAGATCCGAAAACCGTCTCTCTTTTCTGAAGTGCGTTCGCCCGATCTAGTAGGCGCAAAAAAAGGAACTCGGAATATTTAGGAAGAACCAGCTCCGAGGTTCTATGCAAATATCGAAAACATTGGAGAAAAGTTGCTGCAAGTGTGAAAATTGGCATTTTTGCTGTAAGCAATAAACATTTGGGCATTGTCTGTAGTTTTTTTGAGATAAACGATCCATTTTTTTACAAATATTGCAAAATAATTTTTTCAATCCGCAAAGAAAATACCGTAAAAGGGGTTTCTCTGAACGCCTCTCCGCATTCTCTATAGTCTCTTGTCTGAAAAAATCGTTCACTATCTTCCGAAACGTCAAAGAGTCATAGATAATGCTAATCTTAATACTAGGAACTGTGTAAAACTTACAAAAGCACGAGTATACCCGAAAACCCCTGCAAACATTCCTGCCAATTCCCCCCAAAGTCGCATTTAAAAATCCCTATCAACCACTATCCGTCCATTCAATCCTCCAGAACCGGCGAATCGCCCGAAAGAATTAAGAATAACTTATTCCAGGCGCGTACTTTTGCCCTTTTCTTGCGCAGCTCGATCTCTCCATCCCCACCTCTCTAAACCGCTCTAAACTGAAGAACGCGAAAAAAGGGAGTCGCGAATCGAGGACCTACAAAATTGGCGCCATTTCGAATCAAACTGGTGGCGGAAATCACGGAACGAATTATCCCAACTTTCGTATGTTTCGCATGATAAAAAAGGGAGCTATGCAAACGCTTGGAGGTTTCGAAAGTCCATTGGGATTAGGCTGGAAGTAAGAAAAAGGGATTAAAAACAAGAAAACACATAGTTGATGGGTTAGTCATCGGTTGCGTCACAGCGAAGGGATGGAGATTTCTTCGCATTTTTGGGTGTTTAGAGGCATTTGGGGTCGATGGAGAAGGTCATTGGGGATGTTGAGTTAAAGATGAAGTCACTGGCCCAATTTTTCATAAAAAATTGGTTATCAAAGGTCATGGCAAAATTGAGATTTTTAGAAAATTACGGTAGTGCTACACATCTTTATGAAAGGGTAAAAATTTTAATACGCAAGTTTGGGGAGCCTTACATTTGCAACAACCTCATGCTTGGCAACAATGCGCAAAAGCGATGTTTTGGTTGCAAAAACATATTAGGAAATGTAACCAAAATATTCATGAATTCTTTTTGGCAAAAATTTCGAGACAAAAAAATTAAAATTTTTTCGACTATATAGCATTCACGTCTGCACCAAAGCCGTCCCTTTCCAACAACAAACAATTTGTTTATCATCGACGCTGATCCGGACCCCTCCCTATCCTCCAACACCCCGACAGTCTCACACGTCCGACCTTGGATATGACAGATTCGCCTCAAGAATTTATCCGCTCAAAAGGAATCTCCTCTGGCAAAAGATACAATCGCACGGAGACTCTGAGATGATTGACGAACTGTTTCGAGGAGATTATCGCAACACAAATGCCGTGGGAACTGAAGGGCGAGGAACTTTGGACGGTCATTAGGAGAGATTTGAGCGGATTTGTAAGGAAAGGAACGGTTATTTGGACGGTAGAATACATTGAAAATGGGTACCAGAGGCCGTGCCTAAATACAACACACATTAGCAATATACTTTGCAATCCTATTTCACTTTTGATGGATGCGAAGATAGAGTTTTTTTCATGTAAATTTTATAAACTTTGATCTGATATCAGTAATCATATATGTTTTGACATCATCCTGTAAAAAATCAACGATATGTTGATCCGTTAACTCATGTCTTTTATCACACCTGCGCATGTTATTGTTAAAATAACACCGTGGGGTTTAGATTATTCCTACCGTAACCCCCGTTGCCTTTCACAACCTCCCTATATACTCTATGCTCTTTATCCCTTTTCCGAACACAAGCTAGACATGATCTCGCTTTCCAACCTCCCTCTCTTCCCCCTTCCCCATCATCAGGTTCAACTACCTAACGGAGAGTAGGCATTTACCTTGATCACGCTCTCAAATGAACGTAAATCCGAAACAGTTTTCAACAATTTCTCGTTATTTGTTTTAATCATGAAGTTTTTAACAATTTCGTTCTTTACTCTTTTACAATTTTTGCGACCCGACAGTACTACTACACCCGTCAGTAGTGATAAAGTAAGTCAAGTTTGTGCTGTGACAAATATATTTATTTGTATTGTAGTAGAGAGAGATGGGTCAAAATATTTTCTTTAATTTTGATGAAACCTAGGAAAAATTAGAATTGAAATTTCAAAGGCATGTGTGAGATTTGGAAGTGCTTTGCAGAAAAGAGCGATTTTTAGGCAGAATTTGGAGGAAATTTTAACTTTTTTGACGATCTTGAGGATAACGCAGCTCAATGCATAATTTATAAAAGGAAATTCCAAATGTTTACGTCTAAAGCTTGCAGAGATATCGCCAAAGGCGTTCATCCTCATTTTCCATAGTCTTTCGCCCGTAGATTTGTTGAATAAATTGGCCTTTGTTTGAAAGCATTGGCAAAAATGAAAAAAATTATATGCTTGCTCTGTACGACTAACGCAAAATATGAGCCAAATCCAGATGTTCTCTAAGAAAATTGGCCGATATTTTAGTGCTATTTTATGTATACACCAAAAAATTTGTATGTTTTAGTGTCCCTGTGTTGTAAATCCCAATACAAATGGATGCCTGAGGTATGATTCGAGATTCCAAGCCACTTCCATCGAGGAAGCCATCGATTTCTTCGAGGATATGACTTTATTATTCGAGAAAAAGCCTGCGGAAATGACAGTCACTGATGACGATGTAAGTTCAAATGGGACTCGGGGAGGTTTGTAAACATGATACAAAGTGCAAAAAAAGTTTCATAAAACGGGAGAGAAGATCGAGTTAGTGAATTAGCAAGGCCTCTGAATTGAGGTTATAGGGGGCACAGTGAACTCAAGGTTGTTTGATGTGTTAATAAAAACGGAGTTTTTCCTGATTAGCCATATCATTATGCTATGAAATAAAGCCCTAGAATTTGAAAATTTATGGCAAAAATGTGTGACTGAGTGACAGGATCTCCTAGTTTGCAATCTTAGCCATGTCAGACAAATTCTGTAAAAGGCATTGGTGGTCGCTGCTTGCCTTGAGATTGGATTTTTAATAAACCTTTTTTAAATTTGCACGGAGCCGAGTGCCGGAGCTGCATATTTGGCCTCGGCTCCGGCTCTGGGAGCTAAGAGCCGGAGGCGGAGCCGAAATTTTGACCGTGGCAATGTCTGGTTTCAGTACGCAAAATTTAAAAACAAGTCAATGGCAGCTATTTTTCAAAAGCCTCCTATAATATTTAGTATTACATATTTTATAAAATTACACTATTTCTGTCTTTTAGCTCTCCTGCACTTCCAAAGAATGCAAGACTTGTCGTCGAATGATGAACCAGCGTCTTCGGCAAATTGGCTTTTTTGAAGATTTCTATGGCGCCGAAGGCTATAAGAACTTCATTGAGCCAGTCGAACATGACTCGGATGACTTTCTAGGCACTACTTGCAGTCGGTATCGATTTGCCAGAAATAATTCGGATACCGTCGACTACAGTAGTAGGCGTTAGTCTTCTCTGTACAAATTATTATCGAATTTTTAGAAAGCGGCAGCAAGAAGAAAGCCAGAAATGTTGAGGACTTGATTATGAGCAAAAGATTCAGCAGACAAGTTGTTGATCCCGTTAATGCCACGTTGATTGGTAAGCTGAAATGATGACATACGCATGGGGTGATTCTCTTTACTTTTAGGAACCCGTTACAACCTGTCATGCACAACGAAAGGTTCAGCACCAGATGGAAGTTCGGACAGTGGTCTTCTCAGTTTGTGTTCCAAATGCTGGGCGTGGCGGCAGTTGCCAGCAAATTACTTCCCGCAGTTCATAAACGAACTGATTTGTCACGATGGGGACACGGATTGCTTATCTGGTAAGCACAATTGTGAATATCAAGCGTTCATTTTATGAAATTTAGCGGTTATATGTAATATACGCCTCATGCATTTTTTACACCTTGAGACATTACTGCATTTTGACGTATACACTTCTTCCAGTTGTGAAATTATATATGTAAAATTTTTTTTTTAAATTTCAGGCTATGGTATGTGCAACAGCGGCGAAAGATTACTCGAGGTGTTACGGAACGACACTTACAAACTGACTACCGTAACCCTATCCGCCTCCTCCTTTTGCGAATGCCAAGTCAAAGCCGGGTCGGCGATACAGAACCTGGTAACGGGAGAACCCAATAAATAGTTACTTTTTTAAGCTTTAAAATCAAAAATTGTATGTAGAATATACTGTTTAAACCTTACTTAATAACAAGATACTTTTTGAGAATGAATTGTAATACTGTTTATTAAACAAGGCGATTATTATTGAGCTGAGATCAAGACAGGTCGCTGAGATGGCTTGGTTGAGGAATATTAAGTTAGTCGAAAGACTGACAAGAGATTGGAATAAAGATGGAAGCTATAGATAATTAGGTATGTTAAGGCCAAGGCCAAAAAGGTTTTGTCAACATCAGATGCTTGCTTCGTCGAGACGATGAGCCTTCAACGGATGACGCGGCTAATGACCGGCGTTGCTTTGGAGTTTTTGTTGAAGGATTGGTCGGGTTGTTTTGTGCTGTAGATGGGGAATCTGTTGATCGGGAGTGTTGAAGCTAAAAAAATAGCAAAATTAAGATCATTTTTATATGCATAGTGTATAATATGTATGTATGTATTATATTCTCAGAGTATTTTTTTCATGGCCATGCAAAGATTACTAATTCTTTTTAAGCCTCATTGTCACGACGAAATTTCGATACCTTCTGTTTTCAAAATCAGCAAAAATTTTTTGTTTGTTGATGATTTGAGACTTTTTGAAACCAAATTCAGAATTGTGTGATCTACCACTTGACTGTTTTTCCGACTGGAGCACTGTAAAAATTCCACAGCAATTTCTTATCGACGAGGGCTTTTTCATGTTTTTTCCACGAAATTTACTATCATAACATCCTCAACATCCTCCAGGTTCCACTTTCAAAATTCTTTCATTTTTCATTTTGAAACTATGAAAACACTCATAAATTGTCCTCCTCTTCCTTATCCCTCACCCCTTTCCACATTCCCCATCCTCGACTGACATTCACAGGATCAGCCGCTGATATCGGATTCGCAACCACAGCGGGTCAAGGTTAGCTAAGGACTCCCCAAAAACAGGGTAAAAACACCGCCCGAGGGACGAAACTCGTTATTTTAATTAGGATATAAAAGTGGTCAAGGTGTTGCTGCAAAAACACGGAAGGGGAAGGAAGAGTAACCAATGAGGGATAAGGTAATTAAAGCGTTGCGTCATCGCGCAAATCCGAAAGATCTTTGAAGGGAAATTGGGGGATGAGGGATGAGTAGGATGAGGTATGGGATACGAAGGGTTTGACAAAAATACGGTAAATTAAGGGAAATTGCGTTTTGATGAAAAAACATAAAAAAGTCAAAGAAGAGGCAAAATTTATGGTCATAGAAATCTAAAAAAACTGTAATTGTAACGTTTAAAATTACCCCGGATATCCAGGTATGGCCCACAGACAAGCTGCAAAACCCGGAGGCCCCGTTGCAATTACCTTTCTTTATATATTCTAAGATCATCTACAAGACTTAGAAAAATTTAAACTTTTCGTTTAAAAAGCAAATTTACAGCAGTTAAAACATACCGGTAGCATTTTAGGATGCATGAATGCGATTTGCTCTGCATTTATTGGGTTTAGAATCACCGGAATGGCATCTGAATAAGCGAAGATTGAGGACGTTGCCAGTTCAAATGTTGAAAGCAGAGTCGTCCAAAGAATTAGGTTCCTGAAAGATTTCGATTACTTTTCTTTATGTCATCGTTGAATTCAAGGCTTAGAATTGATCTACAAGAAACGTTCTTGGCGTGAAGCGTCTAGATTTCCCAAAGCGTTTGAAAAAGTCCCATTTTGTAGGCTTGAAATATGTCCAAGTTCTATCAAAATCTGACTGTTCATCTCGCCTGTTTAGTATCGCGATTTCTTAGCGTGTTATCCGAGGACTTTTTTCTCAAACAGTTTGCAAAGACCGGATGAATAAGAAGCTCTTCTTCTCAATTATTGAAATATAGAGCAAGGTCGAAGCGAACGGAGATGCGCAATGAATTGAACAAATAAGAATTAGTCCACCCCATTTACCCCCTTCCAGAGAACCACAAAAGTGGCAGAGAAATCAAAAAATAGTCTTGAATCTGCTATGGCTTGTAGCCTAAGGGATTTTAATTGATTACAAAAGTAACTGTTTTGTGGTAAATCAAAATAAACGCAAAAATTGAAAGAAGAAAAGTTCATCAAGTTTAATTTTCTTCAAAACGTCAAGAGCTTTTCGAAAATTCCGTTTTGTACGTATGCTAAAGGTCACTTGACATGCTGTTAAAAAGCGCGCGAGAGCTTCGACGAAAGATTGGAATGGGATTTCCGGGTAGCTGGATGTGCATGAGCTTATTGTAAAATTCATAAAAGTGTTAATTTGAAAAAAAAAATTGAATTAATTAAAATATTTTGGAAAAGTCATCAGAAAATCAAGGTTTCAAGGGAACTTTTTGGCGAATTTTCGAATCCTTAGCAGATTATTAAATATGTGGATCAAGCTCTGGATAGCGTCAAAGATACATTAAAGAGTGCAAAAGGCAGAGGAATCATCTAAAACTTACAATTTTAGCTCCATTTCTTTCCCAAAGTTGGCGGGTTTTAGGGAAATCCTTATTATTAGAGGTAAAACAACAGTCTACGCCGTTAGAATTGTTTCTAGTACTGTAATATCGGTACAGTAACTCAGTAAACAGAGTTCAGATTTAGCTCCTTCCTCAATCGTCAAGCCTCAAAGTAGTCCGCAGCGAGTCTTCAATCAAGGATGAAGGCCTCGAAAAAGGAGGAGTTCACCTTCTTTGCGCGATTAATCGACCGCCTGCTGGACGTTTGGGGGATTTTTGTCGCGACAAAAATGCCTCCGGGCAGTCTCCGCCCCACCGTCTTCCCCTCCGGCGGCTTTTCTCACCCAATTTACTCGAATTAGAGCTAAAAATAAACACTATTGCGTAACTGTAATCAAATTTTTGTTTACTGTGATTTTTGTAATTTTTTAGTTAAAATTGTAAGCTAAATAGTAAAGATACGTCAGGAAAACAGTTAAAAGTAATGGTTAGAAATAGTAAGGAATTCACGGGAAACCAAGACAAGTTCGATTGATCAAAGCAAGTTGAAGTTGATTAAACAAAGGTCAGAAATGTTGGTAGGCTATGAAGGAAGTTCAAGGGAACTTTAAAGAAATAAGAAAGTGAGGTGGTCTAAACTACTAAACTACACTTAAGGTAATGCAAACATAGCAAAATCAAAAATAGAAGAAGTTTTGGACTTATGAGGCGGATCGTAGGGAAGGAGGTCAGAGAAAATCAATACAATTTTATATGGCTTGAGCCGATCAAAAGTGCGTTAGCATCCAGTTGGCCCAGCTAACCGCAGTCCAAATTGTAAGCGTTTTTATATTTTTCTGAGCAAGGCTTTCCTTATACATATCAAAGCCCTTCTCGTAACATTTATATACATTTACTGTAAGTAAAGAAGCCTGGGAAAATTGTAATCCTTTGAGCATCAGTTATTTATATATCTCCATACCTTGAGCTTTGCTGAAGCAGCTAGGATATAAAAACAATAAGGTCTTACAGGGAGACCACAGCATCTGCAACAAATTCTTAGACTTTAACGTTACTCTGGTTATTTGTAGAATAGAATTTAGCCGTTTTTTGCGACTAGCATGACAAGTTGATCTTGTTTATAGTGCTACCTATAGAATCCTTTTTTTGTGGCTCTGCATTTTCCTTGGGAGCTACTGGAAGCCCACAAGGAACGTCATCGATCGCAAATCCCATGCCATTATGTTTTACCTTGCTCAAAGATCATCTAATCCTTGCTCTTCCGGAAGACGGATTCCGGAACGTTCTCGTACGGGAATGTTTTCGCAACCCCTCCCAAATTACGCAATGCATGTCAAGTTCGACACCTAGATCTTCTTCGCGGAAATCCCGTAAAATCCGGGGAAGAACGTGGATTCGCAGGTGAGTAAAGGTCAGGCGACTCTTTCGCAATATTTTACATGATCATTAATGAGCAAGTAATCACGAAATAAATTAAAAATCAAATGAAAAAACTTTACCTATGACTCCATAACAGCATCACGTAAGTCACTGATGTTGTTGAGAATAAGACAGTAAAATTCGTATTCAAATTTATGATGATACGAAATGAAAGTTAACAATAAACAATTGCGACGTAGGAATGCTTTTTTTGCAGTAAAGTTTTTTCGCTAAATTTCACTGCATAACTTTAATGGCTATAAAAATTTAATTGGTTTAGCCATTTTACTATATTGTAAACCAAAGTTCATAAAAAAGTAACGGAGAAACAACCTAATTGATCGAATTATTTGTATACTATTCACAATATCAGTTGACAAAATTTGACATTTTTTTAAAATTTTTGTGTAAATTATGACTTGAACACTTAAAATATGAGGATGTTGTGACTTTATTTTTCTGCTAATGACATTTGGATGTATTACTTTTGCGGAATCTAACATAAAAACCCGCTTTTTGTCTATAAATTTTGCGCTGGGAAATTTTTTTGTGATACCCGTGATTGCGCAATAAATATCATCGCAATTGTTACTTCAAATTGACGTCAGACCTTGCTCTTAATACTCATCAAATTTCATGTATTTTTCTGTAATATTCATCGAACTATAAGCATTCTTTTGGGTTGGATTACATAACTTTTTTGCAACATTTTTCACCTCATTTTCCGTCTGCAATTTTACCCCACATCCTCCGTACAATTAGCTGTTTCCTTCGTTACGCCATCGCCTTCTTCATGGTCAAACAAAAAAGTACGTCCGACTGACCAGCTCCATCATGGGCGACTCAATTCCTCCGTCTTTCCCCGTCGTATAATCGGGCTGAATTCCGCCACTCACGTTCCAATGGGTTGCGCAACACAAAAAACGACAAAAACATAAGGATGAGCAAGGGGATGTGCTTTAAATTTGCAGCGGATCAGGAAGTATTCACGTGAGATACAGGTGGGGCGACAGGATCATATTGTACTGGACATAAACTAAAAAAAAGATTGTCGAAAAACAAAGGATTATCATTTACAGCTTCTGAAAAGAAACTTTACGCTATCCCAACATCTAGCTGATCATAAAAAATCACTTTTTAATTGATTCTTCTCATCAATTTCCTTAAACACTTCCTTCGTATAAAATCTCCTCTCGCGTTCGCACCAACCTCGGGCGCAGTTCGATACTACGATTTGTCTCGCTCTCTTGGTGCCGCTGACGTGTTTGTGCAGTTCGTCTGTCCCGTCGAAAAAATCAACTCTTATTTTTTCGGTTCACGGTCCATCAGTGCGGACTTTGATCAGTGAGTGCCCATTTATGTTTCTTGTGCTTGAACAACCCAATGTTTTCATTTAAATTTCAGAACTTTAGCGTTTTCAAGGTTTACTTCTAGTAGGGAGGGATTTCTGGCTGCCTTTGGGGGAGTTTGGCGGCAAATGTTTACTGTCGTTCCGCGAAAATTATATTATCCTTGAGGAATAGGTAACAAGAATTGAAAACCCCCTAAGAACTCCTTGTTTATTCATCTTGGAGGTCTTTTTGAATAAACTCCGAGCTGACGGACATGTTGAACGTGTTTCCGGACTGCAAGCCCTCGAAACCACGCCCCGTTTCGACGTCTGATTTGGCGCTTTTTCAGCGATGAAAATTTTGGTTGGAGTCAAGAGAGTGGTCGATTATGCTGTCAAGATCCGAGTAAAGCCTGACAAGTCCGGAGTTGTCAAGGATGGTGTGGCCCATTCTATCAATCCTTTCTGCGAGATTGCGTTGGAGGAGGCCGTGCGGCTGAAGGAGGCCAAGAAAGCCAGCGAGGTTGTGGTTGTTTCCATTGGAAATGCCAAGTGTACGGTGAGTAGTTTACGATTTTTGTTGTTTCTTAGGTTTTTAAAAGGGCGTAAGAGATGTGATTTATTATTTTTTTTGGGTTAGAACCCTGTATTGACCCTTTCATCTGCGGATATTCCCAATTTTTCTTTTGGAGCAAGTGTAAGATCGAATTTTCGATGTAATGCGCAGAATTCCAATCTAAAATGTTGAAAAATGTTTCCGTATGATAGCTTGTCTTTTATATCTTCTATTTTTATAGGAGAACATTCGGACTGCTTTGGCCAAAGGAGCAGACAAAGCAATTCATGTTGAAGTAGATGACAAGACCGCCGAGAAGCTAGAACCTTTCCATGTTGCCAAATCTATTGCTGAATTAGTCAAGAGGGACAAGTATGATGCTGTCTTCCTCGGCAAACAAGCCATTGATGATGATGCCAACCAAACTGGCCAACTTTTGGCTGGTTTCCTCGATTGGCCTCAAGCCACGTTTGCTTCAAAGGTCGAACATGCCGATGGAAAGTTGACTGTTACCCGTGAGGTTGATGGTGGTCTTCAAACAGTGAAAGTGAAGTTGCCAGCTGTTGTAACGGCCGATCTCCGTCTCAACGAACCTCGCTATGCCACTTTGCCCAATATTATGAAGGCCAAAAAGAAGCCGTTGGAAAAAATTACCCCTGACAAATTGGGAGTTGACTTGACTGTCCAAACTGAGATCCTTGAGGCAAGTGGAATGTTTCCCAAAATTTTTATTTGAATTTTAGGTCACTGAACCTCCAGTCCGTCAAGCCGGAGGCTTCGTCGAGGATGTACCAACCCTGGTGAAGAAGCTCAGGGAAAAAGGTGTGATCGCCTAAATTCTCGTCATATCTCAACCAAGATTGCCATCAATTGCCGTAGTCTATACCCCTGTTGTTTATTTGTCAATGCTACTGGTAGCTGTTTACAAAAATCGGCTTTCATTTTGACTGATATCAATTTTATTGCTGATTTTTGATAATTAGGATAAGATATATTACTGTATAAAGTTTTATCAATATTTTCTTGTGTACGGAGGCTGTTTACAGGTTATTTAACCTGAACTTACTTGGATTTTACTTTTCTTTACTTTTTTTCGAATTTTTATGGTCTTTTTGTCATGAATAATATGATCTTGCAGGTAGAGATGTTGAGAACTGTCGTCCTTGCCTGTGTATTGGCTCTTGTTGTCGCACAGGAAGATGTCCTCCTCGAGAAACCAAAGGCACCCTTGAACTCGGCCAAGATCCTCGCTTCCAAGACCCCTTTGAGTCAGTATGCCATTGAGAACATGGAGTTTGTTTTGGAGTACTTCTTAGTCAACATTGGAGACAAGCCAGCCACCAAGGTTCGTCTTGATGACCGAAAGGCATTCCCAACTCAGGACTACGAGCTTGTCAAGGGACTGCTTCAGGTAAGAGATTTTTTATAATGCACTTGTTTTTTAGATGTATAATTGAAGGAAAATGATGGTTAGAGTAAATAAAACGTGATGCGGTTATTTTTACAGGTTCACTGGGACAGTCTTGCTCCAGGAGAGAATGTGACCCACTCTGTTGTCGTCAAGCCCCGCCGATTTGGCCTCTTCAACCACACCTCAGCTGTCATCTCTTACTACCCAACTGAGGACGCCAAGGAAGCCCGTATTGGATACTCTACCGCCCCAGGAGAAGGCACCATCTACTCTCAGCGCTCATACGAACGCCGTTTCGGAGAACGTTGGAGTTCCTGGCTTCTCTTCGCCCTCTTGATCATCCCCTTCACTGCTCTCCCATACTACTTCTGGGTCAGCTTCAGAAACCATTACCCAGAGAGCAACGTCAGCCAAGAAGTCGAGTCCAAGAAGAAGGCCAAATAAGCTGTTTGTTTGATCTTATCAGCTGGAGCAATCTTTTTATGACGTCTTGTCTACTGTAATATCAAGTTTGTTGTTGATTATTTTATGGGTTAAAGTATAAATTTATTATAGCTAGGAGTAAATGAGTCCTGAATGTATGCGGAAACGCCTACGACAGTCTCTTTTGTATTATCGAGCCTTATTTATTATCTTCTAAATTATTGTTCATGTCTAATATAAGTTGTTGTAATTGAACGTTTTTATTGTTTCTAAGGAAAGATTGTAATAAAAATGAAAAATAAGTACGTTGAAGGGAAGTGGGAAGGTTTTTTTTGTTAGATTCGAGGTTGATTTACTATTCAAAACCAGTACTGTAAGTTTAGGTCGTCATGAATAATATTAATTTTGATTTTTTTGGGAGAAGTCGAGGTTTTATTGAAATGTTTGATGTGTAATAAATAAATTGTTGCAGGTGTGATGTGGTAAAACCCATTTCATCAAAGAGAGCTCTCAATTCCATGCTCAATCTCCTCCATCTTCGGCCCTTCCCCAGAGCGGAGCTAATTTTTGGACCGGCGACGAGAAAGTGGGTCGATCAGAGAGATATTTTTGAATGGATAAAATCGCACCAAAGTCGGGAGGCTTGAAGGTCATTTTGTCGAAGAAATAGTACTTGAAAAAGAAAGGGAGGGCGCTTTTCGTTGGGAATAAGGCGAATACAATGAAAGGGAGATATTAATGGGGCAGGTTGTGGCATAAGATGAGGGAGAGAAGTTGTCGAATCGTTTTATCGAGAGGTATACTTGTTTACAGATTGTTTTGCAATCGCTTTGGTAATCCGAGTTATAGAAAAAATAGGATAAAATTCGAAAAAGGGGAAAATTCGATTTTGAAAATTTTTGCCAAAACATGGTAATGAATTTTTTAAAACTACGTCCAATTCTCTTGGTCCAGTTATCTAGTGCAATTTAAAGGGTATTTACAGGTCTTAAGACGGTCTATTTTACCTGACTCAAAAAATTTTTTGATATTAACAATGTTTCTTTAAAATTTTCTTGCAGTTCTGTCTGTAAAACGATGATCTTCTCGCTTCCAGCAACATACAAATACTTTAGAGATCCTAATCTTTCCCCCATTCCTTCTTGTCTTTCTCCTTTCTGACACAAAAAGAATAACGTTCAAAATTTTTGTTGTTTTAGCAGCAAAAATATTTTGATGATTAAAATAATTAATTAAAATGGTTATTTTCAGGTTAATTAACTCTCAAAGTATCCGAAGCCTTGCCAAAATGTCTGACGCTCAATGCCGTTGCCGAAGATGGGCCTTCAGTTTGCAAAGAGCGATGAGTGACCCTAATGTAGGTGTAATATAGAAATGATGACAAATGCAATTTTAGTTCGAATCTGACTACCGGAAAGCTATCCAATGTGTGGATGAGGGAGATTACGAAAAGATCACCGCTTTCCGACACAAGGAAGACACATTGGCATGTCTGGCTGGGCGATTATTCTTGAGAAGAGCCGTTGTTGAGGTAAAATAAAGTTTTGACGTGATTATTAGGGTTGGAAACGGGTGGGAGAGGTCTTCTGGACTAATTACGGACTGTTTTTTTGTATCGTCAATGCATTTTGAGTCAGTTTGATCAAAAATTTGAAATGAATTGGCTTCTTTTCAGATGGCAAAAACTCCTTGGCATGAAATTGATATTCAACGGACGGAACGCGGCAAACCTTTCATTGTGAAGCCCGAGAACTTCAATATTGGCCTCAACGCCTCGCATCAAGGCGACTACACGGTGTTTGCGACCAGTTGCACCGACAAGGTTGGCGTCGATGTGATGAGATTGGACATGGCCAGAGGCAACAAAACCGCCGATCAGTACATAAATTCGATGGCCAAGTCCGCATCGGCCGACGAGTTGAAAAATATGAGGACTCAAGCGACGGATCAGATGAAGATGACCATGTTTTATCGGTATTGGGTAAGTTGGTGCAGGGAGGTGATGAAAAAAGGTTGCAAAGGAAATACGGACGTAATTTAAGGTTGATTTTATTTTCAGTGTTTAAAAGAGGCCCTGTTGAAAGCGACTGGCCAAGGAATTGTCGAGGATTTGAGCCGTTACGACTTCAGAATCGACCCATCCGATAAGTATGGAGGTAAGGTAGTACTATAACATAAAAATTGAAGGTATTTGAAGTTATTAGAGCTTTAGAAATTCTGATAACTAATGGCATAATTTTTTTAATTCGGTAAATTACAGCTCGAACCACATTTGTGACCTCAACCTACGTCAATGAAGATGGAAAACGACTTCCACAGTGGCATTTCGAGGAGTCCTTCGTTGACGAAAAACATTCCGCAGCTGTTTGTCGAGAGGTAAGTAGACGGTTTCGGTCGGCTGAATATTTTCTTCTAATATTTTGGCTTACATTATGGAGTTCTGGCGGGGTTTGAGAGGGCGAAGGAGTGGTAAAAATGAGTCCGAATTTGGTTTCAAAAAGTATCACAAAAGTAGAAAAGGATTCTTTGTTTTGAAAAGAGCGGTTTTTATTTTTTCGAAATAGCTTTTTTGAATTGGAAAAATTATTCTGAAATATTTTAGGCCAAAAAACTCAAAAAAATTTTTTTTTGAATGTCCGCGGCTGACGCGGCGAACCAAAAATCGTCTTTTAATTTTACAAGTTTCGAAAAAAGCATCATTTTTTTGCATCTTTCAACCAAAAAATTGTGGTGGTTTTTGCAAAGCGCGAACTGAAACTCTTCACCCTATAAAAAAAATTTTTTGGGTAAAATACGGGCATTAATTATTCCTATTTTTTAGAAGAAAATGCCGAAATATTGCGAATACACCCGCGATCCCGACCACAAGATCCATTTCCGGCACGTCGACTTCAAATGGCTTCTGGAGCCGGCTTCGGTCCTCAACCCCGGCCTCAATGATATCGAAGAATACAATAATTTCCAACAGAAGCCAAAGAAATTATTCTAATTTTTAATTTTTTGATTGTTAATCAAATTTTTAATAATTTCCAATTGGGAAAGTAATAAAGCTTTTAGTGAGAGAAAATTCGATTTTTTAGTGGAAAAAACGATTTTTTCGAAATTTTTGAGTAAAAATAAAAACAAAAAACGAAATTTCTGACGTTTTTAAAACGCACTAAACACGAGTGCTAACCATAATCGCTTGTAATTTTATCGAGAAAAAGAGCCCCATTAACAACGTCAGACCAAAAAAAAATTCGGAAAATTATTAAAGAATACCGCGGCAGACGAGTAATTGTCAATTTGGGAATAGGAATATAGACGGGAAATAACCAAATAAGTACGAATAAACATGAAGTTGAGGAGGAGATAATCAAAAAATTGTTCAGAAATACGGTTACTTGGAATAGAAATGGAAGCCTAACATTTATGGTCGTATAAAGCGAAGAGGGGTAATGGTGAGAGTTTAAAAAGGTGTGTGGTATTACTGTAGTAAATAAATTCTGATAGTGAGATTTCTTCAATTTCGAGGCATCATTTTCAGAAACTGATTTCCGCATAAAAACAACAAGGTTGAAGATCCCGGCTGTTGCAAACTTTTCACAGGTGCCTGTGGCCAAAAAATCTTCCTTGCAAAGATCGGCAAATTTCTCGGATAGTTCTGCAAAACGCAGGCCAAAAATTTATAGAATTGACCTGTGGGCTGGGCTGATAAGTCATAAAATCTTGGCAGAAAATCTAATTTTTGCAGTCTGATTATTGCTTTGCACCTACAGTTTTTATATCAGTCTGTCGGGAAAATAGTGAGCGCAATGTCGCCAACTGTGTCGCTGAAATAAAAAGCAATTTGTTTTTGTCGCAATACAATTCATTTCTCGGCGGTGATGCAATTTTCGAAAGTGCTGACTATTTTCCCGACATATTGATACCATCTTTTCTTCTTTATTGCCATTCAGATCTAAATTTTCGAGAACCTTCCGAAAATTCCTGAATTTCGGAACACATTACACCCTCTCCGTTCCTACTGTACTTTGCGTGCGTTCCGTTAACGCTGCACCACAAAAATTGGCCCATTTGTTCGGGATTCTCGGCCATCGCGGTTCCCATCCAGATCAGAAAATTATTATTAAAACAAATATTTTCGAAGACTTCCGGCAGGTTTTCGGGGGGAACACTTTTCATTTAATGGCCAATTCCGCTTTTCGCATGCCCAATAATTCCCGATCCGTACCGTAGTCCGCGGGGATTCCTTTTGTTTTTATTGTCAATTTTCACCCCAAATTTATGCAATTAGAATGGTAATTTCTCTCATTTTTTGGTATCTTGATTGGGCGTAAATAGGTGACATTATTATGACGGGAAGAGCCGGAATTTTGAAGACAAATTTTTTGGAAATTGACCGAATTTTGGCGTTTTTAAGGATAAATATAAATGTTCATGTGGAGATGTGGACATGTGTGAGATTTGGAATCGAAATTTGACACCTATTAAAAGTTACCGACTAAAGTCAATTTTCCAGATCTGCCGAAAATGGCGGACAGTTGCTATACGAAGATGATACTATATTTTTTTTATTTTACTCTAAATAATTTTTGCTTTCCGATTTTTATCACCTTCTTTCTTTCTTTTATCCTTCCCTACCCCCATATTCTATGCGTATTAGGTCCCGTGGCCGTCCCCATACAAAACGACCGGTTCCAAGCAGTTTTTTATACTCTGAATAGGCCTTGAACGTATAATATAAATGTATTCGATTATTGTATTTGGGGGGAAACGCTCGGCCTATCAAAATTTCTTCGAATATCAATTCAATTTTTATGGCCATAAAAATTCGGTCCGAAATCGGACGAATGGATTAATAATTTCACTTTTTTCTGCTGGCTTTTGGAGCCTTTTTTTTGGAGTGTACGGTAATTTTTGGATGCTCAGAGTGTTGTCCCGTGAGGTTGCAGAAACTTGGGACAAGTCAAATTACAAATAAAAAATTTGGTGGGCTTAGCTTGGAATATCTCGGCCGTATGTGAAAGGTGCGAAGTAAAGTTTTCAGAAATTAATGTTCATCATCTGAAGTAAACATACACAAAATTTGAAGAAAAATCTAAAAGCCGAAACTCTACAATTTTCTTTTTTTCACCGTGTCAGAACATTTTATTTATGGCGTAAAATAGCCGATTCGCTCAAATCACAGTGCCATCCCAAATTTTTGAACCCCGCTTTTGATACAAAAAATTGATTGCTCTCCTTGTCTCACCAAAAAAATCCCTGCCAATTGCTCAGCTTGGCCTAATTTTGGTCTTAATTTTCCCGCAATTCAAAACAAAATCCAAGATGATTTCATGCGTGGGATGCGTCAGAGATTTGGCCAATTTCGAGGAAATCAATTCATTTTGGCTTTGGGCGAACATTTAAATGGCTTTGGGCGAACATTTTAAGCAATTTCTTCAATTTACATATTGACGGGCTACTGTAGATTTTTGGAAATGTTTAAAAAATTGGGATTATCGAAGGATTACAGTAATTTTGATGACTAAATTTGTTTGTTTTTAAACTTTTAAAAAATTTTTATTTTGAGTTTGGAGACTCTCCAAATTCGTAGTTTAGAATTTTTAAACTTTTTATAACCTTTTGTTTGTGGTCTATCGATTTAAAAAACTTCTATCTGCATGTTTTACATTTTTATCACCACTTTTTCTGTGATTTTCCCCATAATTTGTCCATTACAATATCCCCAGCTCAAAAAAGTTCTCCAAAATCCTTGTGATTCAATGAGAATCTCTCCAATTCCCGGGACCTGAAGCCCTCTCCAAACCAAAATTCCCGCAACTTTTTTCTCCGAAGCGTATGTAAAATAGCGGGTACTTTTTAGCGGGTTTCTTGTAAAAACTGCGGCATCATTTGATGTCCTTTTTCACAAGGCCGGGGAAGATTTCTGTTAACTTCAATCAAATTTTCAGGCCATTCGCCGATTTTTTTTGGGAACACCGACTTGGGTGGGAATTTTGGGGAGGGGAAATGTGAGGGTTAAAAAAAGTTAGTAGTTTTCAAAGCTTGACGATTAAATTTGGCTGAAGATCGAAAGATCGACTGAAATTTTCTCAAAATTATATGAAAGATTTTTGGCTCGCGCTTAGCAAAGGATATAGATTTTTACGTCAAAATTTGGGAAAATTTTGATTTTTTCTCCGATTTACGTATGTCAGAAATTTCATTGCTTAAAAAATATTTTAAAATACATCTGTCTGAATTTTTATGACCGTATTACCCTCAACTTTGAACTCTATTTTGTTCCAATGTTGCTAATCAAATAATTTTTTTGCAATTTCAGACAGATGAGCCCAATACCTACTCTTGAACTTATAACAGAACATCAGAGTTATGAACCCAAAAATAACAAAAGTCCAATTCTCAACGAGCCCTTCGGAAACAATGAATCCCAAGGTATTTTGTTTAAGTTTATAGCGGTCCTAACAACCCTAAATGCTTGTGAACATCTACAAATCTACCATAACACTAGAAAGCTAAACTTTTGGTTTTAAATCTGTATATTATTATACATTAAACCCTGAAATTTCAGGGATATTCCCAGCCGGAGCTCTCGATGAGAAAAGCTTGGATGCCATGCCAGATTTGGATACGGTAACCACCACTACTGCATCGTCGTACCTTCAATCTCAGGTCTCTACTGCAGACACTCAAGTGGATTTACAGAGACTTTACAATCTAAGGTTGCAACAGCTTCACGCGCAAAATGTTGCGAGAAATATGATGAATGCAATCCCTGGAAGAAAGCAATACAGCCAAGCAGATTTGGATGCAGCGGTGCAAGTAAGTATAAGGTTGGAAATAAAGGTCGAATTTTAAGAAACCGAAAAATAATTTTGCATTTAAAAAAATTAATATGCGCCTCAGAATCACCTGATGCAAAATTTTAAGACAATTTTAGCCACTTTCGTTGTCAAAGACATTGAGTAGTCGAGTTTGACTTCCACGGTGTTGTGCCGACCTGTATGTTGACATGTCTGTTTTCCAAAGTTCCTTGCCATTTTTTCAAAGAACGTAAAACTCCAAAATTCGTCTCTGATCAACTTTCCCATTCCATGCCCGCCTACAGTAATTAAACATTCTTTCCTTATTTGTCCCAAAAATACCCAAAACCCCCGCGATTTACGGTTTACACCCATTCCATTTCTCAAGACATGTTCTGTATTTTGTAGCGTCATTTTAAATATTCAAAATTGACATTGGAGGTAGTAATTTTTGACTTGTAGTGTTGATGAGGAGGTAATTATTCATTGGATTTCCGAGAAATGATGGTTTATAGTGAAACGATTGCGCAACCTTTTAAAATGGTGGTATTGTGGAAACTTTTCGCAGTTTTTTGTAGGGTTTCTTTTTGAGAATGTAATTTTATATTTTAAAAATTGGTTTTTGTAAAGGGGTTTTCTGTAAGACTGTGAGACCTCTGTACAACAAACAGCAAGGTTTTACGAAACTTCTTGTCATGGTTACGTTACCTTTTCCTTTTTGTTCTCGAATTACTTTGTGAAATTGTTGATTATAGATTGATTTTCTTGCACCAGACTTTGTTGTAGAGGGGTGTCGGTATAACGAAGACTAACAAGGGAATGGACTTTATGTGTAAATCGATTTTGGCTTGGGACCTAGTCAGATCGAAAGGTGTATGGTAGTCGATTATTCACTTGGGGGGAAATCTCTGCGCGGGGCTTCAAAGCCGAGAAAATCGGCTTCAAAGTTTGGACGAAAATCAAAGGATAGGGATCCCAGAAAAGGCAGTGGCCGAGTGGTCAGTGCGCTCGCTTTTTGCGCAAAAGGTCGCAAGTTCGAATCTGCTTCCATTCATAACTTTTTTAGACAAAAACTTCTATTATTTTTTCCCCTGAAATCGATTATGGATGCAAGAAGTATATTTTAAACGGAACTTTTCCATTTTCAACGGCTTCGCACCTTCCCTTTACAGTTTTAGAGCGCAGGGCACACCATCAACCTGATGTATTCAAAAACAACTTCCCATTATGTTAACTTTTTTTTCTATACCCTTTTTTTAAATGTACAGCCGGATTATCACGAAGAAAGCAAAAGTAAAAACGATAAATGATTATTTGAGCTTGGAAATATTCGAACCTGCAACCTTTTGCGCAAAAAGCGAGCGCACTGACCACTCGGCCACTGCTTCACACTTTTTGTTGCTCCTTTTCTGGGATCCCTATCCTTTGATTTTCGTCCAAACTTTGAAGCCGATTTTCTCGGCTTTGAAGCCCCGCGCAGAGATTTCCCCCCAAGTGAATAATCGACTACCACACACCTTTCGATCTGACTAGGTCCCAAGCCAAAATCGATTTACACATAAAGTCCATTCCCTTGTAAGCGAGGCAAGTTGCATGCTAGAGATTTGAGAACTCTCACTATCTTACTCCAAAGAGATCCAACGACACTTTTCTTTAGTAAAGTATCAGTAATCGTGCTTATTATATTTTCAGTAACCCCGACATAGCAGATTACAAACTATGTATAAAATTTTTCTGTTTGTCTGATTTTTTGTAACATAATATTCTAATGTTTGGCATTTATCAACTGTATTACCGTAGAAGTCACACAAAATAAATTTACGATTCACAACTCCAGAAATAACTTTCTCCACTTTTTTTGGCGGCCCAGAAGCCTCTTACGGTAGTGTCCAAAAAATGATTAACTCCCTATTCGGGGCCGACAGAAACGTGAGCGCGGCCAGAAGCGCTGGAAACACCTGGATCAGAGTGCTTTCCCGCATCCCGCATGCACGAAAGTTCATTAATATTTGTGTTGTTTTCGGGGAGTGAATACCGTAGATGCCCCCACAGGTGTTAATTAATCGAGTCATGGCCCAAAAATTTTTCACAAAAATTTTAAATTTCCATTTCAAATTTTCAGGACATACGCAGTGGCCGGATCGGGACGAGACGAGCCTCCGTTGTGTACGGTATCCCGCGCTCCACGTTGCGCAACAAGATTTACAAATTGGACGGCCTGAGTGGACGAAGAAGTGTCGAGGAGAGTAGCTGGTAAGGATACTGTAGGGCGTTGATACTGTAACGGGTTGTAATGGAGGCCTAGAGAGCCATAGCGGAATTAAAGGATCGTCGTTTAATTAAAAAAGTTAGGGGTTATTAGACAGCCAGAAACTTGATCTTTTTTTCTTCAACATTGAGATGGGAATTTCAGATATTTTCTTCCTTGAAAGGAAATTATTTCTATGTTTCTACGGCCCTTTTTTACACTTCTCGTGATTATAAGTGGCAGTCGGGCCGGGCCGAAGCTGTCAGGAGAGCCCGGGGCTTTTTCAAATCAACTCAGGCCCGGCCCGATTACCACCTATACTTGTGATCTTTGTTCAAGTGTCTATCGACTCAAGTATGCGTTATTGGTAGGCGGATTTCACAGATTCTCTTTCTGATTCTTGCTTGTCATGAAACACCGTTGAATTGAGTCTTGAAAGCGCGAGCTAAAAGTTTCGCAAAACTTAGTTTTGTCTGGACAGATGATCTTTAAAAAACGGAAAATCTTTGCTTTCACCTTTTCGAAGTGTTGTTTTTGGCAGTTTTTTTTATGTTTTACAACGGTTGAAGAAATTTAGTCTTTTTGCATTGACTTCCCTGCTTTGGTCTTTATTTCAGTGCATATTCTATCTGCAATTTGTTTTTTGACATTCTCTTTTCACTCAAAGATCACTATTCTCCTCACAGTGCCCTAATTTTCCGCAAAGTATTATGAAAGTATGAACTTTGAAGGACCTGCTACCCAACCGGTAAATTTGTTTTAAAATTCTAGACTTCGTTGAGAAACAGTTCAAAGTATCGTAGACTCAATTTCTCATTTTTAAACTTTTGTGAAATATTTATTGAAACAGGAGGTGAGAGTTAGACAGTACTGAAACAGTAATAAAAATTCCCAAAAAAGAACGTATAAATCGTATATCATGTAACTTTTTAGCACTGCAATGCCGATTCAATATACCGCGCAAACAACAAGTTCAACTAATCCAACAAGTTCAGCGATTTTATCGATGACTTCTCAGCCTCTCCGGTCACCTGCAGAGATCAGCCAACTGTATTATAACCAACTTGTAAGACTTCAAACTACAGCTCCATTACTGTCTGAGCAAACCAGCAGTCAAGCTGCTATTGTACAAGGATTATTGTTACGCCAAATTTATGCGAGTAACAAGGCGTTCACTCGGAATGGCAGTGTGCCAAACATGAATGTAACGTGTTCACAAAGGAGCTCTCCAATGGAAAGAGAAACAAAGCCGACCAGGCCGAAGAGAGGGCAATATAGGTAAGAGGAAGGGATCATAGATGTGTCAAACCTTAACGAATTTACTATATATTCACTATACATACATACCACTTGTCAGATCAAAAGGCTAGCGCTAAGAATGCGATGTACAGGTAAGGCAATGCTCGGCACAAATTATCGCAAAGGATTTTCAAGATTTTTAAAGCCATAGGAGAACTGACAACGTACGACCGAAATTCCTTGATTTTCCGGCAGCAAATGTCGATCAATATCTATGCCGTTCCAAAAAATTGCTTGATTATATTTATATTTTTTAGCATTGAGAAGCGTTTCCTATAAGACCAGTAAAGATAATTATGTTTTTAAAAAAAACGGTCCCTATTCTTTAGCCTCTGTGTTGCAGGCGTTACGAAAAGAGCGCCCTGGATCGAGCAGTCCAAGCCGTTCGAGCCGGTGAGATGTCAGTCCATCGTGCTGGAAGCTTCTTCGGCGTTCCCCATTCAACCCTCGAATACAAAGTCAAGGAGAGAGCGAGGAAGCCCGTTCAACAACAGAGCAATTCCTTTGACAGTGACAATTCTGAGACCCTTGGATCGCCGTGTAACATCTTCCCAACCAGTCCATTTCTGATGCCAAATGTTACGATGATGGATGCAAATCGACTTCAAGCCTTGAACGACCATTTTAAACGAGTGCTAAGTGCAATGGCTCTGAACAATATGGGTGTAATCGGGCAGATTCAGTAGATTGTGGTGTGTATTTTATATTTTATTAATATTTATTTCGTTTGTTTAACGATTTTATTAATTGTAATATCTAATGCAGATATTAGTATGCATTGTAGTCTAACATAAACGTGTTTTTTGCGGAATCATTATATGTATGCCTGCATATTCTAGTCTTGAAATTGTGATTGACTTTTCCGTTACAGAAGAATTTGTAAAATGAAGCCGGAATAATCAAGAAAGTTGATAGAAGGAAGTAACTTATCCAGAAATATAAAATTGAGAACCACTAAAAATTACCTTCTTTGTGATTGCAGTGTGAAGAAAAAAAACGAAAGTCTTGTGATCCTTAAGAGATGTCATCAGTCCAAAACGACCTGTATTAATCGGCATCAAGACAAGAAAATTAATGATTATTTATTATTATCCATTTTACCCTTGTTCTCATATATATTTCTATGATGCAAATTTTTCTGCACTTTGTCATCACAATCTGCCTTGTGTAGCCAATTACCAATTCCTTGGGTCCTGTAGAATTTTAATTACAACATAATCTAGAAAACAATGTCTGGTAATTTTATATGCTACATATTTCATTCGAATTGCTTTAGTTTTCCCAATGCTTTCACTTATTATACATTATATTGCATATACTACCGATAAAATACTTTTCTTACAAAATCTAACTATTGTTTTGTAATACGCTATATATACTACTCAAATAACTACAATTTCAAAAATAAACTTCTACGTCTTAATGTCTTACGACCTTTTGTTTCAATTGTTTATTTACAGTATTTCAAAATCATTTTACAGATTTGTAAAAGCAGTCATCCAGAATTCTTGTTCACGCAAACTTGAATGTGCATAGAGAATCGGCGTAATAAATTTATGCATGCAAATTTAATTTTCCAACGTATTCTTCATCGCCATGTGCCTGGGAACCTGGAGTAAGTGTACGAGGGAGTGTAGAGAGCGTTCCGGTAGGTTCTGAAAATCAAGGTATAGAAAAGAAAACGGAAATTACTGTGAAATTAGTAGGTTTTTGATGCGAATTGGCCCAGCATAAACATTGATTTAGGTCAAGCCTTTGAGGTCTCATCCAGTTTTTTAGGCCAATCTTTGCAAACATTTGACGCTATTTTTAGTTTTTTTTGCATCTTTATAAACATCACGGCTCCCGCAAAGCACAAATTAAAATTTTCCGAAAATTAAAAAAAAGCTTTCATAAAATATACGGAAAAATTTTTAAAGGGGTCATTTGAGAAAACCGCCCATAAAAATGTGGCGACAAACTCACCGGTAATTTATCGCCGCTTCGAGTTTCGCCAGCTTCCCCGGCAACTTTCCAGTATCTCCAATATGGACATGGCAACTTGTCTCTCTCACCCCCATATCATTCTCAATGCGGCAGGAATAAAATCCGCCATCTTCTTTGTTGGCGTTGAAGATGCAGAGCTGAAAAGCGAGGAATGTGTTTCACCAAAATTTCTTTTTACTCTTTACTTTATTTTGAAATTTGAAAATTATATTCACAAAGTTACTAAAAACCCTTACGATTTGCTAAATATAAGTCAATTCCCAATTCTTACCTCTGTAGAATTGTCGCTGGTGTGCACAGTGCGTCGCATCTCATTAAAAATGGGTGTTTGTCCCTTGAACCTGAAAGTTTTCAAAGTTTTATAGAGTGCATTGGCATGAATACTTAGATTAGAAACAAAATGTACTATTCATGCCAGTATACAGTTAGAATTAAAAAGGAATTTTGCAGTGGGTTAATTTTAACTAAAAGTTTAAGGACCGTCTTTACCATACGACTTCTGGCATTGGGTAACCAGTGAAATTGCATTTCAGAACAATTGTGTCGTCGTGATGGCAGAACTGATCCTCGAGACGGTGAGAGAACTCGGGAACTGTGTGCTTTCGGTGGGCTGAAAATTTTAATTTTCTTTGGCCAAATTTTTTTTCTGGAGTAAAAAAATCAGTCAACGGAGACCCACTTAATTTCGAAAATGGTCTGATACTTCGGAAATCCAGGTCCTCCTCGTCATCTTGATGGAGAATTTGCCGTCTGGAGATTGGACGGTAGGTTTTCCCGTTCTTTTTTACAATGTAATTCTCCGGAATGTAGTCATCGTCGTCGTCTAAAAATTCACTTTTAATTTTTCGACAAAAAATTGGCTTTTTGATCAAACATTCGATTAGCTTAAAAATCTTACTTCTCAATACAATTACTCTTGCCATTGCTCGTACTGCTCAAAAATCAGGATTTGCAAAAAATTGCGACCTTTCCAGAAGCCTCTTTCTTCAGCGATAAACAAAAAAAGCGATGGATTTTCCGTGCATTTCGTTGTTTTCCGCCTCCGGCCATACGGCCGGGATCTGGCACCAGGTGACTCCACCCGCCGTCTCTTAATTCCCATTGATCCTTCGCCGATCTCTCTTTGAATTGCTTTCTATTTTTGTTCGTTTTTATTATCTTTTGCCCTCAGGAGAAAGACTGAAATCTCGAGTTTTTATTTGCGATGCCAAAGGTTACATGTTCTTCCTGTTGATCTTTAAAGACCTCACTTTATTTATTTTACTTCCAACGCCTTTTTATAAAGCCAATTGGAAACATATTGCAGTTTTATTGACTGTTGAAAGGATTTAGGAGAGATTTTTGGCATGAATGAACAAAAAGTTTGAGGGCATTTGTAAAAAATGCAGTAAAAGATATTTGAAGCAAGTTTTTTGGCGAGAAAATTGATATCCTGTGGCTAGTTTGGCCCGCAAACGTCAGAACTGGAGATGAAGCGAACATGATGAGGTCTCAGGATAAAAGATGTGCTAACAAGTTTAGGCTCAAAGAACCATTAGGGTGCAATTTGAGAAAAATAAGAATGCTTTGGCCTAGGATAACTACAAGACATGTACAAGACATCCAGAGGTCTGTCACACTTCTTCAGCCCTGTTTTATATCATCCTTTCTTTTTTCTTATAATTTATTTTTAAAATCAAAAAATCAGTGACATCTACAAATATGAACCGGAAAATCCACTGGCAACCTCAGTCTCTAGTCAACATCGACGTTCACATGGATGATCGAGGGAGCCTTGTCTCGACGTTTTCTTTTTTGTGGGACCATGTCGGTATTATTGACATTGGTGAGATTGGGACGTTCAATTTTGCCGGTCTTGATGAGTTCGCGGACTTCATCCGAGGTCAGTGTCTCATATTCGAGGAGGGATTGGGCCAGGAGAGTGTGTTCCTTCTGAAAGATATAAGATGTCAAGGTTTTATAAAGTAGAAAAATTCTTCAAGCCATTGGCGATTTAATGAAAATAGCAATGTAACTCAAGTCGTTAGCTCATTCTCTACCTACAGATTAAAACGCAATACCAATCATAAAATTATACTATACTGGGTATTAGATTTCCAAAATTCTTTTTAAAACGCACTAGACATGTCGTAATATCAATGTAAAAATATATGTGGACAGTCCTCGCCTACCTACTCATTTGAACCCAAAACGCATAAATTCAAAATTCCCATGTCTAGAAATTCCTAAACCAATAAAAAATTCCGAAATTTTCCAGACCCTCAAGCAAAATTCCGCCTTTCGACAATCCACCCCGATAAAAAGTCTTTACTCACCGCTTTATCAGTTAAAATCTTCTTGGCCCTGAGATAGCTCTCCTTGAGTAACCTGTTGATCTCCTGGTCCAGCAGTTCATTCGTCTGGGGTGATCGTTCATTCACGTTGACAAGGGCTCCTGTATTCTCCTCTGACGAGTAATCTCTCAGTCCAACCTTCTCACTCATTCCATAATGCTTTACCATTTGAGTGGCCAAATCTGTGGCTCTTTTCATGTCGTCGGCGGCGCCTGTGGTCACTTTGTCATCTCCAAAAATCAGTTCTTCCGCGACTCTGCCGCCCATCATTACATCGAGTTGGGCGAGCATCTGGGCGCGTGTTACTTGATATTCGTCCTTACTCGGCAAAAGAGCTGTCTGAAAAAAAGGAAAATCAAAAAAAAAAGAAAAAAATGGCAATACAAAAAATTTACAAAACTCAATCAGTGGATTCCATCGCCAAAGCCTGTAAAACACCCTCTCAAATCCACTTACATGTCCCATGCTCAGCCCTCTTGGGATGATTGTCACTTTGTGTACCGGAGTGGCATCTTTTGTGAAGAGGGCGACCAAAGTATGGCCAGCTTCATGGAATGCGGTGCATTTATTGGTTTCCTCATCCGGGAACCGTCCTTTTACCCTGGCTGGACCCATCAAAATTCTGTCCTTGGCATCTTCGAGGTGCCTCATCGAGACTCTGTTACATCCTTCGGTGGCGGCCTTCAGGGCAGCTTGATTTACCATATTCTCAATATCCGCGCCGGTAAATCCAGTTGTGCCTTTTGCCAAGACATCAACATTTAACTTTTCATGGATGATTCGGCCAAGATACAACCTAAACATCGAAATCAAACAGTAAAAAATCAAAACCTCACCTAAAAATATCCTTTCTCCCATCCAAGTCTGGTTTGGATACTGTAACTCGAACGTCAAATCGGCCGGGTCTCAGCAACGCTTTATCCAGATCTTCCATTCGATTTGTGGCTCCGATGACAATAACTCCCTCATTTCTGTTGAAACCGTCCATCTCCGAGAGCAACTAAAACATGGATAATAATCAATATGTAGCGGAGAAAAAAAAACCTATTTTTTGCCTAAAAATATTCAAAACAAACTCAAATCTACTCTCAAATTACCTGATTAATCGTCTGATTGGCATATGGATGAATGCTATTCGAGACTCGCTTCGATCCAACGGAATCAATCTCATCAATAAAAACTATGCATGGAGCTCGGGCCTTTGCTCTTTCTGTAAAATGTGACATCAAAATACTTCAAAGACACCATATAAATTCTAATTTATCACGTTAAAGAACCTACCAAAAAGATCTCGGACTCTCCTTGCACCTTGTCCAACTAAAACTTCATCGAATTCTGAACCGCTGGTATGAAAGAATGGGACCTGTGCTTCTCCAGCGATAGCCCGGGCCAGAAGAGTCTTTCCAGTACCCGGAGGGCCAACCATCAAAACTCCTTTGGGCAGTCTTCCACCAAGTCGACTATAACGATCTGGATCTCTAAGGTAAGATACGATCTCCTCAACTTCAGATTTCGCTTCTTCCATCTGAAAACAATTTTATCAGAGAGAATAAAGGGCAAAAATAATTCTAAGATCAAAATCTGCCCACGACTTATAAACACAATAAAAAATCTTACCCCTCTCACATCTTCGAAAGTGACCGTAACTTCTTCTGGCTTCACTTCCTGAGCATTCGAGAAAATCAGTGAACCAATAGGACGTTCACCTACGCGAACACGAATTACTGAATCAGAATTTTGTCTTTAATGAAATTATACGACCTTATACTAGGTAAAAGCGACTTAAAATTAAACAAGTTCCTAAGCCATCCTACAAATAAAATAATCGTATTCTTACCTCCCGAGAAGAAGGCCAGCATAATTGCGATGATAACCGCAATGTAAATTCGGGTCACCAACGAGAATTTTTTCGTCTGATTCGCTCCGACATTCTGCCCTTGATTTTTGTTGGCCAAAAGGAATGCCTGAGAGAATCCTTCAAGGAATGGTCGTTTATCCTTTTCCGCAACTTTGGACAGCTCTTCCTTATAGAGTTTCAGTTGTTCTTCCGCTGTTTTCTCGGGCTTGAAGTTCTGAAATTGCCATGGATGACATAATTTTGATAGAAAATGTGCCTAGAAAAGACAAATAAGAAATAAAATTAGTCACCTGCTCTCCACGCAGATTGTCAAAAAATTTTTTCAGTGGGCCTTTGTCTTCTTCAAGATCTCCCTTCTTCTGACCGATTCCTTTAGGCCGACTAGCATTGGTCCGGAAATGGCGAACTCCGACGATATCTGAAGAAAAACATTTTCAAAGGATTCCTCAAAACTAAACAAATGAGGAAAAATCAAATCCTTACTGATGTTTCCATTAAAAAGCAGAGAACTTTGTCCGAGAGTTGATTGCACGGCCGAAGTCATGGATAACAAAGTATTCTTGCGCCTGAGGAACCTACTGGCATCTAAACACAAAATAAACCAAATAAAAATCCTACGTACCTTTCAGCACCTTCCTAACCTCCTGGTTACTCGCATCTCCAAACACATTCTTATAAATCGAAGCCAATCTTTGGGCATCAACTTCAGCTGTCTGGGCTGGCTTTTTTGGTCGACTTGACGCCGGCCTCGAAGAGAAACGGATGGTTGGAAACTGTGCCGCCAAAAATGGACCACCAACTGTGTGGAGCATCGGATTTTCCTAGAAAAACAAATTTTTTCAATAGTTAAAATCTATATTATCCTTGATAAACTGAATGACAAAGAAGAGTTCAGAAAATCAGACGGTCACGCCGATGAAGTAAAGAACTTTGTGGCCTCAAAGAACATTCTCTGTTTATTCCAACAAATAACAATTAGGAGCATCTAGATTATTGAGTTTTAGCCATTGAAAAATAGAGGTGTCGGCATGGGTAAGATCAAACCAGAAACCAGTCGTAGCCGAGGTAAGTGCCGCCATAAGCCACTAAAATTAAATATGAAACAAAAGGAAGAGAAAACGTGCCTGCCTCAATGATAACTCCGAACATTACGAGTTTGTAGACGTCATCTCGAACCTTTTGTCTCGATTGTTCATCCAGCCGCTCGCGGGCATAATCATCGCCATCAAACATCATCTTTTGTTGCTATGTTGGTAGTAAAATACGTGATAAACTTGTATTTCTCGAACAATTTCGCAAAAACATCAAAAAATTAGACGTGATGCGGAATGCCAAGAATGTCTTTGGCAAAGATGTTTTCGTGGTGGTTGCTCAGGCCAATATTTATTACCGGATTTTTTGAAATGGTAAAATTAAAGTATCTTCGGAAAAGTATTAAAAAACCTAAAATTTCTGTGTTTTAATAAGATTTTCAGTTTACTTCGACTTGTTTTAGAAATTGATCTCCAACCAAAATTGTAATTGCACTAATCACAAAATGGATGACATACTTGTCCTTCCGGAAAATCGCCGGTCTGAAATTGGCGGCACGCATCTTGAGAAAATGAACGTTTTGTATGTACTGTGAAATTTTTTTGCTTTTTGCACCGTGCAATAGGCTTTTTCGGATGTTGCTCGCATCCTGACTTTTTCCGCACAGTGCAAACGCCAAAAATCAGTCCGTCCGACTTTCCGGACGAACTAGCAATAAACACCTTGTGGGCTCACATCAACACATTCCTGGTGTTTCGAAAACACCCATAAAAGGTGTAAGAATCGCGTTAATTAGGGCTCGATTAATGTTTATTTTACCCAAAACATATCACGCGAATGGGTAAATGATCCAATTACGACGCGTGGTCTTTTACGTTATTGTAAACCGCGCCCTTAAAACTTTATTTCGGTAGTTTAGAGACTCATCGGGTTGTTGGTGGGTGTATAGTTGAGACCGTATTTGGTAATATCAAAGTTGACATTGCTTTAGTTCATTAGGGACAAGTTTATTCTTTTACGGTGGGTGGTTTAAAGTTTCGAAGAATGTTTGAAGTGTTTTATAGGACATGTTAGTACAGTTTGTTCTTTGTAAAAGCTTTCACAATATTTTTTCTCTATTCTGCCCGGAAGGTATAAATTTGCTTAGACCTGTCTTTTGTTTAATTTTCCACCTTGTGGCGTCATAAAAAAAGCAAATCATCCAAAATCTTGCTTATACACGTTTTCGACCATTAGGAATCAATTTTTTCGAAAATTAAGTTTCTCAGGTTACTGTAACATAGGCATATTGCAATACGGTCGATAAAAATCGACCGGAACTCCTTTGTATCAAAAAACCCACAGAATTGCGGAAGCCCAAATTCATTTTAAGTTCTCGTACCGCTAGAGACATATCCCATCTCATAATGTTGAAATTAAAAAAAATTTCGGCTCTGTCCTCTTTGAAACGCTCAAAAAATGTCGTTCTATGTATAATTAAAAAATCCAAGTAAGTTTAAACGATTTTTTGTGCATTTCTTTGACTAAGGCTCCAGAAGCCCTCCTAATTCAAATTTGTATGACCTTGATCTCCCCCATCCCACCCAAAACCGACACTTCTTCACCGGAAGTCCATCTTACCAGAAATTCTCCAATTTTTTCCTATACAGTGTAACAGACTATATGTATTACAGCATTGACAAACTTCCAATGCAAATAAATAAATAAAAGACGGATGTGCTTTCGGTCCATTGAAACACTGCCCCCGTTATTACACCTTATTCTTTTGGTTTTACAAAGTGTAAAAAACTCATCCACAAAAATTAATCAACTCCTTCCCAGATGATGCACTACAAGTTATTATCAGGTGATTGTGCCGAATGTGCCATGAGACTGAAAAGAATGATAGATTGTGCTGCAGAATGTAAGCGACTTTAGTCAGAGACATTACAGCTTTCTGGGAAATCTGGGACAAACTCTGGAGGAGAAGTGGCAAAATTCACACTGACACCTTGTTAATTAAACATCAAGAAGTCACCATTTATATTTGTTGTATGGTGTACCGACATTTTTCATTGACAACCATCCAATTTTGGTTTTTTTGAACCTTTCATGTTAGATTAAAATTTACAAAGAATCACACGTGAAATGCGATCATAAATTTCTTTCTTTCTCCATTCCTACTTCTTTTTACAAAAACTTTTCCATGGTACATCCAGCCACAGGTCATCTCGGGAATTCCTCGGGACTTAATTGATAGTGAAATGAATTTATGAGCTACCTTTTCTTCTCGACGAGCCGGTTGCTTTAGATGTTTTTTCGAATTGGGGACGTGGACTGCAAGTGCAAGACGACCTAGATTTGGGATGATGATATGACGAAAGGACCTTGAGCTTAGTGCGAGTATAGTTACAAAAATCTTGTAGATTCACGAAAGGTTGACAGTCGGATGAGCATGATCTTAGAGGGAGAACATGTAAAAATTAGCATTACAAGGTTTTAAGGGGAGTTTTTTTGATCCTATGGACTTTTTTACGATTCTGTGCACAAACTAACATAAGATTTTTCAAAACTTGTCTCACCCCATTTTTCACATCTCTTGTTTACAATTATTGTTGATTACACTTGGTATTGGCGGTCTCTGCAAAGCCCGAGCTAAAGTTTTTAGGAGTTTATAAATGGTCAGCATTGTGGCCCTTCAACTTTAAAAATACGGTATGATAAATGTCATCATCCGAATAAAACACATTGCACTTTTACCTGCACTTTTCCCCCGTTCAATGTCGACGTCAAATTGCTGTAACCTTTCCGCGGCGTGTCAGTCCAAGCCATTCTTCCGCGCATTTTTTACACCTTTACTTTCAGTCCTGTTATATACCGGAACAGTTCCCAAAGAGCCTTGAAGATGACCAGGGGCGGCGAGTTTCAAGGTAAAATGAAACCCAGGAATACAAGTGTTATATAAATGTTTTAATTCCATTTCTTTAAAGATTCCCAGTCCAACTTGTCGCTGGATCCGAGTATCTCGGAACATCGGAGCTTAGTCGACAAGGTGTTTAACATGACGGTGAGTGTGTGTGATCTTTTTTACATAAATTGCAAAGGTTAAAAGTTTGTAATTTTGAGCTTAAACTTGGGGTTTGATGAGCATAAAGCTATATTCGTTATGTAGAGATAACAATGTTTTGAAATAGTAATGGGCTATAACTTTTCGGTTGTTGCAAAGCGCAAGTTGCAATTCTTGCCGTTACTTTTCAGCCTTTGCAAATTCCATTTTCTTGGGCCAACATTTATTTTAGAGTCCCTGAAAGATCAAACTTTTACAGTGTCCGCGAGTCCGGATTCTGACGCAACATGTTTATGTATCATCCCTCCTTTCTGGGAATTAATAAAATCTTTGGCGAAAAAAGGTTTAAGTTCCTGGATTAGGCGGCTGACAAAAAGCATACCAAACGTATACAGATTAGGCTGTTTTTTTCGTTTTATGTAAACTTTGCTCAACTGCGGTACTCGAGAGTTTTGCACGTTTTTGAGGGTTTCAGGGACAGAAAAACAGGGGAACGTTTTTTAATTTGAACACTATGTAAAATTGGCTATGTATACAGCGGTACTAAAACTTAGAACAATGGGTCCGCGCTTTACAAGGGTCACCGGGATGTATGTACATAAACAAAGTTTTTTTTTGTTTTGAAGATGACGAGGGAAGTAATGTTTTATGGTTTTCGATATGTAAAATGACTATAGGGTTTTTTTCGAAATGCTGTTTCATACTTTTGAATTTCTATTTATTACATATAGTTTCTTCCTATTTATTACATATAGTTTCAATTTTTATAGCAAGTCAGTTCTTACCAGAATTTTCTCAACCCATCTACTCACAGTCAAGCCACATTGGGGCTTCGGTAGTTCAGCCCCCCACGAAAGGTAGTTCAAACCCCCACTGTTTTTACCCGTTTCACACCCCACATAATGAACAAATTAGAATAATGCAAAAAATGTAAGTGGGGGTTTGATCTAAAACGTAGGGGGCTTTTTCTAAAACGAAGGGGGCTTGATCTACAACGTAAGCGGCTTGATCTAAAACGTTGGGGGCTTCATCTAAAACGTAGGGGGCTTGTGCTGGACCATACAACTTGGATTAATTCTTTGAAATAAATTTTGGGGTTCAGAATGGACGAGGGGGGTTGTACTGGGTTATGGGGGGCTAAACTGGACTGGGGGGCTGTACTACCTTAGCCCCGCCACATTTTATAGCAATCCTGGTTTCCAATCACTCATATCCCCGTTAGAAATTACTATAATTGGATTAGAGGTTAATCGGGGATTCTCCCGGTTCGGAATTGTAATCAGATGCTCAAAGTGTCAGATTTTAATGAAGTTTTTGTTTATATCAGTTAACGAGATTTTATTAACTACGCAAATATGTATTATAATCATAATATTTGTGTGTTTACCCGGGGATTTCGCCAAAAATTTATTGCAATTTAATTAATTGTTAGAGGTCAAAATTACGGTTAAACAGGTAAACAGGACATAAGTGGTTACTCGATTTCAAGAGATTTGTTTGGCAAAATCTGAAGACTTAATAAGGAAACTAATTGTAAATTCGAAAATGATACAGAGTACCGACCTTTTCCTGCCGCAAAAAGAGGGAATCTGCGTCAAATAACCATGATAAGTAAAGCAAAACGCAAATATCAGTGGGACATCCCTGGTACAAATTTTCTCTATTTTCTCTATGTTTTACAGGTGGAAAATATCTAAACTATCAGTCTGTCGGGAAAATAACGGCGGATCGTCGCATCAAAATGTCTCGCCTCGCCGCTATCGCGCACCAAATTCCCAGCCGCGGCTTGAAGTCGCTAAGCGATGATGGGCGATTCCGAGGCGCGACGATCCGCCGTTATTTTCCCGACAGACCGATAAGTCGCAATTTCAAGGGGCAGCTACGATCCGAAAGCATCGCCGAGTTTATCGACCATTATTTTCCAAGGCTTGTGTCACTTTTCAACCTCAAATGAAGGTGAAAACAACTTGTTTTTTGTCGATTACTAACCTCCAGACAACCTTTTCTTTACAGTAAATCCTCCTTCTACTGTATTTGTCTGGTATTTATCAATCCAACCTTTCCTGGTTCCAAATCGCTTCTATTCTTGTACCTATTCCATTGTTACGGTTTTTTTTACCGTACGCTGAATGCTAATCTTTGTGTGATATCTGTTGTTTCAAACGGCCTGACCTCTGAGTCATCTTCGACCCCAGAAATGTCTCCATAATCCCATCTAAAAATACAGTCGAGCATATCCGTGATGCTATCAGATAATCCTGGTACGGAGAATTACGGTTCCCGAAACTGTGTGCAAGTCTTTGTTTCGTCAGATTTGTGAGGATAATACATACATAGGCAAAGAGCTGTGTAAGACTTTCAAAATGCCACAGTTTATTTTGGGGAGAATAGCTACCACCCTGAAGGGATTTGTTTTATTTCTTTTAGACATTCTAATTGGTATTAGCTTCCAAAGTGAAAATTTACGTCAACGGCCGATGTCAGAACCGTTTGGATTAACGGGGATTTGGGTCAGATTACGTGCTGTGGGCCCTGCAAATTCTGCAGTGCACAAAGTTTGGTTACGTTTGAGGAAAACAAAAGTTAATCTATTAATCTAGTATAATCTAGTTGAAGCTTGACGTGCTTAGGAAGTTTATGAATTTCAGGAATTGAAGTTTTCGAGCGTAGTAGGTTTTGATAATATGATGCCTGTTCACGTCATGTAAGATTGTCAATTTTGTTTTGGTGGGTTTTCGGATCAAAATGGATTTTTGAGGAGACACATAAGCGAAATTGTTGGCCTACAAAGTTAAAAATTGTGATGGTCAATCGAATTTCTTCAATACTGGAATATCTGCAGTTTTTGCAAAGCCAAGAACGATTCATATTTGCTAAAGGATGTCCCAGTCGGAAAAATAACGGTGTATCGTCGCAGCAAAATGTTTTTTCGACGAAAAAAGGTGCAGTCGCACACCAAATTTACAACTGCGGCTAGACGTCGCAAAGCGATGATGGGCGATTTCAAGGCCGTTATTTTCCCGACATACTGATAAATTCGATTTTTCATGATTGTTGTCGAAGAATAGGTTAAACTTTTTGTAAAAAAAATTGTAATTGTAAGATAAAAAAACAACATTCTTGCTTTCTATCTACTCTTATCCAACTTTTCGCTTATTCAGAAATGTGAACTCAACCTATTCCTAGAAGATTCTATTATATTTTTTTTGCAAATTTACTGTAAGGCAAATATCGGATAGAATGTTAATCCCAAAGAGAGAGTCAAGGTTTATTTTTGGGTCTTTGTTTCGGAGATGACTCGCTTCTCCGCTGGAAATGTCGCTTAATCCGCTATGTCGTGTCTAGTCTACCGTATTGAGACATTTAAGTCATTTTCTTATGGTAGGCTGTATTAGAGACTACTGATAAGAATGAGTAAGGGGGTAAAAATAGCAATGGCTGCGGTGTTTGAAGCTTTACCGGGAAGTGTTCTGAGTCAGGTCTGGGCTCTGCAAACGAGTTCCAAAGGAAAAAGCTTATAATTTTAAGAGAAATCTAGGTCTTGCAATGTGTAAAACTTTGGGGTTAAGTACGATTTATTACCATCACTTGACATTTTTGCAATTTTTTGCAATACATTTGACAAAACTTGCTTTTCAGACCCTAAAGATCTTCACTGGGATCTTTGCGACATCACTTGTAGTTGGCCTTGTTCTCTCCCAATCCTACGGCCACCAAGTTTCTCCAGAATCCCTCTACGGCCCAGCTGAAGCCCTTCGAGCACAGCGGCATGAAGCTCAGCCACCGTCAGCTCAGCCGGCCTCGGAAAATGAGATCTATGGAAAAGTTGGGCCAGCAAAATTCCTCGACGTTCCGAAGCGTCAGAATTCCGAATCTTTCGCTGAATTTGACGATTCTCATCGAGTAATGAACCCTGGGGTTGCATCAGCTAAACCAACAAAAAAAGCGTCTTCTGAATCCTTGGAATCAAGCGAATCTTCGGAAAAAAATTCATGCGGAGATTTGAGTGACACCGTGATTTTATTGGACTCGACTGGCAGTTTGAGGGATCTTTTTGAAGCCGAAAAAGCTTATGCCGAAAAAATTGTTGAAGCTCATTACAAGAAGAACAAGAAAGGAAGACTTGGACTTGTTATTTACAGTAGTAATCGGCGATACAAACTCTATGGATTGGATGATAAGACTGATTTGAGGGCCGTGATCAGAAGTAAGTGTAATGCTTTACTTTTTGAAGTGTTATATACTTTTGCCCGGGGCGCAATATTTCTAAATTTTGACAATTGGTGTAAATAAGCCAAAAGTATATTCATAAAAGTCTTGTGGTAAGATTAGGAGACGTATCCTTGCGATTGCCAAGAACAAGATGGTGAAAGACTTTGAGATTTATACTTTGTTCTCTTGTTATGCTGCCTTATACCATGTTATGTACTTTGGGCAAGGATAAGTCTTTTGAAGTCAAAGCAAGTATAAATCGAAAATTTGCATATTTGTAATTCGATCCTTTTGTATGACGTTTGGTACCACCCGGTTTTCTAAGTCTTTGCGTCAAACTTGCCCCTTTTCTTATCCCTTTTACCGCTTTACCCTTTCTTTGTCCGCTGGCCCCAAGCATGATACATCCCGCAGATTATCTCTCTACCCGTCCTTATCGGCCCACGTGCGCTTTAGAACCCATGATCAGCAAATCGCTGCGGGAATTATGTCGCTTCCTAATCCCTCCCCCACTTTCGCCGTTTGTGACCTGAATAATAAGGGAATTAACGAAGGGGTAACTGGTAATTATCCGGAAACGGGATGGAAATATAATTAATTAATCGTTAATTCCGAGTAACGAGTAATTAACTTTAATCTTTCGGCCTGCAGGGCACAAATGTCGAGGGTGTGTTTTGTAAACAGATGCTGGTTTTTGGGATTTTAATTGGAAAGTTAGAGTAATATATATAATTTTCACAGGGGGATAGTTTCAGATGTGATACACTGACTGAATGAAATTTAGCGCAATTTTATGTTATATCTTTTTTAGCCGCTATTTGCGGAAAATATCTCGATTTTTCGCATGAAAGGTACTTTAGAAGCGTTTTTAAAACTCATAACTTGGAGACGCTTTGTTGAGAGTTTTGAATAGCAAACTTTCACATCGTAGAACAGTTTTTTTCGAAATTGAAGACATAAGAAATAGAGGACACTTATTTTTACCACAAAATGTTTTCAGACGCTCCCTTCTTGAGTGGTGTTACCTTCACTGGCCACGCTTTGAAATTGGCGCTCACTGAGCTCCAGAAGTCATCCTCAAACGTCAATCGAAATCTGGTGGTCATTACTGATGGTTACAGGTAAGAGCTCTTTGGTCTTGTAAAAATGCTATTTTACATTACATTTGTCTTACTATTTCACATATTTTGTCTTCTACTGAGACAATCTGATGAGCCAAGAGAATAAGCCCCTTATAATGACTGTATTTCACTGCTAATTTTGTAATCATGCAGTTGTCATCAAGTTTGGATGCATTTATAACTTCCGCCCGGAAATTTCCTTTATTCAAAGTTTTGAAATTTCTTTTTTTCTGGATTATTCTGTTTGTGCTTTGTCTATTTATATCCGTATTGCAGAATTCTTGTCGTATCTCAAAATTCATGTGTCGTAATTTCAGCTTTGATCATTTGGAAGAGCCTCTGGCTTCCTTGAGAAGTCTAAATTCGAAGCCAGTAAACATTTACGCCGTTTCCATTGGGGAGAAGTTTTCGAGGTGAGAAAAATTAATTTTTAAATTAATTTGGCCATCAAATCATCAAATTTTTTCAAATTTCCCCAAACAACAATGTTAGGAATGCACGAAGGATGCGACAAGCATGCGTTTGTCCATATTAATGAGGATTAGTCTTGTGTGACGACCAAATGATTTTGAAAAACATTTTTTGAGATTAGCCAGAACGTTTTGAATTTTTGGGTGACTTCTCGAAACATTACGTAAATTAGGGGATAAAGGAATTTGAAAAATGGACTTGGAATAAAGAATGTGTCGGATGAGTCCGGAAACTGATATCTGGCCACTGCTCTTTGAGACTTATCTAAATTATTAAAAATTTTTAGGTTAGAGCTCCTGAAAATCGCTGGAAATGACAAAAATCTGTTCATCGGCGCAGCCTCTACGGCAAAATTGATCTCGCAGCTCTTCAAGTGCCCCGAGAATTCAAAATCCGCAAATAAATCGTCGGCAAACTCGTCCAGTTCATCGTCATCTTCCGAAAGCTCCGAAAATTCGTCGAACTCGAACAAAAATGGAAAAGTTGGCGAACTTGGATCGCCAAAAGCCCAAAAAGGAGGCAATAAAAATGGGCATGGAGGTAAAGGTGGAGCTAAAAATGGAAAGAACGGCTCATCCTCGAAGAATTCTGGATGTGCTGTGGATATTTTGTTTTTGATCGACGTCTCGGGATCCGTAAGAAAAAGCTTCGATGACGGAAAGATATTCGCCGCGAATGTGGTTGACTCCCTGGGATCGAATAGCAAACTGAGGCTTGGATTGGCCAAGTTTGGAGCTCACGGAACTGGAAAAGTCGTGGCTGAGATAAGGTGGGGATTCGAAGAGACGGAAGGCTTTTGATTTTAACGGAATTTGTCACAAATGATGACAACAAGTTTAACTTTTATGAAAGGTTTTGAATTGGCATTTTGCGTACAGACCTTTTGAATTTTTCAAGATAAAAGATTAGCTTTTTAGAATCGTAGCTTCAAAATTGATTTTTATCTGCGAGGTACAACATAATATAATTTTGGGTCATTTTCAGTAACCGAACAGCTTCCGACTTCAAATCAATCCTCTCGAAATTACAAAACCAAGGGTCTACTACTTACATCGAGACTGCAGTCCACTCAGTTCTCGAGGAAGTGAGGAGAAATGGGGCCAAAGGAAAGACCCTTGTTGTCATTGTCACAGATGGGTTTATCGCTAAATTTACGAATGGTAGGTTTCTATTTGTGGTCGAAAAATACTTGAGCTTATTTTAAAGCCCATTTTCCTCGATTTTTATCACTGTATAAGTGAGCCGTTTTTCAAAATATTCAAATTTACTCCTTCAGAAATCCGTGATCTCCAATCGGCGGCCAAAGTAATTGCAGCCCCTCCAAAAGCCGGGATCGCTTTATACAAATCGGAACTGAAGGTAACGAGTACTGTAAAGGGACCTCTATATACTAATCTTTGTCTTTTAGGCCCTCGCTTCCGACGGTCTGTCATTTGAAGAGCCCGAATCCGCGAAGAAGGCGATCCTTAATCTTGCGCAGAAATGCTAATTCCCCGACGATCTCAGTGCGTTTGTAGTATATAAATAGAAAGATATATGTGCTGACGTTTTAGTTTGTCAAAGTTTACATATCATTTTTCAATTTGTAATAAAATGATGACATAAATGTTGCAATTTGGGGCCCAAAGGATCCAGCGATGCTTGCATCAGTAAAAATAACTTGAAAAGGGTTAATATAAAACTTGGCACAAACATTGGATAATTTTTTTTAATTCCAAGGTTGCGTTTTGCAGAAACAACCGTGATTTTTCTTCCCAAACTTTTGCAAAATTAGACATTTTTTATGGGTTTGCCCTTAAAAATTTTTAGCCTTGTCTCTGTCATGCCCTTGTTCTACCAAAACCACCAAGTCTGCCATTTTTTTCTACTTTGTTTGCGAAACGAATTCCTAAATACCAAAGCAAATACTGCCATCATCTTTTCCCCTTGGTCGTTGACTTCTTAAGGATAATACCGGTCATAGTTCAACTACGATTCCCGTAACGCACATGATATCCAATAATCTGGGTCCAAACTATTTTAAGGGAAGGTAATGCTGGACCTTGGCATTCTCTAGAACAATATGTATACACTTTTAATCCAAATTAGGATACTGTGAGCCCCTGGCTTGGGCAAGCGACCAAATCTATGTTTCTTGACCAGACAAATTACGATTTATTTTAACCATGGCAGTTTCTTAATTCCAATTTTCTTGGCCGAGGGTTTCATGGCCATGTGGATTTCCCGTCCGCTCTTCCGTTACAGATTACAACGCAAAGTAAATTGCTACCAAATTTGGGATTAACATTTAAATAGATTCGCAGCTGCAGATTTTATATTATACTTGCTAACAAGCACTTATAAGTCGCAAAAGCGGCCAATTTCAGGGTAATTTTAATATGTAATTAGCTATAATATAGCAGAGTAAATTGCACTTTATTGATTTCAATTTGTTTCTGGATCCTTTACCATCTCTTCATTACTAGTTTAAGCAAAAAAAAATGTATTTCCTCGCGTATTAATTAGTAGTTATCAATCCAATATTTGAGAGACTAAAATAGAACCTAACAATTTGTGAAGTACGTAGTAAACAAGTCAAACATACGGTACTCTATAAGGCTTCCTAACCTCAGACTATTATCCATTTAGAGTATAAATAGTAACCGAAATTGTTAATCCGCTTGTTTTGATGTCACGGAACAAAGACGAAAAAGATTTGAAAGAGGGGATGCATTAGACATGATCCTGTATTTTTGAAGGAAACGAGGGTGTGATTCCGGATAAGACTTGTGTTTTACGGAAAGACGTGAGAAGCAATAGGGGATGATTGAAGATTGAATACCGAAATGGGGGATGGTTGAGGATTGTAGGAAGGCCATTGAAGCCGATGGCCATGTTATATTGCACTCTAAAGTCACAAGATTTTTTTCACTAACTAAATTGCTAATTGCGCTCTCGTTGAAACCCATGAAAACCCAAAATATAATAGAATTTAAATGAAGCTTGTCTTGATAATTATTTTTGGGGAATAATTTATCTTTTGCATAGATTTACTTGGATTCGAAAAGTCTCAAATTTCGAATGATATTTGTCAGTAAATTCTCGAAAGGTCCGGCAATCCAAGGCCAAAATTCTTATGAATTCTTGCGCATAGGACGTAGAAAGTCATCCGATCGTATTGCAGCGAGATCTGCAAAGCCATGGACTTGTCCTTTTTTCAGTTTAGGCCAGAAGATGATTATAGTATACCTACAATCAGCCCCCATTTCCGTGATCCATTATCTCTAACGACTTCCGTAAAATGCAAGTCTTTTCGGAAATCACGCCCTCATCCTGATAGATGAGCAGATCCACTGTTTCCTCCAGACAAAAAAGGATTTGATTTCTTTACTTGTAATAGACATTTTTTATCCACTGGAACGCAAAAATTTCAGCAAAGATTTACAAATTTTCTCTGGTTATTTCCTGTTCTCTCTTTTTTTATCCTGAATGTATAATAGAGAAATCTTAAATTACAATTTCCTTTTTTACCAGGCTCCTTAATTTTCCAATTACTACGGTAATTACAGCCACATGTAACGGCCGGTAAATCTCTCCCACCATTTAATAACGCGATTTTTATTTCTAGTCTTTGTTCTCAAGGTCCCTAAGAAGCTAATTGTATCAATGTTCAGTAGGTCTGGGATCTAAATTGATAGACGCGACTGATTACATCCTTCCTAAACGAGGATAGCCATAATTAATTGGGCTAAAACGGGGATGGGGGCGATTATTCTGGGAAACAAAATTTTTTATAAGGTTTAGTTATTGCACATTTTCACAGCTTGCAAAAGATATATCAGTACGGTAGTAAAAAGTGCAAGGTTCAGCGTGAACCTATAATAAATTTGTTGATTGTTTTCTCGCCAAGACACACGGGAATTTTTCTTCAACGGAAAAAATATATTTTCTCGAAAAATCACAAGTTTTTGTTAATGCCAAAGACAAGCGCTCACCGCGGAAACAATCATAGTACTGTTTATAGAACCTCGTATTTTAATAAACTATTCTCGGCTATGCCTTGAAGTTCTGTTTAGATTTGACTCAGCTCTGACTCAAAAACTCAAGACGTATTTGCAAATCCACCGTCCGTTCATCCTCGAACACCTTTTCTAACGACTACTCCCAAGAACTTTACCAAAACGTCCGTCACGAATAGCATAAGCCTCTAAAAAGCTCTGCAGCCAAAGACTAAATCCGAACATGGGATTTAAAATATACAAATTCCTAGGCCAAATGACGAAGGCCAAATTCATTGAAAGGGGTGCGTCTTTATGATGCAAGGGATAAAGTGTCATTTCGAAAAGTTTTTACGCTCTATAGGTAGTTTAGCCGAAGTTAAATGCTATTACCGTATTTTAAGTATTCTTTTGACTTTTCCGTAATTCGTTCGCAATCATCAGCTATTTGCTGGCCATGTTCGAAGATTATGAACTTGAAAAGGCCCTAAGGTTCATTTTACGTCAAAATTTACAAGTTTTGTCTGCCATTCAATGCAATTATTTTAAATATGGATAACCAAGTACGCAATACTCGGAATGAATCAGAATTTGTTTCAGACTGTCTTCCGCCATATTTTACCTCATCATTACCAAGATATTCCACTTCTTTTAGCCTTAATTAACCTTAAATTGTTGTGATACATCAAACAACTCGACTGAATTAGTCATGTCCGCATTGGCAGACATAACACCATGTTTTCGGCGAATTATAAATCAAATTGCCCAATTCTCCAGGGCTACTTGTAATTTCGTTTGATGAAAATCCATTTTTACATTCAAAATCTATTGGTAAACAGTCCTGCTGGCGACACGCGACCACCCCCATAACTGTTTTTGTGACATTTGCGGGTCGGAATTGGCATGAAAGCAAAAACTTGAGCTCATGAGAGATTGCGGTGGTTTTGTGCAGTTTTAATAAACAAATATTGTAAAGTAGCTCAACGGATGTTGAGCAGAGTTTAATAAAAGGAATTGTGATATTTTGAGGGGTTCTTTTGGGCGGTTTAACGCAACATTTGGATGTTAAGAGATGGCAAGCTGTACAAAAAATAACATGTTGACATTGATTAAAAAGGATCCAAGTAAAGGAAGGAAATGTGGCTTTTATTTACGTACAGTGACGGACTGATCCGGTGGCAAAAATCGTACCATTTTGCATGTGGAAAATATCAAAAAATGTAGCAAAATGCCTCCCTCTTCAACAAAAAAAACTCCGTTTTGAAGGACCCTTTCCCTCGCAAAAAGGTCATGTAAAAACGGAGTTTTTTTTGTTTGGAGAGGGAGGTATTTTGCCACATCTTTTTGATACTTTCCGGATTTAAAATGGTAAATTTTTTGCCCCTGGATCAGGTCCGCCACTATATGATTTTTGACAAATTTAAGCAACTTTTGTATAAATGTAACCGGTTGTGGTTGCTTATGGTCTCTAAATACAGGGTGTCCAGAGAAATTCCGCGGAAAGTGTTTGCCGATTTCTCGGCGATTAGGCAAGATATCCCAAAACTTCTTTTTGCATTAAAAAGAAGACTATGGGCGGTTTTTTGTCTAAAAAAGTTTTTTTGTCCGCCGACGCGGAACATACTGTATTCGGCGGAGACTTTTGGTAGCTTTTTTGGTCATCACACCAATCTTAAGCGCTTTACTGTGATCCTGAAACTATCGGGAAGCCTTCAGTTTTTTCCACAGAGGATCAGGGGACCGACGACAACGCTATGCAATCGCATTTAGCGACTGCACCGCACTGTGTAGTTGCGTCAACAGCATTAAAGTCCGACCGCATCGTGCGAAGGTTTGAAACAGCGGGGCAAAGAGAAGTTCAAACAAAAAATATTTTGTTGTTTTCTGGTACGCCAAGTCGTTTACTGATGGCTAAGCTGCTGCCAAGGCTTGGCGACAAAATTTTGGAGGGCATATGGGATCAGCAAAGAATGCTAGCCACATAATGTTTGGGACATCTCCTATCCAAAGCTGAGTTGTGGCCTCCGCCGATACGGAAAGCTCGCCATTCCATTGCCGAACGTTTGGTAAACATAAAAATAAGATAACATTCTCTTTTTAACCTTCAGAAATCGTACTGCAGCTTTTAAGATTGGTGTGATGACCAAAAAAGCTACCAAAAGTCTCCGCCGAATACAGTATGCTCCGCGTCGGCGGACAAAAAAACTTTTTTAGAAAAAAAACCGCCCATAGTCTTCTTTCTAATGCAAAAAGAATTTTTTGGATATCTTGCCTGAGCGCCGAGAAATCGGCAAACACTTTCCGCGGAATTTCTCTGGACACCCTGTATTTACATAGCATTAAAAAAGTTAGCTCTAAAAAATTGGTAGGAGCTAGCTGAGAGGTTCTAAGGCAATTAAGTAAACGACCGCTAAGTCAACACAGCTTTAATTTGATTGTCATTTGGGACTTTGCAGAACATTGTACCATTATGTTTTCTTCTTAGCTGTACAATCTTTACCCTCTGTTAGTTTCCAATCCAGAGAATCGATTCAATACATGTTTTTCAAAGCAAATCTAATTTTTCGCAATTTACCCGACATTAAAATGTATGTTCTGTGTTAAACTTTTTTTTGCACTGAAGCTCCCCACCTGGTCACACTGTTTTTTGACGTAAACAATGTGATCTAATAAGTGGAACAAATATATTGTATTACAATACAAGAGGCATCTCAAAATAAAGGTCCATTAAATCCAATTGTTAAAAAGCGCGTTTATGATTACAATTTCGACATCAAATCTGGATGATGTGAGGCTTGAATTACATCTTTCTGTGTTCTTAACATATACCGAAACAGAAAAGAGTGCTCGATTTTTGATGGCCAATGTAAGCAGAGCTTGGATGGACTGTTGAATTTAGGACGTATTCAAAAAGTGCGTGGGGAGGACGAACAAAAGAGCAGCCGTAAGTGATGATTATTACACGCCGAATTTATGAGGCTATTTGTAGGTAAATGAGTGAATTCCATGTCTGCAAAACATGAGTAAGGCGTATCGAGTAGAGTATGATGGATACCGGAAGTTGAGGAAATAGAAAAAATCTGAAATATTAAAAAAATATGGCTACATATACTAGTTAACCAGAACATGGTGCATATGTTTCTAGTTTGCGTTCTGTAGAAACTATTGAAGTAAGCACCCACTCTCGATCTAACAGGGGAAGTACACGTCGGGCATGGACTAAATATAAATTCCTGAAAATTTTACCTTGCGCTTTGCGGGTGCCGCCGATATATCGAACGATTTTTGCCGCCGAGAGAGCACGCTAAACGTGGAGAGGGGTCAGAGAGAAAAGCGCTTTTTGGTCATAACTTTGGCAGTTTCGTGCGGAAAATTTTGATTTTTTGTAGAAACATTATCCTTTACAGTTAAAATAGGCAAGAAACTTTTTGTGCCGAAATTCGACAAAAAGCCCTAAATTTTCGCCGTCTTTCGATCTAAAAATCTCGGTTGTTTCTGCAAAGCGCGAGCTAGGATTCTCGCATATATCTTAGAAAAAAATGTGCTAAATTTGTGCCAAGTTTCATCAAAATCTGAGCGTCGCACTTGGAGTACTTCCCCTATAAGAAGAGGCGGAGAAGACAGCGCACTCTAAAATAACGTAAATTTATTGTCGGATATTGCACACAAGTACAAAGTTTGGAAAGAACGTAATTTTTTACTACTCTCTTCTAAATAATAATATATTTATCACGTTGCCTCCGTATTTTTTTATTGCAACATGCGATAAACTATTACACTAAAGGCCGCTACAATTGTTTGTTTCACAAGGTTTAAAAGCAAAACAGTGCATCCTACAACAAGACTTATTCCTGTAAAATTTCTATATTTAATTTTGGGTGTAATGAAGCGCCGGCGTGAAAAGTGGGAACAATTTTACGATATAACTGAACTTCCACACTTGTTGAAGGGTCTAGAATAAGATAATTTTATACTTTAACATTTACATCTAAAAATGTGAGGTTACATCTTGAGATGTAAAAACGTAAAGAATAACCTTGAACACAACATCTAAGAAGATTTTGAAATTTGGTGGAAGAATATGCAACTCGAATTGAAATGGTAACATTTTTATTGTCAACTTTACTTATGTATTACAATAAATTATCAAATTGTAACAAAGCGTGGAGTTTTGAGGGGATAAAGAGTAGTACACTGTCAAAACCAAGGTAATAATATCTTGTAAATGGCTTCACAAGATACCATTATGGACGTTGAAGTCCTTACAAGGTGTAAATAGACAAGATCTAACAACATTTCCACATTACGCAAGACACAAAGCATGGGAACAAGGTTAATCTGGACCAATTACACTTTTACACCCTCGAAATCCCCTAAAAATTAAAACAAAACCTAGAAGAAGACCTACTCCTCAAACAATCTCAATAATAATTACATACATGGCGCTGGCACTTTTCGAAGCAATGAAATAAATTAAAAATTATATATGTTTACAATCAAGTATTGGCACTTTGCGAAAATAGATACGAAGGCGGATAAGACACGTTTTGGGGGGGCGGCTTGAGAGATGTCAAAGTTAACGACGGAACTTCCTCATGGCGTTGGCGAAGGGCTGATAAGAGCCGAAGGCGCCGCAGAGCTTCCATCGGCAAGGGTGGAGGGACCGGCGGTTTTGAGTGGCTGAAAAAGAAACTGGTAAGATATGCAAGTATAATTAAGGAATTTTAATCTTTCATCAAGTGGTGTAGATATTTTGAACCCAATTGAGTTGGTAAGGTAAGAAAGTTCCTCAAGTCTAGACATTTATTTTTGGCACGGATCAAAATCTACTTTTACTTATGCCCACACAAACTTGCTTGAACCCCCGAATTCTAATCAAATATTATTTCCCTTAAGGCATTACGTAAATCAAAATTTAGCGTTCCATAAGAAAATCAGCTGCTCAAAAATGTTTCCGCATCTACAGTAACCCTCCGCAGGTGTTTTTACGCTTAACTCAAAGTGCAATATGCTGAAACTTACACAAAACTCCAAAGTTTCGTTTTGTTTTGAAAGTGGAGAGCGGGATGACCAGTTTCAGGTCTTCCTCCGATACCGTCTCACATCCCTGACCCTGCCGACAAAGGACGGAGCCACTGACGGACTGTAGACACAACGAGAAAAGGAAGAAGTAGGCAAAGACCAGTCTTGTTGCAGATGGTCGGAGGAGGATTTGAGACTGTGACGATGACTTTAGAGGGGTGCAGTTTGGCTCGGAGGAGGCGCTGGTACCGGGTTGACACATATTCGAAGTGTGTGATATGATGGCTTAACCTGCAACAGATTTAAGGTTATTTTGGGGGAAAATTTGAATAAAACGTTAATATTTTTTCAAAATGTTTCGGACAAAATATGACTCAACGTATTTTACTATCAAAAACAAGACACACAGACAACCCTTATGATAAGCTGAAATGCAATGGCTATTATGGCCAAATTACTGGGCAATAAAAATAATTAGAAGGTACTCTCACCACCCTCACATGGCGAACGGCCATAATTTGGAAGTAACTTGTCATTAGAGGGGGTTTTTGTATCAAATCTAAATAATTTCTAGGTATCTGCAGGAGTAAACATGGAAATTATACAGCAAGGATGACATATTAAAATGTTAAGAACATTCAAAATTGGCAGATATAGCGCAAAAGTAAACAGTTATCAAGAAAAATAGAGTTATAATAACGCTATAAGACAGTCAAGAATCTCACAATATAAGTGGTTACTGTAACAAAATTGAAAAACCTCCGTTTTCTTATCACTAAACCCAAGTGTCATGTTACAGTAGCCCACTATCTCCGAACTATCTCCAGCACCTCAAACTGATGTCTCTCAGCTAGACTGTAGTAACTTCCCAGATGTATAAATGCATATTTCCCATGCAAAGAAGGGGCTGAGCCTCTGGGGGAATGAGGCAAAAATGGGCGTGGCCATTTGGGGCGTTCAAATTCTTTTCCGAGGATTACAACTGGAGCAAAAAACCACAAAAAATATCCGAAAATGGGAGGATAAACAGGTAAATATGTATGGGGGAATGCCGAGGACACTTGGACTGAAGCTAAAAAAAAAAGGAAATGAAGAGAGTTCAAAGTATAACATAACTGTGTACAGGGTTTCCAGAAAACAACAGAGGCTGTTTTTCATGGGTTCTGACGCAAAAAATATTTGTAACCAAATTATTATTAAATATATTGCTACCATAATTCCATTTTACTGACATTGGTCGTTGTTTTTGTCAAATCTGAGTTGTTAAACAAAATTTAGCTATAAAAACGAGCTTTGGACACCGTATAGCCTAGAATGGAGATGAAGATGAAATCCCCTGTACAACGAACAAATCGTAAAGGACAGGTTCATTTGTTAAAAGCGTTTGTATGTATTGAGGTTCACTTTGTGCTATACACAACGTTTAGACTCTACTAGAAAAGCGGAAGTCGAGCTAAAATTGCGCCATTATCGATCGAATTTTTGTGACACTTCGCTCCAAAAAGGTGGTCTTAAAGATACGATATTTTCACCCGGTCATCCAAAATTGAGCGACTTGATAAATGGTGAATTGGAAAGAGTAGACAGTTATCTCTCTGTTAGAGGTTCAGAAATTTGTATGTGTTATTCAGTCTTTGAGATATTCGACTTCAAACTTCCCAAAATTGAGAACTTTGCAATCGCCTAGCGGGCGACGTTTAGTCACGAATCCTACAAAAATGGTCGATCAGCACTACAACATCATTCTCAATCATCATGCAAAGTTTCAGAACTTTTTCTGGCTCGAAACTCGACTTATTGAGACATCTTTCCTGCTATTATAATGATTGAAATCGTTGCCCGGGCTTTTCGCAAAATGACAAAATCCTTGGCATTCCGCAACTAGAGATATTTTAATTATCAAACTCATCAAGCATGGTGTTTTTGAAAGACAAACCAGACCTACTATAACAAGAAAAATTCACTGATAGGGTCTATAGCTTTTTTCTGTCAAGATTTTGTTCAATACTGGGCTAAATTACAATTTTTGTAATTTCTCGAAGAAGCCAAAAAACATTATTTAACAGTACGCCAAACATTTGTTTTCGTGGCGTGACGCGACCAGAATTCCGTGAAAAAACGTTGTGATAGTTAGCTCTTGGGACCTCCGAAATTGCTCACTATCGAAACGTTTTGATGTAGGCATTTAGATATACAGTATGACAAAGCCAACTACAGATTACAGATTTCAAGGCATGAGAAGATGAAATCATAATTGCCGCAGGAACGTAAGGAGGTTTGCCAAAGGACGTCCATTGTATTAGAGACGCTATACGATGGCATCACAAAGGTAACAGTGCTCCTTGAGTTGTTAGCATCAAAATGAACACATGAAAAATGCACATCTACGTGCAGGAGTGCTCATATAAACTGAAAGTGCAAGGTAAACTACAAAAGTCTGAGGAGCGCTTTTGCTCTATAATGACTTCTTATATGTATGTAGTAAATTCAAAGTTCCGGGTCTCTCTGTCAACCTATGTATTTGTCAACTCCAACATTAAAAAGTCGTATAATTTCAACCATCTTCATTTTTACGGGCACGATGAACCTGTAAGGACCGTAGCTCAGGCTTACAGTATAATAACTACGCCGATTAAAATCCTGGTGGTCGATAAACTTCACAGTCTCGGTAAATGCCGTTTTGTTATAATGACGAGCAGTTTGCGTAATATCCTGCAACAAAAAGCGGCCGTTGAACCTTTGCAAGAGAAATTCGAATGGTCATACTGCTTGCAAGCCAGGTTTTCTGGTGTTTAAACATACACTGCAAACATCCGTGACATAGATTGTTTCCATATTTCACGGAAACCAAAGTGCAAGAAAATCTACTATGGTAAATCAAATGAGACAAATTGCTGAGGAAGTGTATTAATAGACCCTGTGTTTTACCACAAAATTGCTGCAGCAGATTGTGACCGACAAACAATCACAGCGACTTTTAAGTTCAGCGAAGTCATTCGAAAAACAAGAGTCACTTCCGAGTTATAATCTGATCTACATAATGCTTAAGTTCAGTTAATTTCGTAATCTCAGAATGACATAAATTTACTACAATCTTACGACTGCATTGGTCGCCCTCTAATCCACTAAAAATCTTACGAATCACCCAAATAAAACAGTGAAAATATAAAAACATGACGTTAGTCGCACTTATACCTAATTCAATTCAAGTGCTGCATACGTCTCGACAGGGAACTTCACATGCCAGATTACAAATGCTTTCAATAAGTTACTATACATAAATAGGGTGGCATGCAAAATCGCTGCCAACCTTTTTCAACGAATGTTGAGAGGAAGACTTTAGTTCACTCAACATTTACGAGACCAAGATGGTTATTGAAGCATGGCTCATGAATTTAAATAATGACATGAAGGGCCTAGAATGGCGGGAATTCACGTCATATAGAAGAAAACGAACGCCTGGAAAGTTATGCGAAAAAATCACCGTCAATCCTGGCACCACGAAGGGCCTGTTTGCTCTTCGGAGGCAACCGTATTTTTTCTTCGTAACACTGCATATTTGGCATCAATATCAGCACAAATTTTGAAAAAAAAACATCTACCGTTTTCCACTACGTTTCTATGGTCTATAATCGATCCAGCTATGCAAAAGACATATCACAGACATATTTCATGATCTTTGTAAATGTGTAGAGCTAATGTAGCTCTTCTGTAGATTATCCTAAAAGAAGATACTGAAGAACCTTTGCAAACGGCTTTTCCCTATGTTCAAAACTTGTTATCATTGTAGCCACACTTGAAGCCACTTATAGCCGTCGCGCCACGTTACATTTTATATCCATTTTGCAAACCCACCTCCACGCTTACTACCGTTTTTTTCTAATTGCGAAGAAGTTAAAAAGTACTTAAAATAATTTCGTAAACCCGCATTCATGTGGAAGATGTCGCCCACCGAAAACGTTTTGCCTACAGGCTTTTCAAACTTGCTCAGTCGAGGATTAATCATTAACGAATGAATCGAGAATGAGAAAGATTACTGTAACAGCTAAAAGGAAGTGCATGGCTCTTTGAACTATTAAAAAATATCTGGCGTTATAACCACAATACTAGAGTCGAAATTAAAAGCTTATGAGGGAGTCGTCATAATGAACAAAGATATTGAATGGGAGCACACAGTATAATATCGCTTTTAATAAAGACTGAGTGCGGGAAAGGAAAAATAAAAACAAACGATCGTCGGTCATTCATAATGAGTAATATGGACAGTTCATCCTCTTGATGTTGTTATTTTTACAATCAAACAACAACTCTCCAAAACAATTATTTTTTGTGAAGGGATTCCTTCTCGAACCGTTGGCGTAAAGAGATGCAAACGGTTGTAAAGATATCACAGTAACTGCTGATTTTTAAACACTTTGGCGCTTCGAATCTTATTTTTTGACAATGAGAAAACCAAATTATGATCAAAGTTTTAACCAAGGCATCAATTAGGAACTCGAGTTATGTAGAAATTCTTTCAAGTTTCTCGTAATCTCCGTCGTCACTGGTTTGCAAAATACTTTCAATATATTGCCTGTGCAAAGAGTAGCCTAAAATTTCAATAATTGACATGCGGCCCATATAAAGTCAGAATAAAAAAACAATCAGCCACCTTGTTTAAATCACCATATAGAGGCTTTTTCTAGAAGGTTTTTATAACCCATAAAGCACCTTAAAATCTTTCATGTCATATGCAACATTCTATTTTGTGATCAGTCTCTAACTCACTCACCATTTCCCTGTTTTTCACGACATTTGCAAAATCCTGTTACTTCAATTGAATCGAACTTTCGCGGTTCATTAAAATCAAAAACAATTAAATAACTTGTAAACTTCATTACACTTGCCACACGGATCTTGTTAAGATCGCAATTTCCTGCACTTTTAAAATGTTGTTGTTAAACTTTGCATTTAAAATCAAAAAACCGCAGCTGAAAATCATTTTTTAACGTTCTTGTTTACGTCAACCACAGTAAGAGTAAAGGGGTTTTCAAGTTCGTAAACATCGAGAAATTTAAATATTCATGTCTTTGGAAATGTCTAATCTACAAGTAAATAATTCAGGCACATCTGCGCGGCCTTGAATGTCCTTTGGTTGATGTGTTAATTTGCGAGCACTCAGATGCAAAAAAGTTCGAAATGACTCCGACACACTGACGGGGTCAAACGTATAATAAATAAATTATTTACTAATGAATTGAGGAAGTATTCCAGTTTCACAAAGATCACATTGCCTTCTGCTGCCCAACAGTGAGAGTGTATACATTTTTGAATACTTTTTTGCAAATTTTTACCGAATTGGAAAACCAGCAATCAGAGTCTAAAGTTTTGCATTTTAATCTAGTCAGTAAACCGCAAAATCTTCGTGTTATTGAAGAGTCAATGGACTTTGCCAAAGTGTCTATTCAACTCAGATTATGGCAAAACCGTATGAAACACTCGACTTTCAAGTGTAAATCGGATCTTGGATATCTAGGCCGTCTAATATTCCAGATACGATATACTATATATGTTATATGTACATTCCTAAAAAATTTACTTCCGATATGTTAGGAATAACGATTGCGAGGGACGAAATGTCACGAATCTGTTGCAGAAAGAGCATTTGAAACGAGGGGGATAGGATACAAAACGATTTTCAGCCTTATCTTTGCGAGTTCTAAGTGCCAAGAATTGAAATCAAATTAGTTCTACGTGACATTTTAAACGGAACCGCCTAGCAAGAAGAAACCTCTAATCGTATCATATACGAAAAATTCGATTATAAAGATCAACCTCGTGTCACCCAATCTACAAGATGTTTGAACCACCGTAATCAAATATTTGTACAGGGCTTAAATTGCATTCGAAACAACGTAGTTTGCGCCGGATTCAAGACATTCATGTATATTTACTTTGAGCCAAGATTCTGATTATGGCAGAGCAACTGTTCGTTTGGTGATGTCATTGTTATAAATATATGTTCAAGAACACAAAAAATGACGAAAAAAATATTTTTAGCAATGTAAATACATATGGGCATCAGCAAAGTTCTGAACTTAATTTGTCCTAAAAGTTCAACAAATAAGTACAAAACTGATGGCTTAATTTCTCAATTTTCAACAGGCTTTCTATAGCATAGCTCGATAAATATCTCGAAGTATCTGGAAAAGGGGAGTCGACCCTTTTAGGCGTTGATATACAGCCTAAACAAACAAAATTTTACACGTTTGTCACCTGTCATCTCCAGAACTTCCTAAAGTTCAAAACAGACCCATGTTTCCATCAAAAACACAATTGTGGTTTATCAGGACCTAAAAATAAATGGAATACAACAACATTGTAGTCCATTCTTGAATTGGAAACGGAAGGTTAAATATACTTTACACCTGAAAGCTCACAAGGGCACTTAAAATAGGCAACTCCACTTCATTTGCGCCATAATTAAATAAGCCTTTTTTTGTAAATAAAACGGAAGTCTTTGACGTTTTTAAAATGGAAATTTTTAGTCATTTTTTGGTTTATTATAAAATAGCTTGACTGAAGAAAGAAATAAACAAAATATGAGCTAAAGTTCCTAGGATTTGAACAGCATTATCTATAGACCGTTTATGCAAAAGTTGAAAAAAATCGGATCACTGCGTCTCTTTAGGTTCAAAATCTAGCAACCCACAATTTAACTAGTTGTTGAGCCACATTTCGCTTGGATCCGCATTGCATCTGCTTCTAATTACTGTGCCACAGTTACGGTTCTGCCCTTTAATCCTCGCAAAATGACTCCAAGTTCTAAGCCTACGTTTCTTTTGCTATATATTTCGCTCTAAATGTCGTTTACGTAAACTTTATACCAAAGGAACGTATAGTTTCACTTGGCTTCGTCCCACTTCCAAGAATGGTAAAACGTGGCTTCTTATACCCAAAAAAAGATGCAGTAACCATCATTGACTTATTGCGTCATTTTCACTTGAAATTTTCATCATAATCGAAACCATATAACCTAATTCATAAAGTATAATATGTATTTTTAGGGTGTAGGAATGCCAACAACAGTTTTTTAGATAATATGAGTGGCGTATTACAATTTTTAGGACCTCAGGCGCTATTAGATTCTTCCAAAAAAGGACAGGAAAATAAATTTATTACATATAAAGAATTTGAAAGTATCAACTTCCAAATTTGGAAGTAAATTGACGTTTATTACACTCACAATTCGTGGGTTGCGTCAATTTGACACCCAAATGATATAATAATTCGTACATTGTTAACAAACTAAAGTTCGGAAGGGATCAATTTTCAGTGCTTTGAACTTCCATTAGTATGACTAATTCTTTTCATATATGTCGCGCAATGAATAGACGTCGCATAGAAAGTCGATAATCAGCAAGCGAGCGGCGTTGGCTCTACCAAATTTTCTTTGAAAGCCGTTTGCAACAGCAGCCGGTGTTTAGCATTGATTTCACCGCCTAGACACATCCGAAATGTCAGTTGTTAACGACCACGTAAAGAATGTAGAGATCAACAAACGTTGGTTCAGGATTTGCTTTAAAAGTTCAGTCAGTGTACGTGTTACCAAGACGTGTAGGGAGGGGATTATTGTGTGAACTGTGTTGGATTATATGAGAGGGCAGTAATTGCACGTGTAACGCTAAAAGGCCATACAGAGCGAAAAATCACAACAAATACACATATATTTTGTACAAAATGGCAATTTTTTCATAAGTCTTGGCCTTTTTGCTTGAAAATTTCAGTATTTGGGATGCTGATGAACTAATTTTTTGAAGAGTTAAATGGCCGAATCTAGCATGTTATTTACCTATGATGGAATCCCATGTCTCATGATTGCCCTTCCCAAAAGACCTGTAGCCTAACTGCACAGAGTACAATTCAAAAGAGGCCACAATTGTCAGAGTCCAATTTCCCCCAGGCTATTGTTCTTTTGTTGCCCTTAAACACTGAATATAACGAACCTTTACAATTTGCAAAACCCCCAAACAAGATACAAAAAAGTTACGTCAAGTTGACGGATTGCAAGCACCTGTTACAAGAAACAAAAAAACTAGTAAACATGTAAATTGTAGTCCACCAATGTCATCGTGTTCCCTATAAATCCAATATATTACACATCCAAATTTATGCCGGAAAAAGGCTACAAATTAGCTTTAAAAATTGGGTTACAACCGCAAAATCATGGGAATTCTGACGTCCATTAGACGTTCGAGTAGTCAGCAACTCCAATTACAATTTTATTTTTAATTTCTTCAAGAGAATTTACGATAAAAAATAGAGTAATCTTTACCCGAAAACCCTCAGGAATTTGTGAAAAATGATCTTGAAAGGGAAATGCTAATTGCAAATTTTGGAACGACCAGATTAGAAGGGTCAGAACGTGAGCATCCAGAAAATATTTCGTATAGAAAAAGATACGTATTTCCAGAATTATCGAGCAGAAATTGGCAAAAGTTAATCGTTTTTAAAATTTAAAAATTACATTATATTTGCGTACATAATACATACAATATGTGGTGCAATGGAAACGCTTTGCTAATACGCTAGAAGATTATGCCGTTGTGTTAATTGGCCTATAAGAGAACGAAATTATAACTTGATTGTTTTGCGGTATGAACATTACATTTGTGACGAGAAGCCACACTGATTAAATATTGGTCAGCTTCAATGGCACTGGATTGACGTGCAGCGCCATTTTCCCCCGCTACGAAACCCGAAAAAACGGTCCAAATTTTAAATCTGTAGTTACCGTACGATTCGGAGAATACCCGCTTAATTTTCGTTCCATTGTATTTCCGGTAAACGACACACAATTCAAGATTTGCGACATGTCCTTGTTTATGAGACTGAAATCATTTCAGTTTCTAAATTTGTGACGGTCTCCCGGAAATACAAAGTAAATGCCATAGATCTAAAAATTGAAAACGTCTCAGCCATCCATCAAAATAAGGATATTATGACATAGCGAGTGGTATTTGGGCATTGTTATGACGCCTATGACAATGCTGACAAAACAAATAATAAGCCAAGTCATTCACTTTGCGCATACATTGGTCATCGTGGTTTTATCTATAGCAAAAAATACGCGAAGCGCAAGTCGGAATCAATATTGAAAAAACGGTATATAAGAAAGGCTTCCAGAAATGCAAATGGGCAAGGTAAGTTACTTCCAAAAAATAGCAAACAAGAGGATTTACCGTCAACTTCCGCCCAAAATCTTAACAGTTTCTGAAACCGCAATCCAGGATATTGTTTTGCAAGGGAAGTGTTCAGGATGATGTGCTCAGATTTAAAATTCTACAAGCATGTAGTGCTCGTCACATATTAATTTGTAAAGAATTTAACTTGTGAAGTCTTTGCGCTACTGTCAAGAGATATTTTTCGAGATATCATGAAAAGTGATGACATTTGAACAGACGGGAAATCGTCTTATGAATTTTTCGCATCTACAGAGAAAGATTCCACCTATTTCTCGCTTATATACTTCCTTGTAAATCTCTGGTCTTCAATCACCACGCTGTGAGATGCGTACTACAAAAAACGAAACCGTAGTCAATCTCCACATCATTTCGGCGTCATCACCAGCTGCTACAAGTGCAGAGACATCTCGTATCCCAGACAATTTTTGTACCGAGATTTCTATCCATCTCTGCGAGTCATACGGGAAACATCACAAAACTGACGTGTCTCTTTTTATAACCGCCGGTTATTACAAGTTCAGGAAATGCATGTCAAATGGAAATAAAGTTTCGGGATGATGTTGGGGTGGTCATGCTTCATTTCCGACCCATTTCCCATCGTATTATTATTAATACTTGTATCAGTTGAACTGAAATGATGTGATTGATGGGACCGGGTTCAATGCGATTCAGAGAATGTTTGTTTTGAGTTGGATGATAACATAAATATTCGAAAGATGATAAATGGGCGACAAGATGGAGACATTCGCATATCTTGCAACAACTTTTGACTATACTTGGATACCTTTCAGTTGCCTAACTATCCTTAGTTTACAGTTTGAACTTCCATGCAGGCTTTATACAACAAAAATGTATTTTACTGCTTTGTTTATGGCGCGTGTACCTCATAGCCATTTCACTTGACCGTTAGCGACTATCGGACGATATATGACTCTAAAAACAAGGCTAAACGAATACAAAATAAATTTTATTCTAAGCAACATCTATATTGTCAAGATCTGTCTGTATACTTGGCTGAGGATGCGTTCTCCGAGATCCGTCGTATCTGTTAGGCTCCTGAAATTTTTAATTATACCACAACCTAGAATTACACAAAGAACTCAGAACGAAATTGACAAATGATGACTTACAGTGACCTTGAGCTGTTCGACAAACTCCGCCGCATAATACGGCGACCATTTTTCTGGCAATTTGACGGGTGGTTTTGTATCGGTAGATTCTTTTTTAGCCGGAGGATCTGTTGGTAACCCGTCGATATTTTCCAATGGAGCAACTTCTGACGTTTCGTTTGGGATTTCCTTCTCCGTGGCTTCCGGAACTTCCTGAGGTTTGACCTTTTCCCTTCCAGATTCTAACGTGTCTTTACTTCCGAAGAGCGGAATTACAGATGGACTTGAAGGTTTTTCCGTTTTCAATTGGAAATCATTGGCTAGAACACACATATGTGTGATCTTTGTGATCTTGAAACTTACAATTGACTTCAAAAATACTGTCCTGGAATGGATTCTCATCGTCTGCTTTGGGGTTGGGGAGTTCTAGTGGTGGTCTGAAATATTAATATCAAGCTTAAGATGTCCATTTTGTAGTTAGTGACAAAACGTTTTTTATGTAAAGTTTTTCCTCCAATTTCAAAAAGTTTCTCACATTTCTTTTAACCGTTGATCGTCGGCATAGTTTGTTTCAACGTAATCGTTCTTCGGCAAACTCTCCACATCTCCCGTGTTGCTTGATTTCCTCACAACAATTGGTGAGCCGCATGTATTATAATATATGAACATACATATCCATCCCAAGAAACCAATCAACAAACAACTTCCAATTATTGTTACTAAAAGATTTTTAACTGATAAGCTATAATGACAACTTACAAACAATCCACCATGGAATCACAAATTGGTCGGGATTTGTGGGTTTTATTGAGACGATCGGCAGCCCAGTTAATGCTGATAGATGAGACAATGTAAATTGGGAAATCTCTTCTACGGCTACCTAAAAGGACACACCTCTTTATGTCATCAAAATTCGCCGGCTTTCTTTTTCAACTTACCCGTGCTTTTACCAGCGTATCTTTGTAGGATAAAACAAAACGCGCTATGATATGGTCTTGATTGATCGCGGCCGTAGCAATCTGCAAGAAGCATTGTCAAAAAAAAGAAAAAGTGAAGTCAATGGAGAATATGATTTATGAGCGTGAATTTCAACTATTCTCCAGAGATTTTCATCGCAACTTCTGCAAAAAAACGGTGGCCATTTTCTACTTCTCCTTTTTTGTCATGTTTTTTCTTTAAAAATATCGTTGAATATTTTTGGAAAAGACTCAAAAACACCGGCTAAAACTTTTAGAAATTGAGAAGAGATCCCTATAGATTGTGAAGACCAAATCTTAAAATGTGGCATCTTGCCTTGAGCAGTTCCTCCTTCCTTAAAAAGCTCACCTGAACATCGCAATCGGTGTCATTAACCATCCCATCCGGCGTAAATGCCAGACCGCTTCGCTTCTCGCCTTCAAGTCTTTGTAGCTGCGACTTCTCGATCGTAAAGCAGAATACTTTGGCCAGCTCCGTCGACAACACTTCCAGTTCATTTTGGGAGACGTTCTGGATGGCAATAACTGAAAAATGAGGATGGGTTCCGTTTTTATTACATTCTCTTTTTCCTCTATCTGCTCTTTGGAGAAGTTGGCCGTAAAATTGGTAAAAGTAAATTGGTGAGAGCTCAGCAAGTGATTGTCAAAATTTTTTTGTTTTGTTTAATTTGCTTAGCGGCTCTGCATACGGTCAAGTTTGATACAAAAAATTGCGGTTTTTGGAAATGAGTAGTGAATATCAGTAAAAAAATTCTGAATTTTTATGATTCTTGACTTTTTTCGACTCAAAATGCCGATTTGTTGGCAAAGCGGGAGCTAAAGTCATCGTGAATTTCTTGAACAGGCTCAAAAGTAATTCATGGAAACATTTTCAAATTTAAAAGCGAATTTTTATCTATCGAGCAGTTGGTAACTCACCACAATCCACCAAATATTCTTTATATTTGTCCTCCGCATCAGTTTTAGTCGTATTTCCATTTTGACTCGTTACACTTCCACACAGACTAGCTACGAAAAGCAACCACTGAATTATCATCCACATTCTTTACATTGCTTTTATAATTCCGTAATTGCAATAGCGAGTAGTAGAAACAAGGCTAATCTAGTGGAAGGGGGGGTTTAAAAATGCCCTCTGGCTTTTTTCGGACATAAGGTTGCTATGGCCACCTTAAACGGGCGCGAGTTTCTTACAACGGAATTGGATGGAAATACGAAATTCGAAGGATTTAGTTTTTATATCGTTTTCTTAATCCGCTGTCCTTGGAATCATCGTTGACGTGGGCTTTTCTTATCTCAATTATTCTGAAAACGCAATACGTCAGGTTGATTCTGGAGAAGCAAAATGCACAGTATTGCAGCATCCACACATTGCACTAATAATCATGATCAAGCAACATTTTCTTTCATAGATGTAATAAATAATTCTGTATTTCTGACCACATTGACCGCAATTCAATGCCTTACATACCCATAAAAAATGTTGAAATTGCTTATAAAAGTGACTCTAACATTTTTATCATTAGCATACATATTTTACTTTAAAAAGTTTTTCGTAATAATTATAACTCATCAAAAAGATAAACGCATTGTGAAGATTCATCTAATATCATTTCAAAATATGTTAAAGCCGGTGCGATTGTAACTCCTTTCCTTAGCCTGCATTCAGTCTTGGCCGGGTCTGAAGGCCGCCAAAATGTTCCAGTGCCCCAATGGTTGTAGAGAGGGAGTTATTCTGATTTCCTGCCCATCATTTTCAATCGCTACTGTTTTCTCCAAGACTAAGTAAGCTCTAAATAACCAGAGGAATAAAAATCATAATGTGGGCGTGCTGATTATTTTGCATGCAAAAGTACAAGTTGTCAAAAGAGTGAACTACAACTTGGAGCTTTATGTGTTAGTCAAGGATAACCACCCTCATTCTCAGCTGTTTTTCAATTACGTCCATATCGAGAATGGAAAGACTACGCATAAAATCGTCCATAGTTGAGAATATTAACGTCGTATAACTAAATAATAAGAATAAACAACGGCACTAAAATCGGCGCTTGTGAGATTCCGAAGCATCGAATCATTGATTTTATCTTTGCTTCCACAAACAAGGTTATAGAAATATACATACATACATCGTCAGCGATATTTGTCACTCAGTAATCAAATAGTGGTTTTCCAAAATTAAACGTAAATTATTCAATCACTGATTTAATCATCTCCATCTAATCTATAAATTATCATACGGAGCAGCTTTTATATTCCGTCAGCCTGTTGTCTGCTCATAGTGATCAAGATGCTGAAGCTCTGTTTGGTTGCGGCTTGCACTATTTTGGCGGTTGTTTCTTCGGGGAAGGCTATGCCTCCTCCGGACTTAGAAAACGATCCAAATGTACAGGTAAGCTAAGCAGTTTAAAACAGCAACAACACAGTATTAGAGATAGTTTGCTATATCAACCAAACGCATATCAAAACGTCGCTTATAATTTTTAATCCCAACGTTTTTTCAGAAACTCGCAAAAGACGGCGTAGCGCAATATGCAAAAGAGCACAATAAAATGGTCGGATTTGTGAAGGTTACAAAAGCCACAAGGCGTATTGTCGCAGGTACGGAATACTCTCTGGACATTGACGCTCTGATCATAAAGCCCCACTCAAAGGTGGGCATCCCGCTTCACGACGACATTTTCATCAACCCAAGAGGAGTCACAAAGTTCGATTGAATGTTTCATAAAAAAGGCACCTGCTTCTTACATTCGCATATGACACCTTGAAAATAAATATAAGATATGCTTGTACGTTTTGAACAAGGCTTGCAAAATTTAATATCGGAGGAGTTCTCTGGTACGAAGAACACCATTTTTAGTTCGAGCTGTACAAAAGTCGTTTCTGGACAATTGGAATGACCTTCATGTTTGTCCTTTGTTCATGTCACTGTAAGAAGCAATTTTTTTGGTCAGAGAAAGGAGGCAAAACGACGTTAATATTTATTACGTATAGGTGTATTTAGAGGCGTTTTTTGCCAAATAGTCATGTCCGAAATTGTACCATTAATCAAACAAAACTAAAGTCTATCTTTCACAATTATTTTCAAAAAAGTCAATAACAAATTATGTGATATATGCGAGCATTAAAATGACAACTTAACATACGTACATTGATTATTTTTTTAATTAAAAAATGCAATATAAAATTCGAAACTTTATCTTGTTTTATTCATTTTAAGATGTCTTTTAAGATTTTCGCAATCTTCTTCCTTGTTCTTGCCGTACGTCTCGGTCTCGCCGACACAGAAGACGGTTTTGTTCCTGTTCCTATAAAAGAAGATGAGGTAATTTAGCTTTTATTGTCTTCTTTCGTGTACAATACATAGGATTTGGCTCGTCGCGCGATGGCCTACCTTCCCGGTGGATTTGATCGTTTCAAATTGTCCGGAATCTTTTTGGCCGAGGAAAGATCTGAGCCGGTGCTCGCCTACAGGATCTTCCGTAACAAATGGTATCTATCGCCAGGACTTTTTGGACACAGTTGTTATTTATGACTTGAAACATGAGAGTCATCACATTGAAATTATGGCTTCTTGAATCTTGCAACTTTATATACGTATAATAAAACTGTCAAGTTCCAATAACTGAGTTATCATTTATTGCGACACAACATTTAGAGCATCTAAAACACCACCTAGATGGGATATATTTGTATATACAACACGTCACGGAACAACATGGAGAAAAAGAATAACCGAAAAAAGTAAATCTACTCGGGAACTATCACTGGATCAACGTCTACCGTATCTTTTAAAGATATATGCGATTTGAGATGTAGATTGGAGAAGGAAGAGATTATATACAGTTGTAAAGAGAAAGATAACTGGGAGTATTTGTACATTAGGGACGGGACTCGGAGGTCCTTTGCGACGGGCGTGGAGGTACGATCTTGGTCTGAAAATTGAAGGGATTACTAGGTATGTTACAAAGGAAATTTAAAGACTATCTATCCTGACCTTCAAGATGAATTCCTCAACTTACAAAGACATGGAACTCGTCGTTGTCCTCAATCCTCAGCGTGTGCAAGAACTGACTTGACGGTCTCAATTCATCCGGAGATCTTGTGGGATACTGAGGAGTGACATGCAGAACTCTCAGTCGATTCAACGGAATATCCGTGGCCTTGGAAATCGCCTTTAGAAATTGAGAGACGGTAATGTGGAGACGATGACGAATGCAGAAACTTCGATTGACTTCCGGACACTTCAGCCGAGTTTTGACCGTTTCTTGAGGAGTGAAATCGACGAAAACGAGCTGCTCAAGATTGCCGTGCAAGTCGACGAGACGTTGGTAGATCGGAGGCTTGTCATTGTGGGTCTGGTAGTAGCGGATGAAGGCGCGTTCACAGTCTTCCCGGTATCTGGGAGTGATCTCCGAGCCGTTCAGGACCTAAAAAATATAATCAACTTTACTTGTATAAGAGAGAGATCAAAAATGGTTGCTAATAGCTAGTGTAAAATGTTTTCCGAAGTTCTTATCGAAATTATTCCTCACTTTCAAGTTCGGGATCCTCGGGATCAATAGATGATGCTTCAAATCGCATTCCAAATTGTCCAAAAAAGGAACTTCCGACACTCTCAAGTCTTCCAATGAGGGGAATTCGGCCAAGGCTTCCAAACTCTCCCAACCATTCAACGGGCAGCCATTGAGACACAAAATCCTGAGTCGTTTCAGCTCATTTGTGCTCGGATCTCCTCGGATATAACAGATCTTGTTATTGCCGAGATCCAAGAACTCGAGATATTCGAACTTCCCCGTGAACTTCAACGCCTTCTCCCACGAATCGAGTTGGCAAGAATGTAAGGAGAGGTCCCGCAGAGGGTGGGATTGGTTCTCTTGTTCTGTTTGGTAGGTAGTGGAGGACGAAGTGGGAGTGTTGAGATGGTGATCTATGGCTACGGAGCAGAGTTGGAGAACTCGGAGCTTCGGGAAAATTTGAAGGATCACGCTGAAAAAAATATAAAAGTTTTGGTTCAATAAAGACAGATCTCACCTCAAAGCACTCGAATCCAAGCTAACTCCATTCAACTCCAACACTTCCAAGTCATGCTGAAGATCCTTGAATTTCTCATCGATCTGACTCATCAACGGATTGAAACTCAGACTCAGGCTTTTCAACTTGGGCAGCACTTTGAGGAGAGCCGCCACTTCCGACCAGTCATTGATTTGATTGTGGCTTAGGTCCAGATCCCGGGCATTTTTCAGCATTCTAGCCACCATATTCATGTCGCCCAGCTCGGAAATGTCGTGATGGGAGAGGACGACGGTTCGAAGTTTCTTGACGCATTCGCCTTTTGGAGGCGAGGAGCTCAGCTGAAAAGGAAATTTTGAGTCAAATTTTATGATTTTTATATGGTAAATGGTTAAAATAACTAAAAAATTCCCATTTTCTACCTTAAAGTCGACTGAAATCACTCCAGTATCACAATTAAAGGGTTTTGCAAACTCACAAACATAATTCCCGGTTCAATATCCGTCGGTGGAGATGTGTATTTGAGTTCCAAATCCTCCAAGGCACTCTCCACTGACTGAGAAAGGCCTTCGTCATTTTGTGTGCTGCTGGCCCGTATTGGCATTGGCTCGCTAGCTGCCGCCATTACACGTAATTGGAAGTGTTGTAGGCCACTTGAATCCGTATGGCACGGGTTTTATACCGGTTATGGCTTACCTACAGTATAATTTATGAGGTTTTAGAGAAAAATTAGATTAAAAAACACGGAGAGCGACTATGAATTTATAGAAAAGGAAAAATTAAATTTAAATTTAGAAAAGACAATTAAAATGTAAATTTTTTACTTTTTTGGATCAAAATTTGCCGTGGATAATATAATTCTTGGCCTTAAAAATGTCAAACAAAGGCGATTTTATTAATTTCTGGTAGGCAAAATTTTGAAAAATATCCAGTACTAATCCTGGGAACCCTCAAAATTATGTTAAATCATCAAAAAATATCACAAGTAATATATTTTTTCTTTAATTTTCCAATTTTTCTACTTCAATTATGCTCGTAAACACGTAAAACCCCCTGGAGACCACAAAGTAAACACTAAAATTTTTCCAAACCAACTGCCAGCCACTTTGGCGCCCTTCAAAACAACTTGTATTGATAAGATTAAGACAAATTTATTACTGATAAACCCCGCCAAAGACAGTAAAACCCTCCGAAAAGTTTTCGTTTTTCTTCTTTCACGTGAAAGAAATTAACGACCCAACGAAAAAAACACGAAGGATTAGGGGATGTTTTATTTGTAAAAACGTTTGGTCCTCGGCGAAAATCAGGTGCTCCTGTTTGTGATAAAGCAAATTAAATCGTCTGGAAGGAAGGGAAATCATGGGGTAAGGGGTGGCTAAAGTTTTTGTTTAGAAAAGGTGGAGGTTGTAATTTATAGGGGAGAGTTGGAGAACCTTGGAAATTGAGGAAAAAATGGGAAATTCAAGGATCAATTTGGGAAGTAAGATTCAGTAAAAAAGATGACAAAGTACTAGGAAATGTATTCTTTAGGAGATGAAAAACAATTTTCATGCTAAACAAAATGAAAGTAGGAATTATAGGGAGCTAAATTTGGTATCAAAAAGTGAACATCCCTTGGCTTTATGTATGCCACAGCAATGTGAAGTAAAGACAACAGAAGATGACTTTAAAAAATACGCATTCCGGCCATTTTTGAATCCAAGATGATCAAATAAAGCCAGTAATAAACAAACCAGCCCCAACCCAATTTATAGCACATGCCCTCAATTCTCGGAGTCTTTTTTACCGTTTATTAGCTGTTAGTCTCCAGCTGTTAGGTTTGTCACTTTTCTTGAAAAAATTGATAAGAATCTTCTTGGAACCCTCCTCAAGAAAACGACAACTGCAATAAAAAAGGAAACAAAAATGTAAACAAAAGTTTTTTCCTGAATCACTTTGGGATTGGAAAATGAATAAATGTTTGGAGTCTTAAATATTTGTTCACTAATTTTTAAATGTTATAATAGGTCATTCTTTGACTGAAAAATGAAGGCCCATTATTGCCACGAATGACTAATTTTGAATGTCATAAGGAAATGCCAACAAAAAATAGCAATTTTGGGAGGAAAGAGGGATCCGGAACCCAAGAACAACATCTTTTCCCGCAAAAAAATGAAAAGGTGCGCTCAGCGCCGATCAGCTGACAAATTGTTTGGTTCGGAAAAGAAAGAGTAACAATAAAGAGTAGGAAATGTTCTTTTTGAAGGGCAATTTGAACAGAACGCAAGCTGAAAAGCACAACATTTTGATAGTTCAATTGAATGGATTTGAATTCTGATTGGTTTTGATCAAAAATTGGAAATTAAGAAAAGTAAAAAAATTTTTGACGGATTTTGGTAAAAATTGGTTCAAATTTAGAGCAAAATTTTGTAAGACATATGAGACATTTTTAGCTAGTGCTTGCATCAATATTTTTTATAGTCATCAATATTTTTAAGTCGGAAACTGCTCAAAACTCGATCTTTGGTTTGGTTTTTTGAGTGGATAATTGCCATTCCTTCTGATGGGTCTCATAAATTTTGTCTATAAATTCAACTTTCTATCGGGAATGGCAAATCTAAGATCAAAAAACTTTTGCAAAATAAACGCATAATGTCAGCGAAAATAGCGCTAACCGAAAAATCTTAATTCCCTCCAGTCTCAAATATTCCAAGCAAATAATTTAGTCATATTCTTACACCATAATCAATTCTACGCGGAATACAATCAACAAATCCCGTTGCTTGGCCTTTTTTGAATCAAAAAACATGTTTTGAACGTCTTGACCCTCCGGTGGTAAACAGTTGAATATTCATAGGGAGCCTGCGACAATACTTTCGAACTGTTCGAATCTGGAAAAGAAACAAATCTAGTTTGTAATAAGCTCATCTTAGATGTAATTTAATAAATGGAAGGTTATTTTTTGCAAATTATATTATACATGACCATCAACTGAAGGCCATATAATTTTTGCTAAATTTATGGCATTATTCGTCCTATTCTAGGCTGAATTTAGATGCAAATAGTAAAAGAGACCTTCCTTACCATTTCTAGACACATTTAAAACTTTTTCGAATTACCCATTTCGGATCACACGACCTCCAAAAAAAAACAATTTTTTTTATTTACCCGTGGAACTCGTGTGGTCTAAGCTTGTGGTATGGCCCCATCCCTCTCTTCCAAATTCAAGGAAAGGAACGGAAAACAGAAACGGAACGGGTCGAAGGAAATTTTCATTGTTCTTTGTCCTCACTCTCTCAAATGACAAGAAATAAACAGTAAATGAGGGAAATGAATGGGAAAAAAGAAGTGAGGACTGTAGAAAAAGGGACGATTGTACTGAATAATGACCTTGTTTATGGAGTAGAATAGTCCCGAGAAAAAATAAGGGTAGTTTTGAGGGACATTTGAGAAATCAAAGAAAGTTTTTTCAACCTTTTTTAGGGTTTTTGGGTTTATTTTTGTTTTCCGGAGCAAATTTTATGATGAAGTGGGTTTATGACAAAAAAATAAAAAAATTTAGGCCGATTTTCAACGGGAAATGTTTTCAAATTCACCAAAAAATGGCTTGCAAAACAAGTCTATTATCCCAAATGTAATAAAAAAGCAAGCTCCTCGACAGCCATTCTAAACCAATTTATAGCACATGCCCTCAATTTTCGGAGCCTTTTTACCTATTATTAGTCTCCAGCTGCAGCTGTTAGGTTTGTCACTTTTTTTGAAAAAAATGATAAGAATCTTTTTGAACAAGCTCCTCAAGAAAACGTCAACTGCAATAAAAAAGGAAACAAAAATGTAAACAAAAGTTTTTTCCTAAATCACTCTGGAATTGGAAATTGAACAAATTTTTGGAGTCTTCAATATTTGCTAACACTTTTTCTTATATCATTACGACGAGCTTGTTGGTTGAAAATTTTATGACAAAAGACTTTTTCTAAACAAAAATTACGTATTTTTCGCCCAAAAAAATCAAAAAATCCCGAAATTTCTTTTTCAAAACAATTTTTTTTTAATTTTAGATTCCGCATATGTTTGTTGAAGATTCGGTTCGGAGTTCTTCAGAATCCCTCGGAGAATTCTGCGAATGTTTATGAGCGAAAGGAAAATAAAATTATGAGGAATGGAGAAAACATGATTATGAAAATGAGCTTTGTAAATCAAAAATTAATTTTTAAGACCTATTGAGTGTATGATACAAAAAAAGAAAAGCTCGCATGAACAAAAGTGTCAAGAAAACAAAAGCAAAATGCTAAAAAATGTGTGGATTCTATAAAAAATAATTATAATAATCTTGTCCATTTCATTTTTAACTTCCCCAAAAGTCATCAAAAAAATATTTTTCCAAAAGTAACCATGAATTAGACGATTGCACGGTGCAAAAAAACGGCTACAAACTCGGGACGCGGAGTCAATCACGAGTCCCCCGCTTCTTTCGCTTATAACGAGGGACTTTTCTCTTTTCCATGAGACTCCAAAAAACAGAAAATAAATAAATATTTTTTCGCTCTCACGCGGTGTTTTCTATTTTTTCAGCCGACTTTTTTCGATGCTCTTTCGGGATGAGAAAAAAATGAAAAATTGAGGGATTCCTTGGCGCAATTTGTTAAATTTGGAGGGCGAGCAGGGAGTTTTAGGTGGTCTAGGAAAACAGAAAGAAACGAAAGTATTGAGGAAAAGGTAAAATAAATATGCTTATATTTTGTTGCCAAAAAGTATAATTTGTGGCGATTTGGGAGGTCTTAATACAGGGTGGTTCAGCCGAAGCTTCCATCCTTATTTCAAGTATTTCTCCGCCAATAATGCACCAATTTCTATAAAATTTATATCAAACTGAAGCTTAGGTGCCACATTTTTTGTCCGCCAAATATGATGTGCCCAGGTTCAAGGAGGCCCCCGTACTGACCTTTGGCATTTTCATTCCAAATTTTAGAGCCCGAAATCGGAGAGCAGCTGCATATAAAATTATGAAAATGCCTAAATTTTTTTGTTAATTCTATGACATATCTCAATCAAAAACTCGAAACAAACAACAAAACACACCCAGCATGTATTACACTTCGCCAATCATTCTGACGCAATGTCTGGCCCGGAGCCCCATGATCAAACCGATCCATTCGCTCCAGGAATTCCAAGAGAAATATGATAATGATCTTCCAAACGCCTTTCCGCCCTATTTTTAAAGTAAATTATGTCTTTAGTGAGCAAAAAACGAGTCCGATTTCCTTTTGAAAAAACGACAAACGAGAAGACACGTGAAGACATAAAAAAAACGAAGCGGACGAATTCGTCTTGAAGCTGCGCTTTACAGATCCGCGAGACAATTTTCAGGATGCGAGTCGAGAGCCGACGGGAATGATAAGTGTTGCTCAGGTGTACAAAAATCATAAAAAATCATGATTTTTCTATCCCAATCTGGTTCCAACTCATTTTTTGGGAACATTAATGCTTTCTGAATCCATTTACACCATTGACACCCAGAATGAAAGGCTAGTATCAGCCGTGTCTACTATAATATGACCCCATTCCAAATGAAATCCACTTTTTCACGCCCAGCCGACAGCCATTTTTGGGCACATAGTATCCTTTTTTAATATGCTCGCACTTATTAAGCGGCCCAGAGAGTATAAAAATGTATTTTGAGCGCTCTTCAAACAGATTTGGAAAAGAGGGACAGAACGTAAAGTAATGCGACGGAAAAGTGCGAAAAATGGATTTTATGAACGTAAAAATGGATTTCAAGTGCGTTGTAATGGAAAATTGAGACAGTACTTTGATTGGATATGGTTTAAATGGCAAAAAATAATTTCTATCAAGACGGAAAAAAGGAAAAAATGATTTCGACCACGGCAGGATTCGAACCTACAATCTTCGGTTCCGTAGACCGACGCGTTATCCATTGCGCCACGCGGCCACACTCCAGCCTCTCTTCTTTTTCTTTTTGAATCAAAAGGCAAGGAAAGAAAGATGAGAATTGATTGTGAAGTTGTCAAAAAATGGCAAAAAAAATCGACTGGTCAGTTCGAGAAAAAAAAAACTAAATAATGAAAAAATCATTTACATTCAGTTTCGTTTTCCGGATCACTTTTATCGATAAAAACTAACTACCTGTATATACCATGACCCATGTTTGAGCGATCAGCCCTCCAACCAAAACAGCAGCAATTTTTCCTCACGCGCAGACGTCTCGGTATTCAACTCTCGCGACGTCAAATATAATAGTGTGCAGAGAAATTCGTTTGCCTCCGGCCTTTAAAAGGTAAGGAGTCGGATTTCCGCCTGGATGCGCTTCTCCCTTCGCCCTTTCGGCTTGGTCAAGGTCCGAAAAATGTGCAAATTTGGGGACAAGGATGGACACGAATTATTTTCGGCCCCGCGAGCGTGCGAAAAATGCTAATTTTTGCGTGGAAAAGGGGGAAAAGAATGAAAAAAATCATAAAAATAAAAAAACCTTGTGAAAAAAAGCAAAAAATTTGAGGATTTTTTGATTTTTCGAAAAGAAGAGAAGTCGTATTTTACTATCTATGTTCCCATAAATCTTCATTAGGTGGTACTCAACCCAAAAAAATCTTTGATTTCCCCAAAATTTCCGCTGAATTGCCCAAAAAATTGCCTTCAAAAAAGTTGAAAATCTATCGGTGCAAACGTCTTTTGGTCCAAATGTTTTTCCGCTTTGGGCAATAGAAGCTCAAAAATGTTTTTAGCACCGGAAAGTGTTTTTTGAAGTCAATGGGCACCATATTTTTTGCTAAATCGAGCAAAAAATCGCGTCGAAACTGCGTTAACTTCCGGTTACAGTATTCTGAGCCTACGTTGTCAAATTTTAAAAATATTTAGAGTCCAAAAATGATATTGGTGAGGTATTAGAGGTCTAAATTAACGTAATTTATTCAGAGCGGCACGAAAAAGGAGGAAAAGTGCGCGAAAAAAAGGGATAAGCGGGGGATGTGTGAAGATTCGGTCGATCGGATTTCCTTGGCTGTAAATCAACGCCGCTCCCACGTTTTATGGATGGGAGTGCAAAAAAATGTGGGGAAATTATAGATTGTTGGAGGGTTTATGGAACATCAAGGTTGTGGGATTTTGGGAGGTTTCCTTTTACAATTCCGAAGTGAAAAATTGAGGAGTGACGCACTCAGAGTTTCTTCAGTTTCTGAAAATAGTATTTGCTTAAACCACATTTCAATTCCTGAAAATCTCAGTTCACACCTGGCGACGATATAAGGGATATTCAACGATCGTTTCAGACGAGAAACTAAGGGATGACAAGAGAGGAATTAATAGATATTTTTTGATGAAACTGTGTAGTGTTACCCTCACAAAATTTCAGCAATTTTCATACCAGGATAGTCAGAAGCCCCAAAAACATCCACAATTAAGTTGAATAGACATCTTTTCGATTGACTCTGAAAACATATATATTTTCACACATTGCTCTACATACACCGCCCCGTAGACCCCGATCCATTATCTTCGTCCCATCAAAACTCGACCTTCGCAGAATGGCCCTATGGGAAATTCGGCTTCAACAACCGCATATTGGATGTTGTATTGCGAATGTGTTGGTGGGGCGTTGAAATGTTTGTTCGGCTTTCTTTTCCCGCATCCGGCGCTCTCATTGTCCACTCGCTTTGTGTATTTTCCTTGAAAGGACATCGGCTGTTTGAGCTGCTGGAAACATAAGCTTTAAATAGCATATGGCATGCTATTAGCACCTTGGGAAGGGGCTTGGATCTTTGAAGGAAATGCTGCGTTATGTTGCACACAAAATATTAAATATAAGTTTTATTCGAAAGGTTCATATGTATATTGAATAAATTATTTTGATGATTACGATGATTATGATACATTATTGCTTTGAGATCAGCATGGTTTATAAGACGGTCTATTTCACAAGGTAAACGATGCAATAAGCAAATTGCAATCACAGGAGAGGCGGTATTAAAAATCAACCTTCCACCCGAATTTGACAGAAGAGATACTTGGCACAAATTACAATTAAAATTTTCGATTACATATTTGCTGTAGACGCGGTTTGAATTGCTGCTCAACTCAGTTGCGAGATATGTTTCGTAGGCTTGGTACTACTGTGGATATTCGAATTTTCCAACGGCGCTACGTCATTGCAACGCATTATTACTTGAATTATCCTCCAAGTGACCCGCCGATACGATGGGATGCAGGATACGACTGCTATAGAATTCAAAATTGGTATCAGATGAACGCTGATTTCGCAGACTATCCCTAGATAGTCCGACTTGACATTAATCAACGGCCCAAACGCCATGAAGAAGCTGGGAAAACAGAGAAGAACTACTGGATAAAAGGCTTGAAGAAGGATGATTCTGGTCATTTGACGCTGAGCCCGCCTAGTTGAAACGGTCATATGAGCTTCAAATTGTTGAAGGACCTTTTGTGTCTTGATGTAGACTACGATTATCGTTGTGTAGCTTGCCACGGTCATCAGCATACAACTTCCAAAGTGCGGAATTAACCACCAGTTTGCATCCTAAAAAACGTAATCTTATTAAATTTGTTGCGAAGGAAGGATTGTTATAAAGTAACCAAAGTGAATGTTAGGTAATACATGTCTTACAAATGACGAGCAAATTGCCGCGATGCTATTTACTGTTCAGCTAATTAAAATAGTTGTATACTGTATTTAGAAACACGTCAAATTTATCAAAAAAGTGGAAGAACTTTGCGTGTTTTGAATTCAATGGAAATGATTTCCTAAAAATATTTTTGTTGACTACAAACGCAACTCTGGCTACGTTCGAGCACAGACATAAAAAGTGGAATTAAATGGTACACATGGCATACACCGGTATACGGTTTAAGAAACGAATGCCATTGCTTTCAACATGAGAATCAAGCGAAACAATTTCCGTTGGCACTGGAGCAAGAAGTCAAAATTTTAATTTGGCAATAAGATCAAAAAATTCTTCAGTCTGTCTAATAGTTTACTAGTCCTTTCTGCTAGAAATCTGTATTCAAAATACTCACCTTATCTCCCGCCACGTAGATCAAATCCTCCTCCGCAACTCCTTGACCTCTCAGAATGGCATCATACACGGGAGCGGGTGATTGATATGTATAGGACAAAAAGGAACAATGAATAGTCAAGTAAGCAAAACAGCCGGCAAGAACCTTGAGCACCGTGGAGAAGGTGTACCCATTCGAAGAGATCACACTGTACCGATAGATGAACTGAATAGGCAGAATGAGGACCGAGAGGTAGATGAAGAAGGTCTGAACCATAAGGCATGTGTAGACATCGAATGAACGGCGATGGACGATCGGGTTCTCCCATAGGATGAAAATGACGCCTGAGGAAAAAACAACATTCTGAAAAAGTGATACCGTCGTTTTCTCGTTTCAATTTTGAGCATACCGGTATTGACAAAGCGGTATCGATGACATACAATAGATCGACTGTTGCATTCAGAATCAGCATTTTTCGATAAACGTGAACTTCCCGGTTCCTCGTTTTGCATAATGCCAAGAAAATCACATACAGTGACGATAGGAATCCCATGCCCGCATTGGTCAAAACAAAAATTGAATGGAACTTCATCTAAAAGTAGGACGATAGAATTGTAGTGTTATATCTGCTTTATGAATAGGTAAATAGTCGTATTTCTCAAGAAATTCATGCACTTATACTTTGACCTTGGCATATGTACCAATTAAGGTTATAAGAATAGTAAAACCCGGTATTAATAAGTGGCCACACAAGATGCACTATTACCTCTAATATACGCTTATTTGTAACGGTTATCTCTCGTTTATTGGAAGGCGTTTTAAAATTTCGCAATGGTTTTCTAAAGCATTTTAAAAACAACGTTGTCCACGAATGGTTCAGTCCCCCCAAGGCGAATAACAACTAATAAAGATTGTTTCATTTGTCAATAAAAGAGATTCTTCTGGTTTAAAACTACCTCAGCAAGGAATGTGTCCGACCTATGGAATGTCTGGAATTTACAGTTCGAAATTGCGTAAAAGCGGAGTGTAAAGAACAATTGAAAATTCGGGGCAATCCGATGTAAAAAGACACGGAATGTAACGGAAATGTAACATGTAACATTTGTGTCCATAACTAATTTTACAGTACTAGACCGTCGATTTCGGCGCCCTAATTGGAATGCTTGCATTATTAATTACAGGTCAAGAATTAACGGAAAGGTTACACTGGGACGTTGAAAGTTTGCAAAGCCAAAGATTAGAAATCTTAATACTAGTCGCGCCATAAAGTCCTGACACTTTTGGACAGCGCGTTTTTTGTTTTTTTTTCCTTGGCAAAAATGTTGCTACTTCGTAATTATAATTTGAAGGCTTCTTGCAAATCCTTAGACGGTTGACACACCAATGAACCCATAACGGATAGAATTATTTGATTCTGTTGAACAAAAAAAAATAAATGTCATGCAAAACCAGGAAGTGAGTTAATAAAAATGGGCCTAAAATGGTCAAAGACCTGGCAAGAATACTTTGCAACATACTTTTATATCTGTGTAAACCGGGACTGCATTTAAAAATGTACATGAACTTCGAATAAAACAAACTTCCACGAAAACAGGATTAATAATTTCAGAAAACTTTTTTATATGTCAAAAAAAAGTTTATTAGAACGGATATAAGGCGTAGTAATTGTAATGGCTGAGATTACAATGACATATCCTAGATATCGTAACATAGCGTGATGATATTATTATTGAAAAAGGAAGAAAAGATCGGAAGTAAAAAACCCGAAAAGTGTGATGAGTTTAATACGTTCAATTCGTCGTCGTTTTATGTCTATGGCAAAATCCTTTATGTGCGTTAAAGGCAGCTTTAAAAAAAATTTTTTGTAGAAAATATAGCGGCTAGACGCTCTGCGATCTAAAAATGAATTATTTTTACAACATTGTTTGTAGTACAAGGCTTTATATAATGTACGTTTTCTGATGGTCATCATGGTTTTTAAAAGGGAGACAAAATTACGAAGACAAAAAGTTAATAAAATTTGAGGAAAAAACAAGGTTCTCTACTTTAGAAAATTAATGGCGCTTAATTATTGGGGTACTTTCTACGTCCTCATGTTATTTGATCTTTTCGCTTTTAATAGATATTTTCGATATTCTAGGTTTCACATGTACGAATTGATACGACAAGCTGATATCATATTTGCGGAACTGAAATAAAGGGCATTTCGATTAAATTAATGACCAATTAAGATACCACACAATTCGATAAACGGTTGTGCGACATCGCCTGAAATTAGGAGTTTGAAAGCATTGTTTATTTTGATTTTGGGTGAAAAAAAATAAAAGTTCTTTCAGGTCGATCTCGGACACCATCTCAGAGATACTATGCGCAGGAAAATAAGCGACAAGAGAGATATTGGAACTGCCAATATTGCTTGTGTCATTACCTCAAAAGTTAAAGCACACTTTTCATATTATAGTATGGCGTCTCGTTTGTATTGAGACATTTAGAAATCATTGAGAGCAAGTTAAGACCACCTTGTGCAAGCATGCAAGTAAAATGTTGACTTTAAAGTGGTGAAAATTTGATAATATATATATAGTGCCCGACAATTAAAAGTGAAGTCTCGATTCTGAGCCCGACGCTGCCCTGAGGCACAAGCTGTTCCCTCAGGGCTCTTCGGTACTCTACGGCAATGCAGAGTGCAAATTTTCATACATGTGCACTTTAAACGCACTGTTCAACGGGCGCTTGAAAAATTTTTGGGCGACAATTAAAAGTGAAGTTTTTAATTTTTAGAATTACCTGAACCTGTGAGAGATCTGTTGGGATTGAAACTATTAAGAAACATAGTCAAGCTTACAGTGAAGAGCCCTAGACACAATTTACGAAAATTGGCCGAGTTTTAGGGTACCATTGCCCGGCATCAAGACGCGAGGTTTGTGTGCCACAAAACGGGGCCCGTAGGCACTATTTGTCATAATACTGGTAATTTTATGATGCTGAATACATTTTCTGACAATGTTCGTCCAAATAATACTGCGAGTTTGTCAAATTTTGGTGCGCTGCAAAGCGTTCTTATCAACAACGGTACAAGTCATGGAGAATATCGATGCAATTTCGAACGATGTATGCATAATCAGCGCTGCTTTTGTCTTGTACTTTTCTGTCACTCTCTTTGCAGCTAGAAACAGCGTTGTTTAGTTGGAGGTGCATACTTATCCCGTTTTTACCGATACACTTGACTTGACTTGGTATATAAGCATTTTTCGCATAACTCGATGCAGCGAAATTGAAACTTATGATGGCGTTTTTGACTAATTTATATCCTGAACACTCATTTGAAGTGTGTTTAGGTTATTGAAACCCAAATCATAGCGTTAAACCCGGTTATGGAAGGTGAATTTCAGCAACTTTAGGAAGCCGTTGTGACTCGCTATTCTTGTCTCTGAAAGGGGCGATAACATTAAAAAGTAACGTTTTTTGGTTAGAAGGGTGTCTATCCACCGCGATCCTACTATCAAACCAAGGGAGATACTGGTCCCTGCTACGGTATAAATCAAAATAGGCACCTAGCTGTTAGCCATATCAACAAGAACGTTTTGAAGCGCACGAAAATTTGACAACCTCGCAGTATTATTTGGACGAACATTGTCAGAAAATGTATTCAGCATCATAAAATTACCAGTATTATGACAAATAGTGCCTAAAGGCCCCGTTTTGTGGCACACAAACCCCGCGTCTTGATGCCGGGCAATGGTACCCTAAAACTCGGCCAATTTTCGTAAATTGTGTCTAGGGCTCTTCATTGTAAGCTTGACTATGTTTCTTAATAGTTTCAATCCCAACAGATCTCTCACAGGTTCAGGTAATTCTAAAAATTAAAAACTTCACTTTTAATTGTCGACCAAAAATTTTTCAAGCGCCCGTTGCACAGTGCGTTTAAAGTGCACATGTATGAAAATTTGCACTCTGCATTGCCGTAGAGTACCGAAGAGCCCTGAGGGAACAGCTTGTGCCTCAGGGCAGCGTCGGGCTCAGAATCGAGACTTCACTTTTAATTGTCGGGCACTATAAGAGTAACTGATCCGTGGCATGGCTGTACTTCTTTAGACACTATCAGTCCATATAAACTCAAACCCTAGGCATGACAAAGCAACGAACACACGCAAAAATTTTTCAAACTGGTTGATCTCTAAAGGTTACAAATTAGTGAACCCCTCCGCAGATGTTTCGCTGCTGTCACGAAGAAGGAAGTCATCATTAAGCCGAATGTAGTTCATTAACTACAAATTATTTTTAACAATAATAAACGCTATTTTAAAATCTAGTTTGACAAATGTTCTTCAATTATCATACGTCAATTCCAAATTCTTAGAAAGCGGTGATGTCTTCTCCTCATGTATGTATACACGTAAATTTAAATCTTTCCATTTCCAATGCCATATAAAATCTTTTTGCATGGGAAACTTCCGCAGTTTCAAACACAGTCATTGGCAAAGATTTCATGAATATTCAAATGTCATTATGAAATGGATTACAAATTTTACAGCAAGTTGACTCCATATACAATGAATACGTTAGTAAAAAATCGGCATTGTGTAATAACGGCATGATAAAGTCCTTAGACGTTTATTATATAGTAATATTGGACAGTTATTGCTGTATAAGAAATGGTGTGAATACGGTGCGTAATGGAGATCGGAATAGAAGAGTGGCTTTGTGATCAGATAAAAATCGCAAACACAAAACATTTGAAGACAGAGGTCTTATGATGATAGGTAATATGGAAAGACCAAAAGCACTAAGTAATTATAAAATATTGGCAACTTTTTTACTGAAGAACCGGTTGTCGCAACAAAATTAATTTCAGAGCCGGTTTCAAAACTTACAGACAATTTTTTTCAATTTTGATACGTGATGAGATTCTTTCAAGTGCAAGGAGATACACAGAGTAAATTTTGAGATATGATGGTAAAATCTGGAATATTTACAAGTTTGCTACACAGATTTGTGAAAATCATGAACGATCATCGAGAAAATTGCGTCAAGATGAGACTTTTCAACATTTTTCGCCATGATTTATGTCTATCCGGTCGTTTGAACCGATCCCCCTCCTCGTTTTGCCGTTCTCGTCAGACTCTTGATGTTCGAAGTCTCGGTAGAAGACACTTTAGCCGCATCACGATTAAATATTAACAGAATGAATCGCCAAGTTGTCCGTCGATAAGATGGAACGCACAAAACGACAGCCATTGAATTCAAAATCGGAGTTAGATGGATGCTAATGACACAGACGATCCCCAAATAATCCGATTTGAAATTGATAATGGGAGCAAAGGCAAAGAAGAAACTGGGGAAGCAGAGCAGAATAATGGGATAGAAGGCTTGCAGAAGGATGATCCTGGTCATTTGGCGTTGTGCTTGCCGAGTTGAAGCAGTCATGTGGATCTCAAATCGGCGGAGAACTTTCTGAGTCTTTATGTAGACAATGATGATGGCCGTATAGCTCACAATCACCATCAACATGCAACTGCCGAAGTGAGGGAGCAGCCACCAATTGGCGTGCTGAAATGGAAAATAAAAGTCGGTTAAGGCAGGTAAAGGATTTTATCAGCGAGATGTTCCAGGTGGGTTACGATGAAACTGGTCATCAATTAAGATTACATTTTTCAAAGACATGTGGTTTATCTTCAAGTCTCCTCAACAAAAAATATATTCAAAATTCCTTACCTTGTCTCCAGCGACGTAAACCAAATCTTCTTCGGGGATTCCCTTTTCTCTCAGCATTTTATCGTACCCCGCGTTTGGTGCTTGATATGTGTAGGAAAGAAAGGAACAATGGACCAGTAGATACGTGATACAGCACGCTAGAATCTTGAGTATCGTTGAGAACTTGCACCCGTTTGACGAAACAACGCTATACCGATAAATAAACTGGATTGGTAGGATGAGAACGGAAAAGTAGATGAAATAAGTTTGGATCATCATGCAAGCGAACACATCGAATGGTCGACGAGTTACGAAAGGGTTCTCCCAGAGGATAAAAAGAATATCAGAGGCGAAAACCACGTTCTGAAACAACTTTGATTAGGTCACTCTATAACATATATGTATATGTAAATATTTTATAACTGAAATGTTGTTAAAATCAAAGATCATACCGGTACAGATATGGTTGTGCTGATGACATAAAGCAGGTCGATAAATGCATTGAGTATTAGCATTTTTCGATAAACTTGAACATCCCGATTTCTGGTGCAATATAAGGCCAGGTAGATTACGTACAATGAAGAGAGAAAACCCAGCACCGCATTACCCAGTTCAAATATTAAGTGAAATTTCATCTGAAAGCAAAATAAAAATTATAATAACAGAAGGATCTTATAGACGATATAAAACGACACGACTGATAGAAATTACAGAGCTGTTGCTAAAAATCAAAATTCATTAATCACCAATACTATCTATGAAATAAAATACTAATGGTATGTTTGACCAGAGGTTTCTAAGAAATTTATTTTAAAGCAGAAGCATCACAACTCCCACCTCCTCCAAGCTCGTCAAAAAAAACTTGGCTGAAACTCCGAGTAGTAAAAAAAATGTAAACTTCAACATTTTAATGTCGTTCACATCGCAACACTTTTGAAGCAATAAAAAAGATTGGGGCGTTTATAAAGGCGTTTTGGAACGGGGCGTGCCACGAATCGGATGTTTGTTACAGTCAGTCAATTTTTAGATCCAAGAATAAATGAAAGTGGCCGGAACCAGTGTAAGATGCTGTAAATCCAACTCTAGAATAGTTGGGGGTTTAAAGGCCCAAATGCTAAATGCTAAATTATTACAGTTCAGATGGATTTGAGGAACGATGAATATGAGAGAATTATGCATTTTCGAAAGGTTTGCATATGGTCGAGACCGGCAAGAGCTCTCGAGACCACCAAGACCAACAGTATTCTCCGACATTACTATGATACTTCATACAGCAAAATCCTTCTTGATTCTGAAGGTTTAAATAACCCGTCCAAACTTGATTCATACGCAAGGTGTGTGGTAGAACTGCAGTCTGCAATTCAAAGAGTTGTTGACAGTTCGAATAGTTTTTTCTCAAATCCATGTTGTAAAATTTGAGTGCCATCAAGAAACCTGTACGTTTTCGAAAAACCAAGGTACCAAAGTATGAGCTTGCAAAATGAAACGGAAACGGTTTTAGAATTGTAAACTATCCGCATGACGATTTTTTTCCGCCATACCTTAAAGTTGGCCACGTCACCTGTCTTTTTATGAAATTTTAACTAAAACTATCAGTCTGCCGGGAAAACAACGGCGATTGTCGCAGTAAAATGCCTCGCCTCGCCGCTATCGCGCACCAAATCCCCAGCCACGGCTTTCAGTCGCAGAGCGATTCCAGGGCACCACGATCCGCCGTTATTTTCCCAACAGACTGATAATGAAGCAACTGAGGAAAGACAGAGCGACAGTTTTAGGCGAGCGTTTCCTCAAAAAAATATTTTATTTGATATATTATATTTCCAGCCCATGTGAGCTAATAAGCATACTACAGATAATGTAATTACCAGTTTCCTTCAATTTTCGGAGATTTCATGTTCCTAATTAGACAGTAAAAGAATCAATTTATTAAATATACAACCAGTAATTTTTTTCCTCTTTCTTGGCAGTTACCATTTCCGCTACGACAATTGCAACTTTTTGACTGCGTAAGTTACTATTATTTGTCTTTGATGAACCTTGCTCTTTACGAGACATTTGTAGTTTTTATAAGGCATGTGTTGTAAAAAATACACACGTCTCTATGCGTTCCTGATTAATGTGTAGTAGAACACGGATGGCACTTAAAAAAACTATGTAATAAAAAATAAAACGGAGGAAGTCCTTGACATGAATGCATGACATACAGTAAACTGAGAACGACAGAAAATTGGAATTCATTTTGAAATAATATAAAAAAATTTTATAGATTAAAAAGTGTGTTCTGAATTCGTATAGTATGTAAGATAATACAGAGTCGTAAAGAAGAAACAATAGCCAGACTAGTCAATTCAGAAATAAGCATAGTGCTCAAAGTACATGTATTATATTTACATATAATATGTATTTGGGTAATATAATATTTGTACTATATGTAAATATAATATTGGTACTTTTAAGTCGCGCGTGTCTGTTGTAAATATATACATCGATTCAAGAATATTTCGGCTTGCTTGAAATTCAGAAATTTGACAAGTCAACACAAAATCTACTTTTCATTCTTTATATACATATACGATTACTTGCAATAATTTTAGACTTGCATAATTAGTGACACAGTTACAGTAAGCAGAACCCGTTCTTTGAGTCTTAGCCTACAAAAAAATTAAAATGACGGAATAATTATAATACATCCTTTGTACCTAGCGTGATAAGTTATAATAATTATGCTAATTATCTTTCAAATTCCTTCACTTGTAACCTACGGTAGATTACAAGACATGTATATGTAAAATAGTGCAGTCGTCACATCTCTAGAGACGAAAATAATTACGCCCGGAGAGCATGTGCTTTTTTACAATTTTTTTGCAATTTCTAAAATGCACTAATTTTCAAAGTAAAAAACTTCCAAAAGTTCCGTAATTTTCCCTCCTCAACCCGTAATTGTAGCTGCTACGTACATCATTATACTCACTCAGAATGACGTTTATACGGTTATAAAGCGTAATATAATTCTACAGAAATGGATCTTGATATATTTGGCACGGAACCGGTAATCAAAGGGCTACGTAAAGGCAACATTCAAGGATCATTTCGCGCTCCTCGTGGCACGCCAAACTAAATGTTGCGTTCTATATTTTTCCGAGATCCAAAATCGTGAGTCGATGAGAAAATAATGAAGCCGAATGCCGTACGACATTTGCAATCTGGGAGCTGTGTAACGACAAGTGAATAAAAAGTTGTTACACTTTTTTGCCAGCTTAGAAAACGATCTGCAAAGCTGGGGTGTAAACAGGGCAGTGCAACAATTCAGAAGAAAAACGCAATTGCAAGAGACCAAAAATTTTGTTTGTTATACTTAGAAGCTATGTTCACGGAATTAATTTATGTCTATAACTGCTTTTGTACGCCTCTCGGATAGTCCGTTAAAACAGGCTTCATTATGCAGAAGATCATTGTCGAGCAGGTTAGCGGCACTACAAAGTGACCAAAGAAAGATGTCGAAATTATTTTTTTGAAAATTGATGATTTTTCTCAGTAGCATTCCTTTGATAAATAACAAAAAACGGAAGCTCTTATGAAAAGATCTGGAAACAAAACATACGATTTGGCAACGGATTACACAAAACAAGCGCTACGGGAATACAAGCCGAAGAAACAATGGAATGATTAACCTACTGATTCCATGACGGGACGAGATGTAAGGATGTCGAAGAAACCTTGGGACACATTTAATTTCATTCTTCAATCTAAAAATCGGATATGTAATCTAACAACTAATTTTCATGAACACGTTATCAAGACAATAGCGGTGGTCTTTAACCCCAAAAAAGTATGCTCCAAAATTTTTGCAGAAATATTGTCATCTCCGGTAGAAACAAGGTTCAAAGTTTTTACTCACAAACTCATAAGCAAGTGTCAAGTTTTCATCAATTTTCTAGAGTAAAAATCTCGGGTTTCTCTGAAATGTTTGAGGAGGAAATATTCCCAAAAATCCGTAGGATCCGCAAGTGACCAGGATATTCTAAACGAATTGGGAAAATTGACAAAATCCGCCTTTGTTTTCTGCTGCAATTGATAGGACCACGTGAGCCAGAAACCTCGCGAATATCTTGAAAAAATAGCCTAAATTTGCGCTCATCTTCACTAAACCCTGAGCATCATTTTCCATATAACCTTGCCTAAAAATTCCCAATTCTAGCATCCGTCTGCTACTGTAAAAACGAAACATTTCAACACCAGTCATCAACCCTACGTTCCCGGACATCTTGTTCAACCAATATGTAATTTATCGAACATTAAGGTGTCTTAAAATACGCGGCAATTATCCATCTTGTTCTCGACAGCCGTTTTTTTTGTTGTATTGCCAGATAAGACCACGTACTCTTGGCCACCCAAGTCGAAGTTGAATTGACAAAAACCAAGGGCTAAATACGTATGGCGGTAATGAAACATACTAGGTTCTTGACAAAAACTGTAAACATTAGGCGCAATAATTTTTACGGAATTATCGAACTAATAATACGTTGGCGCTCTCAACTTTGTTTGAAATTTTATTTCCTTATCCGGAAAAGTCTATGACGCTTTAGTCAAAGTTCCAAAAAATTGTTTTATTGACCATAATAGATGTGGAACGTGCTCATTATGTCCAAACAGCACATTGCCGACGATCCGTGAAACAAGTTGCATACTAAAACAGAGTGGAACGGAATAAAATGCGTATTAAGTAAGGAAAATTTCAAAAAAAAAATCGACGAGACGTTAGGCAAAAGATTTCTTTAGCTTCAAAATAAAGATCATAACATTCAAAAACTACCGCTTAAAAAAGAAACAGCTTATTTCTCAACAACGCCTTCTGTAAGCCCGAAAATGTATTTAACGTCATCCCTGATGAGATTTTTTTCAATAACCGTGATCAGCAGGGGGAATTGCCGTTATTTCTAAAAATAATTTCTTGTGCTAAATTTTCATCAGTATTGTAATCGCATCGGAAAAAATACACGCTTGTGCACGGCAATAATCCTTTGAATTGGCAGCTCAAAAATACAACTGACTAAACTGCCTTTCTTCAATTGGCCACCTTTTAGAGAGCCCTTCGTCAAGTACGTTTTCTAAATGAGCTCAAAATTAGATTACTGTCTAAAAACTGTTATAAGAAAGATTTATTACACTTGCGCCTAGTGGGTAGGATCCGTAGGGTTTTATTAACACCCAACGTTCTTTTATGGGCCGTCTGGGAAATTTAAAAAAAAGATGAGGGCAGATATGTATTTTTTGCGTGTGCAAACGTATATATAGAAGTGCAAGATTCAAAGAACGCCGTTTAAAGTCCAGAGATCCAGTATGGTCTACGGTATCAATGCTGCCTCGCACCAAAGAGTTACTTTATTACATAACACCATCTTTGCTTTTGCTCTTTGATCTAACCTCGAATTTTTTTGAATTATCTTAAATACTGTAATTAACACATCTTTAACCTTTTCAAATCACTGTTATAGCATCGCAAATTTAAAAGCTTTTTTAGAACGCTTCTGTCAAACTCTCCTTTATATTAGCTCCCTATTTAGACATCACTCACGTGGAATACGAACGGAAACTGAAAAAACTTGAAGTCATTACGCCAATAGTGCATTTGAATGCAACAAAATTACGAATGTTCGTTTTCTAACTGATTGGTCAACCAAAAGAGAGAGCTACCAAGCCCACAGATTGGTCAACCAAAAGAGAGAGCTACCAAGCCCACATGTTTATGAAAAACACAAAGAAAAAATTACAAAATAAGAAAAACAATTAAGCCGATCGTAAGTATGCCCAACAGCCAATTGGGCAGCTCATTTTTTGGAACACTTTTTATGGCTTTTCCAATTCTTGCCTTTATGGATGTGCGGAATTGTTTGGAAAGTTTCCGGAAAGTAATGGATAAATGCGGTAATGACTAATGGATTTCAATTAAAAATGTAGGCGGAAAGTAGCTAATTTTGGAAGCAAAAGAAACAAAGTTTAAATTTTGTCGTAAAGCATGCATAATTTAAGCAAATGGCATTTTCTCTTCAAACACCTTACAATAAAAAATACTGTAATAATTAGGGTTTATATGGGAAATGTAGCGTTTTAAACTTTTTGCATGCTACAAAGTTTAAAATATCGTTGTAATTCCATATGACCACTTTTGAGAACGGTCATTCAAGAAAAGTTTTCTGCCTTTACCGCAATATCTACATCTACGCATGAATAATTAATACCTTTTAAGCTTAAAAAACAATCTCAGTCTTGCGATGCTCACAGCCCTGGCAAATAAAGATGTGATAATAGAGATTTAGAAGCAACAGTGTTACAAGGATGTCTTTTGAAACGTTATTGGACATGGAAGTCGCTGTGCCATGCTTCGCTTTTGAACTTGTACTATTTTTGAAGAAATTAAGGGCCTTATTTTATTGGACATCCAAAAAAATTTCCTCTATACTCTTTTGCGTCTGTCTACATTGTCACCGCAACCCAACAGAGGCCCATCGATTGTTTTGTCATCACAGAATTTGAACCCATTGGGACCCATGCCTTTAAACATTTTCAATAAGCAAATTGGTGTAAAATTCATTTACACACTCCAAAGGAAAAGCAAAGAAATTAAACTAAAATCCCTACTACCACTCACACAGGCAACCCAGCAACCCCACTATAAGAAGAGATTGGCAACATTTCGGTCCTTAAAAACCCCTTTAACCGCTTGAAAAAAAACGAAAAATTTACACTGTCAAATTAAACCTTAAGCTCGCTATGGCAAACATTTCGCTCCAGAATCATTCTACTTTATTTTCAAGACAAATATTCAACTTACGACAAAAAACAAGGTCTTGTCTGAAAAACGCTGCAAAGACCTTTTCAATCTGTTGGGAATACCATTCCAGCAACAATAGTGGGAAATTTAGTGTAGAAAAACCTTGCAGCAGCGTTGATGACGATTAGAAAAAGCGGATTGTACTCTGGACTCTATGCAATTACACAGTAGAACGTAAGAAGAGTCGTTGTAAAAACAAGATCGGTACAGTAGCTTCAAAAATTACTTAAAGCTTATATTTGTACTTGTTGCAGGCCGATTTGAAAAGCGTTTAAGAATATCTTAACAAAACATGATATATGCACACATACATATATTAATTATTTTTTGCATATGTATGAGTTATGATTAGATTTTTTACCATCTTTTACACAGTCATTCACCCACCAAAACTTTTGCCGCCCGTAATTATTTTTTACGCCGTCAAATCGAAAAACAACCTCCGTTTAAACTCTTCTTCCAACCTCTTCAGATTTTTTCTATTCCTTTTTTTGACGGATTTACACAAGCGCCCCTCGTTGAATGCCGTTTTGTAGCTCTTTACGGATCGTTCGGAACAATCTTACGAGGCTTTCTGAATCCATCGGGTTTACTTTCACTTTCGCATTTTGTAGTTTTAATGAAAGAAAGTTGCATTGTATGTTCTAATTTCCAATTGCAAACGTCAATTTAAATTTTCTATGGTCTTATAAAGCTCCTGCGACAATTTATATGTTTTGTTGCTTCTGCGAAGCGCCAAGAATTGACATACTCCTTAGTGGCTTTGTTCTCTTACCGTTTCGTCAAGATTTGCATACTGACAAGGATACTTTCCCCATGAGCTAATAATGGCTCTAGCTTCCTGATTTAAACTTCTGCAGCTGTTGAAAACTTACATCCTTATTTTTGACACGGCTTTATCTCTAAAATGTTTCTCAACCTTCTTTTTAATCCCACCTCGTATCCAGTTTACCCCATTTATAACATTCCATTCGATTTGGATGTGTACGATTGAGCCTCTTCAAGAGTCACCCAACAAACTCAATGTGACTCTCCACTGGCTACCTCCAGAAGCCCGTTCATCTTCTTCTTATCCAAACACCCTCGCCAATCAATTAATCACCCCGTCAACGCGACGCTGAGAATGGATATATCCGATCTCTTCCGTCCAACATTTCTCGCTCTCTTCTTCTTCGTTATCGACTGACTAGCCGACGGCTATGTCACATTTTTTAACCAGACAGATATGTTTTCGAATCGAGAGTTTGGTTGTTGGTTGTTTTGCAGAGACGTGCTACTTGCTAAGTAGTATGTATGTATGTTCTTAGTGTTGTTTTTTCGATATGCTTGGTAAAGTGGGCCTTCACTATGACTGTCCAAACGGGAAGTGTAAAAGTACGGGTTCAATTTCCAGTACAAATGTTAAATTGTATTTTTGCCAGTGATAGTATAGAGATCGGTGTTCCAGCGAGATGTAAGCGCCTTTTTAAGAATTTTTTTCGGAATGTATACGGCCCAATTGAAGTATATTTTTGCAAAATTTTAAGAAGTCTTGTTTCAAAATACCCTTAAATATTCAAAAATTCTCTCCAACCTGCAAGTCCACGCTCCCATAAAACAGTTTCAGCCCAGCAGGCATCCATTTCTCCGACAGTCTGTGAATTCGAATATCCATTGTTTCTTTGTAAGCTGGTTTTCACTTTTCAGAGTGGCGTTTTTTTTGATCTTCGAACATCGATCTTAACGCAGTGATTCAACGATCTTTTAAAGTCGATGTTTTTGTCTTCAGAATTCATAATTTGAAGGTTAATTTGTCTTTGATGACTTTTTTAAAATATTTCTCATGTTTATTCCCCTAGATTTTTAATTGGCCTTATTTCACCTTACTTCCGCTGCAAGTTCCCGTTTTCGACATTTTTACCATGCATATTACCTAATTCCGCATCCCCTCTCCGCACGTCGACGTAATCATTCATCGAGGCATGAGGGACCGATTCGAAAAATCTCAATCTCCGTTGACTTCTCGGCGGTTTTTTTCTGGCGTGAAGAAGATTCCCTCCGAGCGAGCGGCGTTCGCTGTAGCTGATCAGGTTTGCCTCTTTTTGGGGGCTGCAAAGAAGAAGGGGGCGATTCTCTTGGATCTCTTGTTCATCCCAAGGAGTTTGTTTTCTCAACGATTTGTGGGATTATTATGCAGATGGGGTGCCGTTGTGCTCATGGTTTATGTAGGGAACAAGTATATAAAAAGTGATGGATTGGTGACATACGGCTCCATGAATTTAGCTTGCTCTTCGCGTAATCTTTTACCACTGTATTCAAATTTAAATCCAAAACATTAGCAAGAATTTCGTTTAGGTTTTTCCTTTCTGATCGTGTCTCCAACTAATTTATCCGCGTTCTGCATCGTTCTCTATAATCTAGATTACGTTATCTTTTAGTTTCTAGGCCGCACTCGATTTTAAGATGATTCTGCGGTTAGTAATACTCCTCTCAATCTCGTCTATCCTCCCCTCAACTGCTCAAAAATCATTTGCCGCCACAAAATTTGAGCTGAACCCAGAATTGCCATGGGAAGAACCAGTGGAAGTCCAGGAAGCCAATGATGAAAAGCCTGTAAAAATTGAGAAGCAGGTCAAAAAGCATAGAGCTGATCAGCCCGTCCAGGCCGTTCCCACAGTCTCTGTGGCTACGCCCGCTCCAGTCCAGGCTCCAGCGCCTTTGGCAACTGTTGGAGGTCGACCTCAGCATATTGCCACTCCTCAGGTCCCAGCTGCACAGCCTGGATTTCCGGCGCAGCCAGTTACGCCTCCTCCAGTTTTTACGTTCCCAACTTTTGCGCCTCCAACTCCATTCGGCCAGCCCGCTTTCGGACAACCTGGTGGATTCCAGCCTTCCCAGCCTGGCTTTACTCCTCCTCAGCCTCCACAGTTTGCACAGCAATTTGCTCAACCTGGTCAGCAGGTTCAACAAGGATTTGCCCAGCCACAACAACCAGCTCAGAACTTTGCTCAGGCTCCACAGGGATTCCCTCAAGGCCAACAAGTTCAGCAGCCAGCGCAAGGATTTCCGCAGGCTCAGCAAGTACAGCCCGTCTTTCCACAGCAAATTCAAGCTGCCGGAGTCCCACAAGCTCCAGTGGCACAGCCCAACTTCCCGGCAGAATCTCAACAACCTCGACAAGTTCAGCCAAACCCAGTTCCAGACAGTGTTCAGCTCGTCAGAGCTCAGTCTAGCCGCGAACGAGTGGAATTGTGGTTCAGAGAGGATTATCCTGACAATGGTAAGTGCTTGCCTTAAGTATAAAACCGTCAGTATCTCTTGTTGTACTTATACTTGCCTTGCAGTCTGTAAGCGCGATGCTCGCGAGTTGGCCGAAAAGTTCAAACTGAAGTTCCCCGCCAACCTTTGGAAGAATGGGAAGGACCTGGTGTTGACAGACCTTCTGACAGCCCGTCTTGGAGATTGTATTCAGAAACAGGATGCTGATCATTGGTCAAGAGTTAATGGGCTGATCCACAAACTCCAGGTGTCTCCAAGGTAAGAAATTCCTTACGACTTTTATTTCATTATTTGCAAGGCCTTCAAGGCCTGCGAAATCCTTTGAGATCTACTTCTTTTAAAGTTTCCTGTAGCTTCAACAAGAGACAAGTTTACAATTACCCCTTTTCAGTGAAGAAGAGGACTGTCGCAGTGGCCTAGTCCAAGAGCAGATCAGCTGTAGCAACGTGCTCTCTTACACTTGTCAATTCATCCAGAAACCATACATTTTCCGGCTTGTTCCCGCTCGGATTATCATTCAAGAAGCTAGGATTGCTGAAGATGGCGCAGAAAAATGTCGAAAAATAGTTCGAAAAGTGAAGAAAGAACTTCAATAGATAAATTATCAGTAAAGTATTCATGGTTACGTTGTAAATAAATAAACTAAATATTTTATTCGATCAGGAAATAAGGCTTTCAAAAAATCAATAGTTTATTTAAAGTGCAGTGACTTAAGTCGACCATATTCTTCCGGGAAACAGATTCCATGTTCATGCTGTCATTTCTTCCAGCTTGTCCTTGCCGCAGTCGAAAATCGCCTTTAAACTTTGTTCCTGAAATTTTGGTCTATACTATCTTCTCCACAATAGGAACAAGGTGTAGAGGCTTCATGCATAGTAATATTCAACATTTTATTGCCATTTATTGTCACGTCGACGTCTGGAATTGTCGAACTGTCCCAGGCATTGCGGCGAATGGAAGTTTAACGAGATTATAATATTTTTAACTAAATTTTTTAAAGGTTTGAATAGCTGGGTTCTTGTTTAAACTTCTTAAAAGTTGTCCATAAACGTCGCAGCACTGTCGATTATGTGCATCCTTCTATTATACATACGATTTCTTCGAAGGCGGCAAATCCATGGTAATTATCTTTTTTATCCCTAATTTATCTTATAAAGGCTTTCAGACCCTGGTATTTTCCACAACTCGGCTTATCGCTATTATGACCAACCCTTACGGTCACAAAGTATCGGAGTATTCTGTTTTGAAAGAAAGGCTCGTGTTTTTCATTTTTTACATTTATGCTGCCGTGGTAAATAAATTCGTTACAGACGACTTGTTTACGATTAGACTCATTTGTATTATTCGCATCATAAAGTTTCGACGTCCCGACACATTTGTCGCGGGTGTTGCGCGAGAAAATAGAAGTGAGCTCGAGTGAAAGTGCATGTCGCTAGTCGCCGCGGCGTGTTCGAAGAAAAATTCAGCGGACTTTATGACGCCATTAATACGATTTTCACTAATTATTTCCTTGTTTAACCAAGTGAATTAGAATATGAAAGCCCTAATCTTCATAATACCGTGTAAATTACTTTCGCAATTGTAGTCAGTTCATTCCATCTTAGCTTAATATGTCTGAACACATAGCTTTCGAGCTGTTTAACTGCGGATCTGGAGTTCTTTTGACCCTCTATGTTATGTTTTTGGCAATTGCAAAAACAAGGGATCAAGGAGTAAAAGTGTTCAGTAAGATGCTGGCTACCAAGGCGCTAATCGACTTCTTGTATTCGATGGTTTCGATTCTGTCGTTGCCGGTATGTTAATTTAAGCAAAGAAATTGTGATATTATCACACCCCGGTTACGGAATTGGCCAATTTAAGAGTTGTAATTGCTAAACGTCAGCGGGTTTAAGTTTAGTGCGTAGATTTTTATGATAGCGAATTTTTGAAGTTTAACGCTGTAAAATACAAAGATCTTTGACCGGATAATACACGCTTTGTTGGAGTTCTAAAAAAACGCTAAAATAGACAATAAGTCAAAGAGCTTTAACTATTTTAGTCAATTTCCTTCTCTACAACCCGGTTGATTACTGTTATGACCAACCCATTCCTTCCAAGGGCATTGCTTTGGCCCTTCTTCATGGCCCAGGTCTTCTTCATATACCTCTCGGTCATGATATTGCCAATTCAATTTGTCTACCGATACCGAGTCGCCTCTTCGCAACCTCATTCATTTAATACAGTACTTACTCCATTGCTTTATATTGTCATCTTCCTTGGGATTCATTCAGCAATTTTACCCTACACTTTTCAAGGGCCTAGTAAGGAATATGATATTCTTCTCAAGGACTTAAATGTGGATTCTAACGGCCGGAAATACACCGTCGGAGATGTCGTAAGTAATAGCCTTAGCATTTGAATAATCAAACCTTAGGTGCGAAATTCATGGATTATCCCGCATTTTGTTAATTGCATTGCAATGGTTACTGCAAGTTATGTTACAATGTATGTGTATTACATGAAAACCAAAAGGTGCTTGACGCGGTTTGAAGATCACTTGAGCGAGACCACAAAGATTGCCCAGAAACAAATGAAGAGAGTGCTGGTGTTGCAGGTAGGAGAAAGATAAAGAAGGACGTCGCAAAATAAGGGGACCACATTTTTTCTTATTTCTCATCCTGTCGTTGAATAACTTGGCTACGTTTATTCACGGCGAGCTAAAAATCCTGGAATGCGGCCCAAATTTGCACATTCCAAGTGTGTCTAAATCTAGCGTGACTCCAGAACTTTTCTTTTCAAATTCAACGGAAGACTGCCCATATTTGCATTTATTTACGTAAACTCTTCAGGCGCTCTATCCAATATTCCTCATCTGTTTGCCATGCCTGATCATGCCGATTGCTCCGCTTATCAATTACAACTCCATAGCTCTCGGCAGATTCTGCATGTCAGCCCTCCACATGACTCCAGCTCTCAGCTCTTTATCCGTCATCTTCTGCGTTCCATCGTATCGAAAATTTACATTAAGCCTGTTTAGTTCGGAGAAGATTCCGAGTTGCACCGGCTTTTCAAACTCCAATCCTCAGCCTTTGCAGCAAACGCTACCCACGTATTAAAGAAGATAATTCGATTTTCTATTTGGTAACGCAATTCGAAAACACAAATAAACCACAAAAAAGTTGTACATTTACCTACATACAAGCGTATATGATGTGGACTAAACATTACTCGCTAGATTGGATTGACTCATGAATTCAAAAACAACTCGTTATGCAGCCAGTTCCTGGAAATGTGAACAAATTTTAGGTCACAATATGGCGGAAATTACTCAACATATTTGAACTTTATATCCTATATTTGCATAGAGTAAAGATTGGAATTACCTCTCGGGCATTCCAAGCTCTCTTACTTGACAATTTTTTGTGTTTTCGGTACCATTCCAATTCTAACGCTTAGACCGCCCAAGAAAGCTTACTGTTGAGTAAGACACTACTTGATGGAACTACTGACTAAGCCGAAAACATTACCATAGTTATATCAAAATATGAAGAAAGAAAATTACATTTGAGTAAGAATTAAATTAGTTTTTCCTTCGGATAATCCTACGTATGAATTTGTGTATACCCCAAAGTTTTTCTCAGAGGATCATGCTACTAAACTATAATTTTTGAGAGCCAAATGTTGCCGTTAGAATTTCATATAAAAGCCCATCGGCAACGGTCATACTCTTTTGTCTCAGCAGTTTGCGCTCGCTTTTGTGACCCGCCCTTCATGCAGAATGCCTCAAGCAAACGCCGCTGGCATAACCGGCGCCATGCAAGAGCATTTGGTATTCGAACTTGGCAACTGTTTCTTTGGTGCTGTTCTACCGCTGTATGTCATATTTTTGGTCATTACCAGGACTAAGGATCAAGGAGTGAAAGTTTATCGGAAAATGTTGATTACAAATGCCGCGATTGATTTGTTTTATACGTTGAGTACCCTAATGTCTTTCCCGGTGAGTTTGAGACTTCAGAAGAATAAAGGATTTTTGACGATTTTGTCGGATTTATTATGTCTATACAAAAAAAAATTTTAGTTTTGCTCTTTCGTAATTTAAACTTTCGTCTTTTGCTCCAAGTCATCCCCGCAAAGTCATGATTTCCAAAAAAAAAAGTTTTGCAGTAGTTGCTCACCAAACAGAGTGTAATAAAATTAATCCAGGTTGTATAAAAAATGTAGGCTTCAGTTAAACTCCACTAGAGGACAAAAACTGTAGGACCTTCAGGTTGAAAAGCAGGGCAATATCAACAAGTGATAAAATCTGAAACCGAGAACACGTTTGGGTTCATCGACTATGGCCATGCATAGAGTGTTGAAAATGCTAGCTTTTGTTTTACAGGCTTAGCCGAGGGATCTGGCGATCTTCACAATCTGCACAAGAGCTGTACAAACCCGATTTTTCCCTTTTTTTTGAAATTCATGCCTTCTGGACATCCCCAAAATCAAGGCTTTATGAAAATCAGTAAATATTTGCTTTCAGACAATCGTCTTCTCCTCGACCCGGCTCATCCCGGTCATGACCAACCCCCTGATGCCGCGTGAAGCGAGCTGGTTCTTCTTCATGATCCAGACGTTCTTCATCTACCTCTCCGTCATGATTTTGCCAATCCAATTCATCTACCGATATCGAGTCGCTTCTTCCAAGGCTCACACGATTTCTACAATTGTGGTTCCGCTGGCCTTTGCTGCGGTTTACAACGCAGCTCACACGTTGCTTTTACTGTACACGTTTCAAAGTCCAAACGAAGAGTATGATCGGATCTTGAGTGACATGGGTGTGGAGTCCGGAGGAAAATATGTAGTTGGGGATGTGGTGAGTATTGCAGCCTCAATTTGACTAAACGTTTACTGGAATTGACAGTTTTGTCTGTAATTGACCGCTCTTTCATTTTCCAACAATAAGCGTATAGCTGAGTCCTACCACTCCCCCGAAATTGGTCCATTAGAAAAGGACCATAAAGCAATCGCAAAAAGTCACAAACACGAATTTATACATGAGCCGCCGTTAAAACCTAATTAGTCTTTAACCAAAAACATTCCAAAAATAACAACATATTGGGTACTCAAACAGGTTTGTTATGTAATACTTTTTGAGATAACGAATAGCTTGTTTTCAGACCAAGAACACATGGCTGATCCCCCACTTTTTCAACTGCATATTAATGACTACCGGCAGTTATGTGGTTATGGCCGTGTACTATGTAAAAACAAAAAACTGCCTGGCCAGGTTTGAAGCGCACTTAACTGAAGCAACCAAAAGAGCGCAACGGCAAATGAACAAAATTTTTATTTTACAGGTAATTCAGAACTAAATCTTAAATTACGATTAACCCTATGGCATACATTTTATATAAACGATTTAGACAATAGGTAGGCGATTTATTGGGCCAACACGAGAAACACACACAACCGCTCACTAGAGGAGCGCGAGACACCGACTTCTGAGAATAGGGAAATTGATCTTATGAAGACTTTGTCCTTTGACTTTATGCAAATTCGTGGGAAAGAATTGGCGGTTTCAATGAAGTCGCCAACATGCCCACTTTTCCTCTTCTTTCCTTCACCATGGGTTCACATCGATAGGGTTCTTCTATGGCTGGCGGGTTCGGATTGGGTACATCAGGGCAAGAGCACGTCATGAGGGAGTCCGGATATTCATCTTCGAAGGGTTGTCCATGTAAAGGTTCTAAGTCCAGGAATTTGAGTTTGCATCGAGTGCGTTGTTCCATCGGCAATTGGTTCGGTAGAAAATGACATCCAGAGGGCGATGGGGAAGAGTGCGGGGATTCGGATAAATTGTCATAGGGGGAATCGGGTTGAGGAAGATTCGTGAACCCAATATTGACCAGCGGCAATACCTGCCATCGATCCACAATTTTCTTACGACACCATTTACGATGACGAACATGGGGAACCATAACGAGATCAGATGGATTTCGAACATTCAGAGAGGAGTCTTGGGGAATGGAGGAAGATTTTTTTACGATAGGAGACGATAAAATGGGAGACGAGACGACAGACGATACGATAGGCGAGACGATAGATTTCGATACGATAGGATGCGATACAATAGGGTGCGAAACGATAGACGATACGATAGGTGATGCGATAGATTGCGATACGATAAGGGGCGATACGATAGGGTACGAAACGGCAGGGTATGAAACGATAGGGGAAGGCAATTGCGTTATTTCTTGGGGTTCATTCGACCGAAATCTTCTCACTGGAATCTCTGGGAGAACTGATTCAACTGGGTTTGTCCTTGGGAAATGAGAGAGTGCTGGATTCGGAGTAGGGTTCACGGAAATCACAGGGGTTTCAGGATGGGTATTGGCGTTTGGTTCGCTCGGAGGAAACAATTTACCACAGAGAGAAACATGATGTCGACCGCTACAATTCGAGCATCGAGAATAACAGCACTGAGCAACTATATGACCACGTTGGAGACAAAGAAGGCAAAGTCTGTTCTCACGAACAATCCGTTGACGAGAATCGAAATCTTGGACAATCTGACAGCTAGCAGAGTCATGAGACTGGGAACAGAAGGCACAAGAATAAGGAGTTAGACTTGGGTTGGGGAAACTGTTATTGTCAGACCGGGATTGGTGAACAGAACGATTATCCGAATTGGCGGAATTGAAGAAGGTTCTTGGCTGGGAATTCGAATGATTGATTCCCGGCTGAGCCCCCATATAAACGATTTAGACAATAGGTAGACGATTTATTGGGCCAACACGAGAAACACACACAACCGCTCACTAGAGGAGCGCGAGACACCGACTTCTGAGAATAGGGAAATTGATCTTATGAAGACTTTGTCCTTTGACTTTATGCAAATTCGTGGGAAAGAATTGGCGGTTTCAATGAAGTCGCCAACATTTTACCCAAAATTGTGCTTGCAGATTCTGCAATCGCTAGCTTTCAAGTAAGCGATGAATCTTCATTTTGTGAATCGAAAGACACAAAAATTTTGATTTTTTTCAGTTTGATTCGTATCTTGGGGCGAGGTTGAAGATACGAAAAAAATTTTTGTTGCGCAAAAATTGTTTACAAATACAATAACTACATAATAGTTATTTATCATTACAATAATCAATGTAATGTACATACAACACTTCGAATACTGCGAACGTCTCGAACTTCCCGTTGCACTTTTCGTACATCGAAGTTTAACGAAACAGTTACAAATTCACGTCCTACTACAATTTTTGCTCTTTTTTACGACAAAGTGCTGCCCTTTTAATTGTTTTGCTGACAGAAATTAAATTGATTTACACGGTATCGGAATCGAAACTAGAACCACCGTTTTGTCTTCTAAATGAATTATTTCAAAATCTCCGAATACTCAAAGTTTCTAACTTTAGGCATCAAAAACTTGATTCCATTACCATTCACGTAATCGGATTCGAAGCTGTTTACTTCATCCTGCAAAAGTATAAACTTAGATTCGAAAAAAGTTTGTAACAACCCGAAAGCTGTCCAATTTCAGGCACTCTACCCGATTTTCCTCCTCTGTATTCCGAGTATAATGTTGCCATTGGCCCCGATCATCAACTTGAATTCACTTTTCCTCGGAAATATTTGCATATCTTCTCTACACTTGACACCAGCCCTCAACGCGTTGTCAGTCATTCTTTGCGTGCCATCGTATCGAAATTACACCATTTATCGACTACTAAGGCTCGTAGTTAAGCCCAACAAAATCGACCAATATATGGATTCATCACATTTGAATTCCATCACTCTTCATCGGTCCATACCACGTACTTGAAGGACTCAAGGCTTGTAAGGGATCAAGAATCGAGACTATCTTTTGTTTTTTTTTGTTTTTGGATGACTCAAAGCAATAAATTATATTTTGAAATATATTTTTCAATCTGCAATATACTTTTCAAGACAGCAAACCCTAAAATACGGACTTCCAGGCGCCAGAGGAACACAAGACGCATTCGCGTCAACTGTTCCTTCGGCAACAAAATTTTGTCGCACTTTTGTTTTCGATCGAAAATGTTTTGGTCGAAGAAGGTTGAAATTATTTGAATTCCCGTTTAGTCGTTCTAAGTTCTGTTTGTTGCTGTCATTAGTCTAAAATTGAGGTGTAACGCTCCCTTTAACCTTTTTTTATAATTGTTTTGACTTTTAGGTACTCTTTTTCAAAATTTTCGATTTCAGATGATACACAAAATCCCTGGATATCAGGGGTATGTCGAATACAAAAGGAAACTGGACGAAACGCAGCAGTCTTTTTCAGAGGGGGCATTTGTTCCCTTTCCACCTTCTCCGCCATTAACTCCAGTCAAAACAGTGCAAAAATCTAACAGGGTTCGATCCTTATCCACTAATACAACCAATGAATCGAAAAGCGCTTTGATATCATCGCCGTTGCTTTCTCCGCCACGTACTCCGCCAAAGGCACTGCGAAGAATGGAAATTTCGGAGTCGAGACCATCTCCGCCACGGTCTCCGGTCAAAGAGTTGGAAGAACCTGTGGTTCCGCCACCCTCGCCTTTTCTGACATCCATTGCGTTGGAGGGCACAGAAAAAGCCACAGTATTTCAATCCACGCCTTCATGCCAGAAAAAAGAAAAATCTCAGATTTTCTTGGAATGCCGTTTTAGGTAAGGTTCATGTAATTTGTTGCGTTACATTCAATTTGAAGTTGAGAGAAGGTTATAAGAAAGATTTCGTTGCATTTTAATGCCTTTTATATCTATTCTGTGAAGTTTTTATTGTTTTAGACATAAAATTTTTAATTTTTTTGTCGTTTTACCTACTTTTGTCTCTTTCTCAGCCGCGAGGACAAGGCCCACAAAGACGCCGTTCTAATCCCACTCTCGGAGGAGTTCGTGACTTGTGGCAAGGTTTTCAAGGATATAGCTCAACTCTTTGGCGAGCCGGAGGACAATCTTGTTCTTCCATGCCCATGGTCCGTCGAAGAAATTCAATTCACCGAGCAGGTCTTGCAATTCATAATCCACATCGCACGATTCTGTCACTTGGACTCCATCTACGCAGGCTCTTATTATGACTGGTTCCGGCTGATTGTAAGTGCGATTAAGGGGGATTTTAATACCGTTTTAACCTTTAGCACTGTTTCCGTGGCCGATTCCGAATCAAGCCGTTTACCTGTCCATCTGTCATGGCCATGCTTATCAAGAATCGAAAGGTCTTCGAGTTCTACATCCTGGACTGTAACATGGCGTTTGTTGATGTTCTTTATTCACTGCAGTATCTCGAAAAATCGGTTCATCCCTGTCTCCGATTGGATTATCCATGGGACTTTGTGGACGTCAAGTGGATTTGTGAAGCCTATCGGAGTGTTCAACCACCCAAACCGGATCCGGATCAAAAGAAATTCGTCGAGGTACGACCCGGTTTAAATCCTAATTATGACCGAGAAATCTGAATCTCCTTCATAGAATCATATTTTTTCTGTTTTGTTGTATAAAATTAATCGTTCTTTGTTATCCTCTAATGCATTTTTTATTGTTATTTGCTATTACTAATAAAAAAAAAGTTTGGTTTTGGGGTATCTGATTTGAAGTTTATATAAAAATTTAATCTTGACGTCAAGAATAGTAACATATTTTTGGTTCAAAAATTTTGTTTTTGTTGTGAATCTTGTCATTCAAATGGCCAATTGTTAGATTTTACGGCCATTCTGACGTAGAATTTCGTTTGAATTCCGCCTTTTCCGCCGACTTCGCTTTTCTTTGGCATTCCGCATTAGGCTTTTTCGAGGAAAAGAAAATTATTTTCTGGCCGAGAATAGATTATTTCGCAGTCGATACGAGGTGAACACAATGGACAACAACTTCATGCTCCCGCATATTCCCAAAGAGCTGGTCCTTAAAAGTATTTGTGTTTTTATCCCCAATTCCCTGATTGGAGCCATCATCGGCGCTAAAGTAATATAAAAAGTTTTAGCTATATTTTTTGTTCAGGGTGCATATGTGAAGCTTCTGCAGCAACTAACCTGCGCTAATGTTACCGTTGAACCGGATAAAATCCGATCGAAATCTCCAAATGTGAGTTTTATATTATCAATGAGATGTTTTCGGATTTTAGCAGAAAATCGAAGAGAAGCCACCAAAGGAGCATTCGGAATTTAAAGACGACTTTATCCCTCCAACAATCGACCAGTACAGTGAGAGGTTGAGCAGACTGATCTTGGAACAAGCTCTGGATTCCGCTTCATCTTCGAAGAACAGCTCTGACGACTTTGATAGACTGGTCACAATCGCTGGATACGATGACGACATCATCAGAGTGAGTCCTCGGATTGAGCAAAGACATATATGGTTTATTTTTGATCTAGAAAGAGTTGTTTCTAATAGTTTATATATTATTTTTGACAATAGGTACCTAAATGGAAACATTAATGGATAGCTGTATTTTTTGATTAACTTCCTGTGTTTTAGGCTTTATTTTGGGTTTATCAAAGGTCAGCCGAGGTTCGAAATGTCTTATTTGGTTCGATGGTGCTCAGAGTCGAGTTCCTTGTCCCCTCTTCTATGGCTGGTATGATAATTGGAAAGAATGGACAACATGCAAGTATTTAAATTTAGTTTCTGTTATGAAGGATGTACATCTAGCTCCGAATTGACAAAGCTTTACGTTATGTGAATTGTCTTTTTTCCCGCGCGCTATGTGTAATATAAATAATGGCCTTAAATTACAGATAAACGAGCTGAGACGCATGTCCCATCGCTGTGATATTAATGTTGGCAAAAATTTCACCAAGAACGAAGCCAAGATCACATTACAGGGATGTTTCGGACAAGTTGTGGTTGCTTTATCAAGAATCAATTTCCTCCGAAAATGCATGAACAGAGAAAAGATGTTCCAACAGTCAAGACAAGTCAAAAGCAGAAATCAGCAGCACTTTAACAATGGCGACAGATCTCAAAAGGCGGATTCATAATACTTTTTCGAAGCTTTCTTATTGTATTTATTGTGTAAATAGTAAACAGCGTTATAACCAGGTTTTCAACTTTTGAATTGACGTTTTCTACGTTTCTGATATCGATAAAGACCTGAAAGGACCTTTGACCGTCTTGAAATTAAGTTCAGTGCTTGGGTCTTTGAGAATTCTGACTTGTTTTGTATGCATTGCAGTTGATACCTTGCAGAAGAAATGAGTGGAAAGTCGATCGGAACAAGTAAAAGCAAGCCGGTCTTGACCAAGGATGAAGTTGAGAAGGCGTTCGATATTTGCGACAAGGATGGAACTGGATTTATTTCCATTAAACGGCTGAAAGTAAGGATTGTATTACTTTCGATGTGTCTTGAAATAACTTGTAATTTTGTGGAAGATAAATTCCCCGAGATTAGTGTGGGACAGAGAGACCTGATCTAAATTTTACGATTTGAGATCGTTTTTCTGTAAATTTAAAATCAAACTCATTTTTAGATTGTAATGAGAGCTATGGGATTCGAGCCCAGACAGAAAGAAATCGACGAGTTGGTAAAGAAGATGCAGGAGAACGAAGTCGCAAGACAAGTTAGCTCAGGTATGCCCGGTTCCAATTATTTAAGCCTTAATTTTTAGACTCTTTCACTCTCGAAGAGTTGATGTACATCCTCAATGAGAAACTTTCGGATGCCGACGATAGCAGCAGAGAAATCAGAAGTGCGTTTGAACTGTTTGATGTCCAGAACAAAGGTTTTATCAATTTCACGGACCTGAAGCGAGTTGCCAAGGAATTGGGTGAGGATGAGATTGAGGACAAAGATCTTTGGGTAAGCACATGGATAAGATAAATTTTGGCCCAAGTTTGGACTCTGATGTATATTAGATGCTAGAATAAGGTTTTACAAATGTTAGAAATTATTTTTGCGTCGTTTAGGAGATGATCCACTTCGCTGACCTTACGAAACGCGGCAAAGTCTTCGAAAATGACTTTAAAGTCATCATGAAGAAGACAAAAATGTATTAAAATTTTATTTTATGTCTTTGTAAATAACTCTGAAGCTCGTAGAAACTTCGAAACTTCTAATATGTCTCTTTCTTCCCGGTAGAATCTCTAGAACTTGTAAAATTCCTCGGTTTCCACCCCTTCCGATTATCTTGATCTCAAATAAAACAAATATGTTATTTATTCGGTGGATAAATGTAAAAGAACAGAACATAAAAATGTGTATTATGTAACAAATGACCAGTTTTTATTACAACCAATAAATAAAACGGGCTTTAAGCCCAAAAAAAGGACATGGTTATATTAACCATGGCGAGAAAACACGTAAAATGTTTAAAACAACTTTGAAGAGTGGATGTTATTCACCAATAACAACTGTTTTTACGGGTTGGATCGGTTTGGCATACATGAGGAGCAGAGACGGGGTTTTGTGGTTATATACAACAATAATATTATTAATTTATGACGAGATTATATTACCCATGATAAATCGAGGAAAAATCTCGAATTTCATGGCGAATATAGACTCGAACAGAAGGGTAACAATTATAATACAGGTTAATAAAGTGTTTGGAGATCTTGGGGCACTCAAAAACAACACTGAGAGACTATGTTCAGCGAGTGCGGGGCCTATGAAAACGCATGGATAAGATGGGAAATCAAGTTCTCTTGATGGTGAGTGAGATAATCCTGTCTTACAATACTCTCTGGAAACAGCAAGCAATAATTTAAGCCCAAAAACAGTAAAAAATGACACATTTCGACTTAAATACGGAGTTTTTGGAAAAAAGATTAAGATTCCTTATGCTGAAGGAATACCTATGGCCAGATTGTATTGTAAAATGATCTATCACATCCCAGAGAACCCTCAGATCTTAAACTCCATCAAATCGGACTCGTTTCTTATCCTTGGCCTCGTCTTTTTCCGTCCCTTCCGCCGGAGTGGATGGCTTATTCAGATTGCTCTTGATCAACTCTCCAGCCACTGGATTGGGGAAGGAGAGACTTTCCATCGACGGGATGAGTCGCACCATATCACTTGGGATCCTCTTCAGCGGGATCGGCGACCTTCCGCAAGTCTCTTGGATGTACAGATAGGCAATCGCGGCCAAGAAAAGCAAGGCCACGAAAGCGAGAATGCCAGCGACCACGGTGATCCAAGCCGAGTGCTTGGGGGTCTCTTCGACATCGTTTCCGCAATGATAGGCCAGGCATCCGACGTTGCCGGAGGGCGTGGAACGGTCGCCAAGGGTGCGGAGCCACTCACCGATCCATTCGTGGCCACAGATGCATTCCCATGGGTTTTCTGGAAAGAAACACGGGTAATTTTAATCAATTTGATAACATTTTTCACTGCACGGTGGAAAAAATTTTGGGTTTTGCAAAGGTTTGGTTATTTTTGCACAGTGCGACAATCTTTTCTTTCGCACTGTGCAAAAATAAAAAACTCCGCACAGTGCAGCCAAAAAACGAACTTGATTGTATGCAAAAACAACTCCCAACTAACGTACCAGCCAGATCGACAGAGTAAATGCTCTCGGTATTCCATCCTTGGAACAAGCCCTCAGGCAAATAATAGAGTTCGTTTCCATTTAGGAACAACTTCTTCAATTGGAGGCCTGTCAGCGCGTCTTTATCGATGGTTCCGAGCTTATTATGATCCATGCTGACGTCTTCCAACGATGGGATCACGTTCAATTCACCGTGTTTTAGCACCGAGATCTGGTTCCAGGTCAAAAACAGGCTCTTCAGATTGGTCAAAGGCCTCAGCCAGGAGACTGCGCCGTTTCCACCCTTCGGCACGCTGCTCAAAGACGTCAAATTGTTGTTCTGCAGGGAAAGGACAGTGACTTTTGGGCAGAAACGGAAGGCCGACGCATCAATGTGAGTCATGTTGTTGGCCACAAAGGAGAGCGAGTTGAGTTGTGGGCTCTCCACGAGCTCATCCAGGTCCTTGGCAGCCAGTTGGACAATGTTATTGTTGTCCACGTTCAACGTGGTGAGTTGAGGGAGCTTCTTGAGGGCGACATTACTCATGGCTTGCAGGTTATTGTTGTTCAGAAGAAGGGTTTCCAGTTTCGGGAGGGCGTTGAGGTTGATCTGAAATTGGACCAGACGTTAGATCAGTAATTGATAATAAGTACTACACCACAATTTAAAAATTTAGCATCGGAAGCCCTTAGGGCAGCATTAGGTTCAACCGCACAGTGCAAAATTTTAAATCGCACTCTGCAGAATTGCAAATTCAAAAAGCCGTCAAAATTGCAGACACTTGAAATTCAACCCTACTGAGAACATTTTCATGTCTCTATCGCCCAACTTTTATATCACACCACCTTAATTTAACATCAACTTGATCAAAACCTACCTTGTTCAAATTGTTGTGACCCAAATCCAAGATTCTCAGCTTCTTCATCGTACTGAATGCATCTGGTTCAATGTTTTTCAGGGAATTCTTCTCCAATTGGAGGACTTCCAAATTCTCCAGACCTTTGAACATGGCCTTGGTGATGTTTGTAATCGAATTTCCAGCCAAATTCAGGACCTTCAAGTTTTTCAGAAGCGAGAACGCGCCATTTTCGATCTCCTGGATCTGATTGTTGGACAAATGGAGGTGTTGGAGTTTGGACAGTGGGCCAAAATGGTCCATTTTGATTGAGTTCAGCTTGTTGCCAGAGAGGTCCAACATCTCCAGGTTGATCAGATCGCTAAAGGTTTGTTTGTCGAAGCTTTTCAGGATGTTGTTCATGATGTAGAGGCTTTGTAATCGGGGTCCGAGGTTCGAGAAGACGCCTTTCCGGAAGACGCTCACTCCCGAGTTTTCAATGGACAAAACTTTGGGACGGACCTGCAAAATAGAAGGGTGAAAAGGGGGTCAAGGAAACTCGAAAATTTGAAAGAATGTGGAAAATTATTTTGAAATAGTCTGATACTAACTTTTAAATTCAGAATTTGTCATCGGAAGCCTTTATTTTTTCATAACCGCCTAATCTATTATATTATAGTAAGTATCAAAACATGAAAGTTGTTAAAAAATATGATCAAAAATGGCCCAAATAAATATCTAGATCCAAAAAGGGACTCATAGGCTATCATCACTACGATTTTCAACCTTTTAATTCATCCAGTTTACCAGTAATAACCTTCAAAAAACCGCACCGTGCGAAAAACCTCTTGCCGGACTGTGAATACCATAAAATTTACGGTACTGCAACGTTCTTCGGAAATCAAAAACCCGAAACTTACTTTGCTGAAAAGATCGCTGGGCAAGATATTGAGCAGGGAGTTCCAGATCTTGAGTTGAGTCATGTTGGTTTCATTCAGAACATTCAATGCCCGGTATATTGAAGGCATATTCTGCCGAGTACAACCCACAAAAACAAACTCCTCATCGGATGAAGCGCCAAATGCCTTGGGCATACAACGGCAAGCTGGCTGAAAACATAATTTTAGACCAAAAAATAAATTTTTATGACAAAAAATCTAATGTAAAATAAAAACTCATGAAATCAATTCCAAAGAATCCCATTTCAATGCGTATAAATGAAAGCTTACCTCCTCATTGGCCTCCACAACCGATTGGAAAGAAGATTCAATGTCTTGGCAAGTGTTTGAATTCAAATTGCAAGTGGCGAGGCCACAGAAAACCGCGAAAAGTAAGAGATTCGTGATATTCATGGTTGTCAACATACCATAACAGTGTTAAAATGCTGAAATAGATTGAAAATTAAGCAAAATAACAAAAAATCCATTAAAATTTTATCCAACTGTTGGAAAAAATGTAAAATATTCAAAATAATACCACAAAACTTATTTAAACTTGGCAAAAAATCAGTTGAAACAATTTTTAAAATTTTTCGGAATCAGAAAAAATAATTTCGACATTTTAAAATACGATCAGAATCCCCAGAATATCTCAAAAACCACCTAAAGTCACCAAAAATCCTACTGTAAGTGGGCAAAGTATGCAAATTACTTTTTAAAAACACCAAAAAATTCTCAAATCCCAAAATTTCAAAATGAAAAAATTAAAATAAAAGTCGGCACGTTCTGCTGAAATCATCGTGCTGACACAGGTGAACACGAGCCGAGAGCAAGGAACGTTTGGAAGCGCGGACGTTCCGTTCCCTCTCTCGCTCTCTTCTTCCTTCGCACACGTTACGAAAAAACACGGAAAGGGAGAGAAAAAAGGCGGCAGGGTCGGGTGGAAGGGTGGGGGTTTGTGTTGGCTGGTACCAGGCACTGCGAAGGACATATGAGCGCGCCGATTCGCTGCCGTCTCCGCTGCGACGTGTGGTATTTTCGTTTTGAGAGCGGGAAAGGCAAGGGCCTTGTGTGCAAGGCCATTTCGTGGGGTTTCGGCTCTGCGCGCTCTCGATTTTCGACGGTCTATCGGTCCGTTCTAACGCTTCGGAGATACGCGTAGTCCCTCGGCTCTCTATCGTTCTCCCCCCACCAAAATCCACCTTGTTTTAGCCCTTTTCTGTCCCATTCTCTTAATTTCACCCAATATCTCGCTTTTCTCTGCCGTTTCTCGATTTTCTCTACACTCTGTCTTCTCTTCTGCAGGCTCTCTTAATTCTAGATGCTATTTCCGTCGTCTTTGACCTATTCTCGAATACTGTACCCTCTGTTTTCACGGCGATCAGACCGCTTTCCCTTCGATTTCGTAAAGGCAAAAAACGAAAACGACGAAAAGAAAAACGCGAAGGGGAGATTTGAACATCCCCCTTCCGGATCAGTGAAACGTGATATCGAGATTTTTAATTTGGAAAAACAGAATGATTAGAAGGGCGTGGTTTCGGGTTTGTTTTCGCAAAACATTGACTTTTGGCCTACTTTTTTGTGAAAAATATCCCGTTTTACTACAATCTTCTTATAAAACGCTCATGGGGATTGAAAAATATTTAAATGGCCTGTTTATCTTTTCCTCATGTGATACAACCACTGGCACCTTCTGGTGCCGAAAAAATCATCAAAATCTAGAAAAAAGACCAATTTTTATCATGAATAATGTATAAATAAATTGTCAAGATCTCCTCAAAACAACCTTATAAGTTAAAATATTTAATAACAAGAATCAGAATGATGGTTAACTTAGAGAACAAAGAGATCTTGCTGTTTGGCGAGCTCAACCAGCATGGGATCGTCAAAGAATTTGTTGACGGAGACATCTTCGGTTAATCCCTTTCTTCTCCTGGTCTTGATCATGAATTCTCTAGCCAGATGAGTGGCTGGTTGAACTTCGAGTGGGTTGATGACGATCGACTTGTCCAATGGATCTCCTGGGACCAAATGCCAATGATTGAAGACACTCATACAAAAGGCCTGTCCTTGAGTATGAGTTCGAAGGTCGGTTTCGAATCCAAACGAGTCGATCACCGGGATGAATGCGTTGATCTTGTAGAGTGGGGAGCCTGGGATTGGGGTGTCTTGAGTGACGTGTCCACGGCGCTTGGAGAGGACGGTATAGACCGAGCTGACACAATCAGCTGGGGCGATTACTTCCACCGTATAATACGGTTCCATGAGACGAGGAGTGGCCATCTAGAACAATCAAGGGTCATTCCATCCATTGCAATTTATTTCCGGACAATATCCACAATTCTAACCCAAAACAAAACCTATTTTATATTTATACCTACCACAAAATCGTCCTCAGAAATAAAAAAAACCCCAAAACAGTTTCTACGGTACTTACCAAGAACGCTGAGTAAGCGCATCTCCTCGAAGTCGGGATAATTTGACCTCCACCTCGATATAAAGCTTCATCGGAGATCTTGGCATCCAGCAACTTGAACTTGACATTTCTCATTGGCTCTTCGCACAGAGGGCCTTCTCTCGACGCCCATTGGAACCCTTGGATCAGGGATTCTCTAACTGTTCCTAGGAGTTGTTTGTCGACTTCTGACGGGAGAGTATCATCCACCAAAATATTTGGGCCTGTCAGATCCGGTCCGAAGGCCCAAACTGATCGAGCGGCGAGCAAATCCCAGCTGTATTTGGATTGGAAAAAGTCCCCAAGCTGCTTTCTGCAAAATAAAACCCAAATTAAAAAATAAAATTGTTGATAAACAATTAAAATAATATAATTTACCTGTTCCACCCAATTTTGATGACTTCATTTTCGATGTCTTCGGCCAAACCCTTCTCCAAAGGCTCAGATATCATGGTTAGTTTGTTTCTGAAACATAATGTCGTAATCCGCAAAATGTATGACGCAAAAACTCCCAAATGTTCCCAAACTCACTTCTGATTGGGCGTTTGAGCAAAGCATCTCAGCGTAGACGTCTCAACGACCGTTTCACAAAAGCTAACCACCGGATCAGCCACTTTGATATCAATTTCTGAGAAGACTTTCCTCATGTCATGCATGACCGAGTCCAAGTACAATTCTCCAGTTCCCAGCATCACGTGCTCTCCCGATTCCTCGACTCGAGTGGTTAGCAACGGATACGATTTGTTCACTTTTCTCAGCGAATCCAGCATTTTCGGGAGCTCGGAAGGATTGATCGGTTCGATGGCCAACTTCACCACGGATTTTGTGTCGAAACGGAGAGGGCGGAAGATGTAGATCTGAAAAAAGTCTGCTGTCATCCGCCTGACATCTTATTCTAGCTATATCATCCAAATCTTTTCAAATGTTCACAGGTTTTTATTAAGTTTTCTTTGCAATATTCTCCTACCTCATCTTGGTTATAGTCCTTCTCAATAATCGTGCAAGTCTTCGAAATTGGCTGATCAATTCCTTCTATCAGCACCAAACTTCCAGCCGGGGCTGTGTCCACTTCCACTTTATAACGTCCAACTGGCAGCCATAATCTTCCGACGGTCAGAATTCGGCAATCTTCTTCATCTTGGATTGAATAAGCCTCTCCCAACAATTTAACCTCATCTCCTGATTTCAAAGTCCCACTGATCACACGGCCAAACACATGGAATGATGAGGCATCTGTCGTGGGATAGTTCTTGGTGGTATGGAGATAGAGGACCCCATTTTTATCGCATCGGGAGATCTCCTGAGCCAACGGACTCTCGATTACTCCACCGTAATTCAGCCGGACCTTGGCGGCGGTGGACTCAAGTGGGGATGGAATCTTGCTCACAGCCATGTCAACAAATGCTAAAAGAGAGTACAGTATAATATCACCAAAGAATAAAGCGAAAATTAATTCATGATAAGTAGTAGCTTTACCTGTAAAATCTCCAAAAAATCGACGACAAATCAGCGCAATCAATGGTCGGATATTCATTTTCTGCTCCTTCTTGTTCAATTTGATCCCCATTTCTCTGGTAAACCGGGGCAGACATGTATCCACGTCTCCAGCAACATGCGCAAAGATCTTATACAAAGGTTCCAAAATGAAGTGGACAAAAGTTCTGTTCTGACCAATCTCTCCCTTGGTGGTAATCTTCTTGGTGTCCTCATTGAAGTAGAAGTCCCCCCAGAGACGATCGGCAAACATTTTGGTGTTTATTTTAGCTGCAATTAAATCGTAGTAGGCAAGGTCGTCAAAAAAAACAAAATCTCCTATAATATGCAAAATTTCATATTTTGCAGTCGTTTACCAGGCGAAAGTCACCTAAAATTCAAAAGAACAAATGCAACAATGACTTACGATACTTAGTTGAATATAACTGAGCAAACGAATCAAGTGACAAGCAAATATTGTACCGAGAACTGGCAAAGACCACATTTCGATTCAACGGCGAGAACACAGGGAAGTCATCCAGAGCAAAAGTCTTCACAATTTTGTTCAACTGGTCCAAGGTGTATCTGAGTTTACTGTAAGCATCACTTGGAGGAAGTTTCAATTCCAAAATCAGACGGTCAATCTTGTTAATGCAAACTGTAACCGGAAGTTTCTCTTGAATCGCATGCTTCAACAATCTTTCGGTTTGCATCATAATCTAAGAATCAATTTTTTAGGCAACAATTTATATTACACTAGAAACAAAAATAAAAACTCACTCCCTCGTGAGCATCAACCACCAAAACCACTCCATCACATAATCTATAAGCGGCAGTGACCTCATCGGAGAAATTAACATGACCGGGAGTATCCACCACATTCAGTAAATACGACTTTGACTTCAAAGTTTGCATTACCACGGAGATTGGAGTCGATTTTATTGAACAGCCTCGCTGGATCTCCAAAAATTGTTGATCTGTATAGCGCATATCACTCTCCTCAGGCCGCTGGAACCCGGGATGTGTCTGCTCCATTAAACAGTCCATGAAAGTCGTCTAATAATCGAAAATTTCAATTTATGTTAAACTACCCACCTTTCCATGACCCAAATGTCCGGCAATCACAATATTTCGAACTAATTGAGGATGCTGCATCAAATCGACCATAAACTGAGGCTTATAGTTGGTCGCGGGCAAGTCTTGTTCAGCGACTTCAAAGCGTTTAATCTTCCCAGACTTGTAAATCGGCTCGGTCAGAGGTTGAGCATCTTCATCTTGAACTAAAGCCTCAACTCCTTCACCGTACACTTCCAACGCTGTTTGGTAGTATTTCTTGTCTTCATGGAGTACAATCTGGTTTCCTGGGGCTTCAACTCGACGTTCAGCAGACCAAAATTAAAAAAAATTATATTAATAATGCCAAGAACAATGTAAAATCATTTCTAAACGCATAAAACATAATATACACGCAAATTGAAACTTACATCGTCCTCCATCTCTTCATCCTCATCGTCTTGACCGTCCTGTTGGTCACTATCACGGTCGTTTTCATCTTCTTCGTCACTATCTAGACTCGGGCCAATGTAATTTCCAAACTCATCGTATAAATCGCCGTCCATCTTGGTGAATTTACAGCAAGAATTTGCCTACCGTAAGCGTCAACCAGAGAAGAGATTCGAATATTCCCCTTTTGCAATTTTTTTGCGAAATTTTTGCTTTAAACAGAATGCCAGGTTTGGCGCCCAAATCACATTTTCGTTTCGGGACTTGGCACAAGTTGCGGAAACACGAGAAAACAAAAGACAAAATGATTGTTCGAGCCTCCAAAACCGTGATTGTTGACTTGTTTCGTAACTTATTTGCAATTCCACTCTCAGAGTTTTCGCTGATACCTCATCTGTACGATGAACTCCCGAACAACGAAACGTTTCCTTAACAAATAATTTTAAGTCACCACTCAAAGCGACTTTGAGGCCGTAACGAGCCTCCGTATAAGAAACCCCTTCTATAACGAATCAGTTTTCTGGTGCGTTGCGATGAATCACAGTGTGAGAATTTCTCTAAAAATTTTCTGTATGTATATGTTTTGCGCAATGATATCAATTCAGTACAGAGAATTAAGCATACAGAAAGAAACACAAGAATATCTTTTATTCCACGCAGGATGCTCGTCCTTGTCCGGCTTGCTTTAATTTTACCTTTGTATTTTTACACTGCCATCAACGCCAATGAGATCAACGCCGTTAACAATGAGGATAGAATGTCAAGTCAGTTTTATTTTTTGTTTTATGCATTGATTCGAGCAGTCCACATAGTTTTATTTCAGCATCTGCTGTGACTTTTCAACTCCCACTGGAAAACCTTCTAAATGTTTTGTATTATGCCAGAATCTCAATTGGATCTCCCCCTTCAACGTTCAGGTTGGCGGTTGATACGGGGTCTCATGTAACATGGGTCACCAAAGCAGGATGCAAAGACTCTAAAAATAAAAATAAAACTTGTCGATCCCCGCGCTTCTATGAGCCGCAAAAGTCGGCCACAGCCGCTTTTTACGACATTCACGATACGCACGACGGGTATAGTCTGATTTATTCGGACTCGACGAGAGTGTCCCTCGAGCACCGCAAGGATGAAGTGATCGTAAGTTATTGTTCCTAAAATTTAAAAAAATTAAAGAATATTGTGTTTCATTTCTCGAATTCATGTCATGTCTTCAGCTAGGGTATCCAATCGATGGCTTTCGTTTGAAAGCGCCAGTTCCGTTCGCAGCCGCTGTCATGCGCTCCGATTCCAACTATTCGCGAGCAGATGGAATTCTCGGCCTATCGAAGAAGGCCTTTTCCCCAAGTTTTATCGAAAATGTTCTAGATGACAACTTTTCTCAATCAGTTTTTACGTTGTATTTTCGGCATTGCGCAACGGAAACATGTGTGGACAGCGGGCACTTGACGTTTGGAGGGTTTGACTACCTGCATTGTGAGGATGATTACGAGTGGATACCCGCTGATACATCAAACGGAAAATGGCATATCCAAGTCGAATCATTTTCGGTTGGAAGCGCCGTTGCCAGAAATTTTACGGTAGGTTGATGGAGAAAGGATTTAAGGTTTTACGATTTTTTAAGACTACCTAGGAAAAATAATGGTCGATTTACTATGAATCTCAAGATAAGGCCTATTTTCAGTCATTTTTTGTCCAGGTTTTTTCTCTGCATTAATAACCCTGGGAAAAGATTAATTCCGGCGTAATCTTTTACCGAATTATTATAACGAATTGTTTTTTAGGCACTCTCCGATAGTGGAACTTCAAGGAATTATATGCCCTCGGAATTCCTCAGCGCCTTTTATAAGGAATTGGGTGCGGAAAAGGACGGAAAATATTATTTCATGCGTTGTGATTCGACGGCTGAAGTTGAATTCACAATTAATGGTCGCCAATATTCAATGGCAATTCAGAATTTCTTTTTCTATTTGGGGATTCTAAGAGGAGAAGAGTATTGCGCTTTGGCAACATTCGATCGAAACCGTTGGGTTTTTGGGACTTCGATGTTCAGAGAGTTCTGCCATGTTTATGATCTGAAGAATGAGAGACTGGGATTGGCCAAGATCAGGAAGTTCAATGAATTATATGGGGTCGGGAAATTATGGGTGACGCAGAGTCGGGTGGTGCAGGTTGGGGTGAGAACTTTCGGGTGATCGCAATTTCGGGTGATAAAAAATCGTGTGGCGCATATTCGGGTGATGGAATTTTGGGGTGGGGGGAGTCTCGGGTGATAAAGAGAATATTGTATAATGGCTACTAAATATGACGTAACATTGTTAAAATTTTATTTTTTGAAGGTTTCAATGTCAACCCCAAAAAAGCATACAATTTTAGAAATTTTAAAATTTTAACAATGTTACGTCATATAGGGCTCGTGCTTTATAAGTTTCGTCGGCTTTGCAAAAAAATGTTGCAAAAGGGCGTTCAGAATTCGCTCTGAACGCCATTTTGCAACATCAGTTCACGATTTTTCACGATTTGAACTGATGTTGCAAAAAGGCGTTCAGAGCGAATTCTGAACGCCTTTTTGCAACATTTTTTTGCAAAGCCGACAAAACTTATAAAGCACGAGCCCTATATTTAGTAGCCATTATACAATATTTTTGTCTTTAGTAGCCGTCAGTACAATATTTTCTTCATCACCCGAGAGTTCCCCCACCCCAAAATTCCATCACCCGAATATGCGCCACCCGATTTTGCATCACCCGAAATTGCGATCACCCAAAAGTTCTCACCCGAACCTGCACCACAAGACTCTGCGTCACCCATAATTTCAGTCACCCGAATTATACGCCTTCGGAATTGCTCACCACATTCTATAAGAAATTGGGTGCGGAAAGGTCAATGTTCGGAGAGTTCTGCCATGTTCATGATCTGAAGCCAAGATCAAAAAAGAGTATCGGAATCAGTATTAGTAAATTAAAAATAAATCTTTCATTTCATGTTTGGATCAATTATAAAGTTGAGAAGTCCACTGGAAATTTAGCACACAATTTCCCAAGACATACATGTGGCAGGCATTCCAAGGTATAATCGAATTCAAATCAAGTAAACCCATTTTTGCCTACGCAAGAGGCCAGAAAGAATCGGGGAATCCTGTCCAAAGCCAACCAAATACAACCCAAGATTACATCATCTTGGGTTGTTACATCATTACATCAAAAATTGATTATCTCATCAAAATACTAAGTGTTCTTCATGTCCCCTTTGATCTAAGCATGGCTGCAAACCGGGCCAGCCCGGCCCGGCGCGGGCCACAGGCCCGGGCTTAAATCTCCAAGCCCGACCCGGGCCCGGGCTTGGGAAATTTGTAAAGCCCGGCCCGGTTCGGCCCGGAAAATTTTATACTAGGTTGGAAAGAAAGAAAGCGGGAAATGAAAGGAAAATTATGACAAATTTTTGCAAGATGTAAAGAAAAATTTAGCAAAACCTAGGTACATAAGGTCACTTTACGTTCGCTATCAGCATTGTGTTCGAAAAAATGAAAAATCCTATCGTAAAAGCTTATTTTTTCCTTTTTTCCGGGCAAAAGTCAAATTTCAAAAAAACCGGGCCGGCCCGGGCCTGAAAATCGAAGCCCGGAGCCGGGCCGAGAAATTAGCCGGCCCGGCCCGGGCCGGAAAATTTTGCAAAGCCCGGCCCGGAGCCATGCCTACTTTGATCCATAAAAACTCCAAAAAAAAATACAAAATCTTTTAAAGTATTTACTTTAATCTTATTATTAGTTATATACATGACTAATGTTAGAGGTTAGAAAAGATTACAAATTGGGGTAAAATAAATCACAAAGAGTGAAATTGAATTTGGCAATCCATTAAGGTCATCAAAAACTTGAGCACGAAGAAGTAATCACAAACATTGAGGTCGGGATTGAACGCGGTGGTCACGGGAGAGAACATCATGTCATTTGAGGAGGAGACCGCCTCCTGGTGGGTGATATTCTCTTTGACTTTCGGCTGAATATCTTCGATTTAAAGGGCTGAATGTTCTTTTTCCATGCCCTCGCATGCTTGGAACTTCTCTGTGAGGCTTCTCTCTTCTTCCTGTATCCTCCATAATGATCATTCTCCTCTTCTGGCAATTGGAACGTGTCCACAATGATCCCAGAGTCTGATGGAGAGATCTCAAAGGCCGACTTCACAACTTCCGGGTGGTCAGGGACCGATTGGAATGTGTCATCGACCGGTTCCGGGTCTGGTGACCCACTGAAGGCACTGGGCGCATGAGCCGTGAGGTCCTCAGGGACGTTAAAGGTGTCGCGGACTTCTCCAGAGGCTAAAACAACAAAAATAATAAAGAAAATAAATTTCAAACTCTCCAAAAAGCAATTCTTACCTCCAGGAGTGCCAAACAGTTTATCGAGAAGTTTATCCAAAGGGTAATCATGATCGAATGGATCCCAAAACGCCGGATGATGTGCATCTTCTTCCTTCAAGGGAAGATCATCTGGAGTGTCAAACGAATCGACCAACCGCCTCTCTCCCGAGTCCACATCAACAAAAGGAATCGGTCTTTCTGGATCCTGCTTTGGCATCAGATATCTGAATTCCACTCCGGGATGATTCGGGGTCTGAACTGGGACTTGGTAGTAGTTCTTATCGTATTCCTGAGGTTGGTATTGTTGTTCTTGATAGTTCTCGGGGACGTAGTCGACTCCTCCATAATGATTTCCATCAAAGAATTGTTGGGATGAATACTCGGGCTGCTGGGTATTCTGATACGGACTGGGTTCATGGTTCCAAACGGGAGGATTGGTTTCCTGATCCCAAGCGAAAGGAGGCTGATTGGGGGTTTCAGAAGTTGGCTGCCACTCCTGAATTGAGGGTTCATGAGTCCAAGATGGCTGAACAGTCGAGGAGAGATTTACATCAATAAAATTCTCAACATCAGTCTTCTCGGGGGCCTGGCTACTAGCTGGAGGCCATTCTCCGATCCATTCGGCTGATTCCGGAGGCGATGAGGCCACATTTATTGGCGGAAGGGCAGTGCTCGTTGATGATACACAAGGCTCTAAAGGCGGAATAAAAATAAACAAAATACTCTTACTTTCCGTTGAAGATCCAAAATACTCGAATCCTTCGTACTTGTTCTCGTCCTTCGAGGCCGGTCCAAGGTATTCCAATGGGGAATCGGTGGACGGGGCCAAAGTTGATGTCTCCACGATGTTCACTGGTGGCTGCGTGGGCGTTCCAAAGAAAAAGAGAGGTTCTTCTGTCGTGGATGGAGTCCTCGCCTCAGTGGTACCCGCACCATCACCAAAGTTCTGTTCGTTTTGAGGACCTAAAGCGTAAAAACATATAAAGACCGATCGAAATCAATTACCCACCATCAACGACAGGACCCAATCCAGTAAAGAGTCGAGTAGTTGGACTCGTTTCCGGGGCTTCTGTTGTTGTGGGGTCAACTACAACAACAGGTGGTTGAATCTTTTCCTGTCCATAGTAGACAAATCCACTGTACTTTGAAGTGACTGGAGCAGTAGTTGTTGTGGCCGGAGTTTCAATAGGAACGAGGTTCACAGGTGCCGGTGGAGCTGTTGTTTGGACTACTTGAACGGTGCTCTGCACAGTGGGAAGCACGGTTGATGGGGGTTCTTCTCCAACAAATTCTAAGCCATCTGAGAGTGGAGCCGCGGGTGGAGTGGGCGGGGTTGTCGGAACATCCTCGACGTTACCCAATTTCTCGAATCCAGCGTATTTCTCACCAGACTCTTCTCTTATCCTGCCAATAAACTCAAAACCATCGTACTTGCCGGTCGTCGAGGAAGATGCAGGAGCTGAAAAAGTATATTACATCAGCCTTCGGAGGTAATATTACGCAAAACGCCCAAAAAAATCAATAAAAAATTTTTGCCTGGTACAATACAGAAATGTAATAAACCTCATTCTCAACTAGAAATCTCAAAACTACATACAACAACTGACTCAACTGCAAAACCTTACCATCTGTTGGACCTGATGTTGTCGATTCGCTGTTGTCGATGGACCCAATTAACTCAAACCCATCGTATTTCTGAGTAGTTGGGGCCTCTGATGAGGAGGAAGATTGCTCCACAATAGCAACAGGAATCGGGCGAACCGTTGGGCTCGCTGTGGTCTGAACCAGCGGTTGCGGGGCGGCAGTTGAGGCTTCTAAATAACAATTGTTTCCGTTGCATCTAAACCAAAAAGACGAAAGGAAAAATCTTACCTGGAATTGGACCCAGATATTCGTATTGAACTTGGGTTGAAGTTGTAGGAACAGGAGTCGAATCTAGACGCTCAATCGGCTGATCAGTTGAGATTGACTGCGGGGCGACTGTGGACCTTTCTAAATTTAATTCATATGGCATAATATTTTGATACAATCATCAAAAAACAAAAAAATTGCGAAAATTATACCTGGAAGTGGACCTAGATATTCAAATTGGCTTTCGGTTGAGACTACAGGAGTCAGTGTTGTATCCAGGCGTTCGATTGGTTGGCCAGTTGAACTCGGGACCTGATTCGACGGAGATTTTGGTGTTGCTAGGGGACCAAGATATTCAATGCTTCCTTCGCCATTATCTGTCGGGAGATCGCTCAAACGTTCCACGGGATCTTGTGGTTTTTCAGGCAGTTGCTGTACTGAGTTACGAACTCCTTCTACAGAACCCGGCTCAGATTGAGGTGATTCGTTGGCAACAATAGGAGATTCTGGAAGATCCAATTTCTCAATAGGAGATTCTGGAAGATCCAATTTCTCAATAGGAGATTCTGGAAGATCCAACTTCTCAATAGGAGATTCTGGAAGATCCAATTTCTCAACCGATCCCTCTGGGACAAGCGGAAGTTCCTCGTATTCTCCACAATCCTCTACAACTTGTGGGATGTATGAGATCTCTAAAAACCAATCAAAACAAAAAATACTATACTTACTCCGGAATTCTTGTGGCTTCAAATCCGGAACTGCCGTCGTTGCCACTGGCTCCAGACCTGGTCCAGAAGAGACTTCCACGGATTGCGCGGTCAATGCTCGTAGCGATAGAACTACGAGCACGATCGCGTGCCGCATCGTTCGTGAAATCGAGCGGCAGAAATCCGGACCTTTTTGATGCCAAAAAAAGAATTTTTTGCGTCGAAAATTCGTCGACTTTGCGGTTTTTTTCGCCAAGGGCGGACCTTCCTCAGGCAAAGAAGGTCACCATTCACGGAGAACTCCGCGAACTCGCGGTCAGGGTTTTGCGGAATAGATTTGCTTATCGAGAAAATGTGTCATTACGACGAAAATTATGGAAATATTCATGCAGAAAAAAGAAAAAAATACTAATTTTCGATTGATTGCACGATAAAAAAATGTTTAGAACTTTCAACGTTCCAAATTCAAGAATTCAATTATGCACTTGAGTGTATCATATAAAGGTGGTGGTCACACAAGTGATCGACTTTTATTTTTGCTGTTGGGTCGAATTTCGGTGCAAAAATGGGTTGACATTGATTTTGAAAAATCAGTGCAACCTTTAATTTTCGGCCTGCAGCGATTTCCCAAAATCTGCACTGGTTATTTCCAAATTTCCGGGCTTTTTGGCACCGATTTTTCAGAATCAATGTCAACCCATTTTTGCACTGAAATTCGACGCAACAGAAAAAATAAAAGTCGAGAACTTCGGTGACCACCTTTGTATAACTAATTGTCATATTTTCTAATCATCAGGAAGGGACGAACTTTCGTCTCTGACATTATACTACAGCTATTGGAAAGAAAGTCACCAAGAATTATAACATTTGGTAATAGGCTCTCTGTTTATTATGTTTCTTCTTTTATGAGCTGATTTCTTCCTCGGTCCAATCATCGCCCAGCCGGGCGCTTCTTCTAACACAGGGGACTCGGATTTACTTATAAGTAAAATTTTTTACTTATATTTACCAATAACTTACATATAAGTTAAAAAAGGCGGGGCTTATTTATTTTTACTTATATTTACGTTTATTTACTTATATTTACAAATAGCGGTACTTATATGTAAAAAACGGCGGGGCTCGTTCATTTTTACTTATATGTACATATATGAGCCTTGAAAAGAAAACTTTTGAGCGTCAAAGACGCTTTTTGGTTTCCGCATGCGTTGGCCGGACTTAGAAAAATTCTAACTTTTTGGAGTGTGAAAGAACGTATCTCAACCTCGGATCGAATAAAGTAAGGTGCTTGTAGTCAGTTTTTTTTTTACAGGAGAACAGAGTACTCAGATCAAAAGTCGCGAACGTGAGAACCTTCCCGAGCACGGAGCATGATAACGTCAAACTTCACGCAGTTCCAAAAAAATTGTAAAGAAGCACTATGAGGCAGGAATTTGGATGAAGAACTGTTTGCTCAAATTTGGTAGGTGTTTTTAAACTGCTTTCACATTTCATAAAACCAAAGATTTTTCCTGACATAGTTTTGCTATGTTGTACTAGGTCCAGGTGAAGCCTCTAGGTTTCAGATTATCGAAAAATTGGTCGTGGATGGTAGTAAATGGACAATATGCACACGATCCGGAAAAATGGCACTCGGATGATTCAGGTATGTTGAGAATATTCACCTGGACCTAGTACAACATGGCAAAAATTGGTGTCTCGGAATTTCATTGGCAAACTTGGTGAACCTAAAACTTAAAACTATTTTTTTCGGGGTGGAGAAGCACAAAAAATTGTAGTAAATATCGTCGAACGACCTTATCTTCTTTATTTTTTACTATTTTCAGTGAATCCAGACGCAGAAATCCCCATAGAAGGTCCCACAAATGATGCCTCACAAGGACGAAAACAGATGAGAAACCTATCCGGAGCACACAAGATGCGTTATCCACATGTATTTGTTGTTTCTGAGAATCGAAATAAACGTTTATAATATAATCTGCACTGTGCGTAATTCTGGGTTACAAATAAGTAAAACATCCTTATTGGTAAATATAAGTAAAAAATCCTTATTTGTAAATATAAGTAAATTTGGAGCGCGCCGAAAATAAAGTTTACATATAAGTAATTTCAGAATTACTTATATATACGATTATTTACTTATATGTACGTTTATTTACTTATATAAACTTCAATTTCATATAAGTAAAAAAGACGTACATATAAGTAAATCCGAGTTCCCTGTGAACATCAGCAAGTTGATGCGAGCAAGTTGCGCATGAATAATGCCCCAATTTTCGTTTCGAGACTAAACTCCGCCCCTTGTGTCGGCGATTTCGCGCTGCGAAAGCTGTTTTCGTCTCTGCGTCGAACGGTTGCCACTGGCAAGTCACAATTTTGTGCATTTTGAAGGTGTTCTTCGCGGGCGCGTACCTTTCCGCGGCCGGAAATTTAGGAGTCACGAAGCATGGACGGAGGATCGCTGACTTCATCAGCGACCACGAGTGACTGCGAGAGCATCGAATCGATGCGTCAACTTCAGAATGTAGCTGCCGAGCCACTGGACAGCTTTTTGAACACCAACGACCGTCTGTGCTCTGCGCTGTTGTGGTCTGCGTGAGTTTTGTGGGGATTTTATTGGTACCAGCTAGTATAGTATCGTTGAAATCAGTCGTTTTTTTCTAATATTCAGTTTATTTCTTACCGAAGAGGCTTGATTATATTGTCCTCGATTTTATTTTGCTGTTTCTTTCAGGAAAATCGCGGCGAGCACGGAGCAGAAGCAGCTTCTCAGCTGCAAAAACCGCAAATTGAATTGGAAGAACCCAGCTCTCTACAAGACACGGCTCTGTGACTACTGGAGTACCGGGAATGCTTGCAAGTAAGTCTATTCTCTATTTTTTGTTTGATTTTTAGGTTTGGATTGAATTGTTGGTACGCTCACGGACCATTGGAGCTTCGTCATGTTCCGAGATTGGACAAGGACCCGGTGGCAACTAGCATCTCTCTTGCTGAAGTCGTTCAAAGACTTCCTCCATCTCGGGACCGCTCTAGTAAGTTTGCTGAGGGTCTATTTCATATTTTTTTGGCTTACAAGGGAAGTACCCCAACTGCGACGCTCAGATTTTCTTTAAATTTTGCACACACGTCGGGCATCAACTAAATATCAATTCCTGAAAGTTTTAGCTCGCGCTTTGCAGGCGCCGCCGAGATATCGAACGATTTATGCCGCCGAGAGAGCACGCTAAACGCGGAGAGCGGTCAGAGAGAAAAACGCTTTTTGGCCATAACTTTAGCAGTTTCGTGCGGAAAAATTTGATTTTTTGTAGAAACATTATCCTTTACGGTAGAAATAGGCATGAAACTTTTCGTGCCGAAATTCGGCAAAAAGTCCCCTAAATTTTCGCCGACTTTTGATCTAAAAGTCTCGGTTGTTTCTGCAAAGCGCGAGCTAGAATTCTCGCATATATCTTAGAAAAAATTATTCTAAATTTGTGCCAACTTTCATCAAAATCTGAGCGTCGCACTTGGGGTACTTCCCCTGTTAGTTATACAAAGGGTTTTTCAAAAACCCATATTTTTTACCCAAAAAGAATTCTTATATTCAACAGAGAAATTACGACTTGTTGTATAATATGTCGGCTCCGGAAGGAAGAGTTATATCTGATTAGGTATGCTTAAGGTGTTTTGAATGATTTTCAGTCTTTTTCCCATTCTTATACTTTTTTATATTATTTATGCATGTTTCAGTTGCGATGGAGCAGGCCGAGAATCAGCTAATTGCCAATATCAAGTCAGATGCTTTCGCGAAGCATGCTATCCAAGGAATTGCTGGCAGTGGTCCGAGTTCAGCTCCACCTATTCCGAAATCCCCGGTGTTCTTCCCTTCGGATCCCGGGAGCCCGGTCAAGGAGTCCTTTCCGAAGCCATCCAGCACGTCCCGTCTCCCCTTCTTTGAGCAAATCACCGCGAGATCCAATAACTTCCAACCTCGTCAAAGCCAACTTGACCCATCCGAAGCCGCCTTCCACGCATATCAACCTTACCTCAACGAATTGGTGGGCTCGTCCTTCAGTCAGACTTCGAATAATCCCCAAATCAGTCTTTTCGAGGATCCCCGCTGGCGCTTCTGATCTCCTCCGGCTTTACCGCTCCCAGAACTCACGTTTCATCGATACTAACCTCGTTGTATAGTCGAATATTTAGTATATTTTGTATTTTTTAGTTGTATAGACTCATTCTTGTAACTACATTTGTACCTAAAACATTGATATAACCTTTAAATGCTACATAAACTAAATTATGATGGATTATTTCTTTGAATGTAAGAATTTTTTAAACTTATGATCGTTCGAGGCGGATGCCAGTGATCGGTTTCGATTCTAGGTTGCCATTGGAGGGGGATTACACGGGGTTTACGAGTCTTTTGGTAATTTTGAATGGGCTAAGACGATTTCATTGCCCCTTTTTGTAAGAGTATCATCATAATTCCAAATTTAGTGCAAATGACGGCAATTTGACGTCATTTTGAACAAATTCTGTCAATTCCCAAGCGCAACTCATCTAGCTTCACAAGAGTGTTTTTGATAATTTACCCTTCTTTTTCGGTATGTGATTTACATATAATTTCGTCGCACTGACACATTTTTTAGACAACAAAATCCCTTCCAAGAAATTTTTGACTGCGAATTGCGGACTCGTCTGTGAATGATGACCTTTTTGCCCTGAGGAAGGTCGGCCCTTGGCGAAAAAAACCACAAAGGCGACGAATTTTCGACGCAAAAAATTCTTTTTTGGCATCGAAAAGGTCCGAATCTCCGCCGCTCAATTTCACGAACGATGCGGCACGCTCTCGCGATCGTGCTCGTAGCACTTTCGCTACGAGCATTGACCGCGCAATCCGTGGACGAATCGTCGGGATCAGGTCCGGAGCCGGTGTCAACGACAACAGAGAGCTACATCCAATTCTATGAGGATAAGTTCAGTTGTAGTGGAAAACCAAATGGTTTGTACGCTGCTGGCCCTTGCCAAAAGCTTTTCCGGATGTGTAATGCCGGAATCGCTATGGATTTCGCTTGTCCGACGGGCACAGCCTTCGATGAGCGTCTCAACCGGTGCGAGTACTTTAATAACAACACGGATTGTTCTCAGTAAGTTACTTTATCTTTGTTTTTTTGTGTTTTTAGATTATGAGCTTGGGGATGTTTGGAGAAGGTTATTTCTTTGCCAATTTTTGAGGTTTTTTACCAAGATTTGTCCGCTTTTCCTTCTTTCCGGGAAAAAAATGTTATCTATATTTCTTTGGAGTTGTTTCGCTAAAGAAGCCAGAAAGGAACCTGAACCAGATCCGGTCTGGTCTGCCTATGATTGGCGTTACTTTGTTACGGTGAAATTTCGAATTCTTCGTGTTACTGAACTCACCTTTACAGCTTGTTGGCAACGACCACAACAACTACCACGACAACAACTACTACTACGACGACAACGACTACCACCACGACGACAACAACTACTACAACGACGACGACCACTACGACCACAACCACGACGACTACGACAACGCCTACTACAACAACTACAACAACTCCGGCGGTCACCGAAGATCCGCTGTTTATGAAAACGTACCCGACCTATAAGTCGAATCGTCGTTCCTCATCGACTCCAAAGCCAGTTTCCCATGTAATTTCTTTCGTTCCGGATTTGAAGCCGAAACGATTCCGGAGTAAGTGTAGTATTTGTTTGTTTTGATTGGTGTTTAGCGATCTCATACATCCCACAAGTTGAAGAGGACTGTGAAGAATACGAGGAACTTCCGCTGGTCCCAGAGGGAGAAGAGTCGATAGAGAAATTGGATATTCCAGAAGCTCCACTTGTTCAAGCTCCAGTTGTTGACGAGGAATTGCCTCAATCTGAGTCGGATTCTGTAGAAGAAGGAGTTCATAACTCAGTAGAGCAACTGCCAGAACAACCACAAGATCCCGTGGAACGTTTGAGCGATCTCCCGACAGATAATGGCGAAGGAAACATTGAATATCTTGGTCCCCTAGCAACACCAAAATCTCCGTCGAATCAGGTCCCGAGTTCAACTGGCCAACCAATCGAACGCCTGGATACAACACTGACTCCTGTAGTCTCAACCGAAAGCCAATTTGAATATCTAGGTCCACTTCCAGGTATAATTTTCGCAATTTTTTTGTTTTTTGATGATTGTATCAAAATATTATGCCATATGAATTAAATTTAGAAAGGTCCACAGTCGCCCCGCAGTCAATCTCAACTGATCAGCCGATTGAGCGTCTAGATTCGACCCCTGTTCCTACAACTTCAACCCAAGTTCAATACGAATATCTAGGTCCAATTCCAGGTAAGATTTTTCCTTTCGTTTTTTGGTTTAGATGCAACGCAATGAATACTAAATTTAGAAGCCTCAACTGCCGCCCCGCAACCGCTGGTTCAGACCACAGCGAGCCCAACGGTTCGCCCGATTCCTGTTGCCATTGTGGAGCAATCTTCCTCCTCATCAGAGGCCCCAACTACTCAGAAATTCGATGGGTTTGAGTTAATTGGGTCCATCGACAACAGCGAATCGACGACATCAGGTCCAACCGATGGTAAGGTTTTGAAGTTTAATCAGTTATTGTGTGTAGTTTTGAGATTTCTGGTTGAGAATGAAGTTTATTACTTTTCGTATAATATACCAGGCAGAATTTTTTATAGATTTTTTGGGGCGTTTTACGTAATATTGCCTTCGAAGGCTGATGTAATATAAATTTTAGCTCCTGCATCTTCCTCGACGACCGGCAAGTACGATGGTTTTGAGTTTATTGGCAGGATAAGAGAAGAGTCTGGTGAGAAATACGCTGGATTCGAGAAATTGGGTAACGTCGAGGATGTTCCGACAACCCCGCCCACTCCACCGGCTGCTCCACTCTCAGATGGCCTAGAATTTGTTGGAGAAGAACCCCCATCAACCGTGCTCCCCACTGTGCAGAGCACCGTTCAAGTAGTCCAAACAACAGCTCCACCGGCACCTGTGAACCTCGTTCCTATTGAAACTCCGGCCACAACAACTACTGCTCCAGTCACTTCAAAGTACAGTGGATTTGTCTACTATGGACAGGAAAAGGTTCAACCACCTGTTGTTGTAGTTGACCCCACAACGACAGAAGCCCCGGAAACGAGTCCAACTACTCGACTCTCTACTGGATTTGGTCCTGTCGTTAATGGTGGGTAATTGATTTCGATTGGTCTTTACAGGTTTTTACTGTTTAGGTCCTCAAAACGAACAGAACTTTGGTGATGGTGCGGGTACCACTGAGGCGAGGACTCCATCCACGACCGAAGATCCTCTCTTTTTCTTTGGAACGCCCACGCAGCCACCAGTGAACATCGTGGAGACATCAACTTTGGCCCCGTCCACAGATTCCCCATTGGAATACCTTGGACCGGCCTCGAAGGACGAGAACAAGTACGAAGGATTCGAGTATTTTGGATCTTCAACGGAAAGTAAGAGTATTTTGTTTATTTTTATTCCGCCTTTAGAGCCTTGTGTATCATCAACGAGCACTGCCCTTCCGCCAATAAATGTGGCCTCATCGCCTCCGGAATCAGCCGAATGGATCGGAGAATGGCCTCCAGCTAGTAGCCAGGCCCCCGAGAAGACTGATGTTGAGAATTTTGTTGATGTAAATCTATCCTCGACTGTTCAGCCATCTTGGACTCATCAACCCTCAATTCAGGAGTGGCAGCCAACTTCTGAAACCCCCAATCAGCCTCCTCTCGCTTGGGATCAGGAAACCAATCCTCCCGTTTGGAACCATGAACCCAGTTCGTATCAGAATACCCAGCAGCCCGAGTATTCATCCCAACAATTCTTTGATGGAAATCATTATGGAGGAGTCGACTACGTCCCCGAGAACTATCAAGAACAACAATACCAACCTCAGGAATACGATAAGAACTACTACCAAGTCCCAGTTCAGACCCCGAATCATCCCGGAGTGGAATTCAGATATCTGATGCCAAAGCAGGATCCAGAAAGACCGATTCCTTTTGTTGATGTGGACTCGGGAGAGAGGCGGTTGGTCGATTCGTTTGACACTCCAGATGATCTTCCCTTGAAGGAAGAGGATGAATATCCGGCATTCTGGAATCCTTTTGATCATGCATACGGTTCATTGGACGAGCTGTTACGGACTTTCTTCGGCACTCCTGGAGGTAATGGTTGCTGTGTGTAGAGTTTGGAATTTCTTTTTCGTTAATATTTTTGTTGTTTTAGCCTCTGGAGAAGTCCGAGACACCTTTAACGTCCCTGAGGACCTCACGGCTCATGCGCACAGTGCTTTCAGCGGGTCACCAGACCCGGAACCGGTCGATGACACATTCCAATCGGTCCCCGACCACCCGGAAGTTGTGAAATCGGCTTTTGAGATCTCTCCATCAGACTCTGGGATCATTGTGGACACGTTCCAATGGCCAGAAGAGGAGAATGATCATTATGGAGGATACAGGAAGAAGAGAGAAGCCTCACGCGGACATTCCAAGCCGTGTAAAGCTCGTGAGAATGAACATGTGGTATGTTTTGGGGTTTGTATTTTGTGCTAGATGGATTAGGTAATTTTGGATGAGATCGGATTGATTATTTGTTAAAATTCCGATGTGGTATACGTTTTTATTGCAGAAACCAATCGACAAAGCCATCGAGGTTTGCAAATCCCGACCGAATGGACATCTGATTGCTCTGCGAAAGTGCCAACGGGACTTCTTTGTATGCGGAGTACCAGTTCGAGCCTTCCGATGTGAGGATTCCGACTCAGTTTTCGTGGCCAAGAAGAAGGGATGTATCAAGAAGAAGGAGGCCAGATGTTTGAAGAATGCCCGCAAGATCTCGTTCAGAAAGCGGCCATGCAAGAATAAGACGGTGAGCTTTTTGATTTGTAGATAAAACAATTTTGTTGGTTCGTTTAATAATTCGGTTGATTTAAGGCCACATTTGTCCAAACAAGAAAGGAAAAGGATCCCCGATGTGAAGGACAGCCTCTGGACAAGTTGGTGGCCATCAAGAAGTGTTCACGAGATTATCTTCAATGCTCATCCCCCGTCAGATTCCTCAGCTGTCCTGGAGAAGGGCAGGCATTCTCGCAGCAAGCCCAGTCCTGTGTCCCGTCCAACTCGGTGGAAGAGTGTTCCGGTCCAACAAAGCAAGCTCAAATATCAGCGTCAGGTCAGAAAGGAGAGCCTCAATCGGTCGATTTCTTCTGTGAATTGAAGTCTGATGGGTTCTATAGACACCCAAGGAATTGCTCGCGGGTTGTTCAGGTAATTATACTTTTATTGTTCAGCTTACAGTTAGATTTCGGGATTTGAGATTGCTTTCTTGCTTTTTGCATATTGTTATGTAATTTGATGGTATTTTTGGACTTGTTATGATATTTTCAGTGCTTTGCCAACGAGATTTTCGAATATCCGACCTGCCCTCAAGGCCTCTACTTTGACGAGGCGCGTCGAGTCTGCGACTACAAGGAAAACGTTCCAGAATGCTCAGTCCCTCCGTCCGAAGATGTTCAGCCAAGAACTGATGAGAATCCCGCACATCAGGAGACGATCTGCAGCTCCCACAGTCATGGAGACCATGTCCAGCACCCGACCGACTGCTCCCACTTCTACCGTTGTGTTTGGGGTCGTGCCGAATTGATGTCCTGTCCCGAGACCACCGTCTTTAACCCCGCCCTCAATGTTTGTGATTACCCGTCCGCCGTGGCACAATGCTCAAGCTCCCGATGACCTCAATGGATTGCCAATAACCATTCACTCAGCTATCAGGATTGATTTATATCAATTTGTAATCTTTTTCTAACCTCTAACTTTAGTCATGTGTATTACTAATAATAAGAATATCGTGAAAGTAAAATCTGTTTGTAAAAATGATTGTGATTTTGCTTCTGAGGTGTTTTTGAATTAGAAGGGGCTTGGAGAATATTTTGGGGTTTTTGTGGAGAGAAACTGGCACTTGAGGGAAGGTATCCTGAACTTTATTGGCGGATTCGTGGGAGGAAAACAGTGTTTTGAAGGTGTTTCTTCAGACTTCAGGACCTTTGCCATAAATTTGGAGAAACCACTGCTGGGGGCAAAATTGCTTTGAGTTTCTCTTATCAGGTTTGAGGATCATCTTCTATTTATCATCGGGAGGTTAAATTTTACTCCCGTTGAATTTTTTTTTGGTCAAAATTATAATAATCAAGTGTAATATAAAATAATCTGATTGAGATTAAAGCGGAACCCTTACAAATAAATCCCCCTCCAAATTACAAACGTGCTCCCCTCCCACCCCGATGGGATCTATTTCGAGCTCGTGTTGTTTCTGTCTGTTTTACCTCCGGGAGAACCCGCGAACAGCCCGCGGGCAATGGCACCCGCGGCCCTACTCCTTTCTTCTTCTCCGCTCTCCCGCCTACTCAACAAAATGATCGGCCCAATCTCTCGGGCCGCTTTTCGTCTCTTATGGCCTTGGGGAAGGGGGAGAAAATGTGATCGCTTCCTCTTCTTCCGCTTCCCCTCTTTGATTGCCAACGGGGCCAAAGCGGATCGGCGAAAGATTCTTCTCGGCCTTTCCCTGATCAATCCTCGGCCTTATTTTGCCCATCATGTTTTGAATATTAAATTTCGGATTTTTGAAATTGCACATGATGACTCTTACCCGAAGGTCGATATTCGTGGACCAAAAATAAGATTTTTACGATTTTCGTCGTGTTTTTGACGTTCCAATATATTGTGCAATGTTAAAAAAAAAAGATTCCAGCCCCAGTAGATGCGCAATTTCGTCCAGCAAACGCGTTCGCCGAGCCGCGGCACTTCCCAAGAGCGGGACACCCGTTTCGGCGGCTACGGTGACCGAGTCGGGTCGGGCGTCGAGCTCGCGCCCACCCATTGGAAGGGCGGCGAATTGGTGACTGACCCCACATTGGTGAACAAGGTTCTGTATGGGATCAAGCCCAAGAAGTTCTTCTACTCTCCCATTGGCGATGGTGTCGTCGCCGCGGATGGGGTGGAATTGAAGCGCGGACCCACCGATTTGACACCCAAAGTGGAGGTAATCCAACAACGAGTCGTGGAGAAGGGAAGCCCAGGACAGTCCGGGCTTCGAGTCACCGAAAGAGCGTGGTCAAGCGGCGCGCCCGGTGCTGGTGGCGAAACTTTAACCCAATCGGCTTATTCCACCAAACCTGCAACTCCAACAGTTCAATCGCCAGTCCCAGCCGCCGCTCCAGCTCCCCCGGCAGCAAGCACCAATGTGGCGGCTAGCGCGGCGAGCCCCGTGGCATCGCCTTTCGGCGGTTTATCCGACCCTCTGGGCTTTGGAAATGGCCCCGCGACAACCGCTGCGCCCATCCCCAATTATGGGACTGCCAGCAGTGTTCCATCGACAAATTACAACACTTTGGCGTCCCGTCCAGCCACCGAACCGTATGCTCCGTATAGTACGCTTGGTTCTCAACGATCTTCGGCCGCACCTTTTGATAGTAAGACCAATTTTGAGTGTTTTTGAAGCCGATTCCGAGTTGTTTACAAAGTTTTGAATTATTCAAAGTGTTGTTTCAGCCTTTAACAGCAAACCCAGCAGTCGAGCTGGCAGCGTTTTGGACTATCCGGCTTCAGGGAGAGCGAGCAGAGCCAGCAGTAAGTCAAAAACTCCCCAATTTGCTAAAATGAAAAATACTCAACGTGCACTTTTTTTCGAGACTTTTTTTTTGTCAACTGGTGCAGGGATTTGATGACTTTTGGCATCAGCACTTAGTTGGAATTTTCATCCTGGCGGGAACTGCGAGCGTTTGAAAATGGGATTTTTTGATTTTGGATCGGCTGTAACTTTTCACATTTTTTGAGTTGCCCTTAGCTTTTATACATTTTTCATCATCGACCGGGGCCAAAAATCTGCGAATTTTCGAATTTTTCACATATATGCCCTGAGGGTACCTGGTGTTAACGCTATCCAGCGGGACGAAACTGAGTTCCATCATTATCTACGCAAAATTCTAAGCCTTTTGAGCTAAAGGTCATAAGTGTGGGATCGACCGGTCGAAAGTTATAAGCGATTTTCGACATTTTTCGGTTTTTTATAGATTTCACCATCAAGATGACGGAATTTCTGGATTTTGACAACGGATTCTGAATCAGCATGCCTGACATGCCCTAGAACCATGTATTGCGTTACCGTGTCGTATTTCGTATTTTAGCTATTCGAGATTTTCTGAAATTTCCCAAAAAAGTCCAAATTTTCCGGAAAGTATTCCGGAAAAACTAGATCGAAATCCAAAAAAAGGGCTTCGGCATTGTCTCGGCAATAGACTGAAGTTACTCTGTGCTTATTTTCGGCTTCTGATACGGTGCCGGAATGCTCATCGAACGCACCGTAGCGAATTTTCGGGATTTTTTGCAGAAAATCGGCCCTCAGGGCTCGGACTTCAAATTTTTCGGATTTTCGAGAAAAGCCCCGTAATGAGCACCTCAAACTGCCCTAGAATCAACTTTCACTTCCCAACATACGACCATCTTACCCCGCCCGCCTAGCGACAAAGACAAAAATTCGAAATTTTCTGGATCCGCCCTTCCAGAACTCGGCTGCCAGTGGAGCTATCGACACGATCTTGGTACCAATCGACGCAGAATCAAATTTTGGGTAATATTCATGTGCGCAACTCCAACTTTTCGTAAAATACGACCGTCCAGACCAAAATAAAATTTTTTCAGCGAACTAAATGCGCCCCGAGGGCAAAAGTGCAAAATTCAAAATTCGGCTCGGGTCAATTTTCGACAAATTCCATAAGCTTCCTTCGTGCCAAATTTCAGCCCAATCGCTTTCGAATTCCGTGAGCACCGGCCGAATTTCGGCCAAGAGTGGGCATTTCGGCCGAAAATCAGCCATACGGCCGCTAAATTCAAATTTCGTGAATCGAGACTTGGACCATCGTGCTCAGCGTGAAAAACCGGTCCAGAAACCGCTTTCATTTCCTAAAATACGACTCGGCGAGGCCGAAGGCCGAGCCAAACTGACTTTTTTGGAAGCTTCGGCGGCCGAAGGCCGCCGTCGGTCACGGAACCTACTGCATATTGTTGTAGAGTGCTGCAGCGCACTGTTCCGAGGCCGAAGGCCGAGGTAAAGTTCAATAACGATGGAGTAAGACAAAAAAAATGATTTTGCGAGGCCGAAGGCCGAGCCAAACCGACTTTTTTGGAAGCTTCGGCGGCCGAAGGCCGCCGTGGGTTACGGAACCTTCTGAATGTTGCTGTAGAGTGCTGTAGCGCACTGTGCCGAGGCCGGAGGCCGAGGCAATGTCCTAAGAACAGTTGATTGGTCAAAGTTAAAAAAAGGTAGCGCTGGCGCGCGGCATTTAGCTAACAGAAGTGCCGGGCTTGAGGCAGTATAACGCGCGTCAGCGCGTTGTTGGCCACGCGAAGCGTGGCCTGGACGATCAACTGTAGTGCATGCGATCAAGTCAACTTCACGTTGGGCAACCTTTGCGCGCACAGCGGCGTCAAGGCCCGCGTCAGCGGGGCTTGTCATTTTTTAAGGTCATCCTTGGTAAAATGGATTATATCCTAAAAACTTGTTGATTATGTTATTATTGTATTTAAAATATCCCACAAGTCTCTATGAAGCGACTTTTAACTATGACGCATACGAACATCATCTTCCACATGACTCAAGCCACAGAGAAAAAAATTAATTTCCAGCCACCGCCGATCTGTTCAGCGAGCCCGGCTATCGTTACGAGATCAAGAAGGACTATCAGGTGACCAATCCGAAGGAGCTCATCCATCAGTATGCCACCACCACCCCCATTCAGACCATCCCCGGCTACGAGCAGGAGACCACCCGCTTGGTGAAACAGAGCTATCACAGCGTCACCGAAGAGACGTAAGTCGCGATTGAGTCACAGTAAATACTGCCCCTACACTCGGAAAACAATTTGAACCGTTTTTGGTCGTCAAATAAGAAAATTTTTGGAAAATTGAAAATATTGTTTTGGCTGAATTAAGGGAAAAGTCTATATGAAACAGCTGATATCAAGCTGGTTTTTGCTTCGATTCGTATAGATATGATAGCAGAGATCATGTGGGCTCTGTTTTATTATATTTCGAGGGGTTTAGACATTAGAAAATAAAAAAAATTTGAGATTTTTCGCAAAAATGACGTCAATTTGATTATTTTTGGCCTGATATTAAAAGTGGCAAACATTTTTACTACTATGACTAGTACATCAGATATTATACTATGCACAACAATCTTGTTTTCACCGATTTTTTGTTGGAAAAATGAGAAATAGGGCCTTAAAGTTTTATTCAATTTCCCTGAAAAATCAGTTGACTGTTGTCTTAAAATAACTCTCAAATGTTCTCTCAGCTCTCTAAAATTGCGTTCGTTTCAGCTATGGCCCATATCCACCATATGCCGCCGGCCCCAACTCCGTGAATCCTAACAAATTCGTGCGTCAGCTCCGAGATGAAAGTGAGTGCGCTTGTCCTTAGGTCACATGTTTCTATTTTGACCACTTCCCCGATCTTCGGAGATCTGACTTTGGAGAGCTGAATTTTCTTCGGGAATCTGTCGGTGTCTTTGAGAACATTGTAATAGTCATCATCTGAGGGTGGCTTGCTAATGATAAGATTTACTTTTGGCGCAACATAATGTAATATTGCGTTACGAGATGGCCTTTATAACCAAAATGGCCAGTATGGAGTACTAAATTGGCCGATTTATTTTGGGATTGAATAGTTTAGTGGAATATTTTTGAAGTTTTTTGGAGGTGTTATTGGCACAAGACCTGTTATAACGACTACTCAGTATGCCCCTTTTGCCTAACCGTTGGGTTTATATTTATGAGGCAACCGTCTTGGACAGTTTTTGACCTGATATCGCTGAGCCACTTTTTCTGAAATAATCTTTTTCAGACCTAACAGTCACCCAACGCCAAGCCAACCAAAACCTGCAACCGCTCATCAACGAGGACCCCAACCTTCGTTCGCGGATCGACCAGGTCCGCCGACAGAACCAGTCGTCCTCCAACAACGAGGTGGACTCGCTGACCCAACGACTTGTAACCGGTTTGCAGACCGGGAAATATTAACCAAGTTCAACATTCTCTCCGACTTCTCTCTATTTTCCATCGTATTTCTTCAAAGTAAAATTGAGTATTTAAATAGTACAACTCGTGAAATTCATTTTCTGCTTATATTTTGGACTTTTCGAGGGCCTCCAGAAGAGCGGCCGTCACTTCGCCCGAAGTGGCGTAGGCAACGGCGCCGGTTTGGTCGGTGATCTGGCTCCAAGAGTCGCGGACTAAAATTAGAAGTGTTTAAAAAGGCAAAATAAGCATAAATATCCCTCAAATATTGAGCCTAAGAAGGCATTTTGTCTCGCCGAACCTCGTGTGCCCTCTCGGGAAAAATAACGAATATCTTGGCTCCCGTTAGAAACCGAGAGGTAAAAATTTTCATCATTTCAATTCTGAATTATTGTAAAGTAGATCTACGAGGTTGGAAGAATCTCTAATAGCCTATACTGCGAGCAGTATATGTTTTAATTAGTCAACTCACTATTTTCGGCCTTGGCGTTTGGAATGACCAATCCTTTGGATCTGTAATGCTTGACCTGACCGAACCATCCAGCGCCGGCCTCGTAGATCCCTCCGGTGTTCGTATTATCTTTGGAAGCCAAGAAAGTGACCAATGGAGTGACATAATCGGGTTTTAGGATATCCACCATCTCTTGGGGAAGGACAGTTTGAGTCATTCTGGAGCCGGCAGTGGGAATCAAAGCGTTCGAGAAGATTTTGTATTTCTTTCCTTCCAACGCCAATGAATGCGACATTCCAACGAGAGCCATTTTTGCTGAAAAGAGAGGGAGTAACAAGCTATCTTTTACATTATACTTGATACAAGATGGGTGAACAAAAAATTCCACAAAATTCAAACAGGATTTCAATCGTTTTAAGAAAAAATCTTCCATAATTTTTAAAGTTTTTTATTCCGTATTTTACAAACCAATTCTTCTTTTACGGTACTTTTTTCTAAGAAATGGCAAAAAACATGATCTTTTGAAAAATTTTGAATATTGATTCCAAAAAAAAATCCTCATATAACAGAAAGAAAATCGCAAAATTTCCATAATCAACTTACCAGCAGCATAATTCACTTGTCCGAAGCTTCCATACATTCCGGAATTAGATGAAGTGAAAACCAAACGTCCATAATTCTGCTTTCTGAAGTAAGGCCATGCTGCTTTGGTGCAAGAATAAGCTCCATACAAATGCACCTTCATGATGAGATCTTAAAATTGTATTTTTAGGAGGATTTTTGATATTATTCATCAGAAAATTAATGAGATTTTAAGGTTTCTTCACAAAGTTTCAATTGATGAAAGAATAAGATAAAATTTTTTGTTTCATAGAGGGAGTAATCAAAGACTCACTCCAGTCGATATCCTTCATGTTGGCAAAGGAAACGTCCCGCAAGATTCCGGCATTGTTGATAAGGATATCTGAAATGGAGGAATTAGTAACGTTAGATAATCCAGCCTTTTCTAAACATCAAGAATGAAAGAAAGAATGACAATTTGCACCGTGCAAAACAAATTTTTCAAACCGGAAGATTACAATAGCCGTAAAGGATGTGTATTTATAAATGGCATCAGATATTACCTGAAAGGCAAGCATTAAAATTTCCATAAAGAATTTTAAAAATCAATTTCTGGTTTATCAGAAAACCGGGAGGAGAAATTGACTAATGCACTGTGCAAAAGTAATTATTTCAAAGGTCAAAATTACAGTAATCCGAAGCCGTGAACTAAGAATTCTCTATTTAGTGGCATGTATATAAAAAAAGGATTTCTTTACCTGTCAGTTAGTCGCTTAAAAAACCTTATTTATGTAATGTTATACATTCGCCTCTGCACAGTGCAAAACAATTTTTTTCAAAAACGAAAAATCGGGTACCTCGGTTTATGAAATCCCCCAAACTGGCTAAACAACCCACCAATTCGCCCATAGTTGTCCACGGCTGTCTTAACGATCTTATCTCCGAACTCCACGCTATCATAATTCGCGACGGCAGTTCCTCCAGCAGCCTTGATTTCGCTAACAACTTTGTCCGCAGCCGACGTGCTCTGCGAAGTTCCGTGACGATCTCCTCCCAGATCATTGACGACAACCTTAGCTCCGCGCTTGGCCAATTCCAGGGCATAGGTGCGGCCAAGTCCGCCGCCGGCGCCTGTTACAATCGCCACTTGACCGTCGAAGCGAATGGACATGGTGGAGAGCTAAAGGCCAGAGTTAGAAATAGGGTACAACAAGTTGACGAATATGATGAGAGCCATGCGGCACGGTTTATAAGGGCATAACTTCATTAGTTTTCAATTTGAACTCAGGTGACATTTTATACGACAGATTTTGAAAAAATGGGAAAAATCGTTGAATTTTTATGGAATTTATTTTGCCGTATCTAGGACGTCTGCTAAATACGAAGAAAATCGGTGGGAGTATCCTAGAAATGTTTCTTTTTTCCTTGAAAAATTTTGAAATCTTGTGTTACCAATGCAAAAGAATTGTGGCCATTGTCTAACAACACGTTGTTAGATAACGGCCACAATTTTTAGAGAGGTTGAAACCTCTTTAAAAGTTATAAAACAGTAATCTCCCCGACTTTATATTCCCCAAAGTGCACCTCTTCCAAAACAAAAGTTCAAAAAATACGAATTCCGTATTTTAGGTGTTACATTACACCCGAGAGCCCTGCCAGAACACCCGGAAGACAGCGAAAAGAGGGGATGATTGAGGAAAACAAATATAAGAAATAAACGTTTCGTCGCGGGCCTTTTATAATCAAACGCTGCGGCGTCGCTACAAACCCTGTAGTTGAGACGATTCACTAACCTAAGGAGCACCCAACATCCGACAAAACATGTGTGCGATCAGCCGCTACAAAGTTTAGCGGCACTAAGCTACTGTTTAGTACACTTGCAGAGCAGTCTTTTCATCCTGTAGAGGGAAAATGAACTCTTCGAAAGGATTCTTGCCTTTTTCAAAAAATCTCAAATTTTCTATGGTGGAGACACCGTAAGTTCAAGCAGCGAACTATTTGACGGATTTCAGAGCCGTTTTCCAAGTTTTCCGTTATTTTTTGATGCTGAACAAAAATGTTTTAGGCACTCAAAAAAATTCTTAAGGAATTGTAATCAAAACTCTGTTGCACGAGATGCCGCTCTCACAAGTGTCAGAAATCTTCAAATTTTGAATGCCGTACAAAAAAGTTTCAATAAAAAAAAATCGTGTCATGTCTTCTGAATTTTTCCCCCGATTTAAAGGCCACTCGTCAATTTCATCGATGGGGGTCCAACAACAAAGAAAAAGTGACGTCAGCCAACTGAAAATACGGGATTCCAAAGAACACGATGACTATTGTGAATGCCCTTTTATTACTTCTGATTGCACAAAGTTCAAGGGAAAGGTTAATCAAGTCGGTTGATCGAAAAGTAATAGCGATACCTTGGTTATTCGGAAGACGAAAAATCAAAATTAATGGGGTTAGTTACAAGTGCATCTATTTGGAAAATGTTGCTTTGAAAGGGAACTGGAGCGGGAGGAAAACATCACTGTAAGGTTGACTGTTGAATTGTAACACAACAAATTATTAGAAAACGTAGCAGCAGATACGTATAAAAAATGAAAAAAAAATAAAAAAAGACCGTCACATTCGTGTAATATTAAAACTAACTTTAATGTCGATTACCGGCGATTTTTCACTTATGGGCAAAACTGTGTGCGACTAAGCGTTACACTTCGTTACAATGCTAGTTTTTGCACTTTCTAAAAAAACATTTTTGATTTTCTTTTTTTTGTTTTTGCAATTTATAAGATTTATTAATTGATGACAAAACCAGATAAAAGTGCAATGGAACGTCTCACGACTAAAATTATTTCATTCGATGAACTCCTTCACAACCCATTTTCGATTTTTTTCTAGACTACCGTTGGTTCTGCAAATCTAAAAATCATCAGACTCTGGCCCACACACCTTCCGCGCAATGTGTAAAAATAGGAAAGCCGGCCTTCGAACTACAACTGGAAACTTTCGATTCCTAATAACATACGACAAATTCATTAATCAATGTCTTTTTACCCACCACACCGTCTTTTGCTTCTTCAAACATACCAATCTAACATTGCCCTTGAAGGGTCGAGTAGCCAGCCCAATGAACACCCGGAGCATTCTTCTAGCCACCACCGATTTTTCGTCAACAAAAGTTAAAAGAATTCAAAACGGTAGCTTGCTGTGGATACAGTTGTTTTAAAAACTTGAACGAAATTAAAATTGTAACTGAGAAGGAGACTTATTATCTGCAATAATGAAATATTGTAATAAAAATTTTTATTTCAAGAAAAGAGATTGTTTATCAACAAGGTCGATAAAAACATGCAGTGAAAAATAATACAAATCAGAAGTAAGGGAAATTACAAAGAAACATTTGAACACTCACAATTCCTTCGTATCAGAACACAAGATGCGAGCCAAGCCGAAGCAAAATACAACACTTGTAGCCACATGATAGTCTTAGAGAGAAAGCGTTAGTTTAGCGACTAGAGGGTTTGTTTTGAAGAAACACCCGAAATACTAGCACTGCTGCGTATAACAAAGTTCAAAGTGTCAGAAACGTTAAAGGAAATTAACAGAGGAAAAGCCTAAAGCGTGACGCTTACATTTTCACAAAATTCCGCACATATTATAATAATTTTTTAGCACCTATGCGATTACTTTGCTTGAGCTTTGCAGAAAACTCCGAAATTTTTATGCTACAAATGGTGAAGATTCGACGCTTTTTGCGAGTTTATCCAAAAATTTTAGCCGTGTTGGTAAAATTTTCGAGGACAATAAGCGGATTAATTAATAAGGAGTAAAGCGATGACGGATGATGCCATAGAACAGCGTGGTCAGTTTTGAGACGTTTTGTTAGTAATAGCTCGTGGAATACACAATTTTTTTTTGGATTGCTGAAGAATTTAAGGTTATTCAAGGGCTAACAATACAAGAAAGAGTCGTGTTGTAATTCCTCGCTCATAATCAGTCACTTTCAAGCTTTTTGGAGGCTTGGCATAAAATCGTAAGCATCTCGTCGACCCTTTGCTCTGTCCCCGAAGAAAACGTCTCTAGGTGGAGAAGATCTGTGCCGTTTCTAGAGTTGTTGCCGTGTTTCAACCTCCCAGCCAATTGCAATCACTATTAAACTTACAGTTTCCGCATTGTTTTGCTATAATGAAGAGTATGCGTTAATGATTCAGACCAATCGCCGAATCCTACGGTAAGGTTGTTGATACTTGCGAATCCCCAGTAAAGGGTAAATTCTTCAAGTTTTCTAAGGATTCTTTCAATCAACCTCCTCACAACCGTTGCAACTTCCATAAATTGCATTGTAAATCCCCGAACTTGTTGGGTTCTTGACTCGGAAACCGCTAGTAATTTATAATTTCCCACTCTCTAATTAATCCATGTGAAAACGACCCACTTCAAGTGCATTCTTAATATATTTCTTCGGAAATTCGTGATGATTCAAGCTGAGAATCTACAGAGAATATCTTGCAAATCCAAAATTTAGTGATTTATTTGTTTGTGACAACCATTGAGAGCTTTACAATGTTATGAAAGTTCGGAATCTCGAAAGACTCGGGATTGTAAACGAGTTTCGGATTATAATTATCGTTTTATGGCCAAAATAAAAGTTGTGGCCAGGAGACGATAGTAAATTCTAGATGAAATAGATGATCAGAGTGTAACAAAGTAATTTTGTCGAAAATCTTTGACATTTTTAAAGCAGACAAAAGTTTACACAGTGCGGAAAAATTTTTAATTGCAATCTTTGAAAATTTGAAAGCATGTTTTAAAATACGTATGTCACCATTTTCATTTTCATATTTTTGTTTGGCATTTAGTAGTTCTTTTCTGTCAAAATATTATTCTTGAAGCACTGTGCGGAAAATTTTTATATTTTTATGTTTTTTGCTGTCTTAATACCAATTTTTGGATAATTGTTAAGCTGTCCCCAAATTTATACCATTCTGTCCCCAAATTTCCCCATTCTGTCCCCAACGACCTGTCCCCAAATAGGAGTTCGGAATCTGTCCCCAAAATAATCCGAATATGTCCCCAAACACAAAAATTAGTGTAGGGTCCATGTTTCGGGGTAGTAATAACACTTCGGGCTAAAAAATTTGAAAATTCAAATCGGTGATTACGTAATAAGCAAAAGTTCAATACCTTTGGGTAAAAATCGGATAAAGGGGTAATCGAGGATGCTGATTTTGAAAATGATATTCATTTTTCATGATTGTAACTTTTTTCTTAAGTAGTAGTGCAAAGTAGTAATGTTTGAAAATTTTAGATGAGATGTCGAGTTATAGGTAATCGAGGATGCTGATTTTGAAAATGATATTCATTTTTCATGATTGTAACTTTTTTCTTAAGTAGTAGTGCAAAGTAGTAATTTGTGAGATTTTTTGAATTGGAAGGGTTTATGGGTGCTGATTCCAGAATAAGATTCATGATGAGTTGTGCTGTAAAATTGTGATCTTTTTTTTTATTTTATTTTTTTTTGATGAATAGTTAGTTAAATGCAAGGTATGTGTTATTGTTGATTCAAAAACTGTGTTCATCTTCTGTAGTTTTTATTCACCTCCAATTTGTTGGCAGAAGAATTTTTGCTCACAAGGGAATGGTCCCAACGATCCGTGGGATCCGCAGATGAAACCTTGATATTCTGAAAGAGCAGGTAAAATTTAGTAGGAATCCGTTTTTTCTACTTGCCGAATAAGTCTGTGCGACGAGAAATATCGACGAAAAGATCCGACCAAAAAATCGAAAGAGAGAAAAGAAAGACCGAAAGGCCTTGGAAGGCGTCACCAAATAGTCTAGTGGAAAAGGTTCCACGCACAAATCTTTTGGGGGAGGGAGGCTTTGGAGGTTCGATTCCACCCGGAGCGGAAATCTCCGGCTTTTGAACCTACGTGTTCATTGCTGTATCCTACAGTCATATAAAAAACTTTTTTTTTTATTGACCCGCTTTACAGGGTTTGTTGCATCGGAGCAGTGGAAATCTCTGGCCATTACCTCTTTTTATGATACCACCAGATCCGTTCCAAAGAAGACAAATTTATGCAGATTTATACCTTCTGGGCAGAATTTGAAAAAATAATCTGGGCACTGGTTAAACACGTGTCCACGGCCATTTTTAACCAAAAAAACTCAAAGTCGATTTTTTCGTAAATATTCACGCGGTCTACTACACGCTGACGCAAGGACCCAAAAATTCTCTTTTCAACTTTTCTTGCAAAATTTTATGAAAAGGTGAGATTTTGGCAACATCCTTTTTGGGAAACCGAAAAAGATCTGCAAGATCCTATAAAACCTTCCAGAATCGAGTAGAAGTGTCTTGAAGATACCAGTATGTCGACATCGGGCTTATCAGAAATATTGCCGAAATGTCAACTTTTCATAAAATTTTGCAGCAAACCCTGTAGAAAAGGTCAACAAACAAAAAAAAATTTTTTAAGACTGTAGGATACAGCAATGAACACGTAGGTTCAAAAGCCGGAGATTTCCGCTCCGGGTGGAATCGAACCTCCAAAGCCTCCCTCCCCCAAAAAATTTGTGCGTGGAACTTTTTCCACTAGACTATTTGGTGACGCCTTCCAAGGCCTTTCGGGTTTTCTTTTCTCTCTTTCGATTTTTTGGTCGGATCTTTTCGTCGATATTTCTCGTCGCACAGACTTATTCGGCAAGTAGAAAAAACGGATTCCTACTAAATTTTACCTGCTCTTTCAGAATATCTAGGTTTCATTTGTGGATCCCACGGATCGTTGGGACCATTCCCTTGTCAGAATTTTCTGTCAAACCTGGCATGGCGGCAGGCTATCCCAAGCCAAACAATTTTATAGCAGAAAAATTTCTGTCAAACCCCGCCCATTTTAGCGCGCTCGATGAAGGGCAGAAGCAATACCGTTGATGACTCGAAGTAATAATCGCACGAAAAACAATCCTGTTGGATAATAACACGACGTTGCTCAAAGAACTTAAAATAGCAAAAAAACTTTTTGAAATTTAAAAATACTTCTCTTTAGACAACATAGTTATATTTTTAAAATTTTTTGTCATAAAAAAAAACAGCCGTACTATTTTGTGACGTTGTCCGTACAAGAATAGGTTAAATTTACGCAAGTTATTTGCTGTTTCAACGTTTTCTCTATCGATTTATTGCAATTAGGCAGACATTGCTTTAGGTGATATCAGACGAACCTGAAGGAGTTGAAAATATTTGTAAAATATTTTAAATTTTTAAAGTGATAAATGCTAGACTGAACAATTATCCAGCAGGATTGTTTTTCATGCGATTATTACTTCGAGTCATCAACGGTATTGCTTCTGCCCTTCATCGAGCGCGCTAAAATGGGCGGGGTTTGACAGAAATTTTTCTGCTATAAGATTGTTTGGCTTGGGATAGCCTGCCGCTATGCCAGGTTTGACAGAAAATTCTGTGAGCAAAAATTCTTCTGCCAACAAATTGGAGGTGAATAAAAACTACAGAAGATGAACACAGTTTTTGAATCAACAATAACACATACCTTGCATTTAACTAACTATTCATCAAAAAAAAAATAAAATAAAAAAAAAGATCACAATTTTACAGCACAACTCATCATGAATCTTATTCTGGAATCAGCACCCATAAACCCTTCCAATTCAAAAAATCTCACAAATTACTACTTTACACTACTACTTAAGAAAAAAGTTAAAATCATGAAAAATGAATATCATTTTCAAAATCAGCATCCTCGATTACCTATAAATCGACATCTCGTCTAAAATTTTCAAAAGTTACTACTTTACACTACTACTTAAGAAAAAAGTTAAAATCATGAAAAATGAATATCATTTTCAAAATCAGCATCCTCGATTACCTATAACTCGACATCTCATCTAAAATTTTCAAAAATTACTACTTTGCACTACTACTTAAGAAAAAAGTTACAATCATGAAAAATGAATATCATTTTCAAAATCAGCATCCTCGATTACCTATAACTCGACATCTCATCTAAAATTTTCAAAAATTACTACTTTGCACTACTACTTAAGAAAAAAGTTACAATCATGAAAAATGAATATCATTTTCAAAATCAGCATCCTCGATTACCCCTTTATCCGATTTTTACCCAAAGGTATTGAACTTTTGCTTATTACGTAATCACCGATTTGAATTTTCAAATTTTTTAGCCCGAAGTGTTATTACTACCCCGAAACATGGACCCTACACTAATTTTTGTGTTTGGGGACATATTCGGATTATTTTGGGGACAGATTCCGAACTCCTATTTGGGGACAGGTCGTTGGGGACAGAATGGGGAAATTTGGGGACAGAATGGTATAAATTTGGGGACAGCCATTGCGTTGTCCCCAATTTTTGGCATTTTAGGATACATAGCTTTTAAATAAACATAAAACATGTTTGAAACCCCTTTATTTTCCCCCTTTAACCCACCTTTTATATTACACTTCACGTCAAATTCACCTTGGATTTGGATGCCTCAAGCAAATACATCCGACTGGCGGAGTTCTGTTTTCTTACGCGAAATTCAATAAAACTAATGTCCGTGGGGCATTCCCATCAGTTTCCAAACTTATCCTTTCTTTCCCTCACTCTCCGCAAGCCCCGCCCCCTCGCTCGTCGCTGATTGGCAGCGCCGGAACTAGGCTCCGCCCCTCCGGAATTTCCGCAGCGCCGGCCTCGAAAATGCGTAAATTCTGGATTCGCGAAGGGCTCAATGTGACGATGCTGTATATACTACCATTTACCGTGCTGTTTTTGCCGTTTCTCGCGGACTCGGCGTATTTTACGCAGTTTTCGCGCAAGGAGTTGGATCGGGATCCGTGCTACGATTCGACCGGTCGGCCGGTCAGATGTGTGCCGGACTTTATCAATGCCGCATTTGGGAAGCCTATAGTGGCCTCTAGCACTTGTGGCTTGAATGGACCTGCTCCGTAAGTGGACTTTGAAAATTTTAAGTCATCAAAATAATATTTTCATATTTTTTGATATTTCTTTGTGGGGTTCGGGTAAAATTAAGCTTGTTTGATGTAAACTACACTTTTTAGTTTTTCTTACTATTTTGATTTTTATTTACTAAATTATCTTGCTTATTTTCTAACGCCTTTTGCATTTTTTCCAAGCTTTTCCCGAATTTTTTCGATTGCTTTTCAAATTGTTTATTTTCGTAAAAACTTGTCTCTGTAATCAAACCTATATGTATTACATCGCTTCATCTTGTCCTGAAACCTAATCCCGACCCTCTGTTTCGGCCTCCCTTTAGCCCCGCTTTTACCTGCCCGGATCAGCGGAAATCCGCTGACCATTTGGCCCGTCTGTAATCAATCAGGCCCCAATTTGTCACTAATTGGTTACACAACAAACAAATGTAGTATTAAAACGCGTCGAGCCGCTGCCGAGGCACTTAATCTTTTTCGAAACCCGCCTTTGGGGTTTAATTCCGACGTGAGGTTTCGGGCCGACGATCATGTTCGGGAAATGGATAGGGTCGCTTTGAACTTGAGAAAAGGGACAGTTGTAAGGGGTTGAGGAATACGCTTTTCTAAGTGAAAACTCTATGAACATCGTAGAATCATAAAATTATGACGCCGGAAGTGTCACACCGGAGGGCATGAATTTCAGCAGTTGAGTTTATAGAGATTTTTTTTAATTTTTTCTTTTTTGTTTTGCGCATAAATTGATACCTTTTGCCGCAAATAACAAAACAAGATTCCTGATAACAGCCAGAGCTCTACTAGGTCAGCAAAAGCCCATTTCATCTTACTCTTCCTTGATCACCCCTTTTTGCGAATCATTTTTCAACGTCCACCCCTTGAGATAACTGATGGTCAGATACTATCCCCAAAAATGCCACAGCAACTGAAGCATTCCAAAACATATGCAGCCACAAGACAAATCACCCATCGCAGTCGCTTTTTCCGCCCGTCCGTAATTAGTCCGCCGGATCGGGGCTGTTTTTTGCGGCCGCATTTGTCAAAAACTTTGCAAATTGAGGCTGAACGTCGGCACAGTGCAAAAAACACCTCGCGGACAAAGAAAGAGCGACGGCGCGCAGCAGGCGATCGTTCCGTTCTCAGGTTCCAGTTCCAGGTTAGAGATTCATAATTTGAAAAGTTTTTTAGTTTTTTGGGTAAAGTTACGGTAATTTTGAGGTCACGAGGAAATTTGGGAGTTTTCAAAATTTTGATGGGAGTACTGTGATTTCTAATGCGCAATAAGTTGAATATACCTTTATTTACTAGCAAAGGTCTTTGTCGTATTCTAAAACTAGTAATTTAGAAGCAAATTTTTGATTAAGATTCAAAATCTTTTACAAATAATGGTACTGTATTATAAGCTCATTCAAATTTTCCAAAAAAGAGTTAACTTTTGAAATGAATGGTCTATCTTGCCACGGATGCCACTGGTTATTCAAAAATTTTATTTTGCTTTTAGAGCCCTCAAGTTTAAAATGATAAAAATTCAAAATCACTTTCCAAATGTTTTTTGATTATTTTTATGACGTCACTCTCTTCAATCGGCTAACACTTTGTTACTACATCAATACATTTCCCTTCCTTTATTGCACAAGTTCCTAGCAGCACACTCATGTTTATTAGACCAAAACAATCGCTTTTTTCCTCAACCCCGGTGCCCGCAAGTGCCCTTCATTTTTGGCTCTCAAGTGCCGATCCATGGCACTCGAATCGAAGGGTGAGAATGGCACTTTGGCCATTGATCCGCGTCCTTTAATTGGATTTGCGGCGCTTTTTTATATGGAGGTTTTTTTGCGGTCGTAAAATCTGCGGAAGTGTCGACGGCCAAAACATTGGTTTATGATGGCGCAATCAGACGGCGGAGGTGTTTTTAGGGGCAAGGTGGATGTGTTGCGCAAAAGCAATAAATGTCGGAGAGATAGGCGTATTTTACAGATAGGATATTGCAAATTAAACAGAGAAATTAGCTTTAAATCGCAAAAAACAGAAAGAATTTCAAAAAATTAAAACATTTTTTTGGGGTTTTTGTAAAACTCAAAAACGTTTCACAAAATGCAGCTGTTGCGTATTTTACAACCTGTCTTCCACATTTTCAATCCAAAAATGTATCTTAGAAATCAAAATCAAAGAAAAGTCATCAAAAATGCACCAAAATCATCAAAAACCCCATAACTTTTCAGATATTGCATATCCAGCCAATCCAAACGCACCGGTTCGGTCGTTGAGCAATGTGACATCTGTAATGCCAAAGATTTCCGAACCTCACATCCAGCATCCTACCTAACCGACTTGAATTCGGCTAAAAACCGGACCTGTTGGATCTCCGAACCGACCAGTCAATATCCCCACAATGTAACGCTGACATTATCGCTGGGAAAGAAGTTCGAACTAACCTACATTTCATTGCTATTCTGTTCGAAAGTTGCGGATTCATTGGCACTTTATAAATCAACAAATTTTGGAAAGACTTGGACCCCGTTTCAATTCTTTAGTTCGGAGTGCAAAAAGATTTATGGAAGAGTGCCGGAAGTCCCGATTGGACGGCACAACGAACAAGTGGGTTGTTTACTGTCTACATTGCTTTTTGAAATTTTACAACGTTTCAAGAAATCTCAACTTTTGGCTAAATGTGCTCAGTTTATGAGCAAAAATGTAGTTTTTCAAGCAAAAATGCTTTAGGGAATAAGTTATGTTTTAGCTTGGAAATATTTTTGATGGCTTATTTCGCAATAACATTTTTTGTTTCTCTTATTTTTGCAATTTTTTGACACTTTTTGAAGTTTTCATTTTGGCGGGAAATTCAAAATTCAAAATTTAAAAATCATCAAAAAATATCCGGATCTATACTTCCGGTCACAAATCAAATTATTTCTACTCTAAAATCAAAAACGAGTCATAGTTTTTCATCAATTCGCTTATTTTTTATCAAATTTCCCTGGTCCAATCTTATCCCTCGCAAAAAATAACTAATCCTGGACTTTCAGGAAGCCCGATGCACTGATGCGCATCTCACCGCCAAATCAACTAATCAGGTGGCGTTTGCGACGTTGGAGAATCGGCCAAGCGCCTATAATTTCGAGCATTCGCCGGTCCTGCAGGATTGGGTGACGGCCACCGACATCCGCGTCGTTTTCAATCGACATAGCCCGGAACAGGTCAGGAAATGAATAGAAATCAATCCTTTTTGGGGGTGGGTGGACTTGGAACTAAGTAGAGTGCGGTATTGACCACACATTGAAGATATTAACGGAAATATAAGGCGCTAAATGCGTGAAAGGTTGGAAAAATCATCAAAATGTCTATAATTTATAGAACATTTTCAAGTGTATTACGCTTTTTCAAAAGTGCAGACACATTTTCCGGCCTTTTTTGCACCGCACAGTTCAAGTTTCGCGTTCCCCGCGCGACGCGATCCGATTCGAAACATTTTGCACTGTGCAATTTCAAAAAATTCGCGCCGGCTCCGTTGCGAAAAGCTTGCGTCGCAGCGATATCCGGTTGCACAGTGCAAAAGATCAAAATGCACCCCGCAAAAGGGAGTTTTGTGCACGGTGCGGCCCGCGACAAAATGTGTCTGCACTTTTGAAAAAGCGTAATAGATAGAAAGTTACCGTAAGAAATCTTGAAAAGAAGCTGTTAGTGGATCGAATACATACTAGAACACGGTTTAAACAGTGTTTTGGTAAAGGCAAAATAAACATTTTTGCCAACAAAAATTTTCTAATTTTTTAAAACCCTTTCAAGTAGTAACTACAAAAATCTGCATAGCCAAACACTAAATCCATCTTCATATTTTCCATTTCCAGGCCGATCTCTACAGCCTTGAAGACACCTCGAACTCAACAGAGCTCGAAAGTTTGGAGAAAATTGAGAAAAAGTATTTCTACGCTCTCTCTGAATTGGCCGTTGGCGGTCGTTGCAAGTGCAATGGGCATGCATCGAGATGTGTGTTCGATAAAAGTGGAAATTACGCCTGTCAATGCAGACATAACACCGGAGGAGTCGATTGCGAAAAGTGCAAATTATTCCATTACGATCGACCCTGGGCCCGAGCCACGGCGGAAGATGCAAATGCTTGTGTTGGTAAGTAGGGGGAGTTTTTAATACTAACAGAGTTTTATGGGTATGATTGCGGGGTATTATAGAAGACATAGGACCAAACATCGAAAGAATTTCTTTTGATCTGTGGTTGTATTTTAACCTTTTTAAATGGTCAAAAGTCAAAGAGTGAACCCTGGAAAAGAAACTAAAATTAGCGTTCAACCACCCCTGAGTAATTTGTCTTGGGTTAACGTTTGTGGGACATGCAAAAAACTCTTTTATTTTTATTGTTTTTTCCTGAAATAGTCATTTTTCGCCAAAATTCTACTGTTATGATCAATACTATTTAACAACTATAAAATCATGGTATAATACGACAAGTCATCTGCAAAATGTCGAAAGGCGCAACATCTTACACATTGTTATAGGCATTAGAAACCAAGAACTTTAGGCCGAAGTCACCATAAAATGCCAATTTTCCATATATATATATATATTTCCAGTTTCCAATGCAGCTTATCTCCTTATTTTTAGCTCATTTGCCAGTCATTTCCCAATTAACTTTCCCTAATCTTTCTTTGTTTTCCTATAAAGACCTATAAATCAGGTCTTTTCGCTACTTCTTTGGCTATTTTTAACTATTTCTCTGTCAACTTCTACTCTTCATCTTCCATCGCCCGCTAGCTTCCTATTTCCTACTCTATTCGCTTCCATTTTCTTTCGGCCGCAAGTTAGCGGCTATAATGGGAGCGCATTTGAGCGCCCCAACTTTAAATGCCGAAACATCCGAGAGCCGTTGAAACCATTAACAACTCATAAAATTTCATTGGGCCTTTAAAGACCCGAATGCAATCAAGGACGGGGCGAAAAAATGGGGGTAAATAGTGGGGTCTTCCTTTCGCGGAGATTTTTATTCAAATTTTATTCCGACCCCCGTTGTTTTCATTTCCTTTTAATAAAAGAAACGGGTGATGGATGGATTTGGGATGTTCCAAAATTTATTAAGGACCCGAGAATTTGAATACAAGGAAATTAAGAGAGCCGTGAGACCAAAGACTTGGAAATACTGAGAGAGAGAACGGGACAAAAGGTCACGAATATTACACTGCATACATCAATAGTACAAGTTCTCAAAGATCATACAATAAATTCGAATTCTGAACATCATAGCCTTGTAGTTTAACATTGCTGCTCTGTAGATCACAGGGTCTCTAAAAATTACAGCGAAAACGGATGTAACTAGTAGCGCTGACACAACGGTAAAATCATTTTGTTGGCTTCTTCTAGGTCTGAATGGTACAATTGCTATTTTCGTATCACGTTAGCGCGATTGCGCACTGATAGTATCTCTAATTTGCTTAAAATTCAAAATCGAGCAACATTTTTTGAGAAAATCCTGATTTCAGTTATTTTTTTGATAAGCTCACTCTTTTATACCAGCATAAATTTTTTCGGATGTTTATGGCCTTGTAAACTGTTGTGGATTGGGTGTTTATGGTGCGAAAAGAAACAAGTGGCGGTGTTTGCGAAAAGCCCCCTCTTTTCGGAAACGTCTGCCGTCTTCGTATGCTAATCAACACATTTGCATAGCGGATGCCCATATATATCATCGTCGGTCTCGAGGGGATCCGGCGAGAATTTCGAAGGGTCGAACAGCTAACGGGGGGATAAGATGTTGATATATCTCAATGGAAAAGAAAACAAACTTCAAGGGTTTGTACCTATATTGAAGAACAGCAGAGAGTAGTAACTGTGTGTCAAGGTAGATAGGATTTCTTCGGTCATCATTGAACTTTTAGGCGAAATCGACCTCTCACAAAAACCTGTCTAATATCGACCGATTTCTCGGGTATTTTATACTCGTTTTTTACAGCCTACATATGCTATTAGCAATATCTAACGTTAATTTCACTTCAGTATTAATCATCATACCTCAAAAAATTGTTTACAAAAAACAAATAATAATGTTTTGATTGGTTGAAATCGATGAATTCCGGCGTTTTGAGATTAGTCATTGGACCAATGTACGCCTATAGGCTGTTAAAATCAAAATTTACGGGGAATACATTATAAACAGACCCCGTCTAATAGACGCGTTAAATGGGGTTTCGGCGCAATGTCCAAATTTATGCAAACAAAACGGAATACAAAAGATCCGGGAAATTCCGTGGGTCTAAATTCTTAGAGGAAGTGAAAGAAAAGTTGGATTGGAGGCAAAATACGACATGAAGTAAATTTTTTGGTCAAAAATGGATTTGAGAATACAAAAGAAGTTCTGAATTGGCATCAAGAAATTTGACTTTTTAGCATCATGCACAATAATATACTAAAATATAAAAAAAATATATAAAAGTCCTTAATATAAATTAAGGATTTTTGTTAAGTATGTGTGAACTGACAGAATCACTATAACATATACAATATTCTGATGCTTCAATAATAAGCCAATTTCAGCCTGTAACTGTAACCTGCACGCTCGCAAATGCCGTTTCAACATGGAACTCTATCGTCTAAGCGGCAACAAGAGTGGTGGTGTCTGCATCAACTGTCGCCACAACACCGCCGGCCGCAATTGTCACTACTGTAAACCGGGATACTATCGCGATGTCTCGAGGCCAATTACCCATCGAAAGGCATGCAAACGTAAGTCTGTTCACGATTCCCTAAGGGCCTTCGCCGTGCCGGTTATCTGGCGTCGTTCCAATTGCCCGCAAGGCAAATTAGATTGGAATGGGTGGTCTACTGGTTGAAAAGATACATTTTCAATTCAAAAAAAGTCCAAAGAATATCATCCTATATATAAATCTTACTGTAACAAAGCGAAACAAAATTTTTTGTAAATTTTAGACAATAAATTAAAAAATTTAGAGATAAACAAAAGTACAGTAATCCCTATGTCATAAAAGTTGCTAAATTACTTTCCTACCTCGAAAAGTTAATTTTATTCAGTTCCGACGTAATTTTCTATTCGTTTTTAGCCTGTAATTGTCACCCAGTTGGATCTTTGTCAAAGAACTGTAACCAGACCAGTGGCCAATGCATTTGCAAGCCCGGAGTAACTGGATTGACTTGCAATCGATGTGCCAAGGGCTTCGAACAGAGTCAGAGCCCTATTACACCTTGTATTCGTAAGTCTTTATGTGCTACAACAAACTTAGGTGAAAATGGGGGTTTTTTTTAATTTTTTTGTCTATTGCAACATATTTTTTGTCTAGAAAACTTACCTGCTTTTGTCTAAATCATTGCCCAAATCTCGATTTAATCAAAACTTCCCCCAATTTAAATATTCAAATTTCCCATTGCCGGATTCCTTGCAAGTTTATTTACCCCTTCTCCCTCCGGGAATATAACGTTTTAATTAATCGGGTGCAGCTGTGAAAAACGTCCACGGAGATTAGACGCCGATGAGTAATGAAGAAGATTGACCAAACAAAAGATAAAAATCATCGCCGAAGGGCTTCCGATTATGCTTGGCAAGTTTTTGAAGGCTGTAGAGTACTGTAGAAGAGGGTAGATTTGACTGCGGAAACTTTGGAGGCCAAAAATAGAAATGCAGTTAATTTTTTAGCATTATGATTCGCCTTACGAAAAAACTTGATTAATTTTTTTTGCGATTATAGTCACCATCTGTCCTCAAATTCTTTTTAATTTCGTTTTTTCCAAGGTTTTCATCCAATTTCCCCCATTTTTTCAGCGATCGCCGCAACTCCCGTTACCGAGCTCCCGACACGTAAGTCCCCTCTTCAACTAATTTATTCTCCAATCTTTAGCGGTCTGCGAAAAGAAATGCCGCGCCACCCCCTCCCGCCTCACCCAAAAGAAATACTGTCGGCGGGATTATGGTAAGTGGATCAAGTGTAACATAATCAAGTAGAAAATATAAGAAGAGCTTAACGACGAGTGCTGGGAATGACATTGGGGGATTTATGATGACATATTGGGGTGCTCAAGGACAGTTAACGGGATTTACATAAGCTTTTTGAGGTTGGGTAACCTTGGTTCGGTTTAGGTAGAAAATCTTATATTTTACAAATAAGTAAGACCGCTCCAATATAGCACCATATACACCAAAAATCTTTGCAAAATACGAAACCAAGATCTAGCCTTGTATGCTTAAAAATTAGCAAATTTCAGCGGTCAAAGCCAACATTTTGGAGAAAGAGCGAATTGGAGATTATGACCGGTATCTCCTGAAAATTGATGAGATCACAAAGAAGAAGGCTTCTGGAGCTTACAAGATTCGATATGGAAAAGTTTTCTTGTGGGTTCCAAGTCAACAGACCAAGTGCGGATGTCCAAAGCTAAAGGAGAAGGAAGAGTACTTGATCATGGGTAAGTGGGCATAAAATATATTGCTTTCTGTCAAAGATTGGTTGCTAAATTTGCTGCTAAGCGCTTGTAAGTGCTCCATTTCTGTACTTCATGCAATGTTAGGAAATCTCGAACGTTTTTGAACTAGCTGGTGATCAGAAAATTCAAAAAATATCTTTGTGGGCCTTTTGGGGATTTTTAAAAATCTCTAGTTTCGTTTTTTCTTTTCGTTTTTTCTTAGTTGACATGGTGATTAACAATAATAAGAAATAATTTTTTCATAATAAAGACGCTATTGATTTCCTTCTTAATATTACATCTTTCCCAAAAGTCATCCTTCTCCCTTTCCAGGCCGAGAAATCAGCAACGACTCGAAACGTCCCGGTCTCTCATTCAACAAGCACACGCTGGTCATGGAATGGAATGAAGATCTGGCCGATCGCCTGGAGCGTTTCTCACGTCGCGCTTTGCATGGGTTCTGCCCATCAAGCCGGCGACCATCGGAAAGCCATGAATAAGATAAGATTGAGATCCAAACTTCTACCTCCGTGCTCTTGCCACTTCTCTCCGCTGTTTTAAGATAATATATCACACGGCTTGTCGATTGATTCAGTTCGAATTGGCATATTATAACTTTTTTGTAAAGAAATTTGCATATTATACTTTTTCCGATTTTTCTATGTAAAAGTTGTCAATTTTCCATACTTTATAAAAACAACATTTGTTTTTTAAATTTGCATAATCGCAGAAGCATGTATCCATTTTTTTAATTTGAATGTTGTATCTTGTTGTCTTTTTCAGAGCCTTCTTAATGCCAAAACGGTATAAACTAATTTTTTTCTTCCAATTTTTCGCATCACAAATCAAACCAATGATCTGAGTTTTACAAATTTTAATGAATAAAGATTAAGTATGTGGTATTGGGTTTGAATAAATTATGGACACACCGGCAAAGACGGATCGAATTATATACTTACAACTGTGCCTGATTATGGACACAATGGAACCCTTAGAGATGGAGTGAAATTTATTGTAGAGCCCCGTTTGACAGATACGACGAGGAAAGGAGAGAGTTCCGTATTTTGGAGGATATTTTGGTGCCGTGGAACGGCCTCGGAAGGGATGATTAGAAGGGATAAATGGTGGAGAATATGGACAGATAACAAGGATAACAGGAAAAGCTCTCAGAATGTGTTGGGAGTATGTTGCAGGGACTTAGAATACCTTCTTGATACGTTTGACCAGGCCTTTGGACTTTCGTTTCTCCTCCTTGGCCGGCTTCGGAGTCATGTTCTCCTTCTTTGCGTTTTCATCGAGAACTGAAAGCAAAATTTCGTGAGAAAACATGGTGGAACTCTGTGCAACAAACTTCCGTTCAACGAAAGCTGTCTTCAACGAACAACGTCTCGAAGATCAATCTTAGGCCAAAATAAATCTCCGTATACAAAACTCTTCTTTGACGAATGAATTCTTGGATCCCCTTTGAAAGTGAGGCTAACTATACTACCTAAGGCGTCTAAAAAAGGCGGGGTTTGTACAGAAGTTGCCTTGGCTATTGGGGCATAGGTTTGATGACGTAATTGAAGTTAGAAACTTACTGTTTGGTATGGAGATGCGGTTCTTCTCAAGCACGACCAGCATGCTCTCGAGCTCCTTCTTGAGGCCCTCCTTTTCGATCTTCTTTTCATTGAGCGTCGTGATTTTTTTCAAGGCGGCTTCCATCAGCTTTTTTAGGTAACTGCAAGAATAAAAAATTATGAAAGGATTTATTACTGAGCTTGGGTTTCATTGATTTGCTGGTTATTCATAAATTAATCTAGACTTGGAAACAAACAGTTTATGTAATCAACTTACTCATGAACGATCATGCTGCCTTTGATGAGATTATCATGGCGTTGCTGCATCGCTCGGCCCCAATCGTCGACTAGATTACATTTATCCCATCTGAAGCCTTCTGAAAAACAATTTTGATTGATAACTAGCAAATACAATAACTGTAACATACACATCGACTGCATTCTTACCTTTCCCAATTTCTTTGAGCAAGTTCCTTTCCATTGTTGTCGTATGTCTTTCAATATAATCCAGAGTTTTGATTACTTTTTCCAGTTCATGCAGAAGTTGAGGTCGGTCAAGCTCACTCAACGTTATCATTCGTTTTTTGGCCAAGACCAGACTAGCTGGCAAGTAAAAGTTGGCCGACGTGTGATTGTCCACGGATAGTTTTCGGAGATCTGGGTAGACTTTGGTCTCCGTCGGCTTCGGATCTTCTGGTTCAGCGGACTTGGGTGGTTCTGGAACCGGCTCTGGAACCTCTTGGGATCTGAAAATCGAGCAGTCAATGGCATAAAGATACTTGAATTTTGCTTACAAATCTATACGACTGCTATGGAATCTACCGGACACACATTAAAAAGTCTTACTCTTCCCTCGAATTTTTCTTGGAAACATCTCCGTCATCATTGATTGCCTCCTCAATCGCTGATTGAATTGATTTTCTCGGCATGGGAGTTGGATGTTCGTCATCACTGTCCTCATCGCTTGATGTGTATCCAAACGGATTTAGACAGTCGCTCTAAACACAAAGCACTTATAAAGTAGAAAGATACTAACCATTTCGTCCTCATCTGCGAATGGATTGAGTTCTTGTGGATATTCGACAACTTCCCAGTTGGAATCAGCTGATAGATCCGAGCCTTGATTAACGGATAATCGTTTGTTAACAGCGGGGGATTTGTTGGGAATCTGCAGTGAAACGCGACGAGCCGGCTCGGGGGTTTTTCTTGGGACTGAAGACTTATCAGAGCCGTCAGGAAGAGGAGATGGAGTGGAGGCGATGGAACGACGGGGTGGAGGAGGCCGTGGAGGAGGTGGTTTGGCCACATTGACATTTTCGAAGGATTGCTGAAACGATGGTAAACCTTATCGTGCTTGGAGAGCTCATCATTCAACGCTAAATTTGTGCCGCGTTCCTTCACCATCTCGGCGTTGGCTCCGAGTTGGTTAACTCAACATAACAACGGCTGTATAGACAACATACCAATTCATTTCCAACCAGTTCCTTGTTCAAGTAATGCTCAAAGCATTCCAATTTCTCGCCCAAAACCCGGAACGTTCCCAAAAACAATCGTTTCCCGCACAAATGGCAATGCATGCAGCGCCGATGCCAGACCCGTTCGCCGACCACAATTCTCTCCGTGAAAAGAACTTCTTTCTTGCATTTCAAACAAATTGCTTCGTTAGAATAAGCGCCCCCGGCAATTCCAAAGTCCGGAGTTGGAAGTTGAGAGATCAGCTCAGGTCGGAAGTCTTTCAGTGCCGACTTCAGAAAGATTACTGTCCCAAAAAGACCGAGTTTGATCGTGGCGTCATTTTTAGCAAGATCGGCACCGACTAAACAAGTGTGGACTCCGAGTTTGCTTTGAGCGATGTCTAGGAGCTAAAAATAGATGGTTGATTTTGAAATCTAAGGCTTGAAGTGGATAAAAGTATTTGATTTATTTTGTACTTTACATATGTGTATATAAAGGCTTTCGCTGATTAGCAACCTCCGCTAGCCATAAACGTCCTCAAAGCATGTCTAAATTTCTCAAAACAAACTTTCCCTTAAGAACTCACTTTCTCAAACGGAATCGGATCATTCAAATCCAAATCATCTGTAGTTCTCAACACTTCCACACTCAATAATTTGGCAAACAGTTCCTTAAGCGGCGCGGAATCGCCGAAGGAATAGAAGCACGGATCACAGGACAGTCCCAAGGCGTCTATCCATTTCACGGCCTTCTTATGCAGTCCCATCCGAATCGATGGTGTTGACCTGGAAAGGGAAAGGGGAGTATAAAAAAGAAAAACGGGGGTACGCCGCAAAAACAGCTGACCGAGCAGATGGACGGGGTGGGAAGGGTTTAGAGGGCAGGAAAGAGCGCGAAATCACACTATGCAACAATCGATAAAGTGGACGGGTATATGCAAATATCAAATGATCAATATCTCCTTTCTATGGCAGAGAATATTCATGATGAATACAACAGATGTTCGGCTTGAGATCTCTATTTTGCTATGTCAAGGGGAACCGAAGATCTTATGACTGGAAAAGAGTTGTTCTCGCGTTTTTTGTTTTCCACTTTTTCCCCACCAAAGTTTAAATTTCGATTTTTCGAATACCCGAAAAACGGAATAATTAACTGGGAAATTCCATGCCCTCGGGGCTGGAAAGTAAATAAGAAAAAGAGCGCTTTTCGAGGCTCTGTCCCGAGGGCTTATTGACGAACGGAGTGATAATCGCAGGTCATTTTAGGGTCAATAACGAGTGAGGGTAAAACGGGGACGATAAGGGATTAAAAGACATAAGAATAGTTTATAATACGAGTTAGGCCAGTATAAATATACATGGAGAAGGTTAGAAAGTTGCATGCCGAAAGTTCTCTAGGGCCTTGTCATGTGAGAAAGTGGACATGCCCTGGGGGCTTTTTTGGAAAACCGAGAAAAGGGCTAAAATCCAAGATTCATAACCCATCTTGCGGATGAAAAACGGCCTTCGTTTAAATGTGTTAGAGGACAACGTAACGTAAGCAACCTATGGCATACGGGAAGAGAGTATGGCAAGGGTGGACCGAACAAAAAACGGCAAACCCAAAAACCTTTAATTGGAATTCATAGACATTAGTCAAATAATCAACTTCAGACGTTTTTTGCATTTTTACTGATTTTCTAAAGAGAGCGTAGATATATAAAATTCTGGTTTTACAAGTGCAGATAAGATATTCAAAGAATTTTTGATTTGAAATCGCCTTAAACCCTTTAACACATAAGAATGTTGAAGAAACTAACGATCTCAAAATTAAAAACACAAAACTTTTCATTGGCCCACATGTCCAGCCCATAAAGAACCAAAAACTGGTCAACCTGCACTTTCTCATCCGATCCTACAAGTCCAAAAAAAGTTTATCAAAACAGAAAAGCAGAAAACTATTCCGTACAGATTCGCTCCGTATCCTTCTGCGATCGGTTCCCCAATTTTTTATGATATCATTTTTTGTGCTTACCAAAAAAGGACAACGCATTTCTTTGCTCTCTCCACAAATTTATTTGATGATCGTAAAAGTTGCTATTTGAAGTTTAAAACTTTGCTAAATCGATTCACGACGTGCAACAGCGTTTTTAGGGGTGTTTACAAAGACTTTGTCAACCCCCAAGATTGTTGATAGGTTTTTCGGATGGAAACTAAGGAATTTGTTGCGATTGGATTGATTACAATTCCCTACAAATTCCAATCAGCTGCAGTAAGCCAAAAAAGAAACTTGGAATTCCCTTGATTTGCGGTTTCAGTAAAACAAAACATAAACTGCCTTAAACCAGATTGTAAGCGGACAAAAAACTACCTTAAAATAGATTGTAGATGAAAGGCATACAATAGAGCTTAACGATCTAGGCTTTTATGTAATATGCCCTCTACGAGGAGAGTGTATCGGACCCATGGCAAATTATAACTCTAATTGACCGTATTTTTAACAGGAATACCTTCTGTTTAGATCCCTAGCAAACGCTCTGTAAAATGCGCGCAGGTATCTTTCTTTGCGCAATACCCTGTAAGCCATTGAGTTGTGAAACGAATAATGGCCGTAAGAAATCTCATCTTTATCTTAAGGCTTCATTTTTCTGGCGCAACGATAAGCAAGCCCATCTAGGGCCGTAAAATCAACCTGACGCGCGTTGCATTGCACAGTTTCCCCAGGGTTTCACACCTGCCTAGCTACTCCCTGAGCCCAATATACAATTCCAAACAAAATTGCATGCCCTGTTTGTTTATTAAGACAACGTAATAAATAATATAAGTTAGACATCCATCGCCGTTCCTCTTCGGGATATGGTTTGGCGCCAAAGATTCGTCAGTGATCCTGAAAGTGGAGTTCTTATTACCCCTTGTATCAAAATGGCAAATAACGTAAAACCGCTAATTGCAGTGCCAATGAGCGGTCGTCTTTGAACGACGACACACCAAGCTTTCCCTTATGGAAATTATCTTCCAACTCACCTGCATTTTCCTCCCTTTAGTTTCGATTGGAAGCGCTAGGGCTGCCACAACCCCAAGCAAAGCCGTGGCCGCATAAATCGTTATAGGAATGTACAACGAATGGCCTGAAGCCACTTGTGCCACAAATGGTGTGATAATGGCTCCTAGTCTAGCCATCGAACTCGAGGCGCCCAATCCGATAGCCCTGAGGGTTGTTGGATACACTTCGGGAGTGTAGACATAGACACATTGAAAGGCACCGGAGATGAAAGCTCGGGCAATAAAGATGAATGCGGTCACCCAATGTCTAAAATAACAGTAAAGATAACACCTGTATTTGATAATACAGAACTTGAAGATTGGGAATCTGCAAGTGCGGGTGATAAAGAGCTTTTTAAGGCTATAAAATCGGTCGTAAAGATAGATTTATGATATGTGCAATATACGAACTGTAGAACCTGGCAATTTGGGTAAGCTGAATAGCCAAAATTTTGTTTATAAGAAGTGCTCCTACCTTTCCCAGCAGAACAGCAGAAGGAACATGAATGCACTGTAGACCCCAAATTCCACGGCCATTGTCTTCTTCCTCCCTAAACTCTCGATAATCACCGCCGTTATAATCAATCCCGGAAATTCGGACATGGTAGTTGATAGTAAATCCACATAGTCCTTCTGCGTCAACGGGCGACAGCCAATTTGCGCAACGGTTGTTGCATTCAACGAGCCGCCGCCATGGCATTCATCGGTGGATTGGAAAAGAACGGTGGTGAACAGAACGACGCCATAGTAACTGAAGGCATTTACAGCCCAAATAAACCACAGAAGAATGGTAGTTTTGAAGAGTTCGTCGACGAAAAGATTCGAGACATTTCCGCGATGGGCCGGCTGCAATGGAATTTATTGATACTTGTTGACACTTTTTGAAGGGGCTTGATTGATTTTGTTAAGGATCTCGGGTGATCCGTTAGAATGTGAGACATTTTGATACCTTTCAAAGGGTTACTTTTAAAAATTTTCGGACACGTTTGGAACCTTTTCAATTATTTGACATAATCAGCCCAAACTCACATTATGACTAACATTCTCGACCAACTTCCCGGCAGGCAGTGTTTTTCCATTATGTTTCGCGACCTTGGCCAAAATCTGATAGGCCTCTTCGGTTTTTCCGGAGGCCATTAAATACCGTGCACTTTCAGGCAGCCACTGCAAGTAGATTGCGAGTATGTAAACCAGAACTTACAAAACAGCAAATAGCAAAGAATAGAAGGGGTAGCGAACTGAACAACAAGAGCCATCGCCATCCCAATGTCTGCATGATAAACAAGGCCAGAATTGCTTCAAAGGCCGCTCCGACGGCCCAGAAGGACTCAATCAGCACGACACATTTGGCACGCTGAGCTAGAGGCAGGAACTCAGCGTAGAGGGTCACCCTAGAAGTAACAGTGATTGACAGACCGAAATACAAGAGTTGTTTTATTAAACATCAGATCTGAATGAAGTCTTTTGTAAAAATGATAATTTCCCTTGCTAAATCTCAAAATTTGTATATTAATTTGACTACGCAGGCATGCTCTTTGAACTAGACTAATTTTATGACACTTACGACTGTGGGACACCTCCAATTCCAATCCCAGTCAGGCCTCGGAAGAACAAAAGAGTATGGAAGTTCGGAGCCACAGAACTCAGCGCTCCCATGGAGAAGGTCAACAAAGCCGAACACATAAGACCCTGAAACCAGTTTAATTATTATAATAACTTTCTCAACATAGCATCTGTAAATCGTACAAAAACTCACTGTTCTTCGTCCAAACCGATCGCAAATTTTCCCCCAAACTGTTGAAGACAACATCATCCCACTGAACACGCAAGTTGTGATCATTGCCTGCTCCACCGCAGTGATTTGCCACTCGCAATACAAAGCGGGAGCCAGAATCGACAAGATCATCATTTCCATGGCATCGGCCATCCAAGCCAGGCCGGTCAGGAAGGATAAAGTCAGTTGGAACTTGCCGAAGCCCAGGAATTCAACGGCTTCATCGATGGTGAATGAGTCGTTGGATGGGGCAGCTGACGGCTCCTGATCCCTTTGATCATCGGGCTCTCGGATTTCCAGCATATCCCCATCCAGGCCTTCATAACGGACGGATTGACCGGGCTCATCACCACCAGTTCGAAGCCTAAATAGTAATTTTTATAATTGATGACTTTAGAAGGGAAGTATATATTCTGTTTCGTGATGATCTTTAGTTTCGAGGCTACTGAGGACTTCTAGGATCGTCTATAAATAGTTGATTACTCGTCTGGCCCTTTAATTACCGCCCAGAGAGCTTTAAACTTGCAAAGACTGACTAAGGTCAACATTGGAAATTTTTTTTTCATATGATGTAGAACACAACCGGAAAAAATAAGTGGCTTATGACGTGCCATCCGACGTTACTCAGCTCAATTTAAGCGTATAAGTGAACTTCCGGCATTCAAAAGGGAAGTTTTTGTTCACCTGGAACTTACTGCTTGATGATACTTTTGGCGGTCAAGTTGGAATAGGTATCCGTGAGATGCGAGGCTTCCAGTACCTCGGTGAGTATGACCTTATCACCCATTGTGAATGAGGACTATCCGAAATTTCAGGGGCCGCGCGGGCATCAGCCGCAAATGGAAAGAGATCCACTCTTCGGAGGGCCGGGGCGAATAACGTCAACCTTGCCGTGGAGCCATGCTCTCTGTGCTTGGCCTGGAAGCGGGCCAGTGAGAAGCGTCCTGTCTGCGCCATCTTTCATGCCTCCAAGCACGATGCGCACTCTCGGCGGCCGTTTTCGGCTGCGGAAAAAAGAAGTGCCCCAGGGCATGAAGGGGCCCACCCCCGTGCTGTTTCCACGTCTCCAGCAGAAAAACAACAACCACAGATGCATGCCGGAGAGATTTAATTAATCATAACCGAAATTGAGTAATTTCCGGCCCGTTCTGATCATGCTTTAGCTGGTGTTATATAAAGAATTACATTAGCAATATTGCATAGTCGGTCAAATTACAACTATTAATCAGTGATATTTAATAGTAAGCAGTAAAACACATATTCAACAACTTCTTCTATCTAATTGAAGCAACGTTATAATTGTGCCTCAATTCCAATTATTTCAAGAAACCCTGCAACGGGCCCTGTCTTGTTCACTTTTATCAAAAAATGAATAGTGACATTTCGTTCAAAAAATAAAAAACGTGTTCCGAAAATATTTTTTGGTCTACAACAAAATTTTGGCAATCCATCGACGAAGAGCTGTAGAATCAACCACATCGAGTTAGAAGTTTCCGGGTTTTATCGCCGTATTTTTCCATCTACTATTTATTTATTCGTCCACAGAAATTGCCCATAAAATGACGGAAACGATAAAGAGCGGTGTCTACACTGACTTCGAAGCCTTCAATGCCGATGTACAGAAGATTCTCGTTGCTTCGCCAAACAAATACAGGTATGTCTGTTTATATTTTTGTTGGCTTTTAGATTGATCATGCGTGATGGATAATATAAATTGATTTTATGTTGTAAATTGTGGGTTTATCCTCAAATTAGTAATTTATTGATTAAGAAGGCCTTGGACTTACTCTTCACACTATCTTTGGGTAAATGGAGCTAAATTCCTCTTGGCATGTGGGAGATTGTTTGAAATACTCTCATGAACAACATTTTTGGTTCATTTCTAAGGTTGTGTGAAATGTTTGGCCTAGTTTGATTTTTCTAGCAACTGAACCATGCCTATTTTAAACTGATAGGTTGAAGAGATTTGAGTTTCTTAGCGATTTTGCGTTTGAAATTGGATAAAAATGGTGTTCACATCAGGTACTTATAGATACCATCAATTTTTTCGGCAAATTTTGCTCGAAGTGGTCGATATTTCTTCGGTTTTTGCCGTCGTGCTTTAATGTGTGATCTATTTCTAATATTAGTTTTTAAATTCTCCGTTTATTATAAAACATGCATTATCTTATCCTTTACCTCCTTTCAGACTGGTCCTGAAGCCAGTGCACAAAGACGGTAAAATCCGGGTAAAGCTGACCGACAACAAGAAATGTATTCAATACGTTGTATCGACGACGGCAGACTTCAAGAAGCTCGAACAGTTGACCAGCCGGATCATGCAGTACAATACGACCAAAACTGACCAAGAATAAGTTTTATTTTTGTTCTGTTTTTTTATCGTTTTATTTAAATTATAAACAGTTATATGGAAAGCAACCTGAGAAGGGCGTATACTCGTATATACTCTTGGGGATTTTTTGGAGAGATTCGGGTCTTTATAATACATTGGATTAATCGGGTAGCATCAGCGGCATCTTCGGAAGGGTCTCGAGAAGCAGGACGTATTCGGTGAGGCGGGAGCTGTGCTCGACAGGACGTCGAGCAAGTCGCCAATGGAGTCCGAGTCGGTTGTATAGTTGCTGATTCTCGTAATCGAGGGCTTTCTCCAGAGCGAAGATGGTCTGTAAAGGATAACAAGAGAAATAGAGAACTTTGGTGGGTTTGATCTATTTCTTTTTGAGAAGTGGACTCAAGTAGAAGCTGTGGACTTAAGATAGCACGTTCGACTGGGTAAGATTATTAATTTTTCAATTTTTCTATTAGAAATTAATGGTATTACCCTTCGACTCATACAAATCAACGGCCAAAACGAGCAGCCCAGCGTGCAGCAGCAAAACATAATCCCGCAGACCAACCAGCACACATGCGAATGCATCTTCTTCTGTAGCACATAGTTTATCCGTTGCATCGTGTCGCGAAGTTCTTCCGGAGCCAAACGACCAGTCAGAGAATTGGGGAATTCCGCGTCAAATTGAGAGCTCAACCCGAACCTGTGTGTGAAATATACGATTAGGCATTGAAATAATTTTAATCCCTTTTCTAACACAAGATTTTTGCCCATCCTAAAGTGTAAAAATCTGGAAAAAATGCGAATGCTTACATTGTCAGCCGCCCCACACCCCGTATAACGATCGGGTCCGGGACCCGTCCATAGCTACAACATGGAATCTGGTTGTCGAAGGGAGATTCCGGTTCGAGAACGTCGATCTCGTCGGCCATCAACTGCAAATTTAATTTTTAAGTCTCTGATGGATCACGGTTATGTATAGCCGATTATACACAAGATCGGAAGGATTTGAAATTTTGAGAAATTAAAGGCCAATGATTACAGGCGTTTAGCGATTAAAATCCTATCCAAAACTCAGCGAGAAGACCGGATTAAAATCGGATATTTAAATGGACATCTGGAAGAGACGTTGAGACGATTTTTTCATCATTTGTTGCTCATAAATCAACGCAAGCAATCAAAATAAGAGAAAATAGCCAATGCTAAGCGGTAGGGAATACACTATCACCGTTTTCTTCATTAGGCTCGGTCAATGCGTCACAAGAAAACATCTGCAAGGTCATCAAGACCTCTACTATAACGCAATTATACTTTCGGATAGAAAATGATGTGAGAACACGCGATCTTCGGGTTATATATAACAGACGTATCAGACAGGGATATAAAATGTTTTTCGGGAGTGCACAAGGTGTAGACAGATGAATAATAGGTGTTTTCGTTGGAAGGGGTGCTCTAAAAGGGTGGGTGATATCCGAGAAATCGTTTTCTTAGAAAATACGGGAAGATTGTGTTTAAAAATTGAATATGAAGGTCATCAAGGGGTATATTACAAAATAAAAATGCTCATCGTGCGGGATTATTTTTATTAGAGGCAAAATTTTTGGTTGATATTATACTCTGACTAGACATAGCTCGAGGTCCGGAGGTGGTCGATCCGGCCCGTTTCAAAATTTCCTTGGCCATACCAGGCCCTCTAGTGTATTCTAGTATAACAAAAATTGGTATTAGTTGGCGAAAGAAAATTAAAAAACCAAAAAAAACTGCTGCTACACATCCAAGATGACTATGAAACGTTTTTGGCTGATTCAGAAGCTAAGAGTGGGTCTGCCATTCGGATTTTTGAACAGACAGTATAGCATAGTCTTTTTAGCCATGCAGAATATAAGAAGGATCGCAGCGAGAAAGGAAATTCAGTAATTTTAGGTTAAAATTGTGCTTGGGCATCATTCCTGTATAATAAGTCATAATCCAGAAAATAAGTAAATTCAAGTGGTGTAAGTGAGAAGATTTGCGTCAAATTTTGTGCGAAAGTTCCACAAGGCCAACTATTACAATGTAAAGTAGAATCTCGAAATTTGAGCCTTTTGATAGTGGAATACGGAAAGTACTATTATATAATACAGTTAAACTCAACGCCCGCAAACCGAGCTCTTCCCCAACCCGCCGGCCGAATCATCTCCTCAAACAGTTTGATCTATCATATCGATATAAAGAGCAAAAACGCTCGTTGAATAAACAAAAAACGGTTGGGGGCGCCCCGGTGATCAGGTCAATGTCCTTTCTTTCCCATTGCCAGCTGCTGCCCCGGACGCGCACTTGATTAAAGGTTTAATTACGCAGAAAGTTTTCGGAGGTTTCAGGGAATAGGTTGGGCAAACAATTTAGAAAGGAAATGGAGCCGTTCTGGCTTCAAAATCGTCAATGACCAATGATGATTTTAGAGGCGCCGAAAAATGATGAGATCAGAGTGAAAATAAAAATTGCTCGAGGGCCGATTTACAATTTTTTTTTGAAATTTGGAATGGTTGGTCTGGCTGGGCCATAAATTGTTTCTTGAAAATGTAAGATCACGCTATACAACTTCAGTCGTGATATGCATCGATTTTCTCCAAAAGACCATGAGAAGTCAGGAGACACTGATAGCGAAAAAAGATTTTGGCTATATTTTTTCGAAATTCAGTTGGAAATGGTGGATTTCCTGTAGAAATGCCCTACTCTACGATTGGAATTATTCCTTAAATTTCCAAAACAAAAATCGCAACAAGTCTAAAGTTTATTTAATTCTTCCATACAGGAACTCCATTCTGTAATGTACAATACAAAAACTTGATTCGCCAAAGACAATAGAGGGTCATAGCGAAAGAAAAAGGGAACGTTTGCTGAGCACGGGACCACGGAAAAGATGGGCTCTTTTCAGGCGTGGTTCGGAAAAAAAGAGCCGCTTTTTGGACGCGAGAAGGCATAAAATTTAGAGACGAGAGAGATTTTATGCGGCTATAAGGCTCTTGTTTTTAGGACAAACAAAAGGGAGAAAATTGGAGGGTGCGAAGGTGCAAATGCCCGATTTCTGATTCATTTATTATATTACACTTGAGAATTTTTGATGGAAAAAGTTCTCTATTTATGTAAAATGTCTAAAGGGCTTTGCGATTAAAACAGCTGATCGTATTTCCTTAAAATTTTTTAAAATCATAATGTCTACTACAATATACCGCAAAAATTCTTTTGGTTTCTATACAACTATTAACAGCAAGCACGTGAAGAGCGGTAAAATGTATTTTTTACTACGTCTGTCTTCCTTTTTAAGAGTAATCGCTCTTTTTAAGGGTCATAAGAACAGCCCTTCCCAAAGCAGAAAACCCCCGCTTTAAGGGTTGAAAAAAGGCGATATAAACATACAGGACACTTCCACAGGGTGCAAACTTCTGCCGGCTTTCTATTCACCCCGCCAAACACATCTTGTAGACACCGTCACAAACAAGGAACTTACAAATTTGCAGAATGAAGAAGAACTTTGCGAAAAAAAGGAAAATTTTTGCGATTTTTAGTCGAAAAAAAGGAAACTTATAGGAAAATTTAATGATAGTCGAGAAAAAAAAACAAATACCGTACCTAACGAAAATCCATTTTTTTCCTAAAAATTTGACCGAACTGTTGATTTCCCGACGAAAAAATACCAAGTTCAGCGGAAGCTTAAATTGTTTGTAATTAAAAGGTTATTTAACCTTATTTTGAAGCTGTATTTTACCACAAAATAGCACCTTTGAATAAAAATTGCTAGGTTTTTGCAAAAGGCATCAGTACTTTTATTAAAAAACACCAATTTTTGCTGTAAAAACGCAGAAAGCACAAGAAATTGAAGTCATATGTTAGTTTGTAGGCTGTTTTGTAATGTTACACCCTCTTTGGTATCGTGTTGATTTTGTGATTTGAGTTGAAAATGGCAGTAAAATATTATAATTGCTTTCTGTACCAAATAAAAAAAATTATTTTTGGAGGAAAATTCGGGATTGCAGAGGCTTGAACTTGTACTGGAATAGTCTCTTGATATTGGAAGAGCGTATTTTACAGCAGACATTCTTATTTTAGCGCAAAAAATGGTCCATGAATCATCAAAGATTCCTAAAATTATTTTTTCAAAAATTTCGATGCGCAGAGCTTGAGTTTGTGCCATAAAAACAACTGAAGAAGCCAGCTCGAATCTGCATTCCGCGTTCTCAACCACCGTATTCTGTCCGAAAGCTCAAAGTTGCCTAAAAGATTATCAAGAATCCCAAAAATTTCCCAAAAGTCCAAATCCAAAGTTTTTCCATTGAAAATTCAGCCCCAACGGTCCACAGCTCTGTTCCCTTTGGGCATAACAACAATTCAAGCCCAATTTTCTTCACGGAAAAAGCAAGACAAAAGAAGGAAAACCCAATTTATCATCCAAAACATCGCGAAAAGAGCCCTGAAACAAATTCTAATTGGGCTACTGATAAGCGCGGCACCTCATAAAGAAAACCAAACCAATCGATGGGGCCGGCCCTCGCTCGCCGAAACCCTCCTTTCCCTCGCTTACGTGCGCACTCTTTTTCGGCCGTTGGGCCGCTTTTTAGGCCACGAAATGACTAGTGCGAGGAGGGAGGACTTCCTCGATTACTTGTTCGCCGTTCATAACCAGTGGTCTCTTTTCAGCCACCGACGAAGCGAGGAGCCCTCGGGTTTGTATTTGGGATTAGAGAAGCCGATTAATTACTAATTAATTTACTCTCCAAAACCCCGTCTTAACGGCTTTCGCCTGAGGGCATTTAGGGAGTTTTGGTGTTGACAGGCCGCCATAAAACTTTTAATCGGGGGATAAAGAGTGCTTAACAGAGTTTTTGGTCTCTGAAACATCCAGTTTTGGGCAAGGAAAGTATAAATTGCACCCTATTTTAGGCAATTTAACCTGGTTTGGGTATAAAATATGTGATTTTGAAAGTTGAAGTTGGCAGTTTCAGCATCGAGATGATTTGGTTTAGGATTGACGCGGCTTTCTTTACTTTTGTCATGTCTTCTTTACCCCATAATTACATTGATTTAGCCAATGTTACTTTATGTTGGGCTACACGGGCTTTGTTTTGTCTAAAGCATCTTGATTTGACCCATGCTTTAAACGAAATCGCATTCTAAATTACGAATATGTACTCCATCTCTATTTGAAAATATTTTTGAGCCTCTTCCGACTTCATAAATGCGCCAAAAGTAAGCAAAGTTGATGCTGTGCGCTTCAAATGGAGAACGGTTACCGAGATCCCACGGCGGACGAACTGGTCCAGCGCTTCCGTCTCACGTCCACCTCGTCGCTCACGTCACCGAAACTCTCCAAACCCCCGCTGACTGTGAGTTGTTGAAACCGCTTTGTAACACGTTTTTTATGCATGATTTGAAATAATTTGAGCGATGAAATGCTGCACTGTGCGGTTCAAAGACTGGGATGAATTGGGTTCACAGTGAAAAATGTAGAGTCAAGAGACTGCGCTGGGCAAAAATTAACTTTTTTTGTTGCTTTTACAAAAGAGTGATTTTAAATCTGCACGGTGCAATTAAAATTTTGTACTGTTTTGCACGGTGCGTGCCGTAGATTCGTGAACGTTTTTTTTTGCAATATCCAAAACTAGTGGAACCCAAAGAGTCTGCAAATACTGTCTTATGTGTAGAATTATGTATAAAATTATGTATATTTTTATGTATCAAAAATACACTGTAAGGGGCAATGAACTATGAAGTTTGTAGGCTGCACAGTGTAAATACTATAATAATCACTTCGCTCTCTGCGCGGTGCAAGGGAAGATTTTTATAAATTTTGATGCTATCATACCGCAAAGGTATCATTTTAATTTATAGTTCGAGTTTTACTAAACACAGAGCAGTGCAGGGAGTATTCATTTGAATTTTCAACTCGAGAAAAACCATAAGTCGTGACACTTCTACTTTTCGAAGTGTCCCGACTTTTGGCCACCCTGAAAAGACTACCGATAGACAAGATCTTCTAGGCCGCCTTTCACCCATGTCCAATATATCTTCGTCCTTCTTGCTTTATCTTTATTTTTCAGGTCTTCAAACGCGGCAGTAGTGTGATCCGATCGGTTGATGTTCAATCCGTCGCCGCTTATTCTCTCAGCCGAAACTGTGTATCTTCGTTGCACCAAAATTTCCGCTCTTCTTTGCTCTATGGGAAGAACAATGTTACAGTGACCACCTCGGATGGTAGCGAGGCCCTCAAAGGGTACCTTAGTTTGCATCAAGAGCACAAAAGAGCGATTACTTTGAAATGGGTGCCAAATCAGTTGATGCATTCGAGGTAACAGACTTGCTCAGTAGTTTTTCTGACTTAATTTGTTCGTATTTTAGTTCCCAAAGCAGTTCCGACTCCCCTTCGGACAATGGGGACAACTCGAGATTGTGGAAACATACGATCATGATCAATGTAAATGACATCATTTACATTCATTTGCATTCGCAAGGAGCTCAACAACCAATCTCGCTGGTTTTTGTGGACGCTGAGGGTGTTCAACATCGCCCTTTCCAGTTCCCACCTGGCCAACACTGCGTCCAATTCCTTGCCTGTTTAGAGAGCGCCTTATCGCCCAATTCCAGGCTAGATCCGCCGCTGTGGTTTGAACCGGGAAAGGGTGAGTCGAGAGCAGTGTTTTCCCTCCTTGTTGGTTGTGATAAAGTAGTTGTTCAATGGCTTCAAATAACCATTAATTTGCATATCCCATCCGTTTCAGGCAAAGCATTGCCGCAAGTCAAACGGAAATCCAGTTTTTTCCGCCGAGCCAGTGAAACCTCAACAGATGAGAATCAAGAAAGCCATGACTATGTTTTCCGAATCCGCAGGGTCAGCTCAGAGCGTGAGAATTCGAATTCCTCAACGCCCGCGGCTGTTCCATTGAAAAATAATGTTCTGAACGAGTTTGTGCATCAAAATGGATTCAGATCCCACAGGTAGGGCAAGATAAGAATAAAAAAGTTGTCCAATACTACGTTTTTCCTCTAAGATTATTTTACAGTAATTCGTTGCCAAATTCGCCAGCTCTCACCAAGAAAAGGGCGTCCTCGGCATCTGTCAGATCCAGAGAAATGAAGCCGCCGCAGCTTTCAAGGGCCAAAGAAATGTCCGAAGGACAGCATAGCTCCATTGAGAAGTAAGTCGGGATAGTAATCTGTACTAACAGATACGAAACTAGCAATAAAAAAACAAAAATGAAAGGAATTGACAAATTGCACGGTGCAAGGAGAAATGAAAGTGCACTGTGCAAAAAATCAAAGGTCCTGCACGGTGCGGGAGTTACAAAAAAAAATCGCAGATTACGACGAGGCTCAAAATAGTTGTTATTCAAGTTGCTCAGCATTGTCGGACATTGCAAAAATCATTTTTTTACAACGTGATTACTATTTTTACTACTTACTACACGGTGCAAAAATCATTATTTCGCACCGTGCGGGCAATTTTTTCCCCCTCTGCACTGTTCAAGATTTTGAATTTTTTGCGTTTTGAATGACATAAAATTTCTCATCGAAATATAATACTATGGCATTATCCATCACAACACACATGACACACACTTTTATAGCCTAAAAGTCTCATTATTTTTTCAGAGTCAGCCTTATGGATGCATGTGAAACAGTCCGTCGGCAGATTCTGTCCCGCGCCTTCTACGGCTGGCTATCTTATTGCAGACATATGAAGACTGTACGAACTCACTTAGCCTGCACCATCAATAATATAAGGCTGGATGAGGCCTTATACGCCGGCAAAATTGTCGATAGCGAGTTTTGGGAGCGGTGTAGAGCCGAGCAAAGTGTAAGTCCAATCTTTGAGGCTCTTATTTTATAATACTTTTTTACTTTTTTATTTCGTTTGAAATTACTTTCAGATCGAATTACAAAAAGAATTTTGGATCCGAGCGTATCTAAATGGAATCCAGCCGGAATTACGGGCACACGCGTGGCCATATCTTTTGAATTTAATAGGATGGAACGAAAATACGGACCGTTTTCGGGATGAATGGAGGAAAAGATACGAGAAAAAAGTGGATAAATGGAAAGAGATCGAGAAAGAAGTTATCAAACGGGACTGTGAGCAGTTTGAAAATGGTAAGACAGACCATAGAAAACCGCTTGTGAGAAAAATAAAGCTACTTTCAACAGTAAAATTTAAAATTTTTGGTTTTTGTTTACATCTTTTTATAAAGTATAGACCTATGTATAATGATGACAACTGTGTGCTTTTATCCAAAAAAGGCCAGACCCTATTCAAGATAAATTACTGTAATTTGTTTACTTTCAGCTCGAATGAGGCAGAGTTCCGAAGTGGATCTCCATGAAAACTCGAACTGGAGCAAAGGGAAATCAATGAGTACAGAGGTGTTCATGGACTCAAATGCAAAGCCAAAGATAGACGTAAGTGTAATCATGAATTCATCGGATTATTTTCTAAGTGACTGATGAGTAAAAATCGACATTTTTTCCTATGAAATGGCGCAATTTTTGGGTTCGACCACGATTTCCCAGTAGAGTAATCAGACTTAATCAGTACCTGCCCCAGCGCTACATTACTGTTTCAGAATTTGGTCGAAGAATTCGGCACCAATCTTCATCGGATCGAGAAAGATGTGGAGCGTTGTGATCGACACACCCAATTCTTTTCAAACAAGAGCAACCTCGAGAAACTGAAGAACATCATGTGTTCGTATGTTTGGGAACATCTAGACGACGGCTACGTTCAAGGAATGTGCGATATAGCCGCTCCGTTACTAGTCATCTTTCAGGAAGGTAGGTAAAATACGGTCTCACGTGCAATTTTTTCTGGAAATCGACGGATTTCGCTGTTGATGGCCACACGGCTGGCAGACGTGTTGGCGGTGCGTTTTCTTTCTCTTAATGGATGCTTAAAATTGTTAACAAGCTCCTTGCATTGTGTGATTACTTTGGACACAACGTCGTTTCTATACGGGGCAAATTAGCAATTCGAACAGCTTAAAAAACAGGTCCAAAATCGAGGTCCCTTTGTTTGACATTTAAAAAAAGAATGTTAATAAACCGATAAGGACATGAAATTATAAGGTCTAGGAGAGAAGACTACGTAGAATTTAATGGTATGAAAATAATTTTGATGCACTCAAAAGTTTTCGCGTCGGGACCCAATGAAAAAAGTTTCCATTTTTTTGCCGCACCCTATACATGTAAATATGTATCTTGACGCGAAAAAATTTAACGTTTTGGGGAAAAAAGATGGATTTTTGAAGGCATAAATCGTATTCTACCTCTATTTTGCAGAATCCCTGACCCTCGAATGCTTTGAGGTCCTCATGGAGAAGATGAAAGTCAATTTCCCGCATTCCCAAGGGAATGCGATCGAATCTAACCTTGTCAATCTTCGGACCATAGTTCAGGTGATGGACACCGAATTATATCAACAATTCATGAACGACACCGACTACACACATCTCTATTTTGCATATCGATGGTTTCTACTTGACTTTAAGCGGGGTAGGAGGAGGTTTAACCCCAAATCTTTGAGCTGTACTAAATTTTACGGCTACTTTATATTATCCAAGATGACTAATGTATAATTTTGGCCTTTAAAATTCTTTTCTGGAAACACAGTGTCCTCCAAAAGCAGTTATACTAATTTATTTGGCCTGAGTAGTGTATACAGCTCATTCACGCCTTTCCTACGACACTTTACCTCTTTCGGCATGATGTAAAATAAGAAAAAAAGCACTCTATTGTTTCCAGAATTTCAATGGAACCTACTTTCAGAAATGAAATACGATGACGTGTTCAAGGTTTGGGAGGTCATTTGGGCCGCAGAGCATACTGTATCATCGCATTTTCAACTATTTTTTGCCTTGGCCATGCTGACCAATTACCGACAAATCTTGTTGGAAAATAACATGGAATTCACGGACGTGATCAAGTTTTTCAATGGTATGGCACTTTACCCTGACTTTTTGTTACTTATTTTGCCGCTAAAGTTTCCCCAAAGAATTACTGTTTGTAAAATTTTGACCGAAATCCGATCGTGTGTTATATAAAGTATAATATCACCTTTGTTTCTTCAGAAATGGCCGAGAAACACAACGTGACGGAGCTTTTGAAAAGTGCCAGAGAGAAAGTAACATTCCTGCAAGATCTCGTGAGCAATTCCACCTTTGAAGAAGCGTTGGATCGATGAAATTTTGACCAAATTTTTGGTTGCTAATCTAATTTATTATACTTCCTAGTTATTCTAGAGGCTACTTAGTATTTATGATAGTATTTTGTCGTTATTTGATCATCTAAATTTTGGGTCAGAAGTCAAAAAAAAAATGTTTTAAAAATGGTTCAAACGTCTATCAACTGGTTGATTATTATTTGTTTCAGTATTCAAATTATAGCTAGAGCCATTTACAAGGTTTTGATATCAGGTAATAGAATTTTCGAACAAAATCCGACTAAAAACAATGATTTTTCGTTAAAAGGTACCCAAAACCGCGTTTTATATTCGATATCACATTTAAAACAAGCAACAGAATCCTCTAACACATCTTTAGTTTCATTTCACACCCTCTCCCATCATTTCAACCCGAGTTGTTCAAATATTTTTCCAGTATTTCTGTAGAATATTACAGTTGATATCTAGTTATAACATGTCCACGAAATTGGTTGCATTTCCGACTTGTGTTATATCCTTTGCTGTATTAACATATCTAAATAAAGAAAAGAGTATTTACAATGAGCGCACAGAGTTTTGATTGTTTAATTGGTACTAGCTTCCTACGGGCTTTTAGCGCCCGCTACACCTAGGCCTTTGGGGGGCCGGGGACGATTCGCAAACAGCATGTCACGCGAGTAGTGGAATCCACGGCTCACCCAGTGGCCGAACACCGCGAATGCGGCGGCTTCTGCTTCGTGACGAACCTGAAATTGGGAGAAATTAGAAAAACTTATATTACACGAGGTAAAAGAGAGGAAAATAAAAAAATTTTTCGTGAATATCAACTTTAATAATGCAAAATCTTTAAATCAGCTGATGGAACGGCTCATAATCGTTCTTCTCACAAACGCTTTCGCTATGGCAGAGGTGTATCATACCAAGTTTTCAACAAATTCCGAAAAACCCCATGATTAAAATAAAAATAATGCCAAACCAAGTCAACTTGGACATTTGCCCAAAATTCAACCTTTTATCACAAGAAATCCCATAAGACCCCCAAAAACCCCGTCAATCCTTACCTCGGTATACCTGTACGGACGTATCCGTAGTTCTGTTCGGTCGAGGCTTTGTTTCAACCGCCGAAGATTCCCGATCCTCCATGTAAACCGAACCGCCAACTGGGCCATGCGGAACAGTGAGCGGAGTTCGGCCTGAGATCTGCGAGTTGGGGCCGCAACTTCCTTGGTAACGACGGATCTCTTCCTCATTGGGACCACATCGGCCGCCTTCATCCACTGGTGCTCTAGACATTCTTTGGCCGTTATTCGCTCGTTCACATCAACAGTCAGCATGCGACGAATCTGAAAGTAAATTTTAAGCATTCACCTTCTCCTTATTTCTCATTTTGGTTTTAAATACATCAAATTTTATATTATGTACCAAAACCCAAAAAACTTGTTCCCATTTTTCAACTTCCTCTCTAAATTCACAAACCCAACAGAAAATCCCTTACCAAATCCTTGGCATCCTGACTGACAGAGTCCCATATATCTGCGACGAAATCAAACCGTCCTTCTTGGATCATTCTCATCATCCGAAGTTGTTGTCGATGGTAGAAAGGAGCATGTCCCGCCAAAAGTGTGTACATAATCACTCCTAATGCCCAATTGTCCACCTCTAAGCTATAACCGGTAGCATTTTCATACATTTGGCACTTCAATGTTTCTGGAGCAAGGTATCCGGGGGTACCAAAGAGCTCTAAATAAACATCAAATTAGACGAGTAAGAGCTACTGTGGAAATCATAAATAGGTTACTTTTCGAAAATATTGAAAATTTAGTCACCTCGAGGAAACATGGCATATTTTACCATAGGGATAAAGCTATGGCAAAAAATTTATGTTGTTAGTTAACCTCTTCAATTCTGCATCTTTTGATACCTTACACTTCCATTAAGTTATAAAGACAACAATATTATTCCCTTACCTTTGAGCCTCTCCCCCGGAGTTAATTGCTTGGCAAATCCAAAATCGCTAATGCACACTCGATGATCGTCAATACAAAGGATATTTTCCAACTGAAAGATAAGACTTTTATTCCTTTTACAGTTCACAACTCCATATGACATCAATTTTTACCTAAAAGCAAAGAAAAACAAACAAAATGCTTACCTTTAAATCTCTATGTACAATGTTTTTGCTGTGCATGTAAGAAACACCGTCAAACAGCTGCTTCATGACTTGGCGGGTCTTCTTCTCGCTGAATGTCACCATTTTGTTAAGTAAGTGAAAGAGTTCGCCGCCCGGTGCCATCTCGAAGATGGCGAAGAGGAAGGTCGGCGTGGAGTAGAAATCGTGGATAAGTACTAAAAACAGAAAAAAAACTACTATATAATGCAGTCCTTAAATGTCTATTCAAGCCTTTACCATTATTATTACATTCGTTTACGACCATCTCCGAATAATATTTTTGACAAAAATCAGCTCGCTGACTTTTGTCAAGCTAGCTAATCCTCCAAAGGATAAAGCGCAACGGCAGAAAAGCCACAATTATGAAAGGCTTACATCATAAGTAAGCCGTATAAAGAAATCTTCCATTTGAACAAACAAAAAAAAATCATATTGCTCTAGCTACTTACTAATGGATGGATGTCCAGCCAATTGCCTGAGCAAATTTATTTCAGACATGGTCTCCTCCGCCAACCTCTTGGCTTCCATCTCGTTCTGGCGTTCGGTGGAGATGTCCACGATCTTCACCGCAAACGTTTGACCCGTACTCTTCTCGATGCAACGGCGCACGGTGGACGCGATCCCATGCCCCAGCACCTCCTTACATTCGTAGGAGCTGTAGAAGCCGGCGCAGCTCTCCATGATCGCGCTCGCAGTCTCGACATCATCTAAACGCGGAAGAAAGCATAATTTTAGGGCGCCACTTACCACTAATCTCGTCTTCGTCGACATTCTTCCAGTTTGGATCCATCCTGTCGCCATAAAACCCCGTTTTATCGTGGACAACGATTGCGTTTGGCGGCCTGCTGCGTTGGAACACTTCACAATGTCCATACAAATGGATTGAGCATGAGGCGAACGCGGGCTGGGCAAGGATTTTCTGGAAATGGCCGAAAAAATCGTCAAGGACGATATCAGAAAACCGCCGCAAAAACACGAAAAAACCCCGAGCTCTCGAGACGTTTTAAAAATTGGTTCACATCGAAATTACTCATCTTCTTGTACCTTTTGAACTGACTTCTTTGATAGATCATGCACTGCAGACTCAAAAAAAGAGAAAGAAATTTGGGCGCAGGCTGCGGCCTTGCGTTTGCGAAGAACGGTGACATCTTATACGATCAATAAAAACTGTTCTTTGAAATTTTTTGTTTCTTGTTCTTGGTGGCTTCCATTTATTGTAATTTTTGTCAGTTGACCTTATAATGAGCAAAGTTATATTACACTAAATGATCTTGTTCTTCGGAAAAATCACGATCTTTTGCTAAAAGACTGTAAAATAAGGTCACATTAGACTTCATCCGTATTTATTTAGCATAATAATTAACGATACATTTTGACAAAATAGGATTCGCTATGAAATTACCTAAATAAAACTGAAAAAAACAAGCTGCAGTATGTGAACATGAGAAGATATAAGATTATGGTCTAATTGGGGCCTAGGACGATGCCTCCGGGGCCAGCCAGATTGGTTTTTCCCATTAGGTAATGGTCGACCTGGCGGGCGGCTTGTCGGCCTTCATGGATGGCCCAGACCACCAGGGATTGGCCGCGGCGACAGTCTCCGGCCGCAAAAACTTTGGCGGTGTTTGTGTTGTACTTGTCTTGAGGGGTCTTAATGTTGCTTCTTGCATCGGGTTCCAGTTTCAGCTGTTCGATGACAGCTTTCTCCGGTCCCACAAAGCCCATGGCGAGGATTACCATGTCGGCTTCAAAGATTTCTTCGCTGTTCGGGACTTCATTCATTTTCCATTGGCCGTTTTCCAATTTTTCCCATTCGATTCTGATAGTTTTCAGGCCAGCAAGGACGGTCTCGCCTTTGTCGTTCTCCTTGGTAATAAATTCCTACAAAAGTAAAAATTATTTGATCAAAATTATATTACGGTATGTTTCAGTCCAGCTTAAGTCTAAAAACATCAAAAACTGACCTTGGTTGAGATTCCATAGATTCTTGGGTCTTCTCCAGTCAGAGTTTTGGCTTCATCGTGACCATAGTCAACTCTAAAGATCAATGGCCACTGCGGCCATGGGTTTTCTGGTTTACGTTCATCTGGCGGTCTAGGGAGGATTTCGAACGCTTTCACGGATTTCGCTTTCTGAAAAATGCAATTAAATTTGTGTAATGTAACCAGGGGTGGTCGGCGGGCCGGCCCGGCCCAAACGGGCCGGCCGGCCTCAAAAATGGAAATTGACAAACGGGCCGGGCCCGTCACGGGCCGGGCCGGGCCGCGGGCCTGGGGTTTTTTCCGGCCCGGCCCGTCTAAAATACAATGCCAAACCGTTGGCATTCATTGTTTTCGCGCCGGGAAAATTAATTGATGTTGTTATAGTTGCTGTTTCTCAAGTTCTAACACGTTTACAAGTCTATAGTTCCATTATAGAACCACAAAACTATCACATTGATCCTTTACTAGCTAGATCAACGCCTTTTTTGCCTCAGTTTAGATCCCGAGCCTGGGCGCAGTTCGCAGAACCCTCTATAGACGGGCCTGCACGGGCCGGGCCAGGCCCGTCACGGGCCGGGCCGGGCCTGGAAAAAGACTAGACGGGCCGGGCCGGTGATTAGACGGGCCGGGCCGCGGGCCGAAAATCGGAAAAATAGGGTCTGCTGACCACCCCTGAATGTAACAAGTCGTATCATTTTCCTATCTCATACCACCAATCACGTGCTCTAATGACCAAAATCAACAAAAAGATCACTAATTATCTTATTCATAACATCAAATGTATTATTCTTCTTCCAAATCCCGCATTTTCCCTTGAATTCCTCTGATTTTTCTCTAATCGGTTCCCACATAACTTCATTCTTCCTTACCAATCTCAACGAGGTTCCAATACAATCAGTAGCAGTGTCGCCTCCACCCAAAACGATCACTCTCTTTCCCTCCGCATTCAATCCATCCCATGGGATGTCATCGCCGGCTCGAATCTGCTGACTTCGTTGCAAGTATTCGATAGCAAAGTGAATGCCTTTGGCTTCTCTGCCAGGGATTTTCAGATCTCTAGCGGTGGTTGAACCCGTGCAAACAACGATGGCATCATTCTCCTTCAACAACATATGGGCAGGGACATCTTTGCCGATTTCTGCGTTCGTTATGAAGCGGATGCCTTCGTCTTCCATCAATTTGACGCGCCGCTCTAGGATATACTTGTCCAGTTTCATTTGAGGGATTCCGTAACGGAGGAGGCCACCAACGCGGTTCTTTCGTTCGTAGACAACAACTGCATGACCGACTTTGTTGAGCTGAGCGGCGGCGGCAAGACCTGCAATATAACAATATAGAATAGTAGTGAGAAAAATATATATAATAGTCTTGGTTATTCTGCCACTTCTCGCTCAAAACCGTCCTTAAAATCGACTCTTTATATTGTAGTTGACTATTAGGAATATAGGTAAAGCTTAACATCTAGCAACTTAACTTCAGACTAAATCGTATTTAAAATCAAACATCGCCACTGTCTACCCAGTCCTCACACCCTTTGATAAAAATCGATATGTTTCACCAACATTTTTATCTTGTTCTTGACCTACCTGAAGGTCCACTTCCAATGACCGCAACTCTCTTTCCAGTCCTTGCCGGTGGGACCTGAGGCGTAATCCACTTTTGCAAGAACGCATAATCAATAATGGCGCACTCAATGTTCTTGATCGTGACTGCTGGAGCATTGATTCCCACACAGCAAGCACCCTCGCACGGTGCGGGACAAACGCGACCAGTGAATTCGGGGAAGTTGTTGGTTTGAAGGAGCTGTTCCAAAGCCTGGCGCCAGTTCTTCTTGAAGACGTAGTCGTTCCACTTGGGGATGATATTTCCAAGAGGGCAGCCTGTGTTTCCTTGGCAGAATGGGATGCCGCAATCCATGCACCGTGCGGCCTGTTCTCGGATGTTGGATCGGATGGCCTGATAGTCCGTCACCTCATTCCAGTCCTTGAGACGCTCCTCCGGGTTACGGTAGACCTTCTTTTGACGCTGATATTTGACAAAACCGCGAGTCTTGTCCAGATTTTCCTCATTATTTTTGATAATATTGATGATATTTTCAATATCATCGGACGGATTGTTCATTGGCTTCTCGTTTTCGATGGAACTAGCCGAATCTTCGTCTGATTGGTTGTCTAATTCGAGGTCCTCATTTTCGGCGTCGGCTTCTTGAAGATCGACGGTCCCTTCGAATCCGGCGAAATCTTGCGTTTGCATGCTCTTGGAGTATTTTCGACGGCGATGTTGGATGATCTAAAGTAAAGCGAGTTGATTTTATGTTCATTTACGTCATTTTGCAGTATATTGCGTATGAAATTTGGAACAAATCCTTTCGAAAAATTTTATTTTCAGATCGCTTCTTCAGATTTTTCTCCAATTTTTTCTCAAAAAATCGACACAGAATTCTCTCTACTGTCATGTAGAACTAACAAAAACACTTTATGCTTAATTTGACACCCTAAATTACATAGTAACAAAACCTTAATGAAAAAATAATGAAATCTCGCTTTCATTTCGTAGCCAACCGATAAAAAGAAAAGCGGAATCACAGATCAGTGCTTTGCACCCTCCTCTACTCATTCCTACAGTAATAACCAAACAGAAAACACTAACACTTCTCTTTCTTCGTGATCTCTTGTCCAATTTCTCGTCTTCGGGGGCGATTTGCATGTCCATTGAAAGGGCGCGAAGGGAGCGCGGCGGTGGGGCCAGCGAGTCCTGAATATTCTGCACAATAGAATTACAATTCAAAGCAGTTCCGAGTAATCGAATTAGAGGAAACTTTGGTCGAATTCATTATCATTTCGGATGGCCCAACACATTGAAATTTCACGTACGTTTTTAGTGCAAAAAAATGCAAAAATTAGCAGAAAAGTTGGACCATGTAAAAAATTTTCAAAAACCAGCTACTTTAAGCTTACGTAAGTCCATAGATTAACCAAAAACGTATTTTACAATACCAAAAAAAGCTAGAAAGATATCCAAAGATTAAAAAAATGTAAAATAAGGTAACAAATGCAAAAACAACTTCTTGAAACCCTTGCTTACCTCCAACGCATTGTCAGATTCTCTCTTGGCGTCCGCTTTTTCATTTTTTTCCTTTTCCAGCTCGGTTAATACCCGTTTGTAATCCTTGGGGAAGATCTTAACGAATCTTGGGGCTGACTCATGCCAGGTGTTCAGGATGTCTTGGCCGATCTTGGATTCAGTTTCATCGACAAATTCTTGAATCAAATCCTTCACTTGTTTCAGATCTTCCACTGTCGGGGGATCGATATCTATGGTGGCGCGGTTCATCAAGTTGGTTGCATTTCCATCTCTAAAACAATATAAATTTTGCAATTTCAAATCAAAATTAGCCTCAATCCATCCCCAAATTTCGCATTCGGATCAATCCACATACTTATTAAAGACATAAGCGATTCCACCGCTCATCGCGGCCGCAAAGTTCCTTCCAATGTCCTTCAAGATGATGACCAATCCGCCAGTCATGTATTCGCAGCCGTGATCGCCGACTCCCTCAATAACGGCGGTGGCTCCCGAGTTTCTGACCGCAAAACGTTCTCCTGCAACTCCGCGGAAGAAGCACTTTCCGGAGGTGGCTCCATACAGGGCGACGTTTCCGATAATTGTATTGTCTTCTGATGGGAATTTCGCGGTTTTCGGTGGGCGGATCACAATTCTCCCGCCGGAGAGGCACTGAAAATTTAATTTTGAGACGTTGACAGTAAAATGGAAGTGCTGGATATTCAATTTTCCACACTTTTTTTAAAATCTTATCCACTCTAATCTACTTGTCGAAATTCAAACCCTTCTCAATTGCCGGAAACTATCCCACAGACCCTTTATGTGCGTGTTGCCTAATTAAACGACTGTTAATTTAATTTTTTCCCACATCAACGCAAACCTGACCTTATCCTTGATAAAATTTTTAAACGGGTTAAAATTTCTCCCTATTTCCAGCATTTTGATTGTTTCACTTTCCAATATCCCGTTCCATTTCTTACTTTTCCAACATAATCGTTTCCATCTCCCTCCAATTTCACAGTGATTCCTTTGGCCAAAAAGGCGCAGAAACTCTGTCCCGCATGCCCCTTCAAATTCACTTCGATTTCTCTGCCCTCCGGCAGTCCGTGTTCGCCATGGCGGATGGAGACCTCGTAACTCGTTCTGGCTCCAAAAGTACGGTCGATATTCCTGATATGGTCATTAAAAACCCGTTTGTTTTCTCCTTGTCCATCGAAGAACCCGTCCAGCTTTTTCAAAATCTTCTGTTCCAATTCGTTGATCTCATGGAACTGTTTGATCGATCCTCCACGAATATTCACATCTGGATACAACAATCTCGCGTTCGTCAAAATTTGTCCAAACTCCAGTTGAGTTGCTTTTTTGTTCACAGGATTTGGAGATGCATAGAGGAGATCAACTCTGCCCACAGCCTCACTCAGAGACTTCAAGCCAAGCTTGGACAAGAAATATCGCACTTCCTCAGCTACCATGAACATAAAGTTGACCACGTGCTCGGGCTGGCCGGCGAATTTCGCTCTCAAAATTGGATCCTGAGTTGCGACACCCACGGGGCAGGTGTTCAAATGGCATTTTCTCATCATGATGCATCCTAGCACAATCAGAGGTGCTGTGGACATTCCAAACTCGTCTGCTCCTAGTAACGCAGCGATGATGACATCCCTGCCCGTCCGAATTTGTCCGTCGGCTTGTAGGACCACTCTGGATCTCAAGTTGTTCATGGTGAGGACCTGATGAGTTTCCGCGACGCCCAGCTCCCACGGAAGTCCAGCGTGTTTGATGCCTGTCCAGCTTGAAGCACCGGTTCCTCCATCATGTCCAGACACTGTAATATGATCAGCGTTTCCTTTGGCGACTCCCGCAGCGACAATTCCAACTCCAGCTTCTGACACCAACTTCACCGATACTCTGGCTTTGGGATTGGAGCATTTCAGGTCATAAATCAATTGAGCTAAGTCCTCGATACTGTAGATATCGTGATGCGGCGGTGGAGAGATGAGGCCCACCCCAGCGGTTGATTTTCTGGTCGCCGCAATGTCTTTGCTGACTTTATGGCCTGGCAGTTCTCCGCCTTCTCCTGGCTTCGCGCCTTGCGCCATTTTGATTTGAAGTTCATCCGCATTGGCCAGATACGAGGAGTTGACACCAAATCTGGCCGAGGCAACTTGTTTGATCGCGGATCTAATATTCCTTTCGGCCGGTTGATTCTTTGCGTATCTTTCTGGCTTCTCTCCACCTTCTCCGGTGTTCGACTTGGCCCCAATTCTGTTCATCGCAATGGCCAGAGTTGTGTGGGCTTCCCAAGAAATACTTCCAAAGGACATGGCTCCGGTCACGAATCTTTTGACGATCTCCGCGGCGGGTTCCACTTCGTCCAACGGGATTTGCAGCGTTTCGTTGGTCTTCACCTCCAATTGTCCTCTCAGAGTGCAAAGTCGTTGAGCCAGATTTGAGGCCTGAGAATATTCGCTAAAGAGCTTTTTGTCATTCAATCTTGTTGCGGCTTGAAGTTTGGCGACCGCATTCGGCTCGTTGATATGTTTTTCACCTCCATGTCGCCAATGATACACTCCGGGACTGACCAGAACCTTACTATCACCGTACAAGTAATGATCTCCGTTGTTTTGAGAGGCGATCGGGAAGGCCATTCGATGTCGTCTGAGGGATTCTTGAGCCAGAATATCAAAGTTTGCGCCTCCTAGACGGGAAACAGAATTGGTGAAGCATCTTTCCACTACGTCCTTGGCGAGGCCGACAATTTCAAAAATTTGGGCGCCTTTGTAACTGTGGAGGGTAGAGATCCCCATCTTGGCCATGACTTTGAAGATTCCTCTTTCGATGCCTGCTTTGTAGCCGTGGAATACCTGAAAATCAAATTTGTAGCACTGCAACTACAGTAAAAAAACTCATTTTACTACCGTAATGAACTTACCTCATCATCAGTCAGACTCTTGTCGATCAACCCCATATTTCTCAACCTGTGACACGTTTCGAACACCATATATGGGCAAATTGCATCTGCTCCGTAGCCAAGGAGGACACAGAAGTCATGAACTTGTTTTACTTCACCAGATTCAACGAACAAAGCGACCTGAAATACATATTATCCATGTAAAACGGCGGCCAAATCGAGACTAGTCAAAACAACAACTTCTGTCACCCCAATCACTTCAAAAACACTCCTTACATTCATTCTAAGCCTCTGTTTGATTAAGCATTGATGCACAGCGCCTAAAGCCAACAGTGCGCTAACTGGGATCTGATCTTTGCTGACTCCTCGATCAGACAGTATGATGATTTGGAATCCATCCAGGGCAGCGGCACAGGCTTCCGAGCAAATTCTATCGAGTGCTGGCAAAAGTCCATGAGGCCCATGACGGACTGGGTAACAAATATCGATCACAGTTGACCTCCATCCCCTGTACGAGGTTCTCTTTATAATCTCCATGTCTACAATGCTCAAAACTGGCTGATCAAGAAGCAATCGTCCCTTCAATTCGCTTCCTGTGTCCAACAAATTCGATTCCGGGCCGACGGGGCATCTCAAAGACATGACAATCTGCTCTCTGAATGGGTCGATTGGCGGATTTGTAACTTGGGCGAAGAGTTGTTGGAAGTAGGAGTAAAGAAGCGGGGAATAGTCGGAAATACAAGCCAAAGCAGCGTCATTGCCCATGGAGCCGAGGGCTTCTTTCCTGAAATGTTATTTATAATCAAATTGGCTTCATTACGCCTACTTTTCGATGATCATAGGGACGATAATCATGCTGAAGCTGTCTGGAGTATAGCTGAAGAAAGGGAGGCGACGGTCTTGGTCGAGCCGGGTGTCACGTTGTTTCCGGCCGGCCCATTCGATGATCTTGGTCTTGTCTAGCGTCTTCTTGATGAGAAATTCGTTGGTGATAGCGCCGTGGTTGAGCTGGAAAGGACAGAGTATATTATCCATGACATTTATGGGCAAACAGGCACTTTTACGTCGTAAAATTCGAAGTGTACACTCGGATTTTATTTTCTCACGACTCTCATAACCACAAGTTACTACATAACCCAAAAAAGGCGGGAAAAAATTATTATAAATTCCCGGCTCGAATTTTACTATCAAATCTCCAAAGACTAAAGTAATATCAACTTTGATCCCGTTTTGCCTTTGGGGATCTATTATAACTCTTTTCACTTACCACATCATCCTTTCTGAGCTGGTCCAAGTAAACTCTGTTGTGAGTGAGTTGTTTGAATGGTTTGGCCATACAAATCCTCGCTTTGAAGTCATGATCCTCTTCGATTTTTCCCTCCACCGTATCCACCAATAACATCCGGCCGGGGCGGAGACGATCCTAGAAAAAAAGCCGTGGGCTCGCTATCCGATGTCATAATCACCAAAAACCCGTGCTGAATGTCTGCTTCGATGGGTTGAGGCTTCAAATTACCTTGTCTTACATATCCCTCGTTTGTATGTGTAATTTATGGGTGTGTTGTGTGTGCCGCGCATCCCACTCGCCTCATCGCCGCATTCCCATACGCCCCGAGCCTAAAAGGGCCAATTTCCGAAGGCGGCCGTCAGATTATCACCGGCGCTGGACGAGTAAATGACACTTGGCCAATTAAGAAACGCCTTTCGTTTTGTTCTCGCGGGAAGTATGAGGGGGACGGGCCTAGCCGTATTCTTAGGCTCTGGACGGTCGGGATGAGGCGGTCTTTGCCAGTTATTAAAATCTGTGACGGCCGGAAGCGGCCGCTAGTCCGCAATGAATGGAAGTCATTCATTTTCGCCCAGTTTACCGGTCATTACGTCCGCAATTTTTTTTTCTTCGAAACTTTGGAACACCGTATTTTCAGGTGGTACGAACCGATTTGGGACCGAACGTCCAAGCTCCAGACACATTACGCACAATGACGTATGCCCTATCGCTAATGCTGGTCGTGGTTTTGGTGATGGAGGTGGGTTTCGACTTTAATTTACTTCAATCATACTATTCATTCTTGTCTTTACGCCCTATCCCAACTAAAACCACTATCTGATGACAGCAAAAAAGTCCGTGGATTACAAAAATAAAATTTGTCTAAAATGTCGCTCCATACAGCTCCGGTCCTTTTTCAATGACTAAAAGTTCGAGAAAGAGATCAAAGAAACCAAAATTTAATATCAAAAAGTATCGCAGTGACGCAAAAATCTTCTTTCTCAAATTTTTACCACTATAAAAGGACCGCCGTTGTACATTTTTGCATTTACTTTCCCTTGCGCATCTTGATGTACTTAATCCATCCTTTAAGATTTTTGATAACATATTCCAGCGTTATCTAACTCCAAAATTCATTGAGTTAAGTCTGATTTGTTTACTCTTTGCCATCTCATGGGATTCCCCAATTTAATTTATCCTAACCTAAACAATCCGAAAGCAATCTACAGTCACCATAGGAACATCGGAAACCCTGTAATTACATGTACCGGTTTCTTCGGACTTGTTTGTCAAAAAACTCGATACGCATCAATAACATGTACTTTCGGGCCGAAAAAATAACTAAGTTAATGAATGGGGAATGCTCGAGCTCTTCCTAGTAATGAGGGGAAAGAGGTCGAATGTCAGCGATGGTAATTTGGGTATTTGCGGGAGATTCGAGATAACTCGGAAATCACTGGTAGAATATTTCGTGGAATCTCAAATATTCGAAATCTAGACTGTTCCGAGGAAACGAGCTAAACGTCAGAGAACACGAAAATGAGAAGTGGAAGAGGTAAATCCTTTCACATTCGAGATACTTTTGCTGAATTTGTCATCAACTGAAAACAAAACATTTGTCTTCCAATCATCTTAAACTAGCCAGATGTCTATCAGAACAGAATATAATATTCATCTTTGAATTTTTAATAACCTAACCCCATATAAGTCCTCATTCAAATCATACCAAGTCATCCTCTCTAATCAAAAGGCATTTATAATTTACTATAAACTAGAAATCATCATTTTTAGATGTGCCATTCAGTACCGGAACAAGATTTCTACAGATCAGAGAACAGCAACGCCATGCCGCTCTACATGGAACGCCGTTTTTCCAAGTTCCGCGGCGAGCCCGTTCGATTTGGGAAACGAGCCTACAGAGAACCCATACGATTTGGCAAACGTGCTTACATGCCCAACAATCAGATCAGCAATGGTGGCTATGGACAGAACGCAGAGAATTGAATGTCGCATCAATCCCGCTTCATTCCTCGCATTACATTCATCGCGAAATCTAGCCGTCAGCATTGTTTTTCCTTGGACCTTTTTCTGTATTAAATCTTTTTGGACAATAGTTGTTGAACGATCATTTTTTGTGCTGTTTATGTGCAGACACTTGGAGTGCCTTCTGATGCCGTCGTCAAACAACTGGCGCTTCGAAATGACATCAGAATTCTCCAAGTGCTCACACTGTTCACACACTTACAGCATGACTTCGATTATAATGTTAAGTTCGAAATGCGTTCGGGTTGTCGGGACAATAATACTTCGGCATAATATTCGAATAACAGGACCGCGGGCTATTAACGTCAGGGGCGTTTTATTTGCGGCGCCGCCCGAGAAACCGTGCCCGCTCAACTTGGAGACGTTCGGTGGTGGTGATGTTGACTTTTAAGAGATCGGATATGCGCCTCACTTGACATTGTGCCTGGCAATAGCAGCCAGGCGCATAACAACACATTGCCGGGCCCCGTACACACCGCAGCCGACGCCAACACCGGAAGCCAGCACAGCAGCCGTGATTCTGGAGAGGGACAGGAGTCAATGGCAGGGTTTTGTAACCACCCCCTGTTGTTCGTGACGCCCTCTTCGCCGATGTCGCCCATGACAAAAGTTTTTCGGCGTGTCAGAAGAAATTTCGGAGAGGTGTAGAAGCAGCGCCCCCACTTCTGCGAGAGACTCAGGACAATATGAGCGGCTGGACTGTCACATTTTTCGCACTCTTCCTGGTCGGATGTACTGTAGCAGGTAAGACTGTAGCCATCCATAGTCAACCAACTAGAGCTCCAAATAAGGAGTCTCGAAGAGAAAACGTTAGCGGAATAACCGTTCCTTCTGATAAAGCCCGTTCGACTAACCCAGCTTTTGATAATCTTTTGGACCAATTAGAAGAACGCTCCAATAAACACTTTCAATTGCAGAGAAAACCACCGAGGATCAAACAGCAGAGAAGCGGGCCCATCCCGACGGGCAGATGCTGCGGGCCTCCAACTGGATCAGTACTCGGCCGATGATGAGTCCGGACAACGAGATCGGTTACCTAATTCAATACCTGGAGAAGCGCGCGAGTTCCATGGAGAACGACGCCGAATCACGGGACATTCGCTCGCCTCTTGGCACGATGCGATTCGGGAAACGTGCTGACGGACCGCTGGGAACCATGCGATTTGGAAAGAGGAACCCTCTGGGCACGATGAGATTCGGCAAGAGAAACCCACTGGGCACAATGCGATTCGGGAAACGTGCCGAAGGACCGCTGGGAACCATGAGATTCGGCAAGAGGACGCCCGACTTCTACGACTATTGAAGGGAACGATGGCGTCGAGTGAGCTGGTGACCGTCGGAGAGCCGAGCACACCACTATTTTATGATACCGTTATGCCACCTTGTCTATATTCTTTACTCTCTTTTTTGGTATTTTCCGTCCGCAAATCTCCCTCCACTGGACTTTTCAGGTAACCGAAGCCGTACCCAAAGAATAAACTATGATTCGTGTAATTCCTGGGCGTATTTCGTAATTTTCTGTCTTCATTTCCCTGGTAACTATCTTTTTTCGCAGAAGACATCCAGCAATCGGGTTATACCACAAAAAAACTTACTTTTTTGACAACTGATTCCACCGGAATATCATTAACGCCAACTTCCGATGACATGTATATGTGTCCATCATCCGTAAGGTAGTATCTCGCAGGTCGAAGTCCATTTCGGTCCAAGATTCCTCCAACATATCGGCCGTCACAGAAGGCCAAAAGAGCTGGGCCATCCCAGGGTTCCATGAGCATCGAGGCCCATCGATAAAAGGACCTTTTCTCTGGAAGCATCTCCTAAAACAATATAAATTCCATTGTTCCTTCAATTTCTCACCTCATCCTTCTCCCAGGCTTCTGGAACCATCATCATTGCGGCCTCTGGAAGAGTTCTATCCCCGGCTCGGACCAAGAACTCAAGTACATTATCAAAAGATCCAGAGTCGGTCATTCCCTCCTCAACCACCGGGTACAGCTTGTTCAGGTTTTCCCCGTACTTCTGGCTGTTCATGGTCCCTTCTCGGGCTCGCATGAAGTTAATATTTCCTCGGAGGGTGTTAATTTCTCCATTATGGGCGACCATTCGATTGGGCTGAGCGCGGGACCAGGTGGGGAAGGTGTTGGTGGAAAACCGACTGTGAACAAGGGCTATGTGGGTGACAAACTCGGGGTTGGTGAGGTCATCGTAGTATTTGTACAGTTGCCACGGGGTAAATTGGCCCTAAAATTAAAAAATTATCAAAAACTTTAAAAAAAGCAAAGACATTTTCCAAACCCCTAAAAAACTACAGCTGTATACAGTAATACTCCTTCAAAAACAGTATCAATTTCATGGAAATCAATTCTAAATTCAAGTACATCCCTATCATTTATCAATAACCCCTATTCTCACCTTATAAACAATGGTTGAACACGAAAGTGAACACAAATAACAATTGATTCCTTCTTTGTTAAAGTGATGTACGGCGGCTTTCCTCAGCATATACACGGTCCGATCAAACTGATCCCGATCCTTCTCGGCATTTTCTGCGGTCACAAAGACTTGTCGAATGCAAGGCTCCGTTTTCCGGGCTTCAGCTCCGAGAATTTCCGGGTTTATCTTCAACTTTCTCCATGAGATCACATTCAATCCGCAAAACTTGGCCAGATCCGCGAATGAAGTCTTGCACTGTTTGTATGAAGATTTCTCCATGAACAAGATGCCAGTTGCATATGCACCAAACGGGGGAAGATCTATTTTGTGGTCTTCTTTGAGGATTTTTCGATAAAAGGAGTCGGGGACGGCGGCCATGACTCCGGCGCCATCTCCCGAGTTGTTGTCGCAGGCGCACGCTCCTCGATGGGCCATTCGTTCCAGCATAACATTGCCTTCTTGGAGGATCTAAAACAATTTCTTCATTGAATTACTTCAATCACAAATTTCAATATTGCTTTGTGTTATACATGACGATTATGTTTCCCTCCTTCCACTGCCATTACTATGTTTTTCTGCATTACCAAATTACGCTTACAATTTCTTGATCAAAAACGTTCATAAACTTTTGATAAAACTTCAAAGGCTTGAGTGGAATCTTATCAAAAAACATTAAACATGTGTTTTCGACCTTATCAAAATTATTTGTTTGCTCAAAAATCGGTGCAGTAAACCTTGAAAAGGTACGTTTGCCTTGGACGATGACACCATGTGCGATAACAAAAGGGCAACAGGCAAGAGAGATGGGTATTTTTAGAGATTGGTTTCAGGAACTTCAAGATTCTTGAGTTTGATCAAAAATATCACATCACGTTTTAGAGAAGAAACGATTTTTTGAATGTGAAAACAAGTAAATCTTATTACACGCAGTGTAAACCATAATAACCCAAGTTTTTAGAGCAAAAAAAAAGAAGAAAAAATTTCAAAAATTATATTAGTTTACCTTATGAGAGGGAATTCCCTTGATGTTGGCGACAAATCCCACTCCGCAAGCATCCTTCTCCAATTCCCGTCGCCACAGTCCTTTCTCGGCCAACGCTAGTTGTTCATCAGTCAACACTACCATCTAAAAATAAAAAATTATATTACACTTGACCACCTAATTTTTTAAAAATTTATTATTACTCGCAAACGGGCCCGAAAAAGATTGAAAGCAGATCTGATAGAAAAAAGGATCTTTCCGCTCATTAAAAACCAATCAAACAGTACGCAAACATTTCGACTATATTAATCAGGACAGACCACATGTTTGGACGCACTCTGAGCAGGGAAGTGGTGATGGAATCACATGCGTTGCTTATCGGAGGGCATTAGATAACCCGTTGTAACGTTTTCATCGATAACAAAAATAAATAAGCGATCCATCAAGGGCTGCAAAAAATAACCGAAACGGAGAAATTTTGTAAATCAAAACAAAAAGTGTAGATTTTTTAAAGCGAATGGCGGCCGAATGATCGGAAATCGTGTGGCTTGGGAACATTCTTCGAGCCGACGACCCCAACTGGCCCGGGAAGAGAGAAAAAAATGACCAGAGATTGCGGCGAATGACCGGACCGAACCTTCCAGACGTCAATGGGGAAGACTGTTCGCAAAACGAGGTCAGATAGATGTTCATTTGGGCATCCGAACCCGATATGACAGAATTCATCAAAATTGAACAAGAACCCTAATTGTTTTCAGTATTATCGACGACAAAAAGAAATTGCTCCATTAATCAGCTGGAATCTTTTCTCCAAAAACGGTTCAAAGTACGAAGAATCTGTCTTGTGGACAGTCGAAGCTTAAAATAGCAATTTCCCGTGAAAATTTGCGAAACAATATCTTACACTTGAGCAGGTTGACGAAACTCGATATTACGCATGATGGATTGGGAATTCCTTGAAAGGTTTCAATAAAAATAGTCAGAAAACAAACTCCAGACATTTTGCGACATCAATTTGAGCCTAAATAGCTAAAGCAATCAAAAATAATACCAAATCTACCTAAATTAATATCCCAAAATAATGCAGAATCAAAAAATTTCCATAAAGCTTACAATTAACAGAAATTCCCTAAATTAATCCGTTCCATTAGCCGAAGAATAAAATTTGCCAACAAAAAACTCTCTTTATGGCGTAAAAGCGGGAAATAAGGAAACGTAAGGCCCTCGACGTCAAGGAGAACATCAGGAGACCATTTATTTCGCGGCCCTTCACAAGGCCAAGACATCACTCTAATCACACGCTGAAGATTAACCCGTCAAAGGCTGGGGCCCCGAGAATCTAAATAATAACGCGAAAGTGGAGCAAAAAGATGCCCGTCCCGCAAAAGAGACGAATTTCTCTCCTGGCCCACCCCAAAAAAACCCTTCGTTGGCCAAACAAAAAACCGCTGCTACGTGGCGCAAATTGAGCCCACTCTGCCTGACAGTGTTAGAAACCTTTTTCAATAGATTGGGCAGCAAATCACTCACGAATCAGCGCAGACGATCTAAAACTTCGACTTTCCGGATCTATTTTATATTGTAACAGATGAGAGATCTTTTTTCAGGCCCAAAAGAGAAGGCCAAAGGCCGCGAAAAAGACGGCCGCTCCCCTAAAAAGCAAGACCATAGTCGAATTAACCTTACACTAGGCTTTTCTGACGTCCGAAACAAATAGAACCGCGCGATATTTGCCCCGAAATTACCCTTGATAAACAGATAAAAATTGATAAAAAAAGCGGAAAGGTCGACGAGTGCCGCAATGAATGACCGAGAACGCCTCGAGATAAGAGCCTTGAACACGACAAACAAACCGCCGACTTCGAAATGCACGGATTTTGAACCGTTTTTTTAGCCGCCACTGGAATTTTTGAGCTTGAAAAGCATAAAGACAAATACAAACCCCAAGGACTTGATCCTACATTGTTGACCTAATCACTGCGTTCACTGTCCCATCAAGTCTTTGTTTACCCCACAAACACATGGAGCGGACGTAACATAACATTACAACAGGCACCAATTATATTACCCATGATCTGGCTGACAACATCCCCATTTATTGCGGTCCGCAGCGCATTCCACGCGCTGTACATTAGATTCAAAACAATCTAAACGTATTTGGACGAAGAGAACGGGCAAAACAAATGCAAGAATATTCTCTATCAGTTGTAAAATTAGAAAATATATCCTACAATTGCAGCCGAAAGTGATCGGTTATAAAACACGCTAGAAAATACAAAACAGATAAATCAGAGAAAAGTAAAGAACTTTGGCGGGCAATGGAGCTAACGGCAAGACAAATTGGGTGTCTACAAAGTACAGCAATTGGGCCAGAAAAACATTCCTCGACGAAAGAGAAGAGTTGACACTTTAGGTCAAGTGTTGCATAATGTTGCGCAAACGAATTTTCACCATAATGCGATTATATAGGATTGCTACGGTATGTTTGGTAGGTATGTCTTTTTTTGACTAACATTCTTCATGTACAATAAGATGTCTGTTCATTCTCTGCAACACATTCCGTGCCCATTCTTCAATTTCAAAATTTTTGAACTCAAAAACTTCACAAGTTCAAGTTCAACTTTGAACCTAAAAATTTACCTAGTTCAAGTTTGTTAGACTTATTAAAACTTTTGTATAGTATTTCACCCTTTCGGGGGGAAAATTAGTTCTTTTTTGATGGTTTCGAACTTGACCTATCAATTTTTCCGAGCTTGAGAGTTTGCTAGATATGAACTTGGCCTTCAAGGTTTCATTTGTCGAGCCTGTTCTCATCTCAAACAGGCAAAGGGCAACATAGGATGTGCGTGCCTCTCTCTTCTTTTTTTGAGCCTTTGAAACACCTAAAAACTCCAGAAATATCAAGTGCGAAATTTCTCACGGATATTATAAAATCAGCAAAATCTCTTTTCCTTCCAGTAATGCGCTAATTCGAACTTATTTGACCCCACACATTGTGGAGGATGGATTCACCACGTGCGAGTTTCGAGAAGCTCCTACTAGTCGTTCCAGAAAGTGCGTGCACTTTTTGTCGTGGGCCGCACTGTGCACAAAATTCCCTTTTTGCGGGGCATTTGACCTTTTGCACCGTGCAAATGCAATATCGCTGCGACGCAAGCTTTTCTCAACGGAGGCGGCGCGAACTTTGGGGAAATTGCACAGTGCAAAATGTTTCGAAAAGGATCGCGTCGCGCGGGGAACACGAAACTTGCACTGTGCGGTGCAAAACAAGGCGGAAAAAAGTGCACGCACTTTCTGGAACGACTAGTATTAGGACGAATCGGTGATGCCGAGGACATTGGCAATGTCTTGCTATCTTTACTATACATTTTCCTGCATAGCAAAATTTTATTAGGGTTGATAATACTGTAAGATCAATCACTATGAAATAAGTTAGTTGGACAATATAAATGATAAGTAATGACTAGATGAGTTAAGAACCGATTCGCAGGGAATCTAACCGTGTTATGAGAGTATCGCAGTTGGGACGGTCGACGGTGCTGACAGTCAGCATGTCTCTGAGTATCGACATAAGGCCTTCGGAATAGCTGAAAGAAGTCATAAAGATCATGGGAAACTAACCAGCAGAAACGTCAAAAGTATTTTACAACAAAAAATTATATGATTCTGGTCTAGTCTTCTTACCTATTTTTTACTGGGGCTTCCTTGAACTTGTAGGACAAAGTAGCCAGCGCTATTGAATCTCCTCGAGCTGCAACCGCATCAAAAGGACTACAATGAAAGCACAGGGCGTATAACACACATCCAGCCGACTAAAACAACAAAATTTTTTATTGAACATGACAAAACAAATCGAAATTTTGATAAGAAACCTTACCCAGACATCGACTTTATGGTCATACTTTGTTCCAACATCACAGTTAAAGAGTTCCGGTGCTCTATACGGCATTGTACAAAGTTCGGCAGCTTCATCTTTCAATTCTTGACTTCTTTTTGGGGTATCAATTTCCACTGGAACCATTACTGCCGAGCCAAAGTCCGTTAAAACAATGTGGTTTTCGTGTAACCTTAGGCAATTCGCTGGCTTGATATCTCTAAAAAGAAAAAACATAATAAAGGAAGGGAAACTTACCGATGAGCAATTGAAGGTTCACTTGAATGCATGTACTGTAGAGCCGACAATATCTGTGAAATATATGAAACTATCTGCTTTTCCGGTAGCATCTCGTTTAGTTTGGATTGCTTGTCAAGGACATTTTGCAAAGAGCCAAGCTGAAAGGAATAGTTCAGACCTTTTAAATAATATTTATGATTTAGGTATCAAATATTAATATAGTGTCTTCCCCGCTCTAAGCTTTCTAAAATTTACAAAATCAAAACCAAATACAACTTACAGGACAATAATCCATAACAAGCCAAAATAAATAGGAGCCTTCTCCATATTTCTCTCGATATACACCATGAATCTTCATGAGGTGCTCATGTTCTCCAAACGCATAATGTGCATAGATTTCTCGTCGAATCCGTGAAACTTCAAGCTGAGAATGGGCGTAAATCTTTTTCATAGCATACTTCTGTTTATTCAAGATGTTCCTGGCCAGGTAAATATTCGAAAATCCGCTAAAATTATAGTATTCATTACTCATTCTGAAGCCTGATACTTAGTCGCAACTTTTAAATATTAAAAGAGTAAAGAATTACCAAAAACTTACCCTTTAGCTATCTCATACTTGATAAAGTACCGATTAACACCAATATCCATCTGTTTTTTGGTCCCAACGCATTGAAATTTCATATTTTTCGGGGGTGCGAATCGAAAATAATGGGTCAAGAGAGGGTGGAATACACGCAAATATTCTTTTTAAAGGTGCATAAAGAGGTAGGCGACCCCCGAGGAGTCCTTCAGACCCCTCCGGACCAACAAAAAATCCGAAATTTTCTTTGGCATTCTATTTTAGCGGATGAAATTTTCCGTTTGAGACACAGACCGGAACCATTGCAAATTTTTGTTAAAATTTCGACAAAAATTCGAGTGTAATTCTAGAATAATTTTGGAGATAATGGTGGATTCTTCTCATAGATTTTGGAGTCAACAAGATTGCCAAGATTTGTATCAATTACTTTGAAGTTTCTTTGGATTTTCGAAAGCTGATTGTTCAATAAACAAGGATAAGGTAAGAACTGAAAATTAATGCAGTGAATTGCTGCTATATGCGTATTTTACATCGTTAAAAGTTAGCGAAAACAAGGGTTTTGACTAAAGTTTTGTACTTTCGGACTCGTGAACCCTTTTGGTTACGATATAATGGGCGGACGCACACTTGCGGGCAACCACTTTGCGGGCAGCCGACACCTGGTTGTGAGGGTAACAGGGTGGAGGTGGAAAAATTACTATGATATTTTGGAAATTTGTCGACATTTGCGGGCAGCCGACATTTGCGGGCAACCGGCACTTGAGGATAACAACGTGGAGGTGGAAAAATTACTGCGATATTTTGGAAGTTTTCCGTCATTTGCGGGCAGGCAATACTTGCGGGAAGCCGACATTTGCGGGCAACAGTTTCAAAAGTTCCAATACAATCTGTGTGATTGTTTTTTCCTGTTGCCCGCAAATGTCAGCTGCCCGCTAGTGTCGGCTGCCCGCAAATGTCGGCAAATTTCCAAAATATCGCAGTAACATTTCCACATCCACCCTGTTACCCTCAGGTGCCGGTTGCCCGCAAATGTCCCAGGCTGCCCGCAAATGTGACCCTCCAAATTTTGCCCGCAAGTGTCGCGACGCCATATAATGGCATGTGTAATGTGTAATACCTTTCGGGAAATCCGTTCTCCTTACAAATTATGATGTCAAATGACTGCTTGTGACTCGGTGAATTGTTGGAAGTTTATTTTGGGGCTTCTTTGATAAAAGCAAACCAAATATCAAGTGAATATTAGGTTGGATCAAAAGTTTTAACGATAAAAATGCTTTTAATAGTTGCTTCAACACTTGAGAAGTCCTCATTTCTTAATTTTGTTTCCCCGTTGTTTCAGCCGGAGGAGTGGATGTTACTAGTTCTTGTAAACCCAATATTCTGTTAAGAATTTAACCGGAGATTTCAATCGCTGCATGCTTAAACATATCTCTGGGTGAGAAAATCCATGTGATCTCGTAATACTACAGTTACAGTAATAGATTAGGTAAAACCTGGGCGCTAGACTTTTCGGATGATTTTCCAGCTTTCAAAAAGAGGTCTTATAAAATCATTTGGTAATGCTTCCTAATGATGCGATTTCAGCGTCTTTTAGAAAATGGAAATCTCGGCTATGCCGTTGGGCTTATTAATACACTCTGAAAGAAACTTTGGCAGGTTCTCTGTAAGATTACAGGTATGCTGAAATAAGCAGAGATCTTTAGCTAGAAAAAATCGGCTTATCATTAAAACTGTTTATCCAACAACATATAAAAAAGTCCCTGGGAAACGAACGAGCAAAGTTTTGTCTTTTTCCTTGGCAATTCAAGCCGTGCACGCATTCTCAGGTCTGATTATTCTCCTTTACTACTTTGTTTTTGCTTTCTCCATCCCAAGATTCACCCAAAACAACCTTGAGTTGAGGCAAAAATTATTGCGTCAGACTGATTCAATTTCGGCTCCTTTTACCCTTTCAACTCTCCAAATATTCGCCCATCTGCTCGTTTCGGTCTCGCATAAAGATATTTATTTGAAAAGTGCTGATCTCGCTCAAATTTATCGGTTTTTATCAAAAAATAATTCGCTGACTTTGCAACGAAAAACAAATATGGCCTTGGGCGTGTTTACTCTTCCTTTTTATGTTTACACAGATTAAACCCGCTGATAAGGTCGAAAAAATAGCAAATATCAAGTGCTTTTACATCAAAATTACACTATGGGAATAAATTTATATTACACTTGATATCAAACCAAATTTTTGTTGATTTCTCCCGGTTATTTTTTATTTCAACCAATGGTTGTTACTTTAATAGGTAGTAAAGGTCATAGGAAACTTTGGAGTAACTTTTGTGAAGGCTGTTTACTACTTCTTTTTTGAGGGAACTCGCTTTTTTCGAAGGGGTTTTGGGCTTGGAATGTCGAACAAAAGACAATTTTTTCAAAAGACTCGGAAATCACCTTGGTTTTTCGAGAATATTTTGTTTGTAGGATCGATGACGAATTTGGCTGGATTTGTAGGATGTTAGTTTCTTCGAAAGCTTTTGATGATTTATAGATTGTTTGGGTAATTTTTGGTGGCAAATTTTGTTGTGTTATAGCAGAACATAAAGTTTGGACATTAAATAGTTTTGAGTTTTCGGGCCTTATTTTGGACCGAAAAAAAACTTCTTTTCTGTGTCACCCATGCCATTGCAGATGTCATTCCGTTTGAAACGCCGTTCCATTGGATCTAAACAACATAATGGGCACGTCAAAGAACTTTCCTTTCCTTGCATTTTGGTTGTTTATCCGACCATATGCGTATTTTTTATCTTCACTTTAAAATCTTCTTTAATATCCTTGGACTTTCCCAGCGATCTGATTTTGTAAACAAAGGAACAATACATCGGGTTGGGTGTCATTAGACGACTGTCTTTTCTAGAGAGTCTTTTTATCATTCAGTTCCGTTCAAGAGAACAAACGAACATATATTCCGGGGGATGTGTAACAGTTTTTTGGGGAGCCAGCAGCGTAACTGACCAAAATTTCTGGGTGGAGGGAGGTCGGCGGAGCCTGGTCCGGGCCGGAATTTCGGCCCGTGGGCTGGAGAGGGCCGGCCGGACTGTTTCAAAATTTCCTCGGCCCGGGTGGTCGAGTGATCGGCTGGGCTACACCCGCAAGTGTATTCTAATATAACGAAAGTTGGTATTGCCTTACGAAAAGTTCAAAAAAAAACGGCTGCTATTTGACCGCCTTGCCTAGGCCGTCATATGGCCTTGGTTGTTGTTTTATAAGTTATCTTTGAGTGCCAGACCTACTTCCAAGAGTCATCTTACAGGATGCCTGGTAACATCTATTGCAGATTATTTTTGACTTTTTGAACGTAATTGTTACGCCACAGCCACCTTCGAGAGGTAAAATCTTGAGTGCTATTCATCTGGTGGCGGTATCAGCTATATTGTTTTAGATGCGACCTATTGAATCAGATTTATCCTTCCTTGCGCCACAAAGTTACTCCAAAAAGCCAAGCTTGCTCTTAAGAACTCTTGAGTCATCCTTTATTACGATGACTTTTGTTCAGATCCAAGGTTTCTGTAGGGTGTAATGAAAGACTAAGTTTTCAAATTCCAGTGTGTGTACTGACCTTTATTATTGTTTTCTATCCAATTTTATTTACATATTTAACTGATTTGACGTCTCTTTTCCACCCATTATTACACTTGTCCCGTCCACTCCAAGTTACGCCATTCCCCATGCCCTTTCTCCATCATATCCTTTCGCCGAGATGTCCACGAGGTTTTCTTTTTCTTCTCCGTTTTTCACCGACTCTAGTACTTCTTCCATTACCAATTAGCTCGCTCACCTTTCCCGTTGTCATTGATAAAATTGAAAAGAATATTAGACTCGCTCGTATCACGCGACCTCTCGAGATTTCCCTCCCAATTTCCCTTTCGCTGTTTGTTGTGTTTTTGGCTCCGGCAGACAGTGTGGCGGCCGGAGAGAACCCACAGAACACCAGACGGACATAAAAAGTCGGGCGCCGAGCCAAGACCTCCCCCCTTCCTCGCAGCTGGGTTCGCCGCTTTTTTCCCGATGGATTTTTGCATTTTCAGTGCTCGGATTTGCATAGGAATCGCCGGGTTGATTTGCTGATGTCTTAAAATCCCTTAATCTTGAAGGTAGTCAAGAGCAACAGCTGGAAATCAATAACCAGCTGGGAAATGACCTTGTACTTGATAAACATACACCGCTTTTGGCGAATTTGACCAATTTTTCTCGATAAACAATACTGATAAGGGAGAAAGAGGACTATTTATGGATAGATAAGATCGTTTTGAACCATTTTAGTATAGTTTGTAGTAGTTTGTCATCCTAAAATACGATTACTTTAAGGCCAATTTTGTTGTTATTAGCTGTCTTAGATTGTAAAAAGCGCGGTTATTAGGATCACAGGAGAATAAAATCGCTGTAATAACTAATGTTTGGCCTTTATTCTTATCGGTTCGTTTTACCTTAACCTATTTGCAGCAAGTTTTCCCGCAAAGTGCGAACTCTTGAAAGTTCCCACTGTGCGGAAATTTTCGTCAAAAATCATTGCACAATACAATTTTGAACATAAAAAATTTCTGCGTGATAAACCAGGTTGTATTTTACAATTTAAAAATTCGATTTTTTGCCAAGTTTTTACATTTTTACAAATGGATTAAACATTTTGCTGATTTTTTGAAATTTTAGCAAAATTTGAGCCCTCCGGTGATCTGCATGAGAGTTCTGCGACAACGACCGATACGTGTCACCTACACGATCGATGAGTCTAGCGATGAAACCGACGTCGACTGCAAATCGACCGTTTCGGAAGGCGAACTCATCGAACGGACTGTGAATATTAACCCGTTTGGACAAAGTATGTGGTTATTTTCATTTTCTTGGATTTTTAGAGTCACTGTTAGATGAAAATGATTTGATGGTCGTTTTACATGGGTCCAAGAGCAGTCCTATTTTAGGCAAAAAATTGTCATGCTATGTTGTCATATCATGACGTTTCTTATATTACCGGTAACCAAAAGAAAAAATGTAGTTTTCTCAAGCTCTATTTAGACTGAAAATAAGTTTTATAATTTTAGTGCGTTTGAATTTACACTGAAATTAAATAACTTAGCCTTGAACAAAGCATTTTTAGATTTTGCTATGTTACGCTAGCTTATTCCTATTTTTTCCAGAAGATTTTCCCATTTGGCAATGCTACTCTTGTGAACTTGGTTTCCGAGACCATCTTGACTTCTACTCTCATGTGACAAATATGGTAAGCCGTTAATTTATATTATCTATCATCCCCCTAAGTCATCAAAATTTCTTTTCTAAAATTATAATTTTCAGCACTCTGAATTCTTGGATGTAAAAATGAAGGCGAGAATATCGAGACCAGTGAAGAAAGGACGAGTGTTTTGTGGAGTTTGCCGTGATATTTTTGATTCCCATGAGGAACATGAAACAATACATTATAGTACAAAACTGGGGAAAGGAGCGATGATAGAGTGTACAAACTGCTACAAGACGTTTGACAGTAAGTCTAAGGGTGTTTCGGGAGTTTAGAACGGTGTCGATTTATAGGTCTTGGAGATTATTTTGGAAAAATTTATATTGTAGTAGACAAAAAAAGTTGAAACCGCTGGTAAACGCGACACGAAATATTGATTATTTTATTATGCACGAGTGAAAAATTGTATTTTACGGTATTTTTAAAGCTCAATAATAATTTTTAAACCGAAAAAATCAAGATTTCTGCAATGAATTGCAAAAAGTATCTGAAACGTCAATGAATCGCGTAAAAATACTAGGATTCCGATGGATCTTATCCAAAGAGTAATCCCACGCAACGCTAACTGGATTCTGAATCTCTCCGTCGGCTTCTCCGCAATTTTTTCGCATTTTATTCCCCCGCTTTCGTTTGATTTTCCCCTTATTTTTCACAGGAAAACTGCGAAAAATTCCACGTAGTCAAGGCGGTTTCTCTCGCTACAAAAGAATAACATAGTATAACGGTAATCAAAGGGAGATTGGAAACAATCAATTATTTTCAAGGAGATTTCGAGATTTTTTTTGGGACTTTTTATTGATTATGGTGAATTTAGAAAGTAATGTTATTTCTAAATGAAATGTAATGAAAATTTGGGCTTTATTAGCTTCTGGGAGCTAGAAATATTAAAAATTACTGCCCTATTTACCGATTAATTTTATCGAAACCGTATTTTACTTTTAAATTTTTTTCCAGCCGTCGACCAGATGAAGGCCCACCATTCCAAGGCCCACACAATCGTCCGTCCGAGTATTTACCAAAGCTGCTGTGTGTGCAAGCGATTATTCAACAATCGAAATGTCCGCGACCAACATTTCATTACTCATTTACCTTTCATAGTCCAAAAAACGATGGAAAAGGTGGATCAAATGCACGTCTTCATGGGCGGTCAGTTCTTTACATAATTTCGAGGGATTATGGTGATTTTGTGGAAAAAATGTTGAGGGATTTGAATGTTTTTGACTAATAGAGGATTTTTTGGAAGCAAACTCAAAAAGGACTCAAGAGTTTTTTCCAGATTTTATTACAAAAATAACAAAATATCGCAGTTTTTGCATTGTGCAATCATTTTTTTCATTTCTGTTTTTTAGAGCTCTCGATAGGGAATCAATGCCCTTTATGTGGATTCATCGTGAGCACAAGGAAGTCCCTCAGACAACATGCAATTTTCCAACATTGCCTCAGGTCATTTGACGACTTGCAAAAATTTTTGGGCCCAAAACTGGAGGGGATCGACAAAAATGAACTCAAAATTGTGAAAAAAGTCATATCAAATCCCGACTTGCTATGGAAACGATCAAGACAGACCGTGTCTGAATGTGATACGGGCAGAGTGAAGCAAGAAGTGGTCAAAGTGAAAGCAATGGACGATCTGGATGCTAGTTTAATGTCCAAAAAAGTGAAATTGGAACCAAATTCGGAGGAAGAAATCATTCTGGATGAGAATTTCAGAGAAAGGTAGGATGGCGTTTTATAAAGAATTCGGGGAAAAGATGATTTTTAAGAGACAGGGTTGGAAGACACGTTTTCTTTGGAAAAATTTGAAAATTTTTCCTAAAAGGGGAGACTTTGCTACAATGGGGGAAGTTTTATTGCAATATCTAGACAGTATTTGAAGTAAAATTGCGTATTTTAGCCAAAAACGCAACCAACTCCGAGCGTATATGCTCCAAATTGGCGTGGATCCGGAAAATCCCACAAAATGTCGCATATGCGGGGAAGAGCAGGACGATTTAATACTCCTGGAGGTCCATCTCGCCATGAAACACATAAACCTGGCCAAAAATCGCAGTGCAATACCTAGCTCCGAGGACAGCGACTCGTCCTATTCATCCACATAAGCAAAAACAAGGTCAAAAGACCCATTGAAAATAAGGTCGAATAGTCCTCTCGCCTAAGGCAACTTAGCATGTAAATAGCGAATGTCTCTTAACCGCTGATATCTCTTATCAGTCCCATATGTCAATCTCATCCAGCATTTTCAATGACCGCTTTTTTCGAACATTTTTATTGTCGAGAATTTCGAAAATTGTGGTCAAAAATTCGTCTCATATAGTGCAAACTTGTGTTGTAGATTGTAATCATAGCGTTTATAACCGGTTGGACGTGAGCTGGTCTCTTGTTTTGACTTTTTATAAGCGGAAATTGTAGATAATGTAGAAAAATAAAGGAAAATGAGAAAAAGTTGAAATTGAGGGTGAAAAATCTACGTTTTTCGATAAAATTTTGCTCAAAATTTATATACGGATGAATGAAGATTCACTAAAACGCTATTTTTGAAGTTAATTTATCAAAAATATCGAGAAATTGATAAAAAATGTCATGTTTACTTGTAAATACACGCATAATTTTGATTAATTTTAATGTCAGAGATTCGCAAACGAAATGGCAGTGGAAATCCCGACTCCTCCGAGTTGTTGGCACGCCATTTCAATTTTTGCGTCCAATGCCTCGAAGGGAAAGGTGTTTTTTTTTTTGATCAGGGGAGGTCGATTTCCACACCATCCACGTCCACCGAATTGAATTGGAAAATCTTGGGCTTTTGTCGATGCTTGTCGATGACTTCTTGCAATCGTTGACTTACCTGGAATAATGGGATTAATCAGGGGATCAGATAAAAAAAGATATTAGAGTTTTTGTTGAGAAAATGGAAATTTTATTTTGGACTAGCAAATAAAACGCTCAAAAATTAAATAAATAACGTGAAAAAAGGAAAGATTACAGTATTTTATAGCGTAGAATTTGGCAAAGAATTTTGAAAAAAGACAAATCAGGTACCTATTCATTAAATTCATTTTAAAAGTCTGACCTTATTTTAGACTGAAAATAATTCCAAAAAATTGGACAAAAGTTGATGCAAACATTTTATCGAGTAAAATACGCCGAAAAGGTGATCCAAACTCTAAAATGCAGTTACTCACTCGATCCGCATCCTTTGTAACAAATCCGACATGAAATGATGAGCCTTTTACTGTGACTGAGATGTCCACTACTGGTCGAGCAAATGTTCGTCCGTCCTGAAAAAAAGTTAGAGATCATTTACAGTACTGAAGAGAAAGAAGAAGTGAATTTTTGATCTAGTGACTATTTGCGAAAACGAAAAACGCACATTTCAAAAATTTTTGCACGGTGAAAAAATAATATTTTTTTTTCTAAAACTTACCTTGAGCGAAGTGAACTTATTGCAGCTATTTACACCCTTGATATCACAAATGCAGAACTGTAGTTGTCGCGTTTTCGACTTGGGGAACAACAAGCAGTGCCTGGCGCGGTAGATCAACTTGCTATTGTACACGTATAAGACGCCGGGCGGGCAATCCTCCACTTTGTCCCCGTCCTCATCCGTCGCCCTCTCCGCATCCACCAGCACGCCGTTGATGTGCCAGAAGTCGCGGATGGCCGGGTCGGGCGAGGAGGGATCGCAGGCGCGCACCAAAATACAACCCATCTAAAGGGGCATCCAAACAATCGTCGTGGGGCTACCCTTCGAGCATCCGTTGCGGGTTTCTCTTCACTGCCGGCTTCTTCGCTTAATGGTCTTTACACTGTTTAGGTGACAAAGTTTGAAACAGTTGACGGACGCTGAAATTGGCGGTTTAGAGAAGTGTAGGTGGAAGGAAGAAAGATGATTTGGTTGGTGAAAAATAGTCGCGATTATTACTGTGTTTGCAAGAACACGCCATAAATGGGGTTAAAACAAAGCTGAAAGTAAACGAAAAAATGATTTTACAGGGGAAGTACCCCAAGTGCGACGCTCATATTTTGATGAGAAACTTGGCACAAATTTATAATAATTTTTTCTAAAATATATGCGAGAATCCTAGCTCGCGCTTTGCAGAAACAACCGAGATTTTTAGATTGAGAGTTGGCGAAAATTTGACACTTTTTGCCGAATTTCGGCACGAAAAGTTTCATGCCTATTTCCACCACAGAGGGTATTGTTTCCACAAACAATCAATTTTTTCTACACGAAACTAGCAAAGTTACGATCAAAAAGTGTTTTTTTCTCTGTCCGCTCTCCGCGTTTCGCGTGCTCTCTCGGCGGCAAAGATCGTTCAATATCTCGGCGGCGCTTGCAAAACGCGAGCTAAAACTTTTAGGAATTGATACTTAGTTCATGGACGACATGTGTGCAAAATTTAAAGAAAATCTGAGCGTCACACTTGGGGTACTTCCCTTGTTAGAAATATTTCTCGGAGGTTGGAAAAATTTAGACAAAATTATGTTATACAAGGTGGCCGATAGAAGTTTGGTTTATAATTCCTTTAAAACACCCACAACGGCGGTCGTAACATACTAACTAAATGACAAGTTACGAGCTGATTACGCAATTTAAAATGGGTTTCAATGCATTCATGTTTAGATTAAAATTGGACCAAAATTATATCTATTCCACCAGAGGCTGCATTGAAATAACGGGCTTTCAAAAACATTTTGTTGATGTTTTCAAATTTGCAGCATGCACTAGGCCGTCGACCCATTCGGACTTGATTTTGATCCATAGTCAATTCAAATTCTGACCTTCCCGCGAATTTTCACAAATTTTGGCATTATGTTTCAGTAGCCTCAAAATATTCAGAAAACCGATAAAATCACGGAAAACTTACTTCCTAGATATACCAAGATGTGGAAAAACAAAGTAATATCATATAAAATTAGTCGTGGACATGAGCAAAAACTACAAGTCTGCGAATTAATAAAGTCTGTTTCCGCCATTGCGTTTGAGATTGTACAAACATACAAATTCGAGAAAAACACCGCTTTAATGCGCTTTTAGAGCCCAGAAAAACAGCCAGAATCGCTTTTCGAAAAAACATTAAGTTCACGGAAATGTAATGCGTCTTTGAATCATGTTATGTTATTTGAATATCATGATCAAGAGGTGACCAAAGTAATAAAAATAGGGGAAAAAATGTAAGAATTGGTTGAACATGGGTAGGAAATGCAATATGTATATGTGATGACTATATGATTTAGATTAGAAATAGGTTACATACGGAACAGCAGAAGTGCCAACCGTATTTCCAAAAGTTATTTCCCACTCTTTTTTCACCTCTTCCCGATCTCGAAGGCCCCGACGTTTTTTCTGTCATAAACCGAACGTGTTTTCCGTCTCACACTCACGTCATTTCCGACCTTGAATTATATTACCCATGTCCAAGTATAATATAATTTCCAATTCATGACTCAAATCCATGATTGAAATGAGCCATAATCGCGTGTGGGGAAATTGATTTGGACTCGGAGATCCCCCATTCAGGCCGTCCTCCAAAAAGAGACAGGTTTTTTAATGATTTCCGGACAAATGAATGGAGAGAATAAAGCCAAAAGCCCGTAGGACAAAAGGCAACGGAGGCGCGCGAAAAGTGTTTGCATGGGGAAAACAAATGATCAGCTGGGATCAGAAGCTGGATTATGAGTAGCTGGGAAATGTGGAGTGGAGCGAGAAGGGTTCGTTATATTGCAGTAGGTGTCTGAAGGTGGGGGGATGTGGGCAAAAATGGATGTAAAGGTGGAAAAATTTTTGTCGAAATGATTGATAGTGCTGGAAAATTGAATAAAATATATACAGTTAATCTTACAGTTTAAGTATAATAAAAATTTTTTAAAATACGTTTTTCAATGATGTTTGTTGAATAAAGCAATATAACTGTGTGCTCAAAAAATCATCATAGACACAAAATATTTTTTTTGCAGAAAGATATTATTTATCGAATGTACGACACAAATATCGTTTATAAAATCAAAATTTTCCCATTTTCCAAAGTGTTCTTTCCGGTTATAAAAACTAAGGCAGTATAGCCCAAAATAACACTGAAAGGATGTCCGAAAAATTCTGCGCGTCATAATACATTGCACTTTTTCTTCTATTCAGACTAATTATATATTGGGCTGCACGCTGACGGCAAAGAAAAAATAAAATTTTTGGGGAGTTTACAGTAAATATAACAGGGCCAAAAAATAAACAATGGTAATTTTGTGGGGTTTTTGAAAATATAAATTTGGTAAAATACGAACGATTGCAACAAATTAAAAATTTTGTAGAAATGAAAAATTGAAAAAAAAATAATATTTTTTGTCAAAAAATTTTTAAAAGTAAAATAAATTTTTTAAATTTCCTGACAAATAAAAATTCTTTCTTTTTCTACAACAATTACAATATCCCTACTAAAACTCCGCTTTTCAACTCAAAAGTTTCAGCTCATTTTTCGAAAAAGTACGAATTGAAGTTTAAAAATCGATTATCCATAAATTAAACTTCCTTCGCCACTCAAAATATGACCTGCCCACTTATATCCGCCCCAGTCCAAAAGACTTTCGCCAATGTCAGGTGGGTAAAGATCAAATTTCGAGCCGGCTTTCTGCTTTTTTCGCCTTTTGTTTTTTGAATTGACGGATGCATAATGCGGAATAATTGAAAGTTGAGAAAAAGTAGTAAAATGATTACCCAAAAAATGAAAAAAGTAATAAAAGCAAAAAAAAAGAGTAAATTGAGACAGAAAGTACTTCATCAAAATTTGGAAAGTTCGAAAAAAATTTGATTAGTGGACGAGAAAAGTTGAGAGTTTAGGAAATTTTTTGAGGGGAATTTTGAAAATTCGACGATGAAACTCACAGGGGAAGTACTCCAAGTGCGAAGCTCAGATTTTCTTTAAATTTTGCACACACGTCGGGTATGGTCTAAAATCAATTCCTGAAAGTCTTAGCTCGCGCTTTGCGGGCGCCGCCGCTAAGTTTCGAGCGGAAAAATTTGATTTTTTGTAGAAACATTATCCTTTACGGTAGAAATAGGCATGAAACTTTTCGTGCCGAAATTCGGCAAAAAGTCCCCTAAATTTTCGTCGACTTTTGATCTAAAAATCTCGGTTGTTTCTGCAAAGCGCCTGCAAAGCGGGAATTCTCGCATATATCTTACAAGGGAAGTACTTTTATGGGGGCTCCTACTTTTTGACGGGACATATCTCAAAAAATCAGAAAAAATGTGCTGATCAAGGATATATAAATCTTAGCTGCCCATTTTAGGTTTTTAGGGGTGAAAACTTAATCGGAAGTTGACTTAAAGTCCTATATGAACCCCTTTTCGCCTAATTTTTCACAGGTTTACAATTTTTATTTTGGCTTAAAATGATGTTTATTGAGTTTCTAAGACGTAATAAATCAGTCTTGGCCCAAAAAATTATTTTTCCGACCTTCAACTTCAAAAAAAGTTGATTCAGCCCAAAAGGGAAATCAAACCCGCGCGGCGTTCCCCCTCTTGATTCCCAGACTACGGCACTAACCACTCGGCCACACCGCTCTCTTCCGAAGGAAGAGACCGACTGCGCTTTTTATCGTTTCGAATGCCTGCGCCTTTTGTAGGGAAATTGAGCCAGTTTTTGGGCATTTTCACCCATAAAAGCCCAAAATGGGCAGCTAAGATTTATGTACCCTTGATCAGCACATTTTGTCTGATTTTTTGAGGTATGTCCCGTCAAAAAGTAGGAGCCCCCATAAAAGTACTTTCCTTGTTAGAAAAAATTATTCTAAATTTGTGCCAAGTTTCGGCAAAATATGAGCGTCACACTTGAAGTACTTCCCCTGTAAATACGCTAAAAACACAGTGAAGTAACACTTCGTCATTCGTCATTGCACAGATGACATTGTAAGAAACCACGAGAACCTGAAGAAAACATGGACTTTGAAAGGGGAATTACATTGAACATGCAAAAAAAGTTGAGTGAATTCACCTGGAAATGAGGGGAATGGCATGCAAATGAAAAGGTTAAACTATTTCCGAAATAGGTTTGATATAAAAGGACAGAAAAGAAAAAAATGGAGAAAAGAAGGGTAAAAGTGATGTTAGAGAAGATGATGAGGGAATTACAAAAAATCAGGGTGAACATTTAAAACATGATTTTTTAAACGCAGAAATTCTCGAACAGAATATTAATTTTTTGCCCGAAACTCAAGAACTGCTAATTTTTAGCCAGATTTTAAGACTCCCCCCTTGCCAGGTAAACTATTACCCTTAAAGGCTTTCCCTATAACGGTCCTCAATCCTCATTCCACTAATTTTCCTTCCCCTATTGGCAACACGCATGCCAGGCAGCGTTGCTGACAATGGACATAAATTTGCGTGCGTGGGGTAAAAAATGCCAAAGAGTGCGAAGAATATTCGAATAGTGGGGGAGAAAAGTTTCTCTTCCTTCCCGTCATGGGCCAAGAAACAGTTCTGCTTTCGCTTATTGGATTACGAATTTATTAACCGCTCGGAACGCCCGATCCCAAGTAAAGTCACTCGAGCGTGGAGAAGGCGTTTTTAGAGACGTTTGAATGCTTTGGCCATTAAGTTTAGCAATTTTGGGATAATTTGAGACCATGTTTTGATAAGTAAGTTTCGATTCTGAAAAGCAGGTAAAAAATTATAGATCAAAACATCTTTAGCCCCATAAGAAAACAAATCCACGGAGGCAAAGTCCTCATTGAAATAATGCTTTTACTCTAGAAAATCGCATTTTAAAATTTCCAAATTTTCTCGGAATTGGCTTTATTTTTTGAATGAAAGATATAAATATAAACCCTTCCACGTATCTAATTCAAAATCCGGAGGCTTACAACTTAAGTAGAAAAAAAATATTTTGAGATAATTAGGGATAAGAATAGATAATCGCGAGGGCGATGATGTGCAGGAAACGTGGCTAAAATTTTGCAGCTGATTAAAGAAAATCTTAAGGAATGAATTATGGGATGAGTCGTATTGTATGACTCCAAAAAATGCAATATTCAGAGGAATGAAACATTTTCTGAAAACCCCTTTTAAAATTCATAAAACCCCTGTGGCTGTTTATAACTTTTCTTGTAGGAATAAACAATAACCATCTGACATAACGCAGATGTCTTTTAAAAAACTTTTTTGGTACAATGGGACTTGAATGGAATTAGGTCAGCGTCCCGAATATATTAGTGATTTTAAATTTGAGTTTAAAAAACTGACAATGAGATATAGCAACAAAACAAGGAAGGATAGACGGGTAATTTACTAGTGGAGTAAGTCAGAACTCAATCTAAAACATTGTGGCATCCAAAACCGCTGACAGACTTTATAAAAATTTGAACAGATTGATCGTATGTAGGCCTCCTTCCCAACCTCTCAACCAAATTTTATGTTCGGATGTCAAAGTTCAACTAACTTTATACTTGTGGTAATATTAGGTCCATAAAGTTTGGCAATAATAAATTTATGGTCCGCAATGAACTTTCAGTAATCTTGGCCAGGTGGTAAACGTCTGAAAGCTTGAGGAAATCAAAGATTTCTTGTTGATTTCTCCGATTGATCAATTCAGAAGCTCGGACATTTTATGCGATCAAAGGTGTCCGGAGTTTTGAAAATTTTAAATTGTTTTGGAGGTTTATAATAAAAAACTGACACGGTAGAAAATATCGGGATAGAAAAATACGCCAAACTCGGCGTTAGTCAATTTATAAAATTAGATGACCAAGAAACACCCCTTTAAAAAGGGGTTTTTAAGTATCTAATTGTAAGAAAATTGCTCGAGGACTGAGGAGACTTTATTATAGATGTCAAAAAAAGTCTCTAGTAAATTTTTTTGTCTTTTACTACCTATGCTACAAACTACCCACCATTTTATACGGAACCCTCTAAATTTAATCTCGAAAATCTTTTGTGGCTAGACGAATGTGGGGGGCAATAAAAAGTTATTCCGCAGTAGAAAGATTTCTTAGCCCGAGGGCGCAAAATAATAAATTTTCCTCTGGCCATCCAATTATTTTCCCAGCCATCGAAAACACTTTCGCGGATGTCGCATCTCATTGAATATTAAGTGCCAATTTCGTTTCACGGTGAGGGGGTGACAATTTGATTACAATAATACTTAGTACTCGTGGAGAGAAGTTTCAACAGGGATGTTTAATGCCACGGTGGCGCACGTGCGGGAGAGAATAACAGTTGTATTTGAGGGGGATTCCAGTGAAGAACTATTAGTCATAAAACACGCAAATTAAAGAGAGTAAATATCCTTTATATATTATTTGTTTTTTATTTTCCCGCGGACTTCCTTCGGAAGAAAAAATTTTTGTGGCAATAATACAATTCTCCGGCACCTCTAATTTAAAGATTACATTATTCTACCAAAGAGGTAGTGTTATGTTAATGAAAAATGCAGTGTACACTCACATTCTTCAGAACACTCTTGTTGTAAAGTAATTTATTATCAAAGTATTTCGAGGCGAGAAGGATGTTAATTTTAGTGGAAATTTTTGATTAATTGGGGGAAATGGGTGCAGAATAATCGAAAAGTAAAGAAAGTAGTCCTTTTCCGTGAAAACTTTAGGATTTTAGAATGAGCATTTTCTAAAATTTAAAAAATCATTTTTAGGAAAAAAATTTTTTAACGGTTTATGGTAGAAAAAAATGTCTCAAAATTTTATATTACATTGTAAAAAGATCAAGTTATCTTCTAAAATACGACATTCCAAAAAAAAATCAAGAAAGAATATTTCAACTGATAGAAAATTTTTTACGAACGTCGAAGAAAGCTCAAAGGCCACAGAGCAGGCTCTTCTTTCATTGTCAAGGTTACAACTTTAACAAACACTCAAAAAAACAATAAAACATTATATTATCCTCCTCTTTTCAGCTCCCTAAATGTAATTTGGATGTTCTATGGGAAGAGAAGTTTAAGTTTGGAGCTGAGGCGGTTTCGGCCGCTTGTTCTCTAACACCCTTCTGAAAAACACCCCCATCCGTGACTTTGGGGGGCCGAAAGCAAAGTTTTTGAGGGGGAATGCGCGGCCGAAAGAAAATGCGGCGCTTATTTTTTGTGGCACAGATTTAGAATTCTGCGCCTCTGCATGATTAATCCCTGTTGTGGGGCAGACGAGCGGCATTTGGACCGGGCTTGGATAGCGTTCAAAAACTTATTGAAGGGTGATTTGATGACATTTTTTTTATAAAATTGGTGAAATTTAGTAAAAAAAGCAATTTAGACCAAACTTTAAGCCAAAATGTTTGATTTCAACCAAAAATCAATATCTATTTCCCCCATTATCACTAAAAATGTTTGTTTTTTGTGGTCTAAACCAAGGTCCACTCTAAAAAATCCTACAGTAATCCAAAGACCACAAGCAGAGTTCTACACCTCAAAACATTTCCAAATTCCACACTCGCCCTCCACAAAACGTGCAGAAACCATAAAGATTCGAAGAAAAAGTTTGGAAATGTTCGAAAATTCTATAAAAGCAAAGGAAATGGAATAAAATGACATATAATAAGGACTTCCCGTTCGTCGAGGTCGCAAATATTGCCTTCGACGTTCGACGTGATGGCTCTCAGGGTTCCCATAAGTTTTTTTTGGAGACGAGAGCCACTCAAACAACGTCTGGAAACGGCTCCTTATTTTGAATTTGAAAACTAACCATTTTTAAGGGAAATTACAAAAGAAAGATGACAAATAGCCTTGTAAAAAAGTAGATTGAACCCTGCACAAATTAGAAATGATTTTTTTTTAAAGGCCAAAAATCCCAAAGATTTAAAAAAGTAAACCTTTTTCATAGTTTACAAAATTTTCCCGATTTTTTACTAAACTATTTGTTTTTCCTCAAAAAAAACTCAGTGAATTATAAGAAATAAATCAAAGAAGAGTTTGAATGTCATGGAAATGTCAATACTAACAATAAATCTTTTTTTTTTAAACTTTTTTTCAAGTAAAAGTTATTCTGCATGCGTCATGTGATGCTTCAGAGGTCAAACGTCACTGAAAAACGTCAAAAAAACTCTGTTTTTATTATGTTAAGAGATTTCAACAGTGAAGAAAAATTAAGTGAAAAAAGTGTTTTTCGCAGACATGCAGGGACCGGACTTTTTGCACCTCTTGACCCGGAGCCCGATGAAAATGTAGGCCCGGCTAAGCATGGCTATAATTCGTACCTCTGGCCAGAAAATTTTGGAAAGCCCGGCCCGGATCCATAACTAACAATAAGCCCGGCCCGGTCCATTCATTCTAAGTAAGCTTTTTGGTTAAAACGATGACTAACTGTGAATTGTAAAGTGCTCTCGAGGTCCAGTCAAAATTTGATCTCATTGAACTTTTTTATCTTCCTGTTTTTGGCTGGCTCTATAAACAATTACCGTGGTAAACAAATATCTGAAGCGCCAAAAAAGTGTAAATTTATCACTTTTCCCTCCATGAAATCACTCAAGATTTGCAAAAACATAAACCCCAGAGGCCATAAAAGTCATGTTCTTCTCTCCAAACCGCCGCATAGATTGTTGCCAAACCCGCAGGCGAAGACATAATATCTCCCGCTTCCAAACCGTTTGGCCAAACGGCTGTCAAATAGTCGGGGCCGCATATGAATTGACTCAATAAAAGAAAAATACTTTTTTCGGCTTCTGAAGCACATTGGTTTCTGGCAGAGGGCTTCTGAATGAAACGCGTAAAAAACACTTTTGTTATGCCATGGTAAAATTCTCATGTGGCCGATGAAAGGAAAGTGGGGAGAAAATTAAGCAAGTTGAGTTTGCAAGGATCTCAAAGAATGTTAAAACACTTGATATTTTTTACAGGCAACATGGCAGAAAATTTTCATTCTGTTTCTCGCGTAGCTCTTAGAGAAAACCAACTTTTCCAGGCAAGTTTGCAAAAACGTCTAGAATTCTTTTCTCTAATCGTTCTCCTGACAATTAGGTAATTCTCTTGATGATAAAATGGCCTTAATTTGCGCCAAAGTTCATCGGAATCTTAGCTTACTTCCCTAGTACCCAAAAGCTTTAAAGAAAATATTTAGCGTCTATTTCCGTCGTATTTTATAACTCTTCAAAAACTGAAAAATCATTTCCGAACCACATGTTCCACGCTGTCCTCCGGCATTCTCAAGAACATGTTCAAAAAACTTTTACACCGGCCATAAAACAAGTAGAACCTCGCCATTTCCCAGACCTTTGTCTCAAATAAACTTTGGAAATAAATTGAAAGTATGGCCAAGAGATTTACGACCTTTCCTTGCTTTTTTCGATAATCATGAGGAGTGCTTTCGGCCGATCAAAGTCACATGTTTTCTCCCGTCTTTCAAGAGGGAAATGCCCCCAAATAAATTAGAAACTCTGGTCCATTTTCTACGAAGTTTTGGCCAGGTGGGGAAAGCGAGGTTCGGAGAGGGTTAGGAAATCCCTGAGGACCGGGATTGGTATGGTAATTAATTTGATAGTTGGAAAATTAAGAGGGCTTTTGGACAAATGATGACGGGAAGTGATCAATGACTGAAAAAGATTCTTTTGAGCCCTCGAACAAACAATCCATATAGGTCAGGAATGAATTGCTGAAAATTTTCGCAGCTTTGTAAACGCAGCAAAGATCGTATTCAACGATCTTTGGAGCTCAGACACTACGTTCATGAAGCCAATCTTTATCAAAATCTGATCGTCGCACTTGAAGAATTTTCAAAAACAAGAAGAGGCCGAGTGATTTATCAAGAATTAGATCGGATCCCCAAATTTTACTGATAGATCTCATAATTCCCTATCAAAACCCCAACTAAAAGTACATGTTTGTTCGGCATCACAAACCAAGATCCCTCTTCGTCCTTTCCCTAATTGTTTAATTTTATTAAGGCCCAAAAGAATGTGATGACAATAGAAAAGTCCTATAAAACTCTCCGTCTCAAATGAACTTCAATACACTCCGGGCCTAAAAAATCACTTAAACAAAGAGCTCGTGGCCTAAGAAAAGCGGAGTTTTCGAAGACAAATTGACATGTCGATAAACAAAATTGGAGTTGGAAACACCGAGTGAAGAGGTTTTTTGAAAAAAATGCGTATTACATATTACTAGAACTTGCTTTCTTAAACTGCGGCAAAAATGTTATAATGGCAGTTTCAATTCAACACTCATTTATTTTATCAACAAGAGATCAACAATTTTTCCATCAATTACCCTGGCCAAAGCAACCTCATTCTTGCTCATCATCCCCCAAATATTCTTCGATAATCATCGCGGAGATCCCTTCCTCTTCCTCTGGCTCAACAAAATTCCCGTGCACACTCAGTACAGTGCTACCACTGCTTCTTGAACTCGTAATAATACTCATTACAGTACTACTTTTCACCCGTCTAGTCGGTTTAAATTTTAGCGGAAAAGTTTTCGGAGGCAAAATTCGACTCATTGGCTTGACAGCTTTCCTATTACTGGTCTTATTCGCTCTGCTGCTCAATTTTGTCACTGCTTTTCTGTCCGGCAACAAACAACAGAGGTAGCCCGAAAAAGCGGCGCTGTATTGACAAGTTTGGCCTTTATCGCAGGGCCGTGAAAAGGGATGACAATGGACTGGCTCCTCGGAAATGGCATCGATCAATCTGAAAAACGAGAAGATGAAGGGTCAGTGGAGAGAAAAGAGATGTGGGAAGGTGTGAAAGGTTGTTTCCATGACATCATGGTAGATCATTGACTTACGGAATGTAACCAGGTCCACATAAGGGCTGATTTCCTTTGATCGTTTTATTATTTGGATCTTCCGGTTGATCCGGAGGCTCGCAACATAACATTAGACTGAAGGCGTTGTGCGAGCAGACTTGACCTTCTAAAATTGTATATATGACCCTGCCAAGCCTACATTTTATGGGCTAGGGTCCGTTCCGAAGAATCTAGACCCTAGACCGGTCGCCATGGGTAAAAGCAATTAAGACTTACCTTCGCATTCTGGATTATCATCGCTACATTCCTTGATCAGACCACTCTTGGGATCCTTAAGGGGGTAGGAGCAGTGACCTAAAAGGGAAACTGTGAAAACCAGATAGTACAATAAGATCGATATAGGGAAGGTCGTGAGTATCTTATACTCTAGAGGCATTGTAAAATTTCCTTGTGAACAACTTACGTTTAACTTCAGAAGCCTCGCTCTCCACACACAACCTTGAACAAGTCTTCTCATCAGCAAAATTGTTGGCACTAGGGGTACATCCATTGTAGACAAAAGGTTGGCAACGCCCTGAAAAAATTTACGATAACAGCGTTTAGGGTATATGACTTACCAGTCGCTGAGTGAAAATACCATCGTTGTTGAGGCTTAGCATTCCCACAATGAACTCCCGCGTAAAATTGAACGGAACAGGCGAACTCTGAATTAAATAGGGTGAGCAAAAAACATGTAACGGACAGTCAAAGGTTGCAATTTCATTTTTGCTGCTATAAAATACGGCAGGGGATTTTTCGCTACGAAAAAAATTAAATTTTCATAAGTAAAGTTCACCCTTTCCGGATCACTACAAGCATCTGTGATCGCGTTCGCTTACCTTCCGTGGGACAACAGATCCCCTCGTTACACTTGTAACCGGCTGGGCATTGAGATTGATTGCAATTCTGTTCTACTCCGTCTGCCGATAACGGCAACAGATTACTCGGGCAACTGATAATCTTTTTAGGCTCCAAACAACATAATCTAGTCTTGCTTCCCGGAGACTCAGAGAGTTGACACTGAAAAATAATACGGTATTGGGCCGAGGGATGAAAAAGGAAAGTCTGATAAAACGATCTTACCTTATAGCCCTCAGGGCATTTAATTTGATCGTTGCAGATTTGATTCAACCCTGCAGCATCTCGATAAGGCTTTCCCCCATTCGAACATTTCACTGAAAACATATCCTTTCAGTGCAATGAGCAGTCGTTTTCGGTGAAATACGTTATTCTCATTCAATTTTTTAACATTTTCTCTCTTCCTCGGTAAAAGTAATTTCAGGAACTCACTTGGATAGCTCACCACATTGATTGAATTTTTGTGTCGGCAACAAATCCCAACACGATCAAAATTCCGTCGAATACAATTAAAACTTGGTGGGCAAAGCTCGCTCTGACTGCACTGGCGATTCTCCGAATCCCTCATCATCTCTCCCGGACATTTTCCCAGCTCCTTAAAAGGCCTGTGTGTTCGCTTACAACAAACGAATCTCTCGAGGATATCGCTGTAAAGGCAGACAGAGATTCCGTCCGGACAAGTCGCTGATTTCAGGGGATTACAGAGCTTCCGACTTTGCTCCACATCCAGTAAAAAAGTTGGCGGACAAGGGGGACCGGTCAAGCAACAGAGCCCACTCTGATGTTCTCCGTTCGATTTATGACATTTGGAACCGGGAATGCACTGTGCGTCGACTGAGCAGCCAATGATCTGATCCGTGGTGGGGGACTTGGCCGGGTCCAGGCCGGGCGGGCACTTTACTGAAAAGTGTATGAAAGTTAGCACAAATTTATTGACTCACGCTGGTCGTAGATATTAGGGGCGCAACAATAAAACTTGTTGCGCCGCTCGTTGAAAACACATAAATATCCGAATGGACAATCAGAGCGATCGTTGGCACAAGTCTGCGGGGTTTGGCTTCTTTCGTCAATGAAAACTCCTTGGCCTTCAGGGCACACTCCTGAAAAATTAATCAAATACCATTACTTTTTACATAATGTGTCTGAATTATTTAAACTTGCTATAAGCCTCGTGGCCAAAAAAATTTATTTAACCATCAAAATCAGCATTTTACCCACCCATATTCAGTGTCCCACAACAAACACTTTTCTCCGGATTTGTCAGATCGGCGACACAGACAAAGCCGGATGGGCAAGGAGCTCGGCTGCAGTCCAATGGCGGATCCTCGGCCTTGTCTTTGTAGATGATTTCGCCGGCGGAGCAGGCTGTAAAAAACATTCATTACTTGACGGTTGCACGTAAAATTTTTTTTAATTGCTTATAATACAAAATTATATACCCTTCAAAAGTTTTTTTTGATAATCCTTGAAATCTAAGTAAGTTCAAAAACCCACCAGCCGCCGCACAAAAGCTCAAGCAGCTTTGCATTGCCTCGAAGTTATTCTCATTCCCTCCGCAGCCCTTGAACATGAATGGTTTGCATTGTCGTAGTTCCGGATCAAATGCAAATCGAATTGAGGGATCTCCACAAACATTTCCCTCATCAATCTTCATGGCACACACCGTAAATCGAGTAGGGCAACAGAAGTGGGAATGGAGACTGTCCAAAGTAGAGTTGGCGATTTGAATACAAGTGTGAGACTGCGGGCATTTATTGGCAGATTCCGGACCACAAATTAAAGGCTTTTTGTCCGGATCAAGCAGGACTTGTCCTCCATGAGGGCATCCTGAAAGATAGCGACATTTTATACGATGGAAAATGAGTTCTCTATTCTTATTCATGTTTGACAACATCTGAACTCCGTAAATATTACCTTATTCATCTAACCTAATATCACGAAATTCATTTCTTTGCTTACCCACAACTCCACAATAAACTTCGCATTCCCGCTTGCTATTAAATCTATTCGAATTTCCGTCACATCCACTGTAATCAAATGGTCGGCACGATTGTAGTCCCACATCAAAATACCACTTGGTCGTATTTCCAGGAGCGCAACTTCTCCCCGAATCTCTTGGAATGGAGCATGAATACTCCTTCTTTGGACAGCATACACTCTGCTTCTCCTCCAAAATACATTCATAATTGAGCGGGCATTCGTTGGTATCTTCTGTATTGTTGCACTTCCAGATACGACCATTTTCCAGTCGAATTGGATCGCCATGCGGGCATTTGGGCTCCTCCTCCTCGAAGGAACAGGTCTCCCGGCAATCGGCGATGGACAAGAAGTTGTTTGCATTCCCTCCACAGCCATTATATTGGAAAACTTGGCAAGTTCCCTGAGCCGGACTATACCAATACCGAGTTACTGGCTCCGAGTGGCAAGCAGAGCCGATTACAAGAGGTAAATTGCAGACAGTCACTGAAAAAATCGTTGAAATTATTCAGCACTCCATTTTAGCCAGATTGCTATAGTCTGAAGTTACTGTAGGTTTCAAATTCGAAAATACCCGCTTTTGAGAAAGATAATAAAAAATTTTTGTTCAATTTTTTCTTGAAACTACCTGAACTTGCCTGAAGTTGGACAACAAACAGTGTTGATACAGTAGTGACTCCGTGGGCATTGCTGATCTCCTTGACATTCCACATTTCCTCCAGATTCAACTCTCAGTGGACTTCCGACCGGACAAAGAGAGGCCGAGCAAAATTCGAGGCAATCCTGTTCGGTTATAAAGTTGTTGAAGTTGCCTCCTTGTCCCAGGTATCTAAAGGGTCTGCATTTCCGGGAAAGTCGGTCCCAATGCCATCGAGGGACTGGATCTTGGCCAAAACGATTGGTTCCCGAATTATAGGGGATTTGAAGGGGCTTCCGGGAAAGATCGGCAAAAACTCCGCCTAGTCCACCGTATTCACTGCAGATGTACTCTGAAAAGAGTTAGGGCTGTAAGTATTATAAAATAAATGAAAAAGAAGCCAATAATGAAAATTTTATTTTTTTATCTGTGAACTTCAAAATTTTTGGAAAGAAAATCCGTAAGATTACAACGACAAAAGGCAGGTAAATTTACGCTGAAAAAGTTTTTCCACTCTCCAACTCCTCCTTACCAGCCGCAGGGCAGCACAAGTGTGTCAACTGGACCTTGGTGCATTTAAATTTATCCGATCTGCAATCTTCATTCGATTGGCAAGTCACAATCAGGTCCTTTTTAGTCTTTATTTCCACTGTTTTATTGTCATCCAACAGCGGTTGACCTCGAGGGCATCCTAAATTACATTTTTTATATTATACCAGATGACTAAAACTTACGACTCAAACAGTAACTTTCACAATGCTGTTTAGTCAAAAAGTTGTTCGAATTTCCGTTTAGCCCGCCATAAGTGAATTGGCGGCAAGTTGAAGTGGCTGAATTGTAAAACCATCGTTTTGTGGGCTTGGTTCCATTGGCCAATTGGCCACCGTCTTGTGGTTGGATGCAAGTATAAGCTGAAAATTATAATACTGTATGTTTCATAGAGTTCACACTTTTCATCGTTCAGCTCTTGGAATGCCAAGATGGCGGAAAATTTAAAATTCAAAAAAAAAGAATCCCAATTTCAGAAAATACTGGATCTATTTGAAGCCTATTAAAACAAACTGTATTCTACTTGCCTCTGCTTGGACAACACACCCCATCAATGCAGTCATACATTTCCGGAGCATCCTCACATCCCATAAAATGCCCCGGCAATTCTTGGCCATGCCGGTCGAAAAAGTAACACTCCGCTTTTCGATTGCTATTCCGATTGAACAGAACGGCATTCGCCCCATTTGTAGGGCATTCGCCGGCGACATGACAGGCCAGGCCTTCTCTTGTGGGCACTGTAACTTCTCCATCCGCACATTTGCAAACTCCACTGGAAGCGCACTTAGCGCCAGGCCAAACCGCTTCGCACTGAGCGTCGTAGGTGCAGCCAGATTCTTCCGGGTTTATCCCTAAAGAAAGGATGGAGACATTGAAAGCAAGACACGCTTTAAAAATCAGGGGTACAGAGATCGTCAAGATTCGACGATTTTTTTTTAGATTTTGTCGAAAATCATGTTTTCGTATATGAAAGCTTATTACATGGACTGCTTAAAGGCCATCGTCTTACTTTTCCAGCAGAACTCTTCAATATGAACATATGACGACCAGCATCGACAATATCGATTATCACAAAACGCTCCAGTTACGCAATCCGTTGTGAAAGTACACGATTTTCCGACAGACCTCGTCCCCGACGGCTTGTTAGACCGCTTTGCTAAGCACTTTACGCTGGAAAAAGTTATATCGGAATATTAGGCTTATAATTTGACCAAACATTACATATATTACACTTATCACAAAAAAAATTTTTTTGGTGCCATATTCGACATCAAAATCTTTTCCAAACCCACCCATAGCATTCAGTTGCTTCGGAAGCCAGGCATATTAGAAAAATCAGGAAAAAATGGACCCATCCGAAGGGATCCATCGCAATTTTTCCCAAAAGAGTATCGGAAATGGGGAAACAAACGAGTTCGCTGGGTCTCGAGTAGCGGTACAAGTTCAAGTGGACCGAATTTATTCAGGAATTCAATCGTTCATAGTTAAGCGGTCAAAGAGCATGGAGACGAAGGGAAATTATGCCGATAATTAAGTGAATACTAATATAAATTAGATATATAAATTAGACCTTTGCGGTTTACAAAAACTGTTATCACAATAGCACGTCGAGGGTAGGGAATGGGTGTTCACAACCATATAAATTATAAATATTAAAATGGTAGATATAAAATTTACAAAGCCAAAAATCGCAAAATCAAAAAAACCTAAAATCGACCAGTCGCTAGTTTAAAAAATAATTCCACGAAAATCCCTGTGGCGTATTACATTTCAACAAGTTATCATATCTAAGAGAAATCGCGACATATATTTTTCTATATTACACTAGAGTCAAGTCTAAAATCATATCAAAAATCCTTAATGTACAGAATTTGTATTTTGCCAAAATAAGCATACTATTAACCGGTCTCTATTAATATTTTTTAACCTCTGTTACACATAAAACCTCTTCTAAATTATGATAGAAATTTCCGTTTTAAAACCCAACTATTTTCGAAAACCATGCCCCTGGCAATCTTCTTGAGCTCACCTAAAGCTCTTTTGATATAAAAACTTCCAGATAAACCCTTAGGGCTCTCAATTAAGACTGTAATCACTACTCTACCATTATTTTTTCACAACTTTTTGACCAATTTTTCCAGTCGTCTCATGCTTGAGTCCGTGAAATTATCCGAAGCTAAAGAAGCGAACGCCGAGAAAGCTGAAGGCATTGAGGCTGTCGCAGAAGTTGTCGTGGGAGTGTACCCTTCAATCTTCGTCCTATAGAGCTGTACAATATTCGTGACTTCATATCTTTTCAGCGATTTCATTTCCAATATTTTCTGTAGTTCATTTGCATCGGATCTCGGGAGCATTCTTGCGTAATTCATGATGAAATCGTCGGGTTTTGTGATGTCGGACATCACCACCTTTAGGACCATCTCAGCCTTCGTCATGCCGTCGTTGACAGCCGTCGTGAATGGGGTCGGCGGCTTCACAATAATCGAGGATCCAACTGACGGGAGGCCCAAAAGGAACGTCTTCAATGCATGAGTGTCCAACAAAAGTTGTTCCGCACCCATGACCGACAACGGCTTGCATCTGAAGATTGCGCCCATGTACTTGTTGACCAATTGAGTAGCCAATTTAAGGCAGAAATGGGCAAAATATTTTCGTCGATCAGCAAAATAATCTCGAATCAGTGGAACTGATGATCTCAGATGCTTTCTAATCGCTGATATGTATGCGCTTTCGTCTCCCACGGACTCCACATTATTCCAGCTGAAAAAATTTCATTTTATGCCCAAATTCATCGAAGATTCTAACAAAAACATCAAAAATTAACTTACTTTATCTTAGTCATAGCTTGTAGTGCTGCATCACACGATATCTCACAATCCGCGACTAGACTCTGCAGCGCATTATTCGATATAGAATAGAACAACTCCATTTCTTGGCCAAAATCGACCGTCTGAAATGAAAATTATATTATTTTAGGTAATAAATTTGACAATTTTGTGTAAGATCTAAAATTATTACCGAAATTCGTTGCTGTAACTTTTCCTGGAGTTGATTCGTGGTCTCTGCGCACCAATCCGCCGTTGCCAATATACAACAACAAAAGAATTGTTGGTCCGGAGTCAATCGGACAGCTGTTTCTTCTCGGATAAGATTCTGAAGAATGCTATTCGACGACGTGGCAGTTATCGACGGCATAAATGCTGTCAAACATCCATGAGCGTAGCCACGAAGACATTGTTTGAAGACTTCCACCAATTTTCTGAAAAAAAATATATTACACTTGACATTTGATGTCTAAAATCGTCTCAATGTGGCCTAATACCCAATCAAACAAAGAGAAAAAACTCACAAGAGCAAATTATTCGGGTCTGCGCTCAATTTGCTTGACTCTGTGATAATTTTCTTCAGTAATAAAAACAGGTCGGCACTTGACGGCAATGGGTGAGCGCTGACAACTGCTTCCTTGACCGGCTTCTCTTCCCCACTTCGAATTTTTGTTGCGCAATCTTCCAGGAATTGGCTGAGACTTTTGGATTGAGCTGCGACGAATACATCCATAAAATTGTCAAAGCATTTCCAAATAATTTTCTCAAAATTAAATTGATCCTTCGCCGGAAATCTTTTGCATAATAAATTCTCAAACATGATCGTGTGATTGATCGCATGTGCCAGTAATTTCCACTCGATCTCCAGCTTTCTTCTGGTCATCATTCGATCCAATTGTATTCGTGTCATTTCGCAAAATTCGAAGGCCAGCCTTCGGCCCATTTCCCAGTTCGGCGGGAAAATCTTGGACATCCCGGTTCGCTCAAATTCGGCTAATTTTGAGACAAACCACCGATAACGCTGGTCGATTTTGTCTATCCACGCAACATCTTCATTGTCCGAGTAGAGAACCTTGTATTCAGCGAGTCTCGAGGAGATAAACCAGCTGCGAAAATCGTCTTCAACTTTCCCACCGAGAATGGCAACGACCTTGCACATGTCCGCGGTTTTTGTGTTGATCTGGCCGGCCTGAATATATTTTTTTTATGATTAATATATCATAAAAAAGCCGATCTCTGCAACTCTCAAACAGTATTAAAATGAGAAATAATGCTTTATCCTATAAAAAGATATTCCCATTTTACCTGAAAAGCGGTCTGCAGATCCGCGGCAACTTGAATGCTCAATTTTTCCTTCAAGGTGTGCAATCGATCGGTCAGATTTCGTACTTGAGGAACCCTCATATAATCCTCAAATAGCTGAAGAACGTTTAGGACAGCTGGGAGTTCGGTGGAGATATCACCATACCGTTTTGTCACCATCCATTGGGCTAAATTTCAAAGATAAATGTTTAAAAAAAGCGACTTACTGATTGAGTTGACACCGGTGAGAAGTAAGTGCAAGTGGTGTAGGCAGGTTATAGATGAGGTTAGATTCTTCTTCGCTACATCAAGTTGATTTATATCTCGAGTCATATCCAAAACTGATGATTCAGAGAGTTGAGTTTTGCTTCGGATCTGTGCTACCCGTCGTTCTAAATCTTTCATAGCCGCATTCGCCTGAAATTACATTTTTTATTAGGTGAACCAACTATAATTTATCAATTGATCGTAAAAAGTGGCGTCAACTGAGCAAATCTTTGTATAACACACCATTCTAATGTAAAACTCGATCAAAAGTTTGACTAAACGCAAACAAAATAAAGTCAAATCCTCACTTTTGCTAGAGCTGCCATCCCATCGTCTGTTACTTGTCCATGCATCTCCACCAAGTCTGCTAATTCATTATCCAAATCATTAACTTCATCATCGATCCTCTGAACAACCGAATCCAACGATGATAAGCTCTGTTCAGTCGGAAATAGTCGATTTATCACTGACGTCATATCCAAATCTGGCTGATAAAACTCTGATTGCCCGATTTCGTCCAAAACTGCGACTACCTAGAGAACAAAGAATAAAAAAATTATATTACACGTACCTTTGATGAATAACTAGAAGTTTTCCGTTGAATTGGCGTTCTTTCTGTGTCTTCATATTCATTATCGGACATTCTTTTGACAATCCAACAAAAAATATAATTTTTCCATAAAATTGACGTTTTTGGCATTCTATTTTACGTAGTGTTTGTTTTCGTGTTGGGACGCAAGAAATACAACGATGTCAGAATAGTTTCGGAAAAATTGAACTGTGCACGGCTTGCCCAAATGGAGAAAAAAACGTCCAAAGAAAAATTAGCGACATTTTATACGATGAAACGTTTCTAATCTTATTTTATGTCAGAATGAAGGCAGAACTGTCGATATTGACAGGAATTGTTAGAAAACCCATTTTACATCAACGCACACATATTATTACCACAAAAATATTATTCTTGGACATTAAATTTAATGAATTTTGGTAAACATGGATACTACATGTATGTTGCATTCACATCGTGGTTCAGAACGGACTTTGTTTGATAATAATAATGCACAAACTCGAATCGTCAATATCGGCCATTCTGACCAACGGGGGCAAATGTCATGAGTTCGCCGGCGAAATCTCAAAAAATCTGTTCAAAAAGCTTTAAAATTGCAACGAGTCTATGCATCATTATTAGTACCCTGCGTAATCTTCTATTTCAAAGCAAGCCGAGCCTTGTCCCCCGTCAATTGATTTCGGTTTTGATGTATACGTCAACTGCATCAATTATCGGGAGTACCTCAATATTTTTGAGTGATGCGATGTTGAAATTTGTCTTCAATTGACAAGGCTTGTTAAAAAATGCTATAGACACTCAGTAATACCTTACACTAAAGCTTATTTTAATGAAATTGCGAAATTTGTAATTGCCAGATATTGAACTTGCCTAGTGGGAAACGTTAAACATGGTCAAAACGTGGGTTTAAATAGCTGAAATTTGGACTATGTGGGTTTTGGACTTCTTCTGTGGGATTGTACATAGGTTTTTCTAAATCCAGACATCAGCGCTTTTTTGGCAAGTTGCATTACACCTACATATAGTCATCAATATTCATTATATACAATTTTGAACTAAAACGAGGCCAATAAGCATCCTTGAGCATGCTTTGATGTTTTTAAAACTGGGAAATTGGTAATCGACCTTCTTCCCCACATAGGGGATCGCTAAACGATGAAATTCAAATGTACAAAATTTCACCTTAAATCAATGGGAAACGTTGAAGTTTATCAAAAAATTCTCTCAAAATCCTGAAAATTTGAGTATATGCCCTTTAATAGGTTTGTTGTGGAACTATAAGGAAACATTTGGAAAATTTGATCATTTCCGTGTGTTGCGGCATATTGTACTTGGGGACTTATTTGTCACCTTTTTACAAATTTTGGCAGAACTTTTTTTTCGTCTTTTTTTAAGCTGTAAAAAGTATAGGGCCTAATAGTAGAACGTCAAGGGTGTCAATTAATACAAAGAAGCTATGAAACGAATAATTTTTCACAGAGCAATAGGCGTTCAAAGGTGTGCAACTCAGCTATTTGCAGTGGGAAACGTTCAAGTGTATCAAAAAATGACCCGATTAAGATGAAACTTTTTCTGGAGCATCTTCTATAACGTTTGCATGGAACTGATAGAAAGAATCTCGTTTATCAAATGTGTTCGATCGTACACATGTTGTACAAGATACATCAAAAATGCTGATATTGAGGGCCTCGTATTTCCCGATTCAGAAATGGTACCGATACAAATAATAGCTTAAATAGATGACAGACATTCAAAGAAAATAGTTATCAAGATTGTTTTATGTGATAATAAGCGCTTTGTACTTTTTGAGCATCAACTCTAAGGGGCACTTCACCGGAATTTTTCAAGGATTGGGCGCGAGCTGCGAAGGCCGTGTACGTTTTTTTCTCCGATTTTGGTCTATTTGGGCAAGCCGTGCTGTGTTTACCTTGAAGAACTACAAAAGATGCCTTTTGTTGCACAAAGAGTAATTCCTTACAACTTTCTAGTCGTTTTGATTCAAAAAACAGGTTTTTTTATAATGTACTGGGCCCCATGTTATTTTAGGTCTGATTCATCAATTTTTTGATTGTTTTGTCGGATTGTCGTATCTTACGGTCAATCTGCCTATGTCTTTTGATGTTTCATACCGGCACCCACTTGAAATGCTTTGTCTTTAATGAATTCTAAATTCGATTTCTTCGTCGCGCGAGCCGTGGAAGTGTCTCAAAAAATTTTTTTTTGTTTATAGTGAGACTCCACAAAAAACGGGGCTTTGTGGACTTTGTTGAAGAATGTGTTGGAATTTGGCGGAATTTGTGGCTTTATTTTTCCGGATGAATCATTTTTTAAGGACGAGCTCAAAACTACTTTGTTTTTGCTCAATCCGGCGTGAAATCCATTCGTGTTTCTGATGTTTATCTTGCTCTTTCAGAGGTCATCGAGGTGTTTTTGCGGTCGTTGAGAGCTAATTTTGGAGGGAAATGGTAAGTACGATGTTATACTAGGCATTTTGAGAAAAGAACGCTCTTACCTTTGAGATGTGAAGCTTTTTCTCCTTGAAATTGATCTCAAAAGAGAGTACAGGTCATATTCTGATTAGTCATTTACAAATATTTTTTCTAGGCGACTCTCACCGTCTGCAACGTCCCTCAAGAAGTGGTGGACCGGGTCAAGCAATTTCGATTCGCAAAAAGCAAGACCACCGATGCTTTAATATGCAAGTTTCTTATAGTTAACTGTTAACACATGTATCTACAGTAAAAATCGACAAGGAATCTATGACCATCGAAGTGGAGGAGGAGCTAGAGGTAGGAAATGTTATACTAGGTATAAGAATTAGTTTTTGTGCGGAAACAGTGGCTAATGCCAAGTTTAATGCATACATGATTTCAGGACGTCCTTATTGAAGAAATCACTCAAGAAGTCCCTGCCCATCAGCCTCGATTTATTTTGATATCTTTCGAAAACAAAATTGAGGACGGAAGGATAACATATCCGTTATGCTTCATCTTCTACTGCCCTCCAGGATGCCCCGTAGAGCTCACAATGCTGTATGCAGGTAGTAGAAACAATCTGGTCCAGTTATGTGAACTTTCAAAGGTAAAAATTGATCTCCACTTTGATTTTGCCCAGTGTAAAGTAAATTTTTTTTCAATCCCTTTATGTCTTACTTTGCCCTATTTGATGTCCCAAATTTTCCAGTGTGCCGAAATCCGCGATTTGGAAGACATCACCTTCGAATTCCTTGCCAATAAATGCGCCTAAATGAGATTATCATATCAATAAGTTAAGTTTATTTAGATTTTTCTAATTCTTGTAAGATTATGTGAAATAAAAAAACTGTTAACCCAAAAGAATGTAATCCTGAGATCGAAGAAACAAAAGTTGTCAGCACTTTTGGAAGGAAATCGGATAAAATGTAATGGAGAGCAACTAAACCGCTTACCAGTAAAGCCTGTAAATTGAATACCGGATATCATCGGAGAATGGGAGAGTCTGAAGACCGAGAGACAATCAATAAACGAGAGGAAGGCCCGGGGCAAGGTTTTTGGTAAACGAAAAAGATTGTGAAGACGTGCACGGTGCGGAAAAAACTATAATTTAAATGTTCTGCACTGTGCCACAAATGCACTGCCAAGAATTGATTGTTCGTTATTGAGGTATACACAGTGCAAAAGGAACATCGAAAGGAAGAAAAGGTCGAAAAAAGACATTTTTTTGCGCTGTGAGAAAAGTCTGTTAGAGAAAAATCGTCGCACAGTGCGGAGTCAATTTCGTTGCACTGTGCGAAAACAGGAATAAATACTGTGAAGAGCGCACGGTGCAAGTGAAATTTTTTGGTTTGTTCGCACTAGTTTCGGGCAAAACCTATCGTGAAATAAAGGCAAGAAAAGAATATTAGAAATTTCAGAAGACATCACACTTATCAACTTTGGTCGATCCGACTGCTCAGAGTCGGCGACACTGAGGTGCTCATGGCCTGGCTATCGTTGAATTGCAATTGCTGCAGCCATTCAGTGATGTTCCTCTCTTTCTGCTGCTTCGTAATTTTGGTTTCGTTGTTTTGCGGGTTCTCTTTTCGCCATACGAATGAAGGCGCCTCTTGAATCCGACAGCCTTTCTCGTCGTCACGGAATAACATGTGTAATTCTGGAAAACGCAAAATGAAAAACGGCTGTTGACGTGTAAGAGTATGACATTTCAAAGGAATACATCTTTTGAAAAAAAATTATAGCAATGAAGGGCCAAAATTTCCCCAACTTTCGACACAAAAATCTCGGTTATTTTGGCAAGCGCCGAGCATGGAATTGTAAAACTTTCGCTCTAATTATAAAATGTAAATTTTCATCAAGATCTGCCCGTCAGACCTCTTCGGTCTGTTTTCAACCCATCTAAAAAAATTTATTTTTGTCTTATGTAACTCAAAAATAATTTAGCAGTTGTAAAATACGGTAATTTCACCTGATCTAATCCACAAAAAAAGTTGAAATTCTTACCTGATAAACTTTTGGTATGCCTCAATTGATTCGAATTCTCGTTGCTACTACTTTCGGCGACATTTTCGGGCAGTGGAGGGAGTGATTGCTGTGAGCCGAGTTCAAGTGAGGTCGGCTCTTGCTGAAAATTGTCTATTAAAACTTTTCTTTCGACTTGGTGAGATTTCATTGTTACATATGAATGATGAAATTTGTCTCTTAAAATAACCCGAATGTTTTTCTCCGTATTTTCGAACATTTTTTAATCATCATTTTGATATCCAGAGATTATGATGTCATGATGAATATCAAAGGAGAAATGCGGAATTCGGGAAAATGAAAAACGAAAAAATCTAAAAACAGCATTGGATAAATGGCCAATGAGGTGAAAATAAATGGAATTTCACATTGAATTTGAGATGAAAATGGCCGGCCATAAATAATCGCTTCCCTGGAATTAAATTCTCAACCATCAGATTTTGATGAGAGCTGAGAAAAATCTTCGGTAACATTTTGTAAGCCATGCACGTAATTAATATAAGAACGTATTTTTGAAAGATTAAAAGGTGTATAAACTACATATATAGTTATACCCTCTGAAATTAGTTTTTTTTAGACAAAAAGTTGTGTGAGTAGTGTTTCCAAACAAGATTTTAATTTGCTTTGCTCCCTTGGCTTTACAGTTATTTATTTTTCAAATGCGGCTTATCTGATGTTACATCCTTGAAATCCAAAAGAAAGGCAGCAAAATGAAACCCGCTGTCACATTTTTATTTTTGACTTTGAATCTTTTCTTCAAAACAAACGAAACACTTCAATACAAAAACTTCCTCAGGAGATAAACCCAATTTTTGCAGCGTCTTTTTGGTACCCCTAAATTTACCTGAGAATGTCAGAAAATTCGATATATCCTCAAAAACCGCCAAAATTTACCTGTGTCTGCACTTGCAACGACCAAATGGACGAAATGAGCGACGGTCTGGAGGCGGTGTTCTCCCGGATCCCCAGCAAATCCATAAAACCCTCGGGCGCTGAAAGAAAAGACACGTTCTACAGCTTCAACAACGTGCTCGCAATTCCTCAGCCAAACAAAGAATTAAAGGCTCAACTTTCGGGTTTTCGAGAATACATGGCCGGAGGGCATGGAAAAGGCGAAACGGAGAAAAGAGCGCCGTTTTATCCGCAGGGCAGAAGCCCCTCGCTTAAAACTATATAAGAATGGGGCCGAAAAAGCCGGGGAAAAGTGGGATTTCAGCGGTTTGAGGTCGAACCCCTCGAGGGCAAATTAAGTTCTAAACCGGAATATTTTCGGCGAAATCAATCGAGTAATTTAAAGAGAAATGCCCTCAGGGCCTAATTGCCTCGAAACACGATAGATGGAATAAGTGGCTAAAAGTGCGCGGAAAGTCGAAATGTACATGGGTTGGCAATGAATGACGAGTAAAGTGTTTTTGAGGCTGCGAACTAAAAATGACTAGAACCTCTATGCTAAGAATTTTTAAAGTAAACAAATTATTGTAAAGTTATAAATAAATCATCTTTTCTTTGATACAGGCTAATCCATTTGTCATAAAGAGCTTATTTTAGCCTGACTTTACATCGACAGGCCGTCATTTAAAATTCTGTCCCATTTGTAGATCAAAAATTACGAAAAGACGAGGAACTCATCAAAACTTCTATGAATTTATTATTATGAGACCTGAAACGAGTAGTGTTTGTTTTTAGACGAGATTTCCCAGGCATACATTGCTCGACGAGAGACCGGCAGATCTATTTCAAACTTTGCAGACATCCCGATCCATCTTTTGATCAATGAAAATTCTGACTTGCGCTTAGCAGAGGCCGCCTTCGAGTAAAAATTTGGGCTTTTGTATGAGAAGTAATACACGCCGAAAATCTAACTGAATCTCAACAAATATGCTCGTTGAATGGCTTCATTCAACACACATATCAACTCTATGTCCCATATAAAGTCGCATAAAAAGTAATGTGTCAACGTCAACGAAGTCCCAGAGGTCATAAATCCTCCAAAAAAACTGGGATTTTCAGTATCGTAACTCTGAATTAAGCTCTATTTTTCCGCTTTTTATTACTACATATATTCTCATTGAGGTACTCCCCCATAAGTAAACCCCAAAGCAAGAGGATTGAGTATAAAGCAAACCGATCACCACTTATGCAAGTATCTACATATAGTATGTATAGTTTTACTCAAAATTCGTCAAATTTCCGTAGGCAAGTTGCATTCTCCGAACCGTTCCCATTTCCCAGCCCCATTCCCAAATCGATTCTCATGGGTCCCGTTTCTCTTCAACCGAAACGTTCCGCCCGGAGGGGTTTTTCGGGCCGGCGGTTTTTTTGGGTAAAAAATGAAAGAAACCCGCAAATGGCCTGCGGGTATTTACATATTGTATGTCTGAGAATGAAAGAGAGGATAAGCTCTAAAGAAGCGGGTTGATCCGAAGATGACCCATGCGGAGAGATCAAAAAATAAGACTTCTCTTCTTTTGGGACAGGCTTCGTTTGGGGCCGAGTTTATTTGTTGTAACCCTATTTTCAATGGTCAATTTGAATTTCACCTATCAGGGTAAGTACCCAAATACGACGCCCAGATTTTGAGGAAACTCAAAAAGTTTAGACAAATTTGTCACGAGCCTAACAATTGCCTCGACGTGTTTTTCATTTTGCTTTATTATTACAGTCAACCCTGCTATTTAATATATACAATGGTCTCAAAACAAGCAGACTAAAGCCAAAAACATGAGAACTATCACAGACGAGGTTACACTCATTACGGCATTCTTAGCTTCCAGTGAATTCCCATAGATCAGATCAGCTTGCCTCTTGAAAGTATTCTGGCAACAATCAAGGCCACAGCAATATTGGGCGTACCGTTGGCATCTAAAAATATTGTGAATTATGTTGTAGAAAAATTTAAAAAAAAATTAAAACATACTGAAAAACTACTTGAGAAATAGGCTCCCCGTCTTCGTATTCAATTTCATTCCGTTCTTCGGGATCCATGTTGTAAATGCAGGTGTCCCGGGTCTCGAGATAATACAAGTTGTCCTGGAAAAAGCGGCGTTTAAAACTCAGGGCTCCCCTTACTTGGGCATAATATCTCGTCCCCAGCCAATAACTTCTTCTGTATCGATCCAAGTAAACCCGATCATTGAATGCCTTCACTCTTCTGATTGCAAATCCGTCTCGCAACCCGACGGTGATCAGCAGAATGACATCGGCGTTGGTTTGTTTTCTGCCGTCGGACGCAAATGTTCCGGATAAGCTTCGGGTCCGCACTCCTGGCTGCGGCGGCCCCTCGGTAGTGGTCGGACCCCAACTTTTCTGCTCCCTGAACATCAATATGCCAAGGAATCCAACGAAACATACCACCAGGGGCTTTCGAACCGTCCGTCAAGTGCGCTTGCATAGTAAAATATGGAAAACAGAAAAGAAACGCGTATTATCTTGACCATATCGATTCGCAGCAGCGATCGAGAATGGGCAAAATGAGAGAAGAAACTGGCGTCCAAGAGGAGCGAAAATATTGTTTGCACTCTAAAAAATAAGCAACGTTTGCTTGTGTGCGAGTAAACAAGGTTAAGAAAAAACTCACCGGTTTTACATATACTGACATTTGATGTTATTACAGCCTTTATTTTGTTGATCTGAACCCTTCTTAGGATGACAGACTGAAAATAAATTAAAAGAACCCGTTATCCGCGGTGTCACAAGTACAGTCAACAACTTTCCATAAAGGCCGTAGTCCACCTACTTCAAACGAAATAGTCCATGTTCTGTATTTACATGTCGTGGGCTCTACTTACAGAATGGCTGATATTGACGATTCAAGATCGTGTGTTATTATTATCAACCATGGTCTTAATTGGAGCTCTTTTGGGCGGGCGCACACTTGCGGGCAACCACTTTGCGGGCAACCAGTTTGCGGGCAAATTTTTTGCGGGCAGCCACTTTGCGGGCAAATGTCGGCAAATTTCCAAAATATCGCCGTAATTTTTCCACCTCCACCCTGTTACCCTCAAGTGCCGGTTGCCCGCAAATGTCTCAGCTGCCCGCAAATGTTTCAGCTGCCCGCAAATGTGACCCCCCCAAATTTTGCCCGCAAAGTGGTTGCCCGCAAGTGTCGTGACGCCCTTTTTTGAAGTCAGCAGTCATGTAATACTATAGCATCGATTTTTATCAAAATTCATATACAGGGTGGGGCATCTTTGTGGCCCGATTTGAATTGACTATAACTTCTTCAGTTTTGGCCAAATCTTAAAATTCTTTTTTCCCTGAATCCTCAGACAACCCCATTTTGTTTGATACCAAATATGTTACGCATGGGTAAGTGTCATCTACAGTTATTGGATTTATTCTTGGAGTTCATTTTTTCGTAATGTTCGAGAATAATATGTTGGTGGTAATAACGTGCTTGCGTTGATGTGAAATCGGTTTTCTAACATCAAACCGGGGACTACCTTGTTACAACAGCCGTGACACAACAAATTCCATCAAATTACAAGCGTATCTTGCCAAATTGCACCTGAAAACATGATTTAGCGTATGTTTTTTTCTCTTTTCCCGCATTCGGTCATGTAGAAAGGATTCAAAGCCTTTTGTGGGTGGTTGGAAATCGCTGAATAAGCCCGCCTTCCTTTATTATTATCTTCATTTTGTCCCAAATTTTGCAAAAATCTTGGCCATGCTCAAAAAATTATATTATGATACCTTAGGCAAGCTCCATTAACTTTGCCAAAAAATTGCCTTTTCTCCGCAGCATTTGGAAGGATACGGCTACAATTTCCAGAACTATAATCTTTCTACATACAATTTATGTTATTGTGGCCACCCATGTTCGGTGTCTTGTCGTTTTTTGGCGAACATTAAAACAGGATATAAGCTATTAAACGGGCATTCAGGCCTTCCTTCCGCATATTTTTGACGTTTTAACGCCCCAATTTGTGATGTTTGCGTATGCAAATGAACCGCGGATTTGAGGAATTCAGCGGCTTTTGGGGGTTTTAGTCATCCGCCGCCTAATGGCCAAGATTTTCCAAAAAGGCAATCTTAAGAGTTAAAAAAAATGGGACACAGTGAAAGCCCTGCGCAACAAATCGCAAAGGACTACTGAAATTTTTCGTTGTTGAGGCAGGTTTCGTTGTACAGAAGTCCTATACATCTTACTTTGTTAGTAAGGCCTGTTGTAGTCGAAAGACTGGCTAGATTAGTCAGCGATTTTGCTCCGAATCCCTAAAAGGTCAGATTTTCGGCCATTTCAACCTATTCGTACCGACGATTCCATGCCTTAAGGCTGTTTTCTTCCCGTCTTTGGAAACGAACTGTTTTCGAGAGACGGCCAAGTTTGGGCCGAATAAAAAGAGCAGCAGGTGTGCTCGGAGGCCTTGAATATTTCCACTTTCCGCTTAAAGACATTTGCCCCGAGGTCTTCTCGAATTTCCATCAAAGCCAAATCATATACATAACATACAAGACGAGTGGATCTGGGCCCGCAAGTTTTCGCGTGTCGGCATGTTTTTGACTCCTCCTTATCCACCCCTCCTCTCCTGCACTTAAAGCCCCAGGCCCGGAGGGCATCAGAGACTTGTCAACTTAGGGCGCCACTCAAGGGTCCATCCATAATCATCTCCCCACAAGTCATCACCTTTCCGCTGACCCCTGCCCGCTCTTATACTCCCTAATTACTTTTTAACGCGAGTTTTGACAGCGAATCTGCCTCGGGATGAAAGAAGGGTACTAATTGTTTTTGATTGGAGAGATCATTATAGATCATAATTTTGGAAGGCGATTAGCATTGTAATTGATGGTAAATTGAATATCACGGTTTCTAAAGGAAGCTTAAGGTGTATTATGAGGTCTCTTCTGTGGTTAGTAGCCGTATATGGGCAGTTTCTGTCATTTATTCGATATGCTTGGTTTTTCAAATTGTTAAATTGGACCTTCCAAAATATAATTGTAACGTATACCTTTTCTGGCATCAATATCTCAAAATCTGTCAGCCATTTCCTCCGGCCCGCCTTTCTCCCCCAACTAATGTCATTTATTTCCTTCGGGCGCTAAAATATAATTAATCAGCTATTTTTTGTTGCCAACAAACTCCCCCAACACCTTCTACCGCTCACTTACGAAAAGCAGCTGTGTTGTAACTTCAGTGTTCGCACAAATGCATAATTCGCGGCGTTTCCGCGGCCCATTAGCATGAGATTGGACTTGGGCTTGATCATCGGGCTGCTGACAGTTATATGGTGTAATGGCGAGGAGGATTCGACGGAGAGACCGGGCGAGTGTGTGCAAGGGTGCAAGTGCGCGGGAAGGACCGTAAGTTTTCTGGGGTTCATGTTTTCCAATCTTCCTCCGATTTTGGCCGTTTTTTCAGGTTTTGGGTATTCTTTGACTTGTAAAATGATCATGCGACGTTTTTTAGTCATCGTTTCTTGATTTCTCAAATCTCGGCCCTATTTCGACCAATTTACGTCACTTTTTAGCCCTCTTCCCGCATAACCCTCGACCTTTTAGCCGCAAAAACTGCCTAAAGCCGTCTCAATCCAACCGGAATAGGTCTTATATCCTCTTCAACTTATAACTAAGCCAATATAAAAAATCGGAGGAAAAAGTTTTTTGGTTCCCCCCCAAATTCCCTCTTTGTTTTTTAGCTTGAGTGCTCTGAACTGGAGCTGGACCGAATCCCCGCGGAATGGCCAACCCATTACGAGAAGATTACATTACGCAATTGTACCATCACCACCCTCGAGAAGAACTCCTTCCGCAAGTTTGGGGCGTTGGAGGAGTTGCGGATTGAGAATTGCAATAAGCTGGATGTGATCGACAAATACGCATTCAAAGGGCTGCAAAAATTAAAGTAATCAATTTTAAAGAGGCAAAATGGGATGAAAAATGAGAAGAAACGATCAAACATTACGATCAATATGATTAAAATTTGTTTTATGCAAGATTTTTAGTGGAATTTATGATGACTTTTAATTCGAAACATTAAGAAATTATGAACTTTTTTAGACTTTGAAATTTATGCAAACTGAATGTTTGAAAATCCAAGGAATTGTTTTTTTCTGTTGGCATTTACATTTTTTTCAGGCTACTGAACATTGCTGGCAATCCCAAACTCCGCGAGATCCATCGCTTCGCTTTCTCCTCCATAGGGAATCAGAATCCTCTTCGAATTTTGCTCAAAAACAATGGAATCGAAAAAATTCATGCTTATGCTTTCAAGTGAGGCTTTTTCATTTTTTATAAAACCTGAGAAGATTTCAATTCAACCGTAATACTCGGTTTACATCGTATTTCCTTCAGAAATGCCCACAATCTTCGTGAACTCTACATTGAAGACCGCTGCTACACGGTGGAGCCGAATGGTCTCTCCTCGATCTCCCGGCTCGATTTCTTCACTCTGAAAGGGGCCTGTGTCCTCTCGCTGAATTCCTTTTCCAATACCTCACGTGTTCACAGTTTATCTATCTTGGATTCGACGCTCAATCTGTTCAATGGGATCTTCGACCAGCTGAGTCATGTTAATCAGGTAAGAGGGATAAGATTTCATGACAGCGACCGCATTTTGATGGGATATTTATTTTCAAAAAATGCCAGAGGGCAGCGATCAAGTTTTGATTTGACGGGATATTTGACTTCCTCAGTTTTTGAAGAGAGAATTTTGATTCGAAACAAGATTTCTGCAGGAAATTTAAGAATTCGACTGTAAGAAATTTTGCAGATTCAAATCCGCGAATGCAGACTCGGAAAGTTGGAGGAGAACACATTCTCTGGCCTCTTTACGGTCGGAAGTCTGCAAATCCAAACAAGTCATATCGGGCGGGTTTCGCCTCGGGCATTCGTGGGCATGGAGAATGTGGGAGTGCTGTTGATCAGCTACACCACGATCAGAGAACCTCTGGGCTCACCCGAATGTCTGCTACATACTGCTCATAAATTGGTGTTCAGCGAGAATACGCTACATTGCAGTTGCGAAATGCAATGGATCCAATTTCATAAGGTAAGCGGAACAACAAGTGTAAAATTTTAAATTGACTATGATTTGAGAAAATTGAGTTTAAAATCGATGATAAAGTACATAGAAGTGTAATTGACCCCGTCGACTTTGTTTTTCAAATTTATGAAATTCCAGGATCAAGTAATCCTTTCGGAGAACTACTGTGATAGAAGTGAAGCCTTCAAAGCCCTGGCCTACTTTAAGCCCTTGGGTTGTGAGCCCTTGACCACCAAAGAGCCGGATCCAGTACCCATCACTTCGAAGCCCACGGTCTCGGAAGTCTTCATTCCGGATGGTATAAGGAGAACTCAATACGAAGCGGAGATCTCAACTGCCGCCTCAGATGTCTGTACATTTTTCTGCATCCTCGTCTTTCTTCTCCTCATGAACTTTTAGACACACGTCCATCCTCACTTATCATTCTAGATAGCGACTGTACTGAGTATTACTAACTGAGATTCTATTTAATTCAAAATTTATTTGAAACTATTATACATATAAATAATAAATATCTTTTTCACCCAACCACTTTCACATGATATGCAAAGTATTCCATTACCCGGAGATCACGATGAGCCACACGTCCCACCGAAATTAACCGATCGCTACAGCAATTGGCTTTGCTTCCGGCGTCCTGAAACCAAAATAAAGTCACGAATTTTTTTAACACTGTATTCATACAATGCCAATTACAGTCATAAAGAAGTAAAAAATTGCGAGAAATTACCTCAAACGACTTTTCTTTCTTTGTAAATTGACCGGTCGAAAAGAGATTCCGCAGATTTTCCTCGACAAACAAGTGGTATCCTTCCTACAAAAGCGATTTAAACATAGTAACATTAATACATTTAATACCGAATTCTTGCCATGTCTTTTATTGTACGTATGTATAATATATATGTACGAGCTAATAGACCTACCTCATCAACAGGATCCACAACCAAGATTCCTTTGGTTTTGGCGCATTGTAAAAGCCCTTTCCCGGAGTAGAAGGGACTCAACCAACCGGGCTTACAACTGTAATCAGCAACAAGCCCTAAGGCATTGGATGACATGGCCAGGCCGGCATCCAAAGCAAACCCGTGATTATCGAAAAAGGGGAAGAAATATGAGAAGGGAGATCTGAAAAATCAGAAAATGCATTAGTTATATAAAGTATGAGTTCTAACATCTACAGTAAAAAAATCAGCTGACCTATAATCTTGGAGTTTCCCCAGGATAACTGCTTGTTCCTTGGTGTACCCAGCGGCCACTAATCTCAGATTCTCGGGGATAATGTAATTCTGCTCGTTTAAGAAGACCGTCCACACGATTGCATCAGCTTTTACTGTAGTCTTTTCTTTGTGAATGAATTCAGCGACTCGATGGAAGATCGAAAATGATGTCCAACCATAGGAACTGTCGATTGTAAAAACGTCGGCGTAATCTGAAAGATTACTATGTACATGTATGTATATTTGACGATGGTTTTTGCGAGATGATTTAAAAAGTTTATGGCCATGATAAAGCGGGTAACGTCACTCTTCCTACCTCCAAGTTGACGTTGAAGTTTATTGCTGTTGCTAAAGATGATGGTCCGATTACATCTGGCGCCATACGTCTCAATAATCGAGCCCACAAATTTGTGCGGCTTCGGATTGGAGGGTTGCACAATGACCACACATTTTACATAAATATTGCGCAAATTGTCCGTAGTTTTCAACGAATTTAAAGCGATATATTGATCCACATCCCTCTGCTCATCCACACTCAAAAAGGTCCCCAAAAACAGCCCGAGGCAAACGCCCAGAATCAGGGCAAAGACGGAACGTTGATTATGCAGATTGAGCCATTGCTTCAGCATGAGTTCAGGTCATGAAAACCCGGCCCTGGAAGACGCAAATAATAAAAGGTGCGCTCGGAAAATAAAGACGACGGGGGTTAGGGGGAAGAGTTCCCCTTCCAACGGCGACGCGATCACACAACAGCCCTTAAAAAAGGTTAGACAGCGCCGGTTGGAGGACATTCCGAACAAAAAATGACTGCGCGAGTTCTGAAGCCCCACAGTTTGGAAGTTACAGGGAAATGTATTGGGAAATACAATACATTTCCCTCGCGAAAATTAAAAAAAATTTTATTATGAAAACACAAAGATTCTCGAATTTGAGACTGTTTTTTCTCACAAAAAAGATTCTCAATCGAATTGCGAAGAAGACTTATTCCAGAGAAATCCGAAAAACAAAGTAATTTTTGCACTTTCGGAATATTATTCTGCAAATTTCTAGAGCTTAAAATTAATAAAACGAGGCATAAACATCTTATGCAGAGCCGAGGGTTTAAAAAAATTTTACGAACCAAAACTATCTCGCTAAAAATTTTCGAATCATAGCTTCTAAAGAAAAACTGAAGATCGAGGGAAGAGATAGCGCTATTCCGACGTTATGTATTGTTGGAGAAAAAAAAACAACGGAATCCTCAATTGTTTTTGTGTAATATGGGAAACAAGAGACCTTATAACGGCATTTGTGAGCTTTGGAAACGGTAAATAAATAGTAGTAGAATCTATCAGGGGTGGGCTTAATTATGAAAGCTTTTACCAATCCCGGTTTTCCTATCATCGTCTTTGCATACCTTCCATAATAAGGAGAGAAGAATTTGATGAGTCTCAGAGTACCCGTTCAAATATTTCTTTTTGTTTAGACTCTAAATTATATGTAATCATTTTTTTTTATATCATCTCATTTCAAAAGATTTACAAATTTCCTAATATAGCTCGAATTTCTTGAACAATAAGCCGAGAAATTTGCACGCCCATCCGCTCTGACAACCCCTTCTGCTAATTCAATAAAAATCGAATTAAAGTCCCATCGTGTGACATGAATAATAACGATGAAGGGATTCCGAACTCAATTTAAATATGAATCAATCCCAAATACCATAAGAATAACGGGTTTCCTCTGCGTCGACGATCACCACACCCATGTTATTGAGGACAAACAAAACTTTGGGATTCGATTCTTAATTCCGAATGCGCCAACTTTCGCATGGCTGTGGATTATTCGGACGATGGGGTTTGCGGTGAGAATTACGACACCTATTTCCATCGACAATACATTGACCTGTTCTTGTCATGCCTGGGGCTATTTTTGAGCACCGTTCATTTGACGCTTCTTATTTATATTCGATATGCTCAAAAGCATAAGGGATTCTTCTTGATGCTAATCCAGGCCTTCATCAGTGTCCTCACGATGGCTTTTCTTATATTCGGATGTATTATTGACCTGTGTGCTGTGAGATTGAACAGTATTTTGGCGTTCTTTCGCGCCTACATTTGGCTGTTCTTGGTGAATGCCTTAATTGCAACATATGGATTTATCGTTGTGGCCTTGTGTTTGGATCGATATGTCGCCTTGAATAATCCGTTGTATTACAAATTGTGCTTCTCAAAGCTGCGGGCGAGAATCTTGATTACTTCTGTTTGTTGTGTTGTCGCCGCGATTGTTTGCTTTAAATGGCTGATATACAACAAGGTGGAAGGAGGTGATGGGTTCGTCGAAAATGAGGTTGTAAGTCAAAGAGATTATTTTGAAATTCAAAGACCTCGGTTTCGAAAAAATGCAATTTAAATGTATAATTTCGAAACACAAAATCGGACTTAAATTTCGTTTTACTTTTTAGGTGACTTCGACTTTATGGTACAACGTAATCAAGACAATTTCGGCCTTGATTCAGTACTTTGTCTCTGGAGTTGTAATGATTTTACTCAGCGTCAGTATCATCACCAAGCTAAAAGAGCTTGATTATCAACATTCAATGGAGCTTCGACTGGCTGAAGGCTCGATGAATGAATGGACCAAGCACCATAGGGTAAAAAACTCAAATTTTCTCACCATTAGAACTGTTAAATTTTCGTTTTCAGACAACCGCCAATATCTGTATATTTCTCACATTTTCCTACATAGCCTGCAATTGGCCCTACGCTTTGGCCGATTACTTTTACACCCCGGAAGTAAGTCTCCAATCAATCTCCAGACATGACTTTTTTCAGCTCTCGGAGACCATTTGGTATGGTAGTATTGAGGTGATCATCAACATCTTCCAACTGCTCTACCTCCAACTGAATATCTTCTTCTTCGCCTATTGTAGTCACATTTATCGGCAGAATCTCTGTTTCCTGACCGCCTGCACCACAAAAGAGTTGAAAAAACTGATTTCGTGGCAGCGAAAGATTCAGATCACAGAAAATAAAAGCCAAAACAACTGTTAAATTCCGATCTCTTGTCCGCTTTTAATCTTATTTGTTCGTGAGTCATGCTCAAGCCGGCGTTCCTTGTGATTCTGCTGTTTGGCGCGGTAGATTCGGGTATTATCGGCCGTACCCAGAGCGCTGGTGCGCAGGGAGTGCTGTTATGCCATGGCCAAAGAGCGGCCAATGTGTTGGTGAAGCTGTTCGATGCGGATACGGGAATCGACAGGGATGATTTGCTCGCCTCGGGGAAGTCGGATCAAAATGGATTCTTCAGGATTAGCGGGAGCACCAAGGAGATTACTAATATCGATCCCAAACTCAACATTTACCATGATTGTAACAATCAGTTGGTAAGTTTCTAAATTAGTGAATCCTTACCACACTGTTTTACTTGGCAAAGTAACTTTATCGGATGTCGCAATATTCTAAATTCAATTTTTAGCCCTGCAAGCGCAAATTCAGCCTTCCCATCCCGGATTCCTACATCAGCAAAGGCTCCACTCCCCAAAGTTTCTTCCAGGTTCATTACCTCGAACTATCCGAGAAATTCCCCGGTGAGACCAGAGATTGTATCCACTAAAGCCATCCAGAATCGACTGGTCGGAAGTCTAATCCAATCTTCCTCAAAATCCAGCTTCAAATCCCGCTATAAATAAGCTGCTCATCTGTAAAACCATTTACTCAATGTCAGTTAACCCCGATTTTCTCTGCACTCTCTCCATTCGTCATTGTATTTCACGCAGTTTTCGGATAATAAAAATCTAATCCCTGAGAGGCATATCCCTTTCTGGGTCGGTTCAGGAATTCCTGGCGTGCCGTGGAAAAACCGCCTGCGGGGCGTTATTAAAAAAGGGCGCAAGCGGCGATGATAAGCAGTGGGAAGAAGACGAAGAAGAAGGTATCTTTTCCCGACTAGGTCATGTTTGACTTTGACACAATTGTTTCGATCCAGGGATCCCAACAAAAACAGTTTCGTCTTTGCAGCGGCGCTTCATAATCAGTTTTTTATATGTTGTTGATGGATAAGGATTTGTGTCATTCTTATTCTTTGGAATGTTATTCTTTTCAATCTCAAAAAAACGTTATTAGTATCCTATCATCTTTTTTAACTCAAACGTCACTTAAAACAACCCCATTTTAAGTGCAATTCCCTCAATTACAGCAAAATCCCCCCGAATCCCAGCTTGTTTATCACCTCAATCACTATTATCGCACTTCCCCTCCACCCATTTTGCTGTACCCGTTCAGAACTTGTATATAATTAAATCCGACTTGTTTAATTGATCTCACCCCGCTCCCCGCTTTATCCACTATGCCAGAAACCCTCGTTTTTCGCTTTGCGAGGTGCGAAAAAACCGAAGAACGAAGACTTCATGTGCTAATTTTTTGCGTAAGAGGAACCCGTTGAGATGAGGAATGTCTTCGTCGAGTCTTCACCGACCGCATTCTCATCATTCATGTAATCAACTTCCTTCATCCGACATCGTTCTGCTTTCGTTTTATCACCGAAGTACAGTAATTAGCCAGGAAGAACTGTTCGCTTTCTAGTTTTCCTTTCATTTCGTGATGTTTTGTATTTCAAAACAAGCTTTTACTTGATTTAATGGATGACTTATTACATCTCCAATTTTAGGCCATGACGTCACGGCTCTGCTTGACAATACTCCTAATGGCTGGAGCCGTCCAGGCCTATAGATTCAAGCGACAAGACCGCAATTTCCGAGGTCCCCCTCAACTCCCACCCAATTTCCGGCCAAGCCAACCGATCTCAAACCCTCAGCCTCAGTCATTCCGTCCTCAAATCCCACCTCAAATTCAGCCTCAGGTTCCCATCCAGCCACAGCCTCAAGGTCAATTCATTCCCTTCCAATCTGGTCCTCCATCAAACAACTTTATCCCCACCGGTCATTTTGCCCAAGCTGGATTTGCTCCCGCAGCTCCAGCTCAATTTGTCCCTTCGCAATTCGTCCCACAACAACAACAACCGCAACAGCCACCTCCCCGTCAATTCTTGCCCAAGCCAGCTCAACCATTGCAAGAGCCCGCTGAACAAAAGAAAGAGCAAGCTCCAGAAGGCACTCCAGAACCTCAAGGGCTCCAAACTACGACCTCTGCCGCTCCAGAGACCCCAGTTACTCCATCGATACCAGTTGACAAAAACGTCGACCTTGATGGTGATGGTGTCTTGAGTCTGGCTGAAGTTCAATATGCCGCTTTCGTTCATCACGGACTATCGTCTAGCGTTGTCGAGACCTTATTCAACCAAGTTGACAAAAATAAGGACGGATATTTGAACGGAAATGAATTCAGTGATGTTAGACCACTGGTTTTGGCCAAATCAGAGAACGCCGCTCTCCGATATCTACAGGCATGTTCAAAAAAATCTGGCAAAACTCTTATTTTAGAATGTTGACACCGATCGAAACGGTCTTTTGAGTCTTTCCGAAGCCCAAGCCTACATCCTGAAAGAGTACGGAATCAGCAACAGAGATGTCGAGAGAATCTGGAAGTTGGTTGTGCCAAGTACCAACGACGAAATGGACGCAGTTCTTTTCAGCAAGCTCCGTAGAAGAGTCAGAGGGATGAGCATCCGTTTGGCTAGGCAAATCATGAAGGTAAAGCCTCAAAACAAAAATTAAAACTTCATTTCAGACTGCTGATGTCAACGAGGACGGCCATATTGATCTGAAGGAAGCTCAAATGATTGCTTTCGAACAAGAAGGAATCGGCAGTGGAGATGTTGTCGAGATGCTCGCAAGTGTCGACGACAACAACGATGGAGAACTTAACGCTCCCGAGTTTGCTGACTTTGAGAGAATCGTCCGCGCGCGCTCTGTAGACACTGCGAGAAAGGCGCTGAAAGTAGTCGACACCGACCGCAGCGGATCCTTGACCATCGATGAGGCCAAGAAAATCGCTTTTGATCACTACGGATTCGATGAAAGAACTTTGGAACCATTCTTTGCTCAAGCCGACGAGAATGAGGATGGAGAATTAGATGCTGTTGAATTTGCTGGCTTCCGTTCTGTCATCAGAAACAGAGCGGTTAAGAATGCACAAGCTCTTTTTGCTGAATATGACACTAATGGAGATGGAGTTGTCAGTGGAATCGAGGCCGAAGAAAAAACTCGACGAGAGGATGATCTGGATGCCAAAGAGACGCTCGGACTCTTCAATGTCGCTGATCAGGATCGTAGCAACTATTTGGACAAGGTCGAGCTGGCCGATTTTGTTCGACTAGTCAGATTGAGTGCTATTAAGTACATCAACGACCATATCAGAGTAAGTAATTTCCAATATAAATTTACTACATCTGATTATAAATCAGGTGTGCCTTACGGCGGTCGTAACCTTTAATTGTTTTTGCTACTTTCCAGGATTTCGATACGAACCGCGATAAACAGGTCAGTGTTGATGAATTGGAGACGATCATCGAAGACAAATATCGGGTCGAGCCCGCCGTGACGCGCCACATCTTCGAGAAGGTGGACGTGGACAGCTCCATGGATCTGAGTGCGGGCGAGATTGTCGACTTCAGACATGAGATCCGGAAATATGTTGCAGACAGAAACGCGCGACAGGAGCTCAACGAACAGAACCGCCTCGAGTTGGCGGAGATCGAAGCCAATTTGAAGGGAGAGCCTGCTCCTCGTCGTGAGCTGAACCGCGTCCAAATCAAACCAGAACCAGCGCAGGTAAACAAGACAGAAAAGCGAATAGCACTAATATTATAGTATCCATGACATTTAAAATACAGCAAAGAATATTCATCATCTTTAGGAACCCAAAGAAGCCGAGCCAGAACCAGAAAAGCCGGAGTCAAAGCCCGAACCGGTCCCAGAGCCAACCACAAAGCAACCAATTGCTGATTCTGAGGATAAAGTAGAAGATCCTATGGAGAAACCCGCCTCCGAGACACTCAAAATCAAGCCCAAATCTGGAGAAACACAGGCAGCGCCCAAGGAAGACAAGCCAGCAGCCACCGAGCAAAAAGAAGAAGTAGAATACGAACTAGTCGAAGAAGTTGTGGACGAAGATACCACTGTTCCTCCAACAACCACTAGCACTACCACCACTACGACAACGACGACCACAACCACCACCACAACGACGGCAGCACCAACAACGCCAGCTGCGCCAGTCAAAAGGACTAGAATCGTCAAAGTCAGAAGGCCGAAAACCACCACTACTACTGCAGCTCCAGGTAAGAGAATTTCCGGCTAACTAACAACTATAATGACCTTTATCCCTCACGAAGACACCTAAACGCCCTTTATATTAACTATTAAATTATCTTCAGAGGAAGAGATCGTAGAAGAAGTGGTGGTCGAAGAGGACGAACCCGCTCCCAGCCGCCGTTAGACCCCTAATAAACCTCCGGACCACCGATTGGCCAGCCCAACCACCTCTCCGTGTACTTAATCATGTGCAATATTATATAATTCATAATATATAAACCTTTCCCCATTTACTTGATGTCATCACTTGGAATTTATGGCCCGCGACCTCTCTGGAAGAGGGGGAATATCCGCGTGATCCGTCAAACAAAAACGACTTGAAAGTGCGCAAAGTTCTTGCTCCGACTGCAGCAGGGATCCCCAGCAAGATCAGGCCTCGGGGGCCGCACTCAAAGTCCTCGCATTAACCTCGAGTCGTTCCAGATGTTTTCGGGCCGCAGGCTAACATTTTATTGATATTTTCGGGCTGGTTTTGACCGCAAAACTCCTCACCGCCAGCATATTGAGAATGAGAAATGGCGCTCTCAAATGAGCTGGAAGTTGTGCTCATAAAGATTAAAGGTGCGATCTACAGGGATGAGGTGGGTGCTTTCCCCGACCTTTCTAATCAACTGGTCGATACATTTGTCGCAAACTACCGGCATTGCAAGATTGGAGATGACGTCATTGTAAGTGATGCCTCGTTTCTCAATATTTAGTGGTAATAGGAGGAAAATGATGAAAAAATATATGAGTTTCATAATTTAGGAAGCACTGAAGTCGCTAGCTCAATGGATGGACATCCAAACAATCGAAAATTTTGTAAATATTGAAACGGGTACTGATCTAGTAGAAAACCTAAAGTCCGCAATAAACAATTCCCAGGTTTCGGACGAAGACATTGAGGAGAAAGAAGACCTGATCGATCCAAACGATCAACTGATGGGTATAGATGATCTCGTTAAACAATTGAGCTTACGGTAAGACAGTATTAGCCCAATTTCCAACGGTATTCTCTCAGAAATGTCCCACGATTTGAGCCTGAGATGCCAGAATTCTCGTCGGATTCCGAAGACGACGACTCTGAGATAAAAGTCAGCGAACTCAATGAACATCGATTGGAAAAAAAGGGATCGCAAACAGCAGAACATGAGGTGGAAAGGCATAGTGATGGAAGAACAGTGACTACCAAAAAGTTTAGCACGTCTTCTTCAAGTCGGACAAGTTCAACGGTAAAAATTTGGCTAAAATTTGAAATTATACTTGAACAAAAGGAACACATTCCCGCAAAATCAAACAAAACTTCCATATTCTAGAGGACAATCAAGATTAGTGGCTCCAGTATCCCCGAGGACATCATGAAACGCTTACAAAATGAGAAAGTCGACTTCGATGGGGATGAAACAGAAGACAAAGAGATCACCATCCCCAATAGCATGGATATGATCGATAACGAAATGGAAGACGATTGCCACACAAAGACGAAAACTGTACAGCACAATGAGGCTGTTCTACAGTGAGTAACTTACTATACATCCCGATGTTTGTTTAGAGCAGTCAAACGACAGGCGAAGACCAACGGAAGGATAAAGCTGGACCAACAAAGTCGAAAGTTGGATACGATGGACCTCAATGCAAAGCAAATTGATTATTTCGAGGTAAACTATGAGTATCCGTCCCGAAATTTTTTTTGCGAACAAAATGTTGACAGGGTCTTCCAGAATTTGAATCAGCGCGATTTATTTTTTAAATTTGTCCAAAAAATGGCCATTTTAAAATGGTTGTTTCTTATTTTTAGGCGAAAATTATGATAGATTTTGACGAGCTTCTTCTGGCGTATATGTGCGTATATGAGTCTCTTTTATTTGCTTATTAATACTTTTATTTTCCGGATGAAAATTCGATCTTTTTAGGGTGATAAACTTGTTGATCGGCATGGTGGTGGTCTTTACCAAGAACACTCGATTATCCAAAACAAAATTAACGATGAAACAGAAGAATACGAGATTCTCCTTCCAGTCAAACGAATTTCCCATCACACAGTAAAGGTATGAACCAATTTCTCGGCATTATTATCTCACTTTAGACTATTGAAGATGATCAGCAGAAAGGTGGCTATTTCAAAGCCGTGGCTCTTGAATCGTACATTAAATTGAATGATAATCTCCGATGCTTCGAGGAACAGAAACACACAGAAATTCATTATTCATTTGGACTTTCTGGAGTGAGAACGACAGATCATAAGAATCTGATGCAATTGATGTGGTATGAAGGAGATTGCGCGGTTGAGGGGGCTTATGATGAAACGGCAGGTAAACAGCCACTTCCGAATTCTCTTCCGGAGCACGTGGATGTTCTTGAAGCCTATGATGCTTCGGATTACCTAATTTTACGAGAAAAAGAAGGCCAGGAGGTAGTGTAATATCTATTTTTTGTTTGACAAATATTGTTGCGTTTTTTTATGTGGGCTGATTATAGGTCTATGCCGGTCCCATCAATGCTCTAGTTGTTCATTCGACTCATCCCAAGAGCTCACTACTATATCAAGAAGCGTTTCTTTTCACTTTCCCTGGATTTATCGAGTCATCCGAGTTGATAAAGCGTTTGTTGCATCGGTAAGGACAAAGTTAGCGGTTTTTATTGTGAATGTATCAATTTTGGATTATGTCCGACGATCTTTATAGGTTTTAATATAATTTTTTGCCTAATGTAATGTCTTCTTTCTTCAGATTTTCGTACATGAATGCCTTGGATTCTGCTGATTCTCACAAAGCCGCAAAACAAACGTTCTCTGTATTAGCCAGACTCCTTAATCAGATCGGAACCGCCGAATTCAAGCCTGAATTTGTAACTCAAATAAATCAATTCATATCTAAACTTCTGAATCTGAGATTCTTCGATGCAGCAAGGCTCCTAAGGTAGGATTTTGTTTGTATTGAGCATTTAGTTATTCGGCTATTTCAGGAAGTTTTTGTCGAAGAAACTGGGTTCACTCTTTGATTCTTGTAATATTTCGGTTCAAGATGATGTAAAGTCCAAATATAAACATATCTTTAAAGTCAAATCAGCTGATATAGCCAAACAATTAACTTATCTCGACAGCGAAATGATGTCCAAGATCTCGGTGAGTTTGGTCATTATAACTTGTTATACCGGACCATATAATATTATCCATAATTTCAGACGTCCGAGATTTTATGGTGGGCGTCAAATCAGTCCTCACGGAACTGCAAGAACATTTTCGATCTTACCAAGCACTTCAATGATCTCTCCTTCTGGATTCGGGCACAGATTCTGAAGCCGGATTCACAAAAGGATCGGGAAAAAAGATTCGAAAAGTTCTTGAAGGTGGCTAAAGTATGTTCCAATGTTTTGTGTTGATAGTTTTAGGCTCTGAGAAGACTAAACAATTTTAATTCGTATCTCGCAGTCATCAGCGCTTTGGATTCTGGTCCGGTGAAAAGATTGGATTGGCCGAAGAGTCTCAAAAAACAGATTGCCGAGATGGTCAAGATCATGGATAGTCGACAGTCCTTCACCAACTACCGCAGTGAACTGAATAATGCGAAACCTCCTTTAATCCCGTATTTGTAAGCGATTTTATAGCACGTTTTATTTTTACGTCAAGTGTAATATAATATTTTTTCAGTGGCCTTATTCTTCAAGATTTGACCTTTGTAAATGTGGGTAATCCCGATTACCTCCCGGGCCGCAAAGACATGTTGAACTTTGGGAAGCGCTGGCAGCAATACGCGATACTGGACAGTGTAGATCGCCTGACCCGATGGTAAGTGCAAATACAGATAAATACAGCCCATTCCGAACGTATTTCCCTTTTTTTATTTACAATTTTGGGTACCCTTATCAGCGATGCATCTTTCAGATTTTTTAAATATAACCCGATGTCAAGGCTATTTCTGATTCAAAGCCATGTGTAATATAGACATTATGTAACCACTAATTACAGGCGCTATGACATCAAACCCGATCAAGATGTGCTCGGCCTGTTCGCGGGGTTCAAAGAACATCTTGTTGACGAGGGATGGACCAGATCGTATGCAATCGAGCGACGGCGGGACTGACCGACCTTGCTTAACTGATTAAGGACACCAAAGAATCGTTTCCCTTGTCTTTTTGTGCGTGTTCTCTCAACTTTATCGAGAAATAAATATTTGCCCCCTCCTACAGGCCCTTCTTAAGTTATCTTTTTCTATATTCGATCTTCCTTTTTCGCGTACCGTCACGTTTTTCCTGATTAATTATATTGTACTTGATTTAGAAATGAGCTTCGAGTCTGTGAAACGGAAAATTCAAGTCGGAGGAAAGGATTTTAACTACTTTTCTCTCAAGGATCTCAACGATTCCAGATATGGTAAATTATTGGCCAAGTTTTTGATTTTTCGTCGAAAAATCAATAAAAATTAGAATAAAAATAAATTTTTTATCAGGGGAAGTGAAGGAACATGTGCTGTTTTGATTAAAGATCAAAGCGTACAGCTATTTCTCTCCTGTTTACCTGTTTTCGTCCTTTTTTATCTAAAAAAACAACCTTTGGAAAGAGTTGTGAGAAAATTGGTCTATGATGTATAATATTTTCAGAGAAGCTTCCTATTTCCATTAAGTACTTGCTGGAGTCGGCTGTGCGATGCTGCGATGGGTTTCACGTCAACAAATCGGATGTGGAAACAATCCTAAACTGGGAGTCCAGCCAAAAGAATGGCGTCGAGATCCCGTTCCGACCGGCTAGAGTGCTTCTCCAGGACTTTACGTAAGTTTTTGACACAATTTTGTTTCAATTTTCATAGGGATTAAGGCGATATTGGCAATTATTTTATACTTTATACCTAAAATTTGTATTTTTAAGTGGTGTTCCTGCTGTTGTGGATTTGGCGGCTATGAGAGATGCCGTGAAGGATCTAGGAGGAAATCCCGAGGTTATCAACCCAATTTGCCCGGTGGATCTTGTTATTGACCATTCCGTTCAAGTCGATAATTATGGAAAGTAAGTAATTAGGGTAATATCGAAATAAGCTTTTCTGTTCTGTTTAAATCGTCTTTTTTTAGTCTCGAAGCGTTGAAGAAGAACCAGGACATTGAATTTGAGCGTAACAAGGAGAGATTTAACTTTTTGAAATGGGGAGCCAAGGCTTTCCGCAATCTGAGAATTGTCCCGCCCGGATCTGGAATTGTTCATCAGGTAAACCTCGAATATCTGAGTCACACCGTCTTCTTCGATGAAGACAATTCTCTAATCTACCCCGATTCTGTTGTTGGAACCGATTCTCACACTGTAAGTCGAGTTTTGAGCATTGTGTTGGACCTGAAACATCTCCGTATGTTTCCGGTTTTTTGCTGGTTGTGTTTTGTGTGAATTAAGTTAGTATTCGTATGTTTTAGACTATGATTGATGGTTCCGGAGTTCTGGGATGGGGAGTTGGTGGAATCGAAGCCGAAGCCGTGATGCTTGGCCAGGCAATTTCCATGGTGATTCCAGAGGTCGTTGGATATCGATTGATTGGTCATTTGCCGCCCGAAGCAACGAGTACTGACTTGGTGTTGACCATCACACAAGTAAGTCATGTTTGATGGTTTGAAAATTTATTTTAATTACATTTTTCTCAAGTATAATATAAATTTGGCCTTATTTTTGGTTTTCAACTCGGATTTTTTGATGTTAGTGTCAATTCTGTTTCAGAATCTCCGCAAGCTCGGTGTTGTCGGCAAATTTGTCGAGTTCTTCGGCTCTGGAGTTACCTCGTTGAGCATCGCTGATCGAGCTACAGTCGCCAATATGTGTCCAGAATACGGAGCAACTGTTGGATTCTTCCCGGTTGATAAGCGAACAATACAATATTTGAGCCAGACTGGTCGCGATCCCCAAAAATTGGAAGTAATGGTGGAATATTTGAAGAGAAATGGGCTTTATGTTGACTTTGAGGATGACAGTTTTAGCCCCAATTACACTCAGGTAAAATTTGCTAGATTTTGCATTGGAAGTTATGGATGATGTAATAGTAATGGTCTGATTGAATTTTAGGTCATTGAATTGGACCTTTCAACAGTCAAATCTTGCCTCAGCGGCCCCAAACGTCCTCATGATCGAGTCCCTTTGACCTCCCTAAAGCAAGAATTCTTGACCGGACTCACCGAAAAAGTCTCGTTCAAAGGCTTCGGCCTCTCCCCTGAGGCTGTCTCGAAGTCTGTGAAGGTTGCGTTGGACGGGGAATCTTATGACATTAAACATGGATCAGTTGTGATCAGTGCGATTACGTCTTGCACCAACACCAGTAACCCTTCAGTTATGCTTGGAGCCGGTCTTTTGGCCAGAAATGCTGTCAAAAAGGGGTTGAAAGTCCCAGGATACGTCAAGACCAGTCTCAGTCCGGGAAGTGGAGTAGTCACCAAGTATCTACAAGACAGTGGATTGTTGACTTACCTCGAGCAATTGGGCTATTACATTGCTGGATATGGATGCATGACCTGCATTGGCAATTCTGGCCCTTTACAAGACGAACTGGCGCAGGCAATCGATGAAAATGACCTTGTTGTAGCAGGTGTCTTGTCTGGAAATAGGAATTTTGAAGGAAGAATTCATCCAAATGTCCGTGCCAACTACTTGGCCAGTCCCCCACTGGTTGTAGCCTACGGGCTGGCTGGAACTGTGAACATTGATTTTGAAAACGAACCCATCGGACAAGGAACGGAAGGCCCGGTGTACCTCAGAGATATATGGCCAACTCATGAGGAAGTCGCGAGCTTTGAGGAGAATTATGTGAAGCCCCAATTCTTCAAGGAAGTCTACGCTAATATCCAAAAGGGCAGCGAACAATGGCAAGCGTTGACCTGCGCAGAGAGCTCACTTTATTCATGGGATCAGAACTCAACTTACATCAAAAAAGTCCCATTCTTCGACGGAATGGTAAGATTTTGCGGGGATTTGATTGGAAGTAGAAGAAGAATTTATAAAGATACTATGGAATCATAAAATTTTGGCAAAGGCCTTTATTGTTACATGAAATTTCTTTTCAGACCAACGAGCTGCCCCCAGAAACCCCCATCAAAGATGCGTATGCTCTATTGAATCTGGGAGACTCCGTAACCACCGATCATATTTCCCCGGCTGGTTCAATTAGCAGAGTAAGCCCTGCGGCCAAGTATCTTGCCTCCAGAGGGACTCAGCCCAGGGATTTCAATACTTACGGAGCTAGAAGAGGCCATGATGAAGTCATGGCCCGAGGCACATTCGCCAACATACGATTGGTTAACAAGTTGGTGACTAAAGTTGGCCCTCAGACTCTACACATTCCATCCGGACAGGTTTTGGATGTGTTTGATGCCGCTATGAAATATAAGGAACAAAGTGAGTGAATAGGTTGACTTTGATAATATAATAATTTTTTGGGGTTTCCGATGTATTTTGATAGTTTTTTTTGAAAATTGTGATGTCTTTTGAATTTCAGACCTTCCAATTATTATCCTGGCCGGCAGAGAGTACGGAAGCGGCTCATCCAGGGACTGGGCCGCCAAAGGTCCGCTTCTCCAAGGAGTCCGAGCTGTCATCGCCGAATCCTTCGAAAGAATTCATCGCTCAAACTTGGTGGGAATGGGTATTATACCTCTACAATTCCTCGAGGGCCAAAACGCCGATTCTCTTGGATTAACGGGCAAAGAAAAGTTTACAATTAACATCCCAGCCAATGTAAAACCAGGCGAGAAGATCAAAGTCCAAGTGGACGGAGGCAATGATTTTGAAGCCAAATTCCGCGTTGATACCGAGGTCGAGCTAACCTACGTTCGTAACGGAGGCATTCTTCAATATATGATCCGAAAATTGTCCGCCTAATTCCAATTTCCAAGAGTATTTTCACTTATTTTAGTAAAAATAGATCTAGTTTAATAAAGATAACTATCAAATATTCTATGCTTTGGGAGTTTCTGTGGGGGAAAAATGGAACGGAAATGCTACGCGGAACTATCAGTTTAAACGGAACGGAAATATTATACCACAAATGACCAAGAACAGCCAAACTGACGCAACCCAAAACCTTGCGTAACCGCCGTGTTCCATAAAAAATCCCATTCCAGCTCGATGTTTTCCCGGGTCTTGGAGGCCCACTCAACCGACCGTGAAACCAATCTTTCGCCCTCTCACCTCCTTTTGACAAACTTCACACCAGTCTTTATGCAAGGAACCTGTGATTCAGCGGCATTACCTGCATCGAAACTCAAATCCCAAATCGGTTCTTAAGACCTCGGAAAACAAGGGATTAAAGATTTGTTTTGAATTATAGCCTCGTTCCAAGGGTCCTGGGGTGGGGTTTGCAGACCGTTTTGTTGTTTTTCAAGGGAGTTTATTGAGGTTAATTACCGGAGTTTCTCAAATTCCAAAGGGTTTATTGAGTTTTGAAGCATTTTTGGGAAGTTTGAAGCTGTTTTCTGGAGTTTTAAGGGGTTTTCTATGATTGTAAATTATGTTACAATAATTTGTATAATTTTATATTTTCCTTGGCCTTTATTTTTGTCGGCCTTGCTCTCGCTGAGGGAGATAAAGACGTCTCAGAATCACCGCTACCCATCTAGATGCACCCGTTTTTGTTCAAACACCTTGACCGCCGCCTCGGCTTAATTGGTCGAGAGAACGCGGCGATAAGATCAGCGGAAAGTCATGGGAGAAGACGGCGATCTGCCGGGGATATATCGAATACATTGCGGGCGAAATAATAAATAACCAGTTTAATCTCCGTGTGTGATGAGAATTCAGGCAGGGAGAGAGGGCAGAGAGCGTTGACCTTCACGACTCCACCTCCGTCCCCCCTCCAACCAGCACTCCCGCAAAGGCAACCGAAAAACGACCAAAAATGGGAGGAAATCGGCGCGAGATACGACCATTTCGATGCGAATCTACCGCAACGGAAGCGGCCGATTTTTGCACTTTTTTGTCAATTTTGCGTTTAGAGATCGTAATTTCAGTCATCAGAATTAAGCTTTGCCAAAAAAAATTGCTTGGAAAAAAATTGGGTGGAGTTTCTTGGATTTTGCCTATTTTCACCTTGATTTGAGTGGATGTACCTTGCTCATCACGCTGTTTGCAGGGTTTACGGGGTCAAGGAGACTTTAAACCAAACAAGAAATCTTAACTGGGTCAATTGTTAAAACTTTCGGGGGATGTCATCATAGACGTTTTTAGTAAATCAAACGACGACTGTAGACTTTTGGGTCTTGTCATTTTTGCAATTCTAAATACAGCAATTCTAAACACAATTTTAGAAAAAGATCGTTTTATGTGTAGTACTTTGAAGCCCATTTTCCAAAACTTGTTTGTCCAGTTTTTATTTTCCGTCCGCTGTTTAGTCTTCTTTTGTCCTCAAAACGCCTCCAGTGCTATAATATGTCCATAATTGGTGTTCAATTCGAGGGATCATATCATACTCTTCTTCATGATGACTTTTAAATCCCCCACCCCACCTTTTGACCCTTTATGCCCTTCTTTTTTCTGCTTTCTGTTCCAAATTTCCGTTTTTTTCCTCTGCGCGATCCATCTCCCGGACGCCCGCCCGAGTTGCGCAATTCGGAACGTCAAAAGTGGCCGTTTCAATTCACCCAATTTAATGCTGGCGAGGATTACAAAAATTTTTGTAAACCTGACAAAAGTTGGGTACATTTGTCTTTTTTGCAGACTTTATTAACTTTATAACTTCCGGTCCGGGAATTTTGGGTCTTAACCTTGGGGGTTCTCTATTAAATTGCTTGGAATTTTTCATAGCTAGCCCCTGCAGCTCGTAGATTAATTGCTGAAAAACTTTTGCTCATGCTATCAAAGTAAAATCGAAATATTCAAAAGGTTTGGAAAAAATGATGACTTTTCTGCACTCTTTGACCCTAAAATCTCGTTTTGAAGTAAAAAATCTGCCGTGCCTTGGAATTTTTTACATACAATTTTGTCAAATTTCCACAAATTTCGCTCATTGCCCCTCTTACTTTACTAAAAAATATTGTTTTTTTACTCAAACATGTGACACAATTTACTGTTGATTCGCTTGGTTTAAAATATGTTTTCGTAAAAAACGAGTTGACGAAAACTGGCGACAAAGATCGATGACTTTTCCGAAATCATTTTGGGACCGAGAATGCTGAACGATGGAGTCCATTGATGGTCATTTTGTCGGCTAAAATGGGTGGGAAAGATGGCGGAATTTGGCGAATTTAGTGTTTTCTTGAGACTTGTTGGCTAATTCCGGCGTTTCCAGCTATCCCGTCGACCGCTTAGCCCCTGTAAAACGCAACTTGTATTTTGTTTTTCTGTAGTTTACAGGTCTTCAATTGGTTTGGAATTTTTCGAAAAAATTTTAAATTTTTTTCGGCGCTGTGATTTTTTGACGAACATTTCTATTTGCCCTTAGGTGTTCCAGAGAACCCGCAAAAGTTATTGCGCAATCGGAGTTTAATAAGTTGTAAAAATCATCGATTTATTGTCCACATTTTCAGTTCGTGCCCTTTTACACCCATTTTTTTGTAATCCTGATAACCATTCCCCAACTTTTGTTTCCAATTTGCCCTATCTCTGTCCACCTTCCAAAAGTCGCCATTCCCGGGGAAACGCGGTTAATCACTAATCAAATCATCATCCGCACAAAAGACAACTGTCCTTTTTCCGCTTCTTCCCCCAAAAGATTCCACTGGCAACGCGTGACGGGAACGTCTTCTCGGTCAGCGCGCCGCCGGAATCTGGGTCAGCCGGTTGGCAGTGGACGAAGGCAACGCGATGGTGCACTGGCACCCGGATGGCGCGATGACCTTGTCCGGCACATTTTGCGGTTGAAGGCGACACGGGAAAGAAAAGGGGGGCCTCAGAGCCGCGATTCAATTTGCGCCCGAAAAAAAGTTTTACAGAAAAGCGACGGGAATGGGGGAGGTGTTGCGCACGGTCCTCTCCGTACAAAACATATGCCTTCCGGCGACGGGCATTCCCTTTGCTGAAGGGATTTGGAAAGCTTATGGCGACTTTGGAAGTCTTTTTTTGGGAGGACGGAAACGAGAAGGGAACGTGGGCTAGTATTTTGCTAAAACGAATGTTTTTCAAAAATCGGATTCTCCTCAAATTTATTTTACCTAATCGCAGTGGTATACGTTTCAATTACTAGGATTTTCAGCACATCAATTTCAAGTGCGACAAGGGAAATAATGAGATAGATTGGATTTCCAGATAGTTTATGACCTATGTATTTTGAGGTATTTTACATGTTCTTTCACCTATGTAACATCCAAAAGGAGCTCACGGATCTTCGTTTTGGAAAAACTTTTTTCTTTTTCTGTGGTACAGTATCTCAGGCTCAATAAAACTATGCTTAACCATGCTTAAAATTAAGATATTTTTTGGGCTAAAAATTTGGATTTTTGTTGCAAAGCGCCAGCTAAAAATTACATAGGTCTTAAAAATTTTTCATTTTAATTTACGACAATTTGAAGCGGATACATTTTGGGCACTTCCTCTTTCCAAGACCTTTTAGATTTCTGTTTCGATGACCTCAATCTTACGCGATTTATCTTTTTTCTGAGTACTCACATCACCTAAACCTTTCTTAATTTTAACTTCCTAAGCTTTGCAGCTCCAAAACATTGAATTTTAAAACTTTCTGTAAGTAATTCAGGATTTGTCCTTTGAAATCTCTTGATCTTTAAAATCGACTATTTCAAGTTGATCCAAAGTCTCCTTCCTAATCGAAGAATCCCATCTTCCAGATTCCAAGATATTAAAATCGGAATGGGAATCCAATTCCAGCGCTTTCACAATCCCGACTCAACCATAATTCAAACATTTTTGCTTCATCAGACATGTCGGTTGTTGTCATAAGTTGTTCCGGTCTTCCGAAGTTTCATCCTTCCAGCTATTCTTTGCCTTTGGGGCAGAAACTCCGAAAACGGAAAGCTTCAAAACCCAAGGGTCAGCCCCTTCCCTGCATTTGGGGGAACAGTAATTATTTTCGCTCTGATCCTTCGACTTTTCATTATCATTTTTCATCACAAAAAAAAAGTTTTCGTTCATTTTCACAATGGCGATTGAAAGAGGGTTCATGTGAAGGGACGGTGATTCGAGAAGGGCCATATCAAGATCGTCGGAGGGGCCGGTTTTGCAGCATTTTTTCTTTAAATGCACAGTTTTGGAGGGCTGAACGTTTGTTACGTGAGGTTACGAGGATTGGAGGTACAGGGTTTGGAGATGAACTTTGTGAGAAAGGTTGTCCTGTGTTTGTAAGAATGAGCGGGCATGTGAGATAGTAAATAGGGTCTAAGGTCCTTGAAGGGTTATTTTAACATATAAGGCTCTCTTTATAAAACATCAAAAATCAATGTGAGAACAGGCGAATTTTGATTACTTGCAGAAATAAAACATGATGAACTTTACTGCAGTTGCCTATTTTTCCAAATTTATAAAGCTTCTTTCATTGCTTGACGCAAAAATTGCCTTTGCTATTGTAACATCAAGATCACGTCTTATTTTAATTTACGATCCCTATATCTTGATGAAATCTCATACTTTATTACCTCATCTTTCGTTTTTATACCACTAATTACCAATTGATCCCATATAAATCTCATTTCCCTACATCAATAAATCTTTACATCACGATTACGTGTGATCATTTGCCAAAAATCCTTTCATATTTTCTTAAATTTTTGTTTTGTAAACTTTTGGCCCTTAGGCACCATTTGATTACAAATCCTTTCGTCCGACGGAATCTAGACGAAATTTTTACGCGTTATCTTTTCGATTGCCCTCCTGCAATCTTTCATCGGCCCATATTTTCAGCGGCCATCTTCCAAGCCTTCCACGAATCGTCTTGGCCGCCGCTTTCAACGCCGCCTACCTGAGAGATTAGAGAGACGCGGATCCGCAACCAACATCTTCTCCTTCATCCCCATCCAGCACCTTTTTTAAACAACCGGTGATGGAGAGCGACCGGCAGTCGGAAGAATTATCATCCGGGTTATCTTCTGGCTGGGAACGTGTCTCGAATTCAACTGTAAGTCCGACGAAAAGTGGGCGGGCATGCTAGGCCGCAGGGCCCGAAGATCCACCATTCTTTGGCCACTTGTTCTTTACTCCTTGTGGCGCTTTAGTGATGGTCTTAATGGACCGGGGGTACTGTACTTTTAGGCCATTTAGAGCTAAACATTTTTCCGACTTTTTCCTAAATGTTTCCAACTTCTTCTGATAAATTGTGCCGTTAAAGCTGACTTGACACATTCTTCAATAACAACTTTTCTGTTATCACATGACTTTCCTAACGAAATCCACTAAAGCTGCGCGAAATCTCCACTTAAGAGTCTAGACTTTGCATCAAATGTCATCATTTTCGGATCCGTATTTTGCCGTTCCCTTATGGTTTTTATCGTATTCCTATCCGACAAGCAAGTACCGTGATTTTGTTGTCCATCTCAAGGTCGTAAGGAGGCAATTCCGGACGCCATAAAAGTTGCAGCAACTTTGATCGTAAACTAAAAACTTGGAGCCCAGCTATTTATAGACCTTTTTAGATCATTTAGACCGAAACTATCATTTGCAGAGTGGAATATGACTAATGCTAGACATTAGGTCACTTTACAGCATGCACCGAAAGCCCGATCCTCCTCATTTTGGGGGTGTTTGAGCCGGTCGGCGCAGCTTATCTGCGCCTACCGGCCGATTAATTAGGTCGGGGTGGGCGAACGCCGCGACTTCAGAGATTGGGATCAAGATGAATTGCTTCTTTCTCCTTTTTTGTTTTAAACCTGATCTGAAAAGGTCAGGGGAATAGGTCAGGTGAAATGGATGGGTGGGGCCTTTTACGGCCTTCTGATTAGATCTCGATCTCGGGTTGAAACTTTCGAAAGACATGATGATTTATTGCAATCAAGGCCGGGTCCCTTGCATCGTCACTCCTTGTTTGGTAGACGCGTCTGGGTTCGGATAATTTGCCTCTTGAACACGACCACTTGAATGGGTGTTGTTCACTTGACTGTGGATCCATTTCAAAGTTTGAATCGTCTTTAATATTGCCGACCCTTTTGCCCCTAGGGTTTCTGAAGAAGAAGCGGCTTTCTGGATCAGTTAAGGTTCCGGTTTCGTTCTACAACAGGGAGGAAGTTGTCTATACGGTATCTGGTTTTACAGAGTCTTCGTATCTTCTTAGCGCATCTTCGTTTGTAGGCTTTATAAGGGATGAGAATGTAGTCAATTTAAAATTGAATCTCCAACGTTATTACCGTTCTTTTGGCCCTATAACTTTCCGAAAATCCGGTCTTACCAAAGGATGCGTACAGAAGTACAAAAGCCGGTCTTTTAATTCTCCTTTATTTCCCTCAACTTTGTTCCTCGAGAATGTTTCTCCTCTCGCCCTCCTTTCCCTCCTTGCCCTCTCGCCGAAACTTTATGGATGTCTACCTTGAATGGTCGGGGGTCGGCGCTTAAGGTCCTCTGCGCGAAATTCACGCCGAAACGGTTTGATGGCAATGAACCGATAGATGGATGGGTCATTTAGGGGGTCCTTTTCCCCTGCTCGTCAAGAAGGCATCATAAGCGAGACGGGGAGACGGTGTCGCGCCGTTTCCTCCGCTTACAGCGACTCTTCCTTTGACCGTTCCGGGCCGTTCTTCTTTTCCTCGTCATCTTTGGTCCATCGCCAAGTTTTTTACACTTGCCGCCCGGCAAAGGCAATTGTCTTCCATGTTGCCTTTTTACGTGGTGCTCAGAGTGCGCGCCTTGATTGATTGGCCCTAACACTGCTCGGCGCTGATGACCTTAAGCGCCAATGGACTTTTTTTTCTCGTTGTCTGGGGAGGTGTAACTTCATCGCTTCCCCCCACCCCGCCCGCTAAAGATAGGTCACTCCGGCTAAGGGCATTTCAAGCGATATGGGGTCAATTAAAGGCTATTTTAAAATGTAACCTTGTTTGTATAGGCACATGGATTTCAGGATGACTTAGTTAAAAAAACGAATCCAGAATTTTTTTCATCATGTTTGTGTTATAAAAGAATTTCGATATTTTTTAACCCAAGATTTATGATGTGGCGAAAAATTGCGCAAATCGGTTTGGAAAATGTAATTCTCAGCGAGATTTTTCAATTCATTACTTTTCGGTTTGCTTTACAAAACTATAAAAGTCAAGACGAACTGCCTGAGGGCGCGCGGGAGAGCCGAGTTGGCATGGGAAAGGTCGCTGACCACGAAAGGGAGCCAGTCGCGCATTCAATTTTCTGGAAGCGAAGGTCATAAGACACAGGGCGATCGTCGCGCTTCGTCATGTCCAGCGAGGAGAGTGTTGTGGAGGGAAGATATCGTCGTCTTCACCTTCACCTTCAATCGGTCTTCTTCCGGTAGTCGCCATTGCATTCTGGGTTACGCCAAAAACTCCTTCGCGCGATGGAGAACAACGTCGCTGCCCCGGGGGTTAACCTAATTCTCGGGCAGAGCGAGAGAGTGGAACGCGTGAACCGCCGGCGTTCTTTTCGTCGATTATTGGGGACATTGATTTTTACATCAGCGCTGGGAGAAGATGCTATTTTGGGTTGTGGGTCAAAGTTGGGATATGTAACCTGATTTCTGAGGTCACTGTTTTGTCTATGAGGTTGTTCACAGGGTGTTGAGGTCGTTTAAAGGATAGTCATTTACGGGTTCTTTAGGTGATTTGCATCAGAAAACTTGTCCGAGTTTGTTGCGCAACCTTGCCTCCACCCGTTTTAACCCTCATTTCATAACGTTGCTTGATCGCCACGCTATTTGTCATCGCATTCCGATGGGTGATTTGTCTAGTTTCTTCCATTTCGTTTTTATGCTAGTACAGGTGTCTCTCCGCCTCTCCGACTTATTTGCAGTTTGGTCCCCGTACTCGCTGCGCATTTATCAGCGATTTTCATCAACGAACCTCCGCGCTTTGAGTGACAGTTCGGCGAAGACTGCAGCGATGAAAGTGCGGCGCACTCTCTTCTTCTTTGTCTGGGCTATCGGGCTGCGGAATCGGGCCCTCGGTATTTGAGGTCTTGTAAGGGAAAGGCGACGATGACAAGAGCCGGAGGAGATCGTATCAGTTTTCGGAGGAGTTTCTGGGCTTGGTCCTTCGCCAAAGAGCCCACTAATTTGAGGCGGATGATCTTTGATATGTGTTTTGGTACAAATACTATCCTTTTGTTATGCAACAAACACTCTATCATCTTCTATTTTACATCTTTGTCTATTATTTCGCAAAAACCTACCGGGATCTGAAATTTTCGATGTTTTTTGGAAAATAATGCGTCGTATTTTAGTCAAACGAGAGTATGGGCAGTACAGATGAGCCTCACCAACCGTACTGGGCCCTGCAAGAAAACATTGTCATCTCGGGAGTCAGTGGTCGATTTCCCAGATCCGAAAATGTCGAAGAATTCGGAGACCATCTCCTAGCAGGAGAGGATCTGGTCACCGAAGATGATCTCCGATGGCCACCAGGTAAGATTGAATTCAATTTTCAATTCCCGTTTTATTTTTAAAACTTATTTAGAGTCAAATTTAATTTAAAGCCGTTTTATTACATGGTAAATGTTTTAGGACTCTTTGATCTACCCAAACGCCATGGTAAATTGGTGGATCTGAAAAAATTTGATGCCGGATTCTTCGGTGTCACCCCAAAACAAGTGAGTTTTAAACCTCCATTTAATTTTATATTATAATAGGTGTATGTCTGAGGAATGAAAACCCAATCTCGATTATTTTCAGGCCAACTTCATGGACCCTCAGATCCGCAAACTCCTTGAAGTTTCCTACGAAGCCATGATTGATTCCGGTAAGCGTTTTCTCTGCCGTTTTTTGGAGCAAAATCCAAAAAGCCAGTAAATTTGTACCTTAAGGTGCCATTCAACCTTGAACTGAGTCCCGCAAAACTCTCGCCGTCGTCAGAGCGAGAGAAGACGGCGAGAAGTGCGAGAGATACTCTTTCAATTGATCCGGTCAACGTTTCTTAACAAATTCTGATTAAAGTGCACACAGAAGCCTCCTCAAAAAACTTGAATGGAAAGATTAGTTAAGGGAAAGTATAAGATTTGTTTTTTTGAATCTTTATTGCCAATTACGGGGGAGAGGGAACAAGTTTTACGGCCGCCGAAATAAAATACAAAAACAAAATCAAATGGAAACATGAAAACAGTCGAGTTTACGACTGAAAGTAGCATAGTTAAAGATTTTGTAAAGGTCAGAGTTCGTGTTGAAAGAGAACCGGTCGTAGAGGCATTCCGATACTTTATAGGTGACAGTAAAAGTCGAAATTTGAGATTTCACAAGGAAAAAGGTGCTAAAAGAAAAGATAAAAAACAAGAACTAAAGAACAAGCAGAAAGCTCAATTAAATCTCATCAATTTCAGGTATCAATCCCCAGGATTGGCGCGGAACCAAGACCGGTGTGTTCGTCGGGTGTTCGGCCTCAGAGACAGGAGGCGCCCTCACCCAGGACCCCGAACAAGTCACCGGATACACACTGACCGGCTGCGTGCGCAGCATGTTCAGCAACCGTCTTTCATACACGTTCGACCTTCGAGGACCCTCGTTCTCGGTGGACACGGCCTGCTCCTCCTCTCTGTTGGCGTTGCAGTTGGCCGTCGACGCGATTCGTCAGGACCAGTGCGAAGCCGCCATCGTCGCTGGTTCCCAACTCACGTTGACCCCAACCGCCGCCCTGCAGTTCTTGAAGCTGGGCATGCTGAGTCCCGCCGGATCTTGCCGGTCCTTCGACCAGTCCGGAGACGGGTATTGTCGTTCGGAGGCTGTCGCCGCCATCATTCTCCAACGTCAATCCAATGCCCGCCGTATTTACGCTACGGTTGTGCATGCCAAGTCCAACACCGACGGTTACAAAGAGCAGGGAATCACCTTCCCCGGAGGTGAACGCCAAGCTGACCTGCTCGAAGAAGTCTATCGTGAGGCCAATGTTGATCCCAACACCGTGTACTACGTGGAATCCCATGGTACTGGAACCAAGGTTGGAGATCCCCAAGAAGCCTATGCGATCACTCAGGTGTTCTGCTCAAACAGGTAAGATCAGTACTCAATAGCCAAATCATGGTTAATTTTCTGTCGGATACTTGCAAAGTTCGTGTTGTTTTTTACAAATTTTATAATTTTTAGAACCCAACCCCTGCTCATCGGATCCGTCAAGTCGAACATGGGTCACGCTGAGCCAGCTTCAGGTTTAGCCTCGATTACCAAGTTGTTGATTGCCATGGACCGTGGAACCATTCCTCCAAACTTGCACTTCAACGAGCCCAACGAATACATTGAAGGGCTCAAGGAAGGCATCCTTAAAGTTGTCACAGAACCAACCCCAATCAACGGTGGATTCATTGGTGTAAACTCTTTCGGATTCGGAGGTTCCAACACTCACGTCATCCTGAGAGCCGGAGAAAAGCCGAAGGCTCTCCCACCAATCCCCACTCCAACTATCCCCAAAGTCATCCTCTACTCTGGACGTACCAAAGAGGCCGTTGAGAACATCTTTGAGAATGTCAAGAAGCACGCCGATAACGTCTATCTTCATCAACTCTTGGCCAATCAAGCCAATCTCCCACCCAAGGACACTCCATTCCGTGGTGTGTTGATGTTGAACCGTGGAGAAGGCGTTGATCCATTGGTCGATATTCAAAAGATCCCTATCACTGAGCATCGCCCAATCTGGTTTGTCTACTCTGGAATGGGATCCCAATGGCCAGGAATGGCCAAGAAATTGATGGCCGTAGAAGTCTTTAACAACTCCCTCAAGAAGTGCAGCGATGCCCTTAAGGAGTTCGGAAAGGACGTATACGCCATGCTGCAAAACGACGACCCCGAGCAGTACAAGAACAACACCTTGAACTGCATGTTGGCGATTACTGCCATCCAAATCGCTTTGACCGATACCCTCAAGGAATTGGGAGTTGTCCCAGATGGAATTATCGGCCATTCCACTGGTGAGATGGGTTGTGGTTACGCTGATGGTGCTTTGACTGCTGATCAGACCATGAAGCTGGCCTACTACCGTGGAACCAGCATTATGGGAGCAAATATTACCGGAGGAGCTATGGCCGCTGTCGGCTTGACTTGGGAGCAGGCTCGCGAAAGATGTCCTGCTGATGTTTACCCAGCTTGCCACAACGGAGCCGACTCTGTCACCATCTCCGGAGATGCCATCAAGGTGAGCAGATTTTAGATGACTTTGTAATCGCTTTATGCCCAACTCTTGTTTTGTGAGGACAATTATAATTCTCTCTAATTTCAGCTGAAGAAATTTGTCGAAGAATTAAAGGCCGAAGAGATCTTTGCCAAGGAAGTTGACTCATCTGGAATCCCCTTCCACTCTCCCATCCTCGCCGTTTGCCGCGAGAAGATGTTGGAGGCAATGAGAACCGTCGTTCCCGAGCCTCAACCGCGTTCTTCCAAATGGATTTCCACTTCGATCCCCGAAGAGAACTGGGACGACGAGCTCGCCCTTTACTGCTCAGCCGACTACCACACCAACAACGCCTGTAATCCCGTGTTGTTCTACGAGGGTCTTCAGAAGATCCCAGCCAGTGCCATCACTGTCGAATTGGCACCTCATTGTCTGATGCAAGCCATTCTCCGAAGAAATCTTCAAAAGACTTGCAGCAACGTTGGCCTCATGAACAGAACCGCCGAGAACGAGTTGGAATCCTTCTTGTCTGCTCTTGGAAAGATCTACCAAGCCGGAGCCACCATCCACGTTGAGAAACTTTACCCTCAAGCTCCATTCCCAGTCCCACTCGGAACTCCCATGATCTCCCCCATGTGGCGTTGGGACCACAGTCAGGATTGGCCCGTCATCGATGGAAAACTTCTCAGCTCTGGAGGAGGTGGAGCGGTTGCTTCATCTGCTTCCTACAACATTGATCCATTCTCTGCCGATTCCAAGGAGACTTACTTGTTGGATCACGTCATTGATGGCCGCGTTCTCTTCCCCTTCACTGGCCATATGGTGTTGGCTTGGAAGACTTTGTGTAAACTGCAAGGAGTTGACTTCCAGAAGACTCCAGTCATTTTGGAGAACATCAATGTCTACAATGCCACCATCCTCACGAACAAGGCTATCCGTTTGGACGTTGTCATCTCACCTGGTCATGGCGATTTCGAGATTTTGGATGGGGATCAATTGGCTGCCAGTGGTCGAATCTACATTCCCGATGAGAACCGCAAATTCTACTATCAAGATCTGAAGGCCATCGAGACCTCTAAATTGGCTGAAAGAATTGAGTTGGATACTGAAGATGCCTACAAAGAATTCCTTCTGCGGGGTTATGAGTACGGACCAGCTTTCCGCGGAATCTACCGTACCTGCAACTCTGGAGAAAAGGGTACCTTGTACTGGACCGGCAACTGGGTCACCTTCTTGGACTCCCTGCTTCAAACTGCTCTGTTGGCCGAGCGAAACGACACGTTGAAGCTGCCAACCAGAGTCCGTTATCTCCGCATCGACCCCGTCAAGCACTTGGCTTCGGTCGAGGAAAGAGATGGAATCCAAGTCGTCGAATTGCGCAATGACATCGCCACCAACGGTTGCGTCGCCGGTGGCGTTGAGTGCTGTGATTTGACCGCCCACACTGTCCAGCGTCGTATGCAATCTGCAGGCCAACTCTACCTGGAGAAGTTGTACTTCGTCAAGCATTTCGACGAAAAGTAAGCTAAATTTTGCGATTGCCTTTTGAACTTTTGGCGAAATCGCTTTTATTGTCATTTCCAGCGCCCTCTCCGAGTTCCCCAAGGATGCTGAACGCCTCAGCCAATATGCCAATGCCGTTAAGGGATATATTCTCAAAGGACTTCAACAATGGAAGGAAGCCAAAGCCCTCAGCTCAATCCCTCAATACGAAAAGATCTTGGATGTTCTGACCAAGCAAGGTGTCAAATACCAGGAAGAAACCTTTGACAAACTGAAGGAGGATTCCAAATGCACCTTTGCTCAAGCCATAGCAGAAGTCTTCGAGAACATTTCTCCGGAATCCTCGGACTTTGCCAACAATGTCTCCAACAAGCTGAAGTCCGTGTACAAGACCTTTGACAGTGATCGTTACTGGGCTTCTTGTCTTCTGCATGATCGTCTCTTGAAGACGGCTCAGGATATCTGCATTGAGAACTCGGCTGGACACAAGAACAAGTTCTGTGGAATTGAATTGACGTCTTCCGATCAGATCAAGCATTGCAAGAACGGAATCAACTCCCATCCCCTTTTGGAAGTTGACTGGAATTGTGCTGGACCTAATGTTGATGATCTTGACGAGAACACCTTGACTCAACTTGGAGCTTCTCGTCATCGCCTTGTTTTCGATGGCCCTGAATTCAAGAACACCACTGATGTGAAGAATATGGATTACATTCTTTTGGATCGCGTTTTGTGGCGTCAGAAGAACCCTGAAGAATACTTGGCCAGGTGTGCGGAACTGCTGCGTGAGGATGGTTTCATGATCATCAACGAAGTCACGAAGGACCATGAGTTGGCCTACTTTGTGCAATCTCTCATCGGCTATAATCTTCCCGAAGATTCCGATCGTGTCTTTGGAGTATACTTTACTCAGGAACAACTTTGCCAACGTCTTCAAGCTGCCGGCTACAAACTCTGTCTCCGTCAATCTGATCCAGCATTGAGCACAACCACTTTCGTCGTCAGAAAGGTCGCTCAAACTCCTCGTGAACCAGCTATTGTTGATATCGACGATATCAAGGAATTCACTTGGATTGAGCCTCTTCAAAAGGTCATCGAGGAACGTTTGAATGAGCCGGATTACAAGACCATCTGGTTGTCCAACACCAAGGTCAGAAACAACGGAACTCTCGGATTGGCCCTCTGTTTTGTGTAAGTTACAATAGCGTCTCAATTACTAGACTTTACCTCGACCAGTTCATCAATTTTTCTTTTTTAGTGAAGAGAACTTGAAGTTCAACCGTTTCCGCACTTTGGCTGACATCAGTGTGAAGAAGGCCAATCGTGAGGGTCCAGCCAAGCTGCACATCGATGATCCGGTCGTTCAAAACCTCCTCCAACTTGATCTCCACGCCAACAACTACCGCGATGGAGTCTGGGGGTCTGTTCGCCACATTGTTGTCAAGGATGATGATCTCCACACTCGCAAAGAAGTGGAGCACGCCTTCATCAACACCCTTGTCCGTGGTGATGTCTCCAGTTTGACTTGGGTTGAGAACTCGAACCAATTCTTCGACATCACTCCAGGAAGACCCCAGCATCTGAAGCTTTGCTCAGTCTATTACACTGCTGTCAACTTCCGTGATGTCATGTTGGCTTACGGACGTCTGCCTCCAGATGCCATTCCTGGTCAATTCGCTGATCGTGAATGTCTTTTGGGTATGGAATTTGCTGGTCGTCTTCCTCAAGGAGAAAGAGTTATGGGAATCCTGCCTGCTCAAGCCTTGGCTACCTCCGTTATTTGTGATCCAGATTACACTTGGCCTGTTCCTGACAACTGGAGTTTGGCTGAAGCTGCGACTGTGCCTGTGGTCTACGCCACCGCCTACTACGCCTTGGTGATGAGAGGAAGAATCCGCAAGGGAGAGACCATCCTGATTCATGGTGGATCTGGTGGAGTTGGTCAAGCTGCCATTGCCATTGCTCTTCAATATGGCCTCACCGTCTACACAACTGTGGGAACTCAAGAGAAGAGAGAATACTTGTTGAAGCGATTCCCTCAACTCAAGCCTGAGAACCTCGCTAACTCTCGTACCTCGGACTTCGAACAACACATCAGACATCACACGCGTGGACGTGGTGTTGATCTTGTGCTGAACTCGTTGGCCAATGAAATGCTTCAGGTAAGATTTTGATCAGCTTTGAAGCCTTCGTTACTCCATAAACGTTCCCTAAAAAGGCCAAAAAATTTTGAATATAATTTTATGTCACTTCAGGCTTCCGTCCGTTGTCTGGCCCAGCACGGTCGATTCTTGGAAATCGGAAAGGTCGATCTTTCCCTCAACAATGCCCTTGGAATGGCCGTCTTCTTGAAGAACGTCACTTTCCATGGTATCTTGCTTGATGCCATTATGGATCAGTCTGTCGGAAAGAAGGAGGATTGGAAGGAATGCCGTGAACTCCTAAACCAAGGAATGAAGGAGGGAGTTGTTGTTCCTCTCCCATCATCCGTCTTCGAATCCGACAAGGCCGAGGAAGCTTTCCGCTTCATGTCCGCTGGTAAACACATCGGAAAAGTGTTGATCAAGGTCCGTGAAGAAGAGAAGCAGCTGGTTACCCCGCCATCCAAGATCAAGGTGAAGGCAGTGTGCCGAACTCTCTGCAACCCCAACCATGTCTACTTGATCACCGGTGGTCTCGGAGGTTTTGGATTGGAGCTGGCTCAGTGGTTGATCAACAGAAATGCCCGCAAGATCGTGCTGACCTCCAGATCTGGTATCCGAACTGGCTACCAAGCCCGTTGTGTCCATTACTGGCGTCGTCTTGGTATCAAGGTCCAAGTCTCGACTTTGAATATCGCGAACGCCGAGGATGCTCGTGAATTGGTCCGCTCTTGTCAAGAGATCGGCCCAATTGGAGGAGTTTTCCATTTGGCCATGGTTCTTCGTGATTGCCTCTTCGAGAATCAGAATGTCCAGAATTTCAAGGATGCGGCTGAAGCCAAGTATCATGGAACAATCAACATCGACAATGCTACTCGTGAATTTGCAGCGGAAACCCTTCGTTGGTTCGTCGTCTTCTCCTCGATCACTTCTGGTCGTGGTAATGCCGGACAAACCAACTATGGATGGTCCAATTCCACCATGGAACGTATCATCGAACAACGTCGTGAGGACGGCTACCCTGGTATTGCCATTCAATGGGGAGCCATTGGTGATGTTGGTGTTATCCTGGAGAACATGGGTGACAACAACACCGTCGTCGGCGGAACCCTTCCTCAACGTATGCCCAGCTGCTTGAGTGCCTTGGATATGTTCTTGAACTGGGATCACCCGATTGTCTCGAGTTACGTGAAGGCTGACACCGGAAGCAAGAAGTCGTCAACTGGTGGAAACTTGCTTCAGACCATCGCTCATATCCTTGGAGTCAACGACATCTCTCAAATCAACCCTGATGCCAACCTCGGAGATCTGGGTCTCGACTCGTTGATGGGTGTGGAAATCAAACAGGCCTTGGAGAGAGATTATGACATCACGCTGTCCATGAAAGATATCCGAACACTCACCCTGAACAAGCTCCAGAAGATGGCCGAAGGCGGAGGATCTTCAACTGTTCTTCAAGCCAACACCGAGCTGGAAATGAAGAAGGAACAAGAACGAGAAGCCCAGCAGAACACCGTTGAAGTCTTGGAGAAACAACTCAGTCAGCTGTTCAAACTCAGAGTAGATGTGAACGATCTCGACCCCGAAGAGACGATTGTCAAGTGCAATAAGGAGACCGAAGGCCCGATTACCTTCTTCGTCCATCCAATTGAAGGTATCGCCACTCCATTGAACCGAGTAATGTCCAAATGTACCTTCCCTGCCTACTGCTTCCAATTCACGAGGAATGTCCCCACTGACTCGATTGAGAGCGTCGCCGAGTATTATATCAAGGAGATGAAGAAGGTTCAGCCGGAAGGCCCATATCGACTGGTCGGCTACTCCTATGGATCGTGTATTGCTTTCGAAATGGCCACCAAACTGCAGGAGCAGCTAGGAGCCAACAGCGTTGAAAAACTTATCTTATTGGATGGATCTCACTTATACATGCAAACGTACAGAAATGTAAGAAAATTTTCATAGTTCTTCATAAAACCTCCTTTTGTCATAATTTAAAAAAATCTTGCAGGTCTATCGTCACGCCTTTGGTGTCACCGGTGACACACTGGTCAACAACCCACTCTTTGAATCTGAAATTATGTGTGCCATGACGCTGCGGTTCGCCAACGTCGACTACAAAAAGTTCCGTGTGGAGATGCTCCAACTCCCCAACTACAAGGCCAGAATCAACAAGGTCGTGGAGACCGTCATGAAGACCGGATTCTTCAAGTCTCCCGGCACTGTTGAGTTCGCCTGTGAAGCCATGAGATCCAAGTTCTTGATGGCTGACAAGTAAGTTTACTTCAACATATGACTCATCATGTATACTGTTGGCTCGTTTATGACAAATATTTTCAGATACAAGCCAGACAAGACCTTCCACGGACAAATTACGCTGATCCGTGCTGAACAAGGAGCCGCTCGAGAAGAGGATGTTGGACAAGATTACGGTGTTGGACAGGTAAGCATTTCAAGTTCTTGATCACTTTACTGTATAGTAGCACTGTCGAAAAATCATGAGAATATAAAATATCGGTATAATAATTTTCCATTTTCAGGTTTCGGACTACTGTGACGTGAAGGTGGTGTCCGGAGACCACGACTCGATCGTGCAAGGCAAGCGCCACAAGGACACCGTCGAGATCATCAACCAGGCCATCAAGTCGGCGCCCACGCAGGAGTAAGCTCGCCAAGGAAATGAACAAATCGGTCCTCTCTAATCAAACCACTCACTTCATGTAGCCAAAATCGTCGACATGCCGTGAAATTCGGGTATTCTCCAATAGTTCGTATCCGTTCTCTCTGTTCTCTCTCCTCCCTTTATAGCATGTTATCTTGACCGCAGTGTGTTCGTCGGCCCCTCTCTCTTTCCTCCGTACTCTTCGTTTCTTCTTCTTCTTTCTCAATGTCCTTTAATTGTTATAAAATCGGGGTCTTATCCACAAATAGTGTCATGCTTATCTTGTTGTAATTGTTTCTGGTTCTCTTCGATCAATTTCCGGGTCCTTCATGAACGAGTTGCCTGAGGGTTTGTCTTGCTTGGCGGCCTTCAAGCCCTTCGGCTTCTCTGCTTGGCGGCATTTTGAAGCTGACGCGGTCGGGTGATCTTCTCCAGAACATTTTTTTGTTTTTGGCATTTGGTTAGTCTGTCTCCTAGCCGAATGTAATTGTATGAATTTTTAATAGTATCGTATCAGAGCAACCCCCAAAGACTTCTTCTTTTCTTTGCGTACTATCAGACATTTAGATTAATAAAGCATTTCATAAAACTTTTTAATATTGGCGATTTTTGCTTTTGAAATAAGTTCAAGATTGCTTGAAACTGGATGTGTTTATTAGACCTGAGTATGACCAATTAATCTTTTTGTTTTTACAATCGCTCCTTGCACCGAGATTACAGGAGAACTAAAGCAAATAACCAGAAGGGATTATGCGCGGGTTGAAGTGCTCGAGTTGGCCGAGGTTTCTGTCGAGTTCAAAGACTGAGTCCAAGGTGCGGGCAGAGCAGAGACCATGATGATGAACAAGAGGTTTGTGGTGGCCAATACGGCCGCCGTCACCACAAACACCCACCTCCACTGCTCGGCCGTGTTGTCGGGTGCGAGGCCGTTCACCATGAACGGGACTATTAACATTGTGATTGTGATCGCTGAAAAATTGTCATCATAATTTTTGTCATCATTTTTGTTTATTTTTTCACGACTTTAGCTTTTTTTCTGACTTATTCCCAATTTTTTCCCACTTCTGATGCTGTAACTCACTCTGTGAAATGTTTCCTGTTACAAAGTGACTGTACTGCTTGCTAACCAACGGGCCGGCCTTGAAAAATCCGCCTGTAGTAAAGCCCAATAATCCGGCGGAAGCCCCAAATAAAAGTAACATAAATTTGTGTTGATCTGAGGGCCAGAATGCCAATGTCAGCAACAATAATGCGCTTCCAAAGAAGGCCACTGTATTGTATAATCTCAATTTGTTTGTCTCACTGAGACATTTAACTTTGTCGCTTGTGAATCCGGCAAATAATTTGATTAAAAATTGAGCCAAAGGAGCCAACGCCGAAGAAATTCCAGTGCTATGGACTGGAAATCCGAGGACTTTGGACATGTATGTTGGGGAATAGAGGAACATCATGTTCACACATACGAAGTTGCCAATTCCACCAATCCAAACCGCCCAAACCGAGGGAGTCGTAAGGATTTGACGGTACGGAATGGAACGGAGTTCTTTTTTGTTGGCTTGGGTCTTGAACTTTTTGATCTTGTTCAGCTCCGTGTCGCCAACATATCGGTGCTTTTCTGGAATTAAATATTTTTCCTTGAAATTAACCCAAAGTCATTTTACCTGGACTATTCCTATAAAAAATCCCAAACAACACGAACAATATCGCTGAAGCAATAGCATGTGCATAAAACACAGAAGGCCAGCTCATGGAACTTTCACAGAGAGCTCCACTGATTGGCATTGTAATGGCCGGCGATAACTGCACATACGCGACCAATGCCGATACAAATAACCCATTTTGCTTGTAATACGTCCATTTGGAGGAGAATGCGCCAATCACCGGGAAATTCGCGGAGAACGCGACTCCTTGAAGAGCCCGTAAAATGAGAGTAAAATAGTAACCGGAGGATATTGCTAATGGTAAAAGAGCAGTCACCGCGGCAGAAAGGAGGCCAAGAAACGTAAAAAGCGTTCGGATTCCGAAGCGATTGACCTGAAACACGAACTTTCCTTATTACAATTCAATTAACGGTGTGAATAAAAGTTGGGCTTACAATTTGAACAACAATAAAGTTGGCGACAAAAGCGCTTGCGGCAACTATTGATGTCAGAAACGAGACTTGTCTGGATGTAAATATTACATCCCCGCCTTTATCATCTTCGTCTTCTCCGCCTTGATTAAAGCATACCAGTGCAAAATTGAATGCCAAAATATTGGACCAAACCGACGCCAGACATAACAAAACATTGATCATAATGAGGAATCGAGTCCTTGTGTTAAAAACTTTGAAGAATTTGAAGGTTGGCTCTGGTCGTTCTGATGAAGAATCAGTCGGAATATAAGAGGGATAACGATCTGACTTTGTGACATCTGGGGCCAAAATCTGAGGTGGAAGGTCGGTCGAAACAAAGATTTTTGTCATATCTGCAAAGACAACGTCAAAGAGCTATTACTTCATTTGCACGCAGAAAAAAAGTCTTCAAAATTGCAGAAGAAAAAGTCATCAACGTTACTACAAAATATTTTTAACAGTTAACTGTGTTCTGTTGCAAAGCTAAGCTAAAAATACAAAAGAACACAATGGGAACTTGGACCTTCTGTTTGCATTTTTCATTATAAAAGCGTTTAAATTTGAAGACTTTTAAAGACTACTTGAAAGCTTGTTAAAATACGTCATTGTTTTAACAAATTCTCTCTGTTTTGTGGTCGCGTAATGGATGACATATAAATATTTATGACGAATTAATAAGCAAAAGTTCTACGGAAACCTCTGACCTCCCGGCATTGTCAAAATAAAACATGACCTCGCGCAGATCCCTGAACCTGCCTATTTAATTGACGCTTAATTGGTCGAACAAACAATCCCGCGCGAAGCCCTCGGGGCAACAATGAATAGGCGGATTATACCACAGAAATAACACCTAACTGTTGATCTATGATATAAGCATTTCCTCACAAATATTTGCTCCTTTCCAAAATTGGAATCAAACTACTTTTTGGTGACAAAATCATACCGATTTTTTGTTGACGAAAGCTTTAAAGAGTAATCTAAAGTATAACACAAATATATAAGAAAATAGTTTTTATAAGATATTGTTTGGCTCTAACGTGTTACCGGTAACTTCACGCTAAAAACCGATGATTGCTGAAGTAACCCCTCACGAATACCGGCTCTCAGTTAAATCCGGATATAAAAAGATTATTCTCGATATTTCCAACATAACCTGACCCTGTTGTACACACATGATTGGGCGTCTCTCTACGAGATCATTTGAGTGGCAACATAAAACCGAAAACACCGCAACGTTTCATATATAAACAAAGTTGTGCAATCGTTTATTGACCAAGTACAGTATGGTCAAAGGGAAGGGAACAAGGGCCGGAATTCGTAGGTTAGGATTGTCTAGTCTGTGCTGAAATTTTGAAACGTCATGGTGATTATAGGTAAAAAGGTTTGAGCAACATGATTTATTATAACTATGGCCATGTTTCACAAGTATTTCGTTTGTACCATATAAAAGATGACTTAAAGCTGATGATCTAGGAAGACCGACCGTAACTCGTTCAAGAACTTGTAAGATGTGTGTTCTCGACAAATTTTGACACACATGTAATCTAAACTACACACAGTTCAACCTGCACTTAAGTGATTTGGCCGTTCGCACTTACGGTGTCTCAAACAACTGCCCCACCCCTCATAATCCCGATCTGTCCCCTCATCTTTCACCTTCCAACGTCATCAACCCCTCCATCCGACACCCCATCCACCGTACTCGATTCGAAGTTTAAACAAGTCCGAGTAAAGTTGAGAGGGAAAAGTTCAGATCCCTTTGACAATCCATCTACCAAATTTGTGTTGCACAATCCCTTTTCCAAATAACAGTCTTTTTTGCGCGAAAATCGCTTTGAAATTGAACCAATTCGCATGTGACGGGCATAAGTAAACTCTGGCCCTTCGTCTCTAAACTTTCACAAATAAATCCAACGTTGACAATAGCAGGCGGTCGAACACAAAAAAAGTTTCCAATAACATTGGAAATAACATTTGACGGTAAGTGGAAGGCCGTGATCCCTGCCAGAGGTCGTATATCAAAAATAAACAGCAATAAAACTTTGATACGTTAAATGGGGGGCAGTATTTACAGAGGGTGATTAATCTGGCTAGTAAAGCAAATTATTCAAATGCGAATCTCTAGTGGCAGCTAGCATAATTATCTGCACGTGCCTCTCATCTAGAAGGCCTGGAACAAGATTGGCGCAACGATTGAATCCAAAAAGGTTACTGTAGAAAAGATGGTATATTGAAATTTTCCTTGAAGGGAAAGACAGAACCCTTCGAGAAAAAGAATTTTCAGGTGGCCGCCGTGTTTTATTACTTAACCAGAGATATAATTTAACATCCGCTCCAAAATAGGATGTTTTAAGAGCCGCACAATGAGTTCCGCCATATTGTACTTTTGATAAGGTGTTATTACTAAAAATATTATAGAAAGGGCAGAAAATATAACCATAAATAGACGTATAGTGCTTCAAAAATACCTTTTCGTGTTTTTATCAACCAGAATTCGTCAACTTCGGTATCATTATCGTATTTTACCTTACCAGAGCAACACTTGACCGAACAAGCCAACAGTTGACACAAAGATAAATTTCCGAAAAAAAAATTTTCTCGAGGAAGATCGAAATGTTGCTCCAGCGACTTGTTCCTCAAGCGATAATTGCTCATTGCACAAGAGCTTCGTCAACTCATTTTGGCTTTGAAAAGGTTCCAGAAGATGAGAAAGCCAGTAGGGGTATGTTTTCTACCTTATCAATATTATTTTAGGTGGAACAAACAATCGTTCTTTGAGTGTTGTATCATCAGTTGAGCTCTAAGATTTTTCTTTTTCAGTTCACACTGTATTTGTAAATGTTGCGGAGAAATATGACTTGATGAATGATGCCATGAGTGCTGGGATTCATCGGCTTTGGAAAGATCATTTTGTTGAACAATTGGATGTTCGGAAAGACTGGAAAATTATTGACGTCGCTGGAGGGACCGGCGATATAGCTTTTCGAATTGCTCGTAAGACGGCGAAGACTCCCGGAAGTACTGGAGACATTGTTGTTTGTGACATCAATCAGGTCAGTTGTTTATAGCTTTTTTTGTTGGTTTTTAGGTCTTTGACAAGATTATGTCCATATAAGGAAGAATAGAGTAAAACCGATCCGCTTTTAGAAAATGTTGGATGTTGGCCAGTTTCGCGCTTCCCAAGACAAAACCTTGCCAGACAAGTTCCAATGGATCTGCGGAGATGCCGAAAAACTGCCTTTCGCCGACAATTCCTTTGATCTCTACACAATCGCTTTCGGAATTCGAAATGTTACACACGTTGACAAGGCGTTAGAGGAAGCTCATCGAGTCCTCAAGCCAAATGGCCGTTTCTTTTGCCTTGAATTTAGCAAAGTTTGCTCTCCTCTAAGGCCGTTTTATGATCTGTACAGCTTCAACGTGATTCCGCAAATGGGAAGATTGTTGGCGAATGACTATGACAGCTATAAGTATCTGGTTGAAAGTATAAGAATGTTCCCCGATCAAGTAGGTTTTAGATTCCTACATTTTTTCGCAGAATTCGACATAAATAATATACTTTTTAGGAGAAATTCAGCGAGATGATACGAACTGCTGGTTTCAAGAACATTACTTACCAAAACTTGTCGTTTGGTGTCTGCGCTGTCCATTCAGGAAGAAAATAGACTATTTTTTATTGTTGATATTGTTTTAGGTATAAATTGTTAAAAAATTGCTTTGAAACAAATGGTTATCAGCTCGTTCCGCTTGAAATATTTTGTACATGATTGACATTCTTCTTCTTCATTGTATTTTTATTGATTAGCACTTAAGGTATGCTACTTTTATATCCACGGCAGCTGTCTCGAGTTCTTGCTGGATGTCGTCGCTTCTCAGCGGCCCCAAATCTGGTTGAATTAGGTACTCTCAGTAGTCCGAAGGTCGAAGACAGATACCCAGCGGGACAAGTATGTTTTCTTTCTTGTTATTCATTGATTTTAGGTATTTTTACATCGAGTTTTCGCCTATCGTGGAGTTGTAGTATGTTCTTTCGACTGCAAAGTGTATGGAAAGCAAAAAGCGTGAGTAATTACCTCTCCTTCTGCATGTTTATATGTTTAGGAACGAGAACACGTCAAAATTTGAAGTGGTCCCTTATTACCAAGTGCTTATTCACAAAGGCGATTGGGATCACATGAGAATGCCCGTGGATTTGACAGTCTACCTGTCTGAGAATGGTGGCCGGGAAGGGAAAAGTATTGGAATCATCAATGGAATGGACTGTGTCCCACACAATGACATATTGCCCTTGGAATACAGAGTCCAAAAGAATGGTACAGCACCGATTGATCATGATCTTTTCGACCGGTTGTTCAAATTCATGGACCCAAATCGACCAGGTAAACATTCTTCGAATTTCTTTTCCATGATTTTAGAACTCGGATATGTGAACACGCATAATGTCCCGTCCCAACGATCATGGATGGCCCCGCAGGCAACACATGTGGAAACAACCAATAATGTTCGAGTAACAGCCACTACATTCTACTTAGGACAAAACTCAATCAACGGCCAAATCAAACACTGCTGGAGATATGTGGTTAGACTTGAGAACTTGGATGGAAGCGATCTAATTCTCAGAGATCGGCAAATCAAAGTGTTTTCTCTAAACAATCTGACTCAAGTGAATGGTGGTGGAGTTGTTGGAGAGTATCCTCGATTATCCACTGCAGATCCGGCCTATCAATTCAGCAGCACCGTGCAGTTATTACAAAAGAAAGGCGGGCATTTATGGTGAGAAACCAAGTAAAATTCTAATATTTTTTTATTTCAGGGGAAAGTTCAAACTCGAAAAGGAGGAAGATGGCACAGTGTTTGAAGTAAACATGCCGACATTACTCCTGGAATCGAATTCTTCTCAAAATTCGCATGGAAATAACGAAAATGTAGTTCAATAGGAAAAGTAGTAAATATTTATATTGTTATATGTGAATTCTTTTGAAGGTTTCAGATGAGAATTACCGGTTATGAAGAGATTTTTTTAGTCCAAAATTTTTCATGTTTAGTGTTTGAAACAGATGATGATAAAATGCAAAATTTAGGATTTTTTCAAAAAAAATCTTTTTTTTTACAACGGGATTTGTGTTGAATTGGACTACAAAGGGATAATCAAAGATCAACGAGCCTTGCAGAACAAAGCTTCGCGACTTTTCTCGCAATAAGAGAATAGCCCAGAAAATAAATACCTTATTAGAAGAAAGACGAGTTTTACGGCTCAACGCAACCTTGTGCGTCGATATCTCTGTGTTTTGTGGCAAATTATGCGCAATTCATTACATATTCGAATGCACAGCTTTTATGGTCGTAAAAACGCGATGCCAGATCTGGGACCGATCTCATTCTGGTGAAAATGTTCGTTCGATTTGGGTTCTTGCTTCTGTTTTTCTTGCTGATCAAGTCTGGAGAGTCTAGAGGTTCTCCTCAATGTGTATGCGATGATCTGAAGCCCTGTGCCAATCGAGTATCAGCCGCTCTTCCTCAATGTGCAACCCACTGCTCAACTCGACTAACTGCCATCGGAATTGATTATCCGGCCGCTCACAAGTGCGTAAAGTTCTATCAACCTGAACTGAATGGAGTAATCACCTGTATTCGCCAAGAACTGGACACTAGTTGTTTGAAAAGCCCTTCCGATGATAATCCTCTGATCCAGCGACGCAGTTCAGACTCGCTCAAGTTGATCATGCTCAACGAAATCAACAGGTGGATTGCCAAGAATGGAGGGGTCCCGTTAAAACAAGCGGTCATCCAAGCCGTTCCATTCGCGGTCTGTGCCAAGCAATGCATTGATACAAGGACGGTCAAATGCAGTGAGAGGATGAATTGCGGATTGAAACTGCCGTCGGATCAGACAATCATGGACACCGCCAAGCGTTGCATCAACTCCATGTGGACGACTGAAAAAGCTCGTGAGCTTTGCTCGTGTTTGGCTGAATCTGGGTTCCAGAAGTTGACCAATGCCTGTAAGAAGATAAATATCGAAGACAACTGAAAGACCTTCTGAAAAAAAGTTTATTTGTACACAACTTCCTTTATAATTTCATGATTAACTTCTCAACAATTTTTCTGTCAAAAATAAACCTTGTTCTTTTTAATTACACTGTACTACAAAATATTTGTATCATTATTACCCATAATTTACCGAGATATATAATACATGACCTAGAGATGCTTTATCGAGCCTTTTGGGCTCATAAGAGGGTCTTCCGGGACTTGAGGATCCACCGAGTAGAGACTCGCATTGCTGGACTGGGAATGAGGAACGGCTTGGACTGAGCCGGGGGCTAGGCAGAGGACTCGATGGTTGTTGACAGGGTTCGGAGACACCGGGATAGATTTGTTTTCGTCTACTGTATTACCACCAAACAATTCAGAGATGAGATTTAGCTTGAAGAGACGAGAACGTTTCCGACCCTGAAACAATATCAAATAACATAATGACGTAATACTACACCTGATATTTCTAAACATAGACCAATTGTTACCTTTCCCAGCCTCTGTTTCGCCGCCATGCACCGTATATGGTCGTCAAAGACTAATTTCGCATTGAATTGAGGTTGAGACTTGGGCTTAATCCTGGATTTCACGTCCTCAACGACGACATGAAGAGCTCGGCTGTCATTCTGATCTCCCGTTACATGAGTATCCTAAAAGGGAAGGAACAATTAAAATTTATAAAAAGAACATACCTGTAATAATCCGGCAAAGCAAACCACTGCCCATCCAAGTTTTCTGCTATCCGGTTCGACCAAAATTAATTGAAATTGGTCCGTGACTAAGAACCTGGGATGCCTTTCATTGTTTTGTATCACAGTGCATGAAAGGAGATCGCTGTTATCTAAAAAATGCGTTACATACGTCTCAAATGAATGACTTACTAAGATTGATACAATCGTTGATTTCGGCAAGGGTTCGAACCTTGGAGGACAAAGGCAGAATTGGCTCGGGAAGGCCGCGTAAATCCAGGGAAAATTTGCGTAGAATAAAGTAAAATTGAAGGCTCTGCAAAAAAGATTTTCATTGTGCATAATAAAAATGAGAAGTACTCCAAAGGCCACAAAATCAACCTACTCTTCTAATTTTTTCATCATTTCCATAAGGTAATCTTTGACTGAGCACAACGTTACTTCCAGCAGAAGTGGTGGGAGGTAGATACAATGCGGGTTCTTGAGCGAGATTATTAACTTTGATTGTCGTTGTTTCAAATCTGTAATGCTCTTCCTCGAACATCTCCAAGAAAATTTCATTGTCCACTTCTCGAAGTTTAGAGGCTAGCTGCTCTTGGACTTCATCCAGGGTCGCTTCAATGTCCTTGTGGAATTGATCGTCTTCTTCTAGGGCCAAAATCAGCCCTCGAAGGACTATGCAGCATATATCAAGGGTGACCGAGCGCAAAGGAGTATCTAAAATCGGAATAATAATCAAAAAATTTCTTACCTTTGACAACACACTTCCTTATTATTTTTAGAAGATGCGAGGCCAGAATTGGATCGCATCTTGCGCTTTTCTTATCCAATGGAATCTGAGCAGCTTCCAGAGTATCCTTGTTCACTCCTAAACATAAATTGCCCATAAATCACACCATAAAATCAATTACAATATACAACTACAACACTAAAAACAACAGCACTGACCACGACACAACACCCTTACCGATACCTTTCAGGGCAGTAGTGTAATAGTAAATATCTGTATTTGAGAAAATTCACCTTATTTTAGATTACTTACCTCTGTTCTGACAAATATTGTATATCAAAAGAAGAGCGTAGAAGGTGCAGTGATCATCGTTCTCTTCGACCAATGCATTCAAATGCGCATAAAAGAAGACTCTAAAACAATAAAATAAAATTGAGCCGATAAAAAGATTGATAATTATGCTGCATTTAACACCCCTACCTTTCCTCCGGTTCGTCGGTCAGATTCCTCAAATCCAAATACAATCCTTTTTCGACTGATCGATTCCACAGGGACCTCACATCATTCTCATCGCCAAAGAAAAGAGACGTCAACACTGACTGCACAATATCCGAGGAGTGGATGATCAAAAACAACTGGTTCAACAAGAATAATGAGCTGACTTTGGAAAGCAAAATGGTGTTACTCGTATCCCTCAAGGATGCCAATGACGCCATATAGAGAGGGCCAACCACAAAATACATGATACTGTTGATCAGCAGAGAATTCTAAAGAAAGAATAACAAAAATAAAGAAAAATATCTTACCAATTCCTCTTTTTGTATCATCAAAACATCATTTATGTAATGAACATTATCCAAATGATTGTCGATCATACTCATTAGTCGATCTCTGTTTGATGTCTCATTTAGAGCCGATCTGGCAAATGTATCCATCTCAATCACTTGTTTTGCAACTACTTTAGCCAATTTTCCAAAATAATCTTGTGCTCGACTGGTAACAAACTTCATCATTGCGGGGTCATCGACCTAAAAGTGAAAAAAAAATTAGTAAAAGTTGTTTAATCTTACTCTAAATGTGTTCAGAGTCAAAGTTCGAACAGCAATTCTGGCCATTGATTCCGGATGATCGTAGAACTTGAGTGCTTCGGTAAACAAGGGAAATTCATGGGTAGACTAAAAAATCTATCAGTAAGCGGCATTATACATTGGAGAACATACCTCGTTAAAAAAGAAATGAACCGTATTTGGATTCAATTTGAAAGACAAGGTCTTGAGGAAGGACACATAATACGCTAATACCTCTTCATTCCGGAAGTCAAATTGATGTGTTAAAATGTGATTCACATGGTTGTTACTCAACAAATAGTCTGCAAAGATAAAAATAAACTGTAAAATAAAACTTTGACTTACACAATGCAGTTTCATTTCTGATGTTTTCGAATAGAATATTAAGTGTTTGCAACAATTGAACGTTCACATAGTTACTCGTACTCTGTCTAACAACTCCCACGAAGTGTGTGAACATCTGCTTCTCAAGGAAGAAACTAAAGAAATAAAAGATGATATTCCACATGACCTACTCGAAGATTGTGCTGTCATTTTGATCTCCCCAAATCAGAATCTCCGTGCACATGCGTACGGCCTCCACTAATATGGCTTTGTTGCTCTCGGTGACCTTTTCATTCTTCACCAAAACTCCTTGGATGTACCTAAATCAATAAACACCAAACATAAATAACCTCACTTCAGGTAATCGACAGTAAAAACGTTCTTGGCCTTCCATAATGTCGAATTCCCATGCCCGAAACGCCGAAACATGAAGTTCCAATTTGTTTTCAATTCATGCGCATTCGCGGAGTTGTCCTCCGGAAAGAATTCGTTATTCTCTTTTATCAATTCTCAACTAATAAATGCGGGAGCTGCGCCCACAATACGCAGTCCGCGAAAAAATGGGCGCGAGCTGGCGAAATTTATTTTCGGGATTTATTTTTGGAAGTGGGACAAAAGGAGGAAGGAGGATATTGGTTTGGCCGAATGCCTTACCACCTAGCTCAGGTTATTTTTGGCCAGACCCAGTCCCATTCTTGTGTTCTAACTGGTGTTCGCTTCGACAATGTCACCAAAACGAAGAAGGACGCGTTAATAAAGGAGACTGCCGAGCTTTACAACTCGAGGAATCTCAATGAACTTATTGTCAAAGCCCATATGGCCTCACAGCATATGGAAGTAAGTGTTTGTTTGGTTTTTTTTGTGTTTTAGGTTTGTTCATGTTACTCATGACTCACTTTTAGGACGTCGGCTTGATGGAGAGATGTGCAGCACTAATTGAGAAAACACCAGGTCTGAGGAACGGATATAATGTCAGGTTTGTCGTGAAGGAGCCGAAAAAGGTTGTAGCCGGCGTCAAAATGGGTGTGACTTCATCTGGAACTGTTGATGGAAGTTTAACAGCTTCGAAAGGGGTAAGTGACGTTTGAAATTTTTGTTATTTCATCATGACCAATTAGATCGACCAGAACAAAAAAGAACATTAACTTTTTTTATTACAGAGTTTATACGGCCGAGGAGAGACAGCCGACGTTTCATATTCATCCACCATCAAAGGAGCGCACACATTCTCGGTCAACTACATCAAACCGTGGTTGGGATGGCAAGTGTATAAGAACTCGGGAATTGCATTGCGTCGAGTTCTCGAATATCTTCCTTGGAATGGCTGTAATCTGACAGAGAATTCAATGGTTGTTCAACATGGGCAGGCGTTCATGAACAAAAAACTTTTCAACTTGCTCAAACTTAATTTTGTAAGTGGCTTTTTCTTGCGATTCGTATGTTTAGTCATGGAGAACATTGCTGCCAACAGACAAGTCTGCATTTTCAATCCGAGAACATGCCGGCCACACGACCAAGATCTCATTAGAGAATGTTATTCAATTCGACAACCGTGATCGTCCCATCTTGCCAAGTACTGGTGCCACCGTCAGATTGATGACCGAGTTGGCTTCGTTTTTAGGAGATTCCAGTTTTGTTAGGAACGAAGTATTATTACAGGTGAGAAGGCTTGAAATTGTATTATTTGTATATTTAGGCCGCCACAAAATTGCCGTTTGGAACATTCTTGTCAGGCACAATAAACCTGCAGGCAGTGCAGAATATTGGAGACACGACGTTACATGTGTTGGATCGAGTGTATCTCGGAGGTCCACAAGATGTTAGAGGTTTTGAGATCAATTCGATTGGTCCACGGTCTGAGAATTCAGTTCTTGGAGGGACGGCGGCGGCTGCTTTTGGAGCACATCTTTTTCTCCCATTATATCCGAAGGATGTGGTAAGTAAAAGTGACTTTTTATGGTATAGAAATTGATTTTGTTTGTCAATTTTAATTATATTTTAGTTCTACGCCCACGCGTTCACAACTGGAGGCACCGTGGCATCCGTAAGGTCGAGAGAATGGATATCAGACATGAGCGAATCGATGCGAGTCACCGCTGGACTGGGAGTCACGGCTGTTTTGAAGAACATTATCCGTTTTGAACTCTCCTATGTGGTCCCTGTTGCTCATGTTGGTGGCGATCGTTGCGAATCCGGTGTCTACTTTGGTGCCGGCACCAGCTTTCTTTAGGATTTCTATTAGTTTTTGTATAGTTTGGTAGTAAATCGAAATTGAATTTTGATGTTTTTAAGTGAAAATCGGCTAGTTTCCGGAGGATGCTTGATGACTTGAAGGCAGTAAATTGAATGACCTAAAGGGCTTTAGATGGCAACCAAAAAATCTCTTGTGTTTGTCACTTCGAACTTAAAAAAATTAGCCGAAGTCAAGCAGATTCTCTCCGGTTTTGATGTTACTCATCATAAAGTTGACCTCCTCGAGGTTCAAGGATCGTATGAGGAAGTGGTAAAGGCCAAGGCTAAACAGGCCTACAAAGAATTGGGGATTCCAGTTATTGTTGAGGACACTTCTTTATGCTTCAACGCATTTGGAGGCCTCCCAGGACCCTATATCAAGTATTTCTTGGAGAATCTTGGTCCACTTGGCTTGTATAAGATGCTAGCTGGGTTTGAAGACAAGTCAGCCAAGGCGGTTTGCATTTTTGCGTACTGTGAGAGCGCCGAGAAAGAGCCAATTGTCTTTGAAGGTAAGAGTCTTTTTGAAAAAAAAAAATAAAAAAATATTTTTTTTCTTACAGTGATATTGAAAATTTAGGTATTTGCGATGGTCAAATCGTGACTCCAAGGTATAATACGGCCGAACCGTTTGGATGGGATCCTTGTTTCGAACCCAAAGGATTCAACAAAACGTTTGGCGAGATGAATCCAGAGGAAAAACATCAAATTAGTCATCGTTCAAGGGCGCTGGACAAACTAAAACAGTTTTTCAGTTAACAAGTTGTTATTCTTCCATGTTGTTGATAATAAATTCACTTTTTTGTGTCATCGCTTGCGCAGCATTGATCTTTTTTCCACTCCTTGAGTTCAAAGTGCGGATTTTTTGGCCTTTTTTAGTTTTACCGACTGTCTGTGGAATAAGTTTAATCATAAGGTAATGCACCGGCGATTTGAAACAAGATAAAGGAAAGATTTGAAATGAATTCGTTTTACTGTCAACAAAAGAACTGCTCGAAAAGTGTTGGACAAGACAAAGAAAATACGTTCGGGGTGAAACCAGGATTACTATATAGAAATATGTATATAACTAATGGCGATGGGCGGCTTTTCTCCTTTTGGTTGGACATCACTTTGTCACTGATTTTTATATTTCTTGGGGCGGCGAGATCACTTTGGATGGGTTGGGAATCGAGTGCTTACTTCCGGCCTGAGGGGATGAAGTGGAAGTTGTCTCCGCCTTGGGGCGAGGCCATGTACTCGGCTAGAGAGAGTCCCATGCTAGCTGAAATTGGAGAAAATACGATCTATTTCAAAGCATTTAAACACATTGCCACACAAGCACTGTATGATACAGATAAGTTGTCATCTTCTACTTAAACATAGTAAAAATAGTGCGGTTATTTTGAGTTATTATAAGTTTTAAGAATTCAAATAAATCCCCAAGAAATTCGAACTAACTGCAAAGCGGGGATAATAGAGTTACAAACATCTACTAGGCAGTGATTGTGACTAATCTATTCTGACAGCGACAGAAGCGAACTGACTCTTGAACTCACGACTCCTTTTCGTCTTGGCCAAGGCACTGTAAGCACGGCCAATGAGTTGTCGAGCGAATTCTGCGTCAAACTCGGACGGCTAGAACAACAAAATAACATTAAAGCATCATTTTTTCAATGCAATTTTTTAAAATACTGTAACTGTTTGCTCAACTTACAGTCTGCGGATAGGCGAGGACAGCGGAGACGATGGCCAACAACGCCAAAACGGATACCCAAAGTTTCATCATTCTGAATTCTGACGCCAAAGAAGAGAATGAACCTGAAATTCACATCATTCCTTCCGTGCCGATAGCAAAATCTTTTTTAAGGGCATTCATTTTCCAACCGCGAGAATTGGATTAACTTTTCATATACGAAATTAATTGTAAATATATTACTTCCTCATAAGCGGGTTCTCTTAAAATGTACTGGATGGGAGAAAGGTAGTCGCTTCGACGAGTAAAGTAAGACAAAGTCACGTTTAATTTGGCTCTAAAATATTTGTGATAAAGATTTCCGTTTCGGTAAAATTAAAAGATCCCAGGGATTCGTCAGAACGGGATCGCCGGAAACAAAGTTGCACTAGTGCTTCAAGATTACATACAAAGAATGAAAGTCTTCCGAAGCCTTAATGCTACAATCTTTTCTTTATTACGTGGGTTAAAGGTTATGTAATCAAAAATACAAATATCATCGTAAACAGGTGTCCCGGGTCATTAAGATGTCATTATCGAAACATGAAACGCGCATGCCTTGGCCGATTAATTAAATTATAGATTGCAAATTCCCAAAGTAAACATATTTAGGACTTTGTATGTCATAAAAAATTATTACAGTAATTTAAAAAATGGCCTGGAACCGATAATGACAACAAAGAATTGCGTAAAACTGTAAATGTCATCATATCTTCGTGCAACAGAAACTCGAATTCTCCTCATCTGGCATCATTCAAAGGCGTTCGGCCCGAAAGTCGGTTCGAATTTCCGTTCAACATATTCAAACCGCTTCCCACCCAGGTAAGCCACACATCAGACTATTTTCTCCAGCTAGACATAACAAGAAATGCCGTCTATATAATTTGCTTAATTTATATTCTTCAAAACAAGTAAGTAGGTGGACTATTACAGTGAAAAGGGCGAGCCGGAAAATCATTTTGCGAACGAACGGCGGCCAGTTAATGGATTAATGAGACCCTAAGAAGCTCATTACTTTGCTTCAAGAAGAGCTCAATACCAACGCAAAGTTCTAGTGGGGGATCCGAATGTGGAATTGATAAACTATCTATAATTTATTACACAGTATGCTAGGTTTAGGTCATGGTAAACAGGAACGATTTTCTAATGAAAAGTGATCAGAGATCTTTATAGACACGATTAAGCTAAATCTGGAAGAAATTCGAGCACTTTCTAGACTCCTTTTGTTAACCATATGGGCAAATATTTTATATTCTAACAAGTCCTTTATTGTAAGTCCAAAAATCAGGCCTTAAGAAACTAAATCGTATCTTGAAGAATCTTTCGACGTATCCTTTGACAAACTGCCCTCTGCTTTAAGTTGCAAGAAGACACAAAGTCCCCCAAAACGGCCATTCCTGAAGCCATTAACATCCTCAAAATTGTCTTGCATGACATTCTTGTCGTAACGCTGACACAAAAAGACTAATTTTTGAGGTCGCCGACTATCCTGGCAGACAATATGGATTTAATGCACTACCCAAATTATGCGAAGGAAAATTTATTTACAATTATATTATACTATGACGATTCCGATCTACAGTATACCAATAAACGGACTTTGTCCAAACATCGGTTCCGAACATTCCCATTATATTCAAAACTTAAAAATTCTAACCGGATTTTGGACTCAGCACATTTACTCAAAGATATGGCCGGTAAGATGAGATAGGGACCATAATCATCTTATGAATAAATGGAACAAGAAACAAGATTTTGTTCCTTTCTCATTGACTTTTTACCGAATAGTCACGTTTTTGTCAAACGGTAAACATATCCCCCATAGACTGTCTACATTTTTTTCCATTTCCAATTCGTTCTCTACACTCCGAACCCACGCCATTCCTCTCTGAACAAATGAGCTCCGAATACAGAAGTCTCAAGTATTCATGGAAACATCAGTAATTCCCCCAACTTCTAAACACTCAACATGGCCATCGAAATAAAAGATGGATTAGCACATCGTCTCAGTCCAATTTATACGCTAATGCCGGCTGGGCGGGTCTAATTGGATCGGCATCATCACCTAATCAAATCGCCAAGATTTTCGTCATCTTCCGTACAGGCATCAGGCTCGCCTCTTTTCATGCCCGCTTTGCACTGTGCGGCGCAGATGTTGGAAAATAATGGAATCATTGGAGGGTATTCACTGCAACCGTATGTATCGAATCATTTTATTGGAGGCTTTTCAATTTGTTTTGTGCACATGTAATCGTTTCATAAAAGAAAATGATTTTAGTCTACCAAAATTTTGAATGGGGTTCGAGGAAGAGGGTCCGCATGAAATGGCCAAGAATAATATCCGAGAATTTGAGCCGTAAAAACAAAACTGCTCATATTGTCGAGTACCAGGGGGATCAAAACCTAAAGTTATGCTCAGAAGAACAGTCTTGTTGATAACTTCTGACAAAATGTTTCACCCCTTTCTTATCGTATATTAAGTCTCCGCCCATTTTTTATATTCACCTGGGCGCAGCTCGCCGAATAAAAAAAAATATTTTTTATGTCTCATCGATGGGGGAGATACACTTCCACCTTGGTGGCTGCTGTAACAACACACTGGTGTAACTTTTGAGTAGCATAGAAATTAAGACGGCTTCGATTTGTATTGTCCATGAGACGGATTTATGTTGTCCGTCACGCTGAGCGGGAAGACAATGTAAATTCGAAATGGCGACGAGATTACCCCGAATTCAAAAGTGATAACTCACCGTTGTCCAAACGAGGACGATCACAATGCGATGACCTCAGGAAGTAGTAAGTTTTCAACTTGAATTATGTTATTTTAGTTTCGAAAACATTGAAATTGGATCGATTTATGCATCTCCTTTTGATCGAACAATGGAAACCGCATCCATCTTACTCGGGAATAAGGAAAACAAGATCAAAGTGGAGCCTGGATTTATCGAGGTAAATATTTCTCCCTTTATTCGAACTTTTAGGTACCCAAATTGCCAGATGGTGCTGATTGCTTCATTTTAGATACTGTATCTGTGCGAGGACCCTCCGGGATATTGGCCAATAGATCAGCTGGCTGATAAGTTCCCAAAAGTCGATCTTTCGTACAAGCCCGTATTCAAAACTTGCCCTCCAGAAGATGATTGCTTGGAACGTGTTGACAAGACGCTCAGGAAGATCCTGGATAGAGAAGAAGACACGGAGAATATTGTGGTCGTATCACATGGATCCCCTGTGGCCAGTATATATGAAAGTTTGACCGGGAGATATCAATATATTGGACAAGCAACTATCAGTATTTTCGAGGAAGCCAGAGCTGGTTCAGGACACTTTGTGTGTATTCAAAGGGCAGGAAGGGACCACCTCTCCGCGGAAAATCGGGTAAATCTACGAGGATAGAGCTTTGTGATTCGGATTTTATCATTTTGCAAAAAAAAATTTTTAATTTTTTGATGACTAAACTTTGAAGGTTTTTGTTACCTAACCTATTGTTATGTTGTCGATTTTTGAAGATTTTTATCCTATAAATAAAAATAAAAGAACAGCTGAACTCGAGGTGAAGCCGCCTTTTTCTTAGGGAAAGAGTAAAAAAATCAAGGGACGTTTGTTTCTTCGGAGATTTTCCTGAAAATCGTGGGGAATTTCAAAATTCAAATGGATTTTGTGGAGCATTTTCCATTTGAAGTGTCATTAAATGTATTTTCGAAGCTACCAGTCAATGACATCTTCAAGTGTTCGAAGGTTTCAAAGAGATGGAAATCATTTCTGGATCAAAACATGGCCTGGAAAATAAAATGTTCAAAGTTGGGGATTGAAAAAGAAAATGGAGATTGGAAAAGCGCCTTCGAGCAGTAAGTAGTAGCTTAAGCTATTGTATAATTGCCAGAGTTGGCGAGAATTGGAGACAAAATAAATTTGAGGAGTCAAAAATGGAGTGGAAGAACGTTAAAGGGCTGATTTTTAAAGATGAATTCTTGATGATCAGGATGAAACGAGAACTCGAAATCCGACATTTGGGTCAATTAGATCAGGTGAGAGCCAAAAACATAAAGGGAAATTCATATTCCAGTCTAAAATTAAAGATATTGTTGTAGATATACCAAGTGATTGACATGGAATGGCTAGAATATGATTTCCATCCCTTCAATCAAAATCAATTTATCGCGATCTTGGAAAGTGAGGAGACTGGACATCTTAGACTTCGAGTTTATCCTCTAAAGAAAACTTCGGAACGGCTCCCGTATCTCTATACCAAGCAGTTGGCGCCCATCTACTATATGAGCGCTGAGAATGTCTTCTTTGTGGACGACACGTAAGAGATTCTCTCAGTACAAAAGCTTGTCATTTCAGCTTGGTGAAGTCGGCAAATGTCGACGGAAACCAAGAGATCCATCTGGTCAATCTCTACAATGGCAAGCTCGAAAGATCTTTCCCGATTGGATTTCAGCGACCAAGTATAAGATACGATGGGAAATACTTGTTGTATTATGCGAGGAGACAACCAATTGATGTGTTCGTCTTGGAAACGGGTCATTTCTGGAGTATTCCGGTGGAAAATGAAGATCACAAGGTAGGGATACTGTAGGTTTTCAAAAATTTTTATTTTTTTCAGCCACGAGCGACAATCCTAAGCGCGCTAAAACAACTTCTGGCCTCGTTTTCGGGCCTTGTTTTTGAGTTCTATAACATTGAAACGAGTGAAAAAATGAAGCGATTGGAAACTCATATCCCGAACGTCATGGATCTTAACTACAAGATATTTTATCGCCAAAAAAGGGTCTGTATTTTCCGTGAGAACCAAGCAAAAGTCCTGGAATTTGATGGAACTTGGAAAAATTATGGCTATTACGGCGACGAAAAGGAGTCTAATGGCCAAATTCTTGGGCTGGGTTACATGGGACAAGCGTTTTCCTGGATTCAGCCTTCCTGGGAGGCTGGCAAACTTGGATTCTTGGACCTGCAGACAAGTAAGATTACTGTAATCTCAAAGTTTTATAAAATGATTAATGATTCATAGAGACTATTGTAGATGAATGGCGGAAACTTGGAGAGTTTGAAGTTGGATTTATCGCAGAAGTCTATCTTTATGGATCGTCACTGTTTGTTTATTCTGTGGCCAATAAAGAAGCCGATGTTAGAAGATTTTCATTTCAAAATCTGTAGCCAAATGAGTAAATTAATGTAAATAAATTTTAAATGCTTTAACTCAAGTTCAATTTTGACCTTTACAAGCATCTATGAGATACTGTATTATTGTATTTTACAGTCATCCCAAATGTTGCGATTTCACGATAAATCAATAGTGACATTTCGTTGCCAACCAAGTCGGGAAAAATTGCAGTCGACACAAAAGTCGAGATAGATGCATGGAAGCCTTTCCCAGACAATAGCGATACTTTTCTACGTGGCGTTATTTAATTTCACGTTTGTTTTCCACCAATTTTACTTTTTGTACGAAGTGTTTTTTCAGAGATCATAATGCGGGCAAAACCATGGGTAATATTGCTGATTGTGGCGTTTGTAGCCGCCGAGGATAATGATCTTCTTGAGGATAGCTCAGTCACCGAATATAGAGGGTATTTTAACAGGGAACACTCGCTTCTTCGGCCATATACCGGTAAATTTTACTTTTTTCTTAAGGTTTAGGTAAAGAAAATGAGCTTTGCTGGATTATCTTGTTATTACACGTCAGACTAACCTCGTTTTGGTTTAGGGCATGGAATGGACGTTCCTTACTGGGATATTACTGGAAGCACGATGGTAACAGCTCAGCAGATTCGTCTGACACCTAATCTGCAAGGTCGCCAGGGAGCAATTTGGAGTCAAATCCCCGTTCAATCTCGGGATTGGGAATTGATGGTTACATTCCGGATTCATGGAGATACTGGGAAGCTCTTTGGTGATGGTATTGGGATTTGGTATACCAGGGACAGGAATATTCCCGGTCCAGTTTTCGGGTCGACCAATGGGTTCAGTGGTCTTGGAGTGTTTCTGGATACTTACCACAATGACTACAGCTCTTATGCTGTGAGTTTTTGTTTCAGAAAATGCGTAGTCTAATTTTGTATTTGATTTATAATTGTTTTCCTTTAGCACACTTTCCCCTACATCTATGCGATGGTTTCTGACGGCACTGTTCTCTTCAACGGAGACAAAGATGGAGGAGATGATCGTCTAGGAGGTTCAGAGTCGGGTTGTGAGGTCAAATTCAGGAATGTGGAGTATGATACTCATGTTCTTATCCGATATGTTGGAGATACGTTAACTGTAAGTTTTTTCTGTTTGAATATTTATTCTTTTAGGTATATCAAGACACCGAAAACACTGGAAAATGGCATCAATGTCTTAGAGTTGGTGGCGTTCATCTTCCAACTGGCTACTACTTTGGTCTTTCAGCTGCAACCGGTGATTTATCAGGTACTTTCGCCTCCTTTTTGACATTATTCTTCATCTTTTTCTTAAGTAATATCTTTTTTCCAGATAATCATGACATTACTGCCGTCCGAATGTTCGAAATCGAGTACTCTCGAGCGGAGAACATCAACGAACTCGACCCCTCTCGCATTCAGCCCAAAGCCGATTACGTGGCCCCCCGTGATCACGTCTCCAACCCGCCGCCGTCCCAAATGAGCACTTGGGGCAAATACCTTCTCATCACCCTCGGTGTGTGTGCAACTGTCGGCGGGATAGCTGTGTTTGGCTACCTGTGGTATCAGGATCGTCAGTCCAGATCCAGAAAGAGGTTCTATTAAGTCTAGAGAGTAATTATTAAATTATTTGATACTGGTATTATAATTTATGTTGTACACATATCCAAATATTGCCTGGAAATTCGACAACTGGTATGAGTCGGACTTAAAATTGCACGATTTGCATATTTTTTGTCTAAAATTCCGTCCCAGTTGTTGTAAAACAAGTCCTCATTCGTTTTTGGGTACATTTTTGCTAATTTTTAGGATTTTACGTTTTTATTTTGTTGATATTAGTGCAATTAATAAATATTCTTAAAACTGAAGGACATTTTTGCAATCTGCGTTGATTTTTTTGAAATTTTTATGATGTAATTGACCCGCTTGACTAAATTTTTGCAAAGCAAAATCACTAATGTTAATTATATTTACAATTTTTTGATGGCTAATTTCCCTTCATTACTTGAACTTTACAGTATATCACTTCTAGCTAGCTAGTGCGGTCTCCATTTCTCTCCGAAAAACCCGTTCAACGCACTGATTTTAATCCGAATTCTTTTCGGTTTTGCGGATCGAAAAGTTTTTAATGGGCGCTGTAAACTCCGATTTTGTATTGTTTCACGGCGACTGATTCGACGGCTATGTGAACAAAGACTGCGGCCTATTCGGATACATTTTAAGGAGAGTTTTTGATTTTATTGGGATTTTTTACCCAAAATAAGGTCGTAAATTAATTTTGAACTGATTATGAAATGGTTTCCGGCTTTTACAACCGTGAAAATTCCATTGACACTTTTTCAAAACGCTCTCACATTTTTCTCTTATCAAATTTTTTCGTTGACGCCCATTTCATATGACTATTACCGTAATTTTACAATTGCCAGTGGTCGAGTTTTTTTCTTTTCCGGCCATTAATCATATCTATTCAATTAATTGATCCCACCAGCCTATAATTAGTAATCCTGAATTGTCTTTTCTCCGCATAATGAGCGAAACAATTGGCCGGCGCTTATCACTGGAATTCAAGGCGTCTGAATCATATAAATGGAGACAAAAGCGGGGCTGAAGGGGGGATTCTGGTCGTCGGATGGGAATGCAAAGCCCCGGGGTTGTGTTTTTTATTGTATTTGGCTACAATATACGTTGCTTCGTGGAGCTATTTGCAACTTTTCTGATATTTAATAAAATTTTGTCATCAAATTGATGTCTTGTGCAATTTAAAAGGCCTGTAGCTATTTTAAATAATTTAGATTTACTTTAACATCGCATTAAGATCCCAATGCCATCATGGTGCTTGCCATTAAATATTCAGCCTGTTCAGTCGACATAAAATACCGGTTTTAAGGTTCATTCGTTCTGCGGAATTAGGCTCTTCAGATGAGGCGAATCGAGGGAGATTTCGGCGTCTTTTGATCCCCCTCTTCACTCACATAGCAATACATCAGATTATACATGCTCCTTGACCTGTAATTGGAGGATACGTAATCTAATATTTCTCGAATAAATCTTGTTCTTTTCTCGAGAAAATGATTTATTACTTGGATGATATAATACGCGTTTTGGTCATTTTCTTAAGTTCTGCGAGCTCGTATTTTATGTTTATGAATACTGTTGAGTTCTAAATTTTATTCGTCATCATTTTTTAGCTAAAAAACGTCGAAAGTTTGTATAAAATTTATTCAAGTCACAGAATAGAAACTGTTTTCCGCATAGCCATGAATTTCAATTTGAATTTGATACTTTTATGCCAGTTAATCCAATTCCCCCAGCGCCTTGTGGTCTCAGAGTTGCCGCTTCCGTAGCACCTGCCTTTTTCATCCGCTTAAACCCGATTTTTTAGGTGAAAATTATGTAAATATCTCGCTGACTCGTCGATAATTCTATAAACTGGTCTTCCTCACCTCTATTTTTTTTTAAAATACGGCTTACAGCATTTTTAATAACGTTTTACTTCGATACAACGTCTCCCTCGTACTACTTTCTTCTATATTTAATCATCTTTTGTATAGAATTTTGTGATTTCTCAGAAACCCAGTGGATCTGGATAAACATTCATACATTCCCTTCCACATACCATCAGAGATCCCTTTGTCTCATCGCTTGCAGCAGCTTTATGATCCGTCGGATCTCCCATTTCCCTCGCTCGCCCGTTTTGCATACAATTCCTGCCCTTTGGCGGGAAACGATTTGCTGACAAAAAGAGTGCGCGATTAGATGGAAATAATCCCGCATTTGATGAAGTGAGAGAGGAGTTAGAGAGTAGTCAGTCTCGATTTGTAGTTAGAGAAGAAGAAGGAAAGTATGGAAAAGTTTTTACAGGCCTTTTTCTACTACAAAAGGCGGAGAGAAAAAGGAGAAAAACGATGGTTTAGAAGGATTAGAGGTAGTAGAGAGGGAACTTGGTAAGCATAAGGTAAAATAGGAGACATAGACAGTCCACCGGGAGAAAAACAAGGTTTCGCGATCACAAAAAGAGCAACGGTCGCCCTTTTTTCTGACGTTCGGTGCATCCACTGGAATCGGAGACCCGACTTTCTGCTCGCGCCGAGAGACCGTCCACAGAGACAGAGCGCACCCTCAAGAGATCAGCGACCCGACATGTCATCGCGCAACGCCCAGAGAAGCGGGGGGTCTCTCTTTTGTCGCGGCGACATCCCATCGCCGGTCGTCTTTCTCTTTCTCTCTCTCTTCGTTTTTCGAATCGATCTGACTCAGGTTCGATGGGGGCGCCGTTATGTTTTGGAGGGGCCAATTGTGGAATTTTTTGGGGAGGGCGCATGCGCCCTTTTTTTTGACCTAATGACTAAAAATGATGGCTTTCCCGGAGGCGTCATGCTGTGCGGAAAAGTTTGAAAACTCCACGGGAAGGCCGGTAATTTGAATTTTCTTCTCCGAATTCTGAGGTCGGGCTGAGGGAAGACGTAATTTCCACAAACTTTCCAGAAGGTTTTTGGCTAATTACTTTGGTGAGAAAGTGATTTTTCCCCATCTCCTGCACAACCTTACCCAACATGCTCGAATTTTCTCGTATTTTATGTAAAGCCCTTGCGTCACAGTGATCTCAAATGAAGTCCCAACGATCTGCGTGACGTAACGGGAGTAAAACATGAGTTTTCCACCTAAATTTTTTTGTTTATGAGTGCTTAACAATTTAAAAGTCAGGTTTCTCTTATTTCCTTGGTCATTATTTTCCTTTTCGACAAATTACTTTGATCATAGCTTGGTTTTCCATCATTTCATGTCATTCTTGAATTTGTAAACTTTCTCAGATATCCTTTTTTCGGCACTTTCATTATTGAAAATGCATGTACAATACCGATTTTCCAGGGATATGAACATTAACTTCGTCAATCCTAAACGTATTTGCCTTTCTAACCCGTTTAATCATCATTTTCCAAGCCGATTACACTGATTACATAGGGATTAAATAATTTCTTGATGGAAAATCTCATCGTTTTCTTATTAATTTCGCGATTTCAATCAAGCTTCTGTCTGCAGGAATACTTTCCGGTGATTCATTTCAAGTTACGAAACTTGTTTTACCGTATTTTTACTTTCCCATCTCAAGGTTAGGATAATTGCGAAATCCTTAATAGGATGACTCTGGCCTTTAAGATCTTTTTCACTCACTTTAACGCAGTTTTCTCCTTGTTTACAGTACTTGCCAATGTTATTTTAATATTTCGGGATGTGTCATAAGCAGCCTCTTTATAATTACCGACTTAATTTGCATATATCCGCGGGCTAATCCCCCTGCGGGGACTTTCTCCGAATAATTTAATTTCCGCCGCAGCACTTTACTGGTTGGTTTATTCACTGTAAACACACAGTATTTCAATTTAAGAGGGTCTCTAATATAGTCGAATTAATTTTAAGTAATTTAAAGCGGTTACACTTTGTTTTCAGCGTTTTGAAACTTGAATCCAAGTGAATAAAGTGTATTTATAGCCGAAGAAATGGGCGGGTTGCAATTATGCAAACATTATGTTGACTTCAAATGCTTTGCAAAACAATTAATATAATTGTTTGTAAAGTTTACAACTCGAGTACTCAGCTGGCCCACTAATTAATCCATTACTAATATTTTTAAAGATCTTTTTTGTACTTGAAAAGGGATGGTATATAAGATAATATATTGTAGAATATATAGATGTATATATATATATGTATGTATTTGCCAATGTATACAATTATAGATAGTACAAACAATACTTTAGTGCAGGTCCAGGTGCGCCGGAGGAATTCGAAATCCTTCGCCGAGGGCTATTCTATTTGCATATTCAGGTGGAAGTGACCCTTTCTCCTCCCTCAAAAAGTCTGTTTGCCTTTGTGGCCGACATGGATACAAATTCAAATTTTCCGCAGCCCCTCCGGTCTCTCGCTTAGAAACGCTGAAATAGGAGCGGGTAAGAAGGACTTACAATTATTTATTTTTGGTCGAAATGATGTCTATGGATGTCTATAGTTGAATATTGCCAAGTTTATATGGTTGATAACAGGATTTATTCTTGTTCAACCTCAGATTCGACGACTTGCTCGAGAAAAAACGCCAATTTAACCCGAAAACCAAGGCGTCGTCATAAATCAACTTGTTGTCCGATCTTCCAAAGTACCGTCCCATAAACAAAAATATAATTCTATTTTTATGTCCACAAACTTCTCGGATTTTTTCAATTCCCTGAGGCCATAAATCGAAAAATCCAATCAAAAAACTTAAATGGAATCGATTTGCGTAATTTCCGTGCATTTTTAATTTAGATAAGAATTCGAGTGCCTCAGGGCAAGAGTGTTTTTACACAACTCCAGCAATCTCTCTTTTGTTTTTCTGCGAAATATCGACTGATATTGTGGTATTCGGTTACATTTCTTCGCTTTGGAAGAGAAAGAAGGGATGGACTACAAATTGCGGTATATCCTGTTTCCATTCGTGTACTTTGAACACGCTTAAAATACGATGTAAAGGCGAAAGAACACCTTTGCTGGCATTAACATCATTTTGCCGTAATTAGTATTTTACGTGGTCTTATTGCATTAACATTCTATAATATATGCCATGAAACGAACTTATGCATCTTAAGCGCACAAAAAGTGCTGAAATGCATGTTGTGCTGGTAAATAATTTAGACAAGTTTAGTGCAAATGGGTGGTAAATGTAATAAGGCAGGAAATTTTATGATCAAGTGCACGGCGTCAAGAATTTATAACCCTCTTATCTTCCCATTGATGGCGAATTTCTTAATTTTCATGTCTCCGTTTCTTTATAACTTATATGTAAAGTCTACTACAATATGCACATTTGTAGCGGTTTTATACTACTCAGTTTAATAGTACATACATTGCAAACGAATGCAAAAATTTTTTTTGCAAGTTTATGGCCTTAGGTATTGAGTTGAGATGTCTCGTCAATAGGAGCATGGCATTTGTCAAGTTTTGACGTCGATGTCTAGATGAATGTAGCTGAAAAATGAACAAATATCACTTATTGTCTTAGGTGATTGACAGCTCGTTTGTTACTCAATCATCTTTGTTTTGATTTTTTATGAAACAAATTTGTCGCATTTTCCTTTCAACAGCGGTCTACTGTAATGGAAGAATTTTACCGGTGAATTCACTAAAGTCTCGCGCTTGCATAACTTCCTACCCCATTTTTCATGCCATAAATCCCTTTAAGTTTATCGACCCTACCTTTCGCTAATAATTCGATAATATTACGTTGCCCTCCCTCTTACCCCGAATGTAATAGTTTCTCGTTTTCTCCATTTATGGACTTTCTTTCTCGAGGATTTGGCCAAACAATCGTTTCGTCCTTTTTCTCTCGCCCACTTTTCCGGTGGATTAATATAATAGGAAGGGCTTTGCTCGCATAAAAGGGAGAATTAATTTTCTCACACTTTCCCGCTCTTAGAATTCGATGATTTGAGTGTCCAAACTTCCTATCTCCCTTATTCTGCCTTTATTTGGTCTTTTTATTATTAATTTTAAAGTTTCTTTGTTTATTGTTCTTCTGGTTGAATAATAATGATTTCACCTGCAACGTAATGACCATTTGTAGACACAACATGTTATTTTAGGCTTTTTATTACAAACAATTTTGATGATTCGCCATTTTGGACTGTTTGTTGAATATTTTTAAGTCATCGTCACTATCCATGTCATAACTGGCATTAATCCCACCTGTGTTTTTACACGAAGGATTCCCACGCTACTTCCACTGAATTCCAACGGAAATACTCAAAGTCTAGACCGCAATGTGCACCACTGTAATGTAAATCTAATTTTGGGTCCGGCTCCAAAAAAATGGCTTGAAACCCGGCTCAAAAGTTATTTAATTTCCCCTATGACCTCCCAAAATCTAATCAAAGGCCGTTCGGCCGCCATTGAAAACCCCATTCTGGGAGAGGCGGTCGGGAACGGCATGGTCCTTCCAGAACGACCATGGACTTTTCAATGATAAATTAGGGTCAGATGGATTGTGGGGTCAGCTGAGGGATATATGAGGATTCAAAAGTTGGCTTTTTGGAGGAAAATTGGGATGATGACTTTGGGTTTTGTAGCAGACTGAATCAATATTTATCAGCTCTAGAGCAAAAGGAATTTGTTTTATAAAAGATTGCCCATTTTTGCGATCGACCCCATCCATCCCTTTTCCCGTAATATCTCACAAACTCTCAATAAAAACAATTATTTGGTCCCGGAACTCCTTTGTAGCCTCAAGACATCTATCATAATCGCTCTTTTTCCTTCCGATTTCCTCAGAATTTGATAACTTGCAACAAGGAAGAACCAAGTCACATGCCGTCTACTCTCACTATGGCTCTAACCCAATTTACACTAGCGCGTTCAATGCAATTTATAACAATAGTGTTAAAGATACGCAAAGAATGCCGCGGTTCGACAAAAAGTCACCGGAAAAACCAATTTCGTGCATGTTTGGGAGGGCGCCGGGGCCATGTTTTTTGGGCGAGTTCCGGGATTTGTGCTTTCATGACATCTCCAGCTGCTACAGCTTCTTTCTCCACTGCTACTGCTTCCAAACACTTTTCTTCGAGTGTGAAAACTTTACGATCATGGTTTTGGACGTGTTTCTAAGGAGTTTGGGAAATATTTATGAGTTTACACATGGCCGGAGGAGGGTGGGCTTATGAGTAACAGAAATTAACATGTTTTGTCTTTACATATTTTATTTTTATCATTTTTTTGCATTTTCTGGCATTTTAGAAGGAAGGTAAATGTTTTTTTAAATTATTTGAAATTTTATTTATTAAATTTTTAAATGTATTCCATCGTATTTTAATACCAAAAGCCGGTGGTTTAGTTTTCAAAAACACTGCAAAGTTCAAATCTTTTTTTTTTGCAATCTCACAGGTCGTCAAACTATCTATTACATGTATTTAAAACTCGGTTTACTGTAAATCTCAAAAGAATATCGGCTTTACTCCGTCTTTACAACTGTTTTGATAACACGCGATTGCGTTTGGATTAGTCCTGAGCACGTTCGCACAAGTACTTTTATGGCCTTTGCTCAACGTCAAAAATGTCGGGATTATACGTAGATTTGGTTTTAATTCGAAAATTTTGAGGTGTAAAATGATTATGACGAGCGCTAGACATTACGTTAAATACGAGCAAGGTTTCTGTTGGATTACTTAGATTTTATGGGTCAAATTTTGATCTGTCCATATAGTTTTGTCATTAATTTTTTGCGTAAACATATCATGTTAAATGTTACTGGTCAAGAGTTTAAAATGTTGCAGGTGGAAATTCAGAAATTTAGGTCTCTTATGATTAATTTTCGGCCTGAATTTTTGGTTAGTAAGTATCAACTGACTTAAAAATTACTGTATTTGAAGATATTTCTCTAATTTAAAAAAAAAAAAATATATGCTGTCTTAGTCATGATCCGTTGTTAAACTTTGCCATTTGCCTGGAGGTCCGGTACTTTTATCACTTTATTTTTTGCATCTTCTCGATTTAATCCTGGCATTCATTTACGATTTTATAAACGCTTATTGCATGATGTATACTATTGTTTCGTGAACACATCATCAAACGATATCCGATATTAACCCCAATTTTTCAGCTCACGCCCTCAGGTCATTCATTGGGAATTCGGGTTTCAGAACATTGCCATCTGATACGCTCTTCATAATCGCTGGTCTTGTCCCAAAATAACAGTCTTGTAGGCCTGTAAAGGAACACCTTTAGCAGTAAGCAAACAGCCCAAATCTGGAGATATTTAATCCGTTCGTATCTCCATTTATTATTACGTGAGGTGTCCGATTACTAGCCTTGTTTGGACCTTATATATATAGCTGTTCTTGTGGCTTATTGGCATTACTTTAAAGTTTTCATGGGTTTGAACAGTCAGTTTATTTGATTCATTAGGCACCGTGCTCTAGGTTAAGCTATCTGCGGGTCCAAATTGAGTAGATTAACATTTAAAATTACTATTGTTAGGAGATAAACAATACGGGGGCACAGTTGTTTTTGACCTTACAGTAAAGTCGATTCTGGTATTTATTCAAAAAACAGTAAGAATCTCATTTCATCTTACATCTTATATCCTATTTTTCAAATTTTGCAATTTTCCACTTGTATCTTAATATTTTTTGATGTGTTTCACTCTAAAATCGCCGTTTTTTCCTTCAATTCTGTCTACTATTTTCTACAGTATCCAAAAGCCCATTTGTAGCGACATGTTTTGTAATCTTAACTTTCCAATCTTTTCTATTTTTACATTTTTTTTCAAGTGAGTCCACACTCATCTTAAGCCCCCGTGAGTACAATACCTTTGGTTGTAGGCGGCCCTTCTCCATCTTTGCCCATTCTTAAGTAACTTAGACCTTCTTTAATGGCTTCGCAGTCCCCGAGGGCAATTGGGACTTCGTGCAAAAAATTAATTGCAAAACTTTTTTTTGGCCGCGAATTTTAGAATTTAATTGGGTGAAAATGGAGTGGAGTAAAATTAGAGTGGCCAAGAGTGCGACGGCGTTGGACCAAAGATTGTGTAACGGTCACTTGGCATTCGCTAAATAAAATTTTTGGGACAAGTTATAATAGTTTTGCCAAATGCTAGTATTTTTGTCATTACAGTTTAAGGAAGTTTAGGAAATTTTAGATTAACTGACAGGTGAACTGGAGTGGGGACTGCGATAAGGTGACGTCTACAGAGACTGGATTAATTATCATCATTGTGCAAACATGGGCTGGACAGTTTGGTCTGTACGTATAAGGCTTACACAACATTGCAGAGCATAGGGGTTTGTTTCATCTTAAGATCTTTCTCTTACAGTTTGCAGTTTGTTTTGCGACTTTAGCAGGAAACTGCATAATACTTATCCGGTTATCTTTACTGTTTAATCAGCAAGATATTCTGTGAGTCATTTTCCCGTGAGTGGGTTGTGTTATCGTTGATTTCGGCCCAGCCTATTATTTGAATATATGTAATTTGACTTGTCATCCTTCTAGAAACCTTTTTCTAAAATTATGGATTTGATTGCGATTGCTAAAATTATCTTATTTAGTATGGCCTTTTATCGTGACACCTTATAAATGCCATTTTTTTAGTCATCAAATCTCTGATACTGTTTTATCCATAATACATTGTCTAGTTATATATAAAAGTTCTACTTTAGCAGCTAATCCAATCTCCCTCCCTCCGAGTTATCGTAATTTAAGTATTTTACCTGAACTCTCACCTCCCGCAACCCCCTAAACACCTTTGTATCTCCTTATACAGCTCTCCTCTCCAAGTTGAAGTCAAAGTGAAAGAAGTGATTGCGAAAAGGCGAAATTTGGTTCGTTAATTTAAAGGGCGCTACGACCAGTTTGCGAGGAGACAGAAATGGGAGAGAAAAAAGATTTCCGATGGCGGTGTTATACGTACAACAACATCGACGAAGTAATTCGTCTTCCGGGCTTGTTTATTCTCCGATTTAATTAATTGACATTTCCCGCAATGTGTTCGCAATGTCTGGTGGCACGTGTGGGAATTCTTGGCAAAGCCGGTACGTGAGTAATCTTCTCGGGTGTTTGTGACGCATATGTTGTTCATGTTAGTCACCAAGAGAGAGAGAGATACCTTCTGTGGTAAGAATGGGATATGAATTGAGGGTAAATTGCGATCAAGCGCTCTTTTTTGTTTTTCCACCTTTTCTCGATATCCTTACTATCTTTTTACTTCATCGTATTTTTTATATCAATGCATTTAAATTCATCCAGAACTATGGCCACCAAATTACCCCAATTTTTCTTCTTATCGCTTGCAATTAGTGCGTAAGATACGATGATAGTTAGGTCGTGTGTTGATTTAGGACGTTCTTTCCGGCCCTTCGCAAATAAAAGTTTCCTTTTCGTGTGTGCCAAAAAACTTTCGTCTTCGTTTTCCTCCCGAAACCGTCTCTTCCAAAAACGCCTTAGGGCATTGGGGCATGGCCGAAAAAGTTGTCTGACCATCGATTCGGAATTTAAAGAATTCGAGGGGATTTGGAATTGTTTTTTTATGGCGCCGAAAACAAATTACTTCTTTCTTGAAGCGGGGATATGGCCCGATCGTTGGATTATAGTGGGATATGGTACCGTATCGGCCTTGTTTGGGACGTAATCGTATTGCCTGCTATTAACATCTAATCTTGATTGAGACAGCATCTTCAATATTTTTCGACGCTAAGTTTTCGTTTTTTTAAACATTGCAAATTATATTACAAAAATCAGTTTCTCCTCTCCATTGTTATTTTGAAAAAACCGTGCGTAAGAACGAAGTCTATCGAAGGAAGGTTGGCTGAAAACATAAAGTTTTGCATCTTCAATTCGTTTTAACTTAACTTTTCCTTTGTCTTAAAAATAGGGATTACAATCCTGCTTATCGAGACGTTCCAAGCTTTCCGGTAGGTGAAGGGATTAACATTATATTTTATCTGCCCAACCTGCGGCCCTTTTTGAGCCTGGATTTGGGACTTGTCGCGCTCTTGTTGGCTGAAAATACCATTCGCGAAATCTGGGTAGCTGGTTTTTGGTTTAATGTAATCGTATTTTGACAAGGGCCCTCTAATTTTGATAATTGGAGTGTTTTCCTCTTTTCTTTAACATAATATGCCCAAATCTCTGCCCTATTTCTGATTACAACATCTTGAGCCATATTGTAATCAGTCAAAATTGGGGAAATACGGTCGGATCTTCGCCGCGATGACTTCGAATCTCGTTTTTCACACTTCCATTCACAATTTGCGTAATTTTCGGATGCCGAGAGACTTTCGCCGCCCGAGAGAAATTTGTGTCGAATAAAATTTGCATATGCCTCTCGCTAACAACTTGAGGATCGGGTGGGAAAAACGGAGGGATTTGAACCGCTTAGGGGGGCTCGAGATTACTTTTTGGGGCCAATTCATCATTCTGGTGGCATTTTTATGGCGCCGCTTAATGGGCTTTTAATTCCGTTGAAATTGCACTTGACCGATGGGCTCTTGATGTATAATATGTTGAATTGATTTAATATTTCATGACATTTCTCGTTTTTCTTTGGAAAGATTTTTTTGTTATTATTTTCTTCATGTTTATCCAAAATTTTGAGGTGTTTATTCTTAGCCATGTACATTTACGACCGTATGTTTTGCATAGATCATACGTGTGACTACAATGTAATCGAAATTTCATAACTTTGAGTATTACTTCAGTTTTGTATTTTATGTTGTGATATGACCGTTGACTTCTATTTTTCTCAAAGTTTTCTCTTCTTTTTTTTCGGCCATGGCCAATCTCTAATTTTTTTGAAATACCAAACTTTTACAAATGCTTGCACTTTTATTTTTGTGCAACCCTTGACACGGCAGTGCCATATAAGAGTTCTGTTGCATTTAAAGTACTTTTAAGGCTGTGTTAAATACTTTTAAGGTCATTTAAAGCCCTAATAGCAATGTCCGTCTTATTCCACCCCCATGAAAACAAAAAGATTAGGGATATCCGCTAACCCCCGCAATCATCAATTCTACGAACTTTAGAGATTCCCGCAAACTCCTTGTCCCCACAATCTTTTTAATTAATTCGTCTCCGGAATATTGAATTTATACGGTTTATATGAGTCTCATATTATAGTAGATACTAGACTTCCCCTCCTCGCGATGCCTCGCTTTGACGGACTTTTGATTGGTTTTCCATGTGAAAAGAGGCACCTTTCTTATGAGTCAGTGCGCGGGGTTTTATTCGAATTGAGGAATCTCATCGCGCCTTCAACCCCGAGCTTGGTGTATTTCGAATATTTTCAGGGTCAGAGTAATGGTCGGCGGTCCGCCGTTGGCTTTGGCCCTATTGGCCATATTAGCGACGCTATGTCAATCAAAAATACATGTAAGTTCTACTACAAGCCTTATATTTGGGATTAGGTACTCTGTAAATGAGATTGAAACTTTTTGCCTATCAATAAAACGAATATGCTTTATGTTTTAATGACATTAAATCATCGCTTTCCGAAATAATTTTATTACGCAAAACATGCTAATAAAAGCCATTCCAGTCAGTGTCAGCGTCAATTGACAAGAAAGAAAATGTCCATCACAACTTTATTCCCATGGTTGCATTCAAATGCGGCTACAGGAACAAGTACCTCAACGAGAGCGGAGAATGGCAATCTGACCCATCCAGTGTTGCCACTTGCCTGCAAGGCAAATTGGACATCTTAAAATACTGTAAACGAGTGAGTATTGCATCAGAAATTTCTCAATATTTACCTACTGCTTAGTAATGGTTTGTTTGCAGGTGTATCCGGACAAAAAGATCACAAATATTGTGGAGTACGGACACATCTCGCAGATCCCACGCTGGTGCGACGAAGACACCGGAAGGCATTGTCAGAAGAGCTTCTACATCCGGCCTTATCGGTGTTTGGGTAGGTTCCATGACATCCTTATATTACCATAACAATTTCGCTGTCTTTTTTTTTGTTTTGTGTCTAATTTTTTGTTTGAAACGTAATTTTTGCAATTTGTAGAAGGCGAGTTCACTGCTGACAGTCTTCAAGTTCCCAGCCGCTGCAAGTTTGGCCATGTTTCTGGCCGTGAAACTTGCGAAGATTTCCGCCAATGGCGACAAAAGGGCGAGAAACAATGCGAAACCTCGGTTGATGAGAAGACCGACAAGCCCATGAAACTCCATTCTTTCGGCCTTCTGGAGCCATGTGGTCTCAGCCTTTTCCGTGGAGTTGAATATGTTTGCTGTCCCAAGGACGTTGAAGACAAATACGTCGAATCTCACATTGAAGAAGACATCCAATCCTACAACTTGGATGACGATGAAGAAGATGAGGACGACGACGATGACGATGATGAAGATGATGAGGAAACCAGCAACTCCGAAACCAAGGACGTCGACGGACAGGATCCCTACTACAATGAGGATCCCGAAGCCGACGAACACGAGCGTTATAAGGACGCTCAGGAACGACTTGAAAAGAAACACCGCGGCAAGGTGACCAAGGTGATTAATGAGTGGAGCCAGCTGTTCGAGCGGTACAATACGATGAAGGAGAAGGATCCAAACCAGGCCGAAAAGTTCAAGGACGAAATGACCAACAAGTTCAGAAAGACGGTTGCTGCTTTGGAGAATGAGAACAAGGATCAGCGAAGACAATTGGAGCAAGTTCACGACGAGAGAGTCCAGAACACTCTGAATGAGAGGAAGAGAAAGGCTACGCATGACTATCGCATGGCCCTGGCATTGCAAGTCGGTCACAAGAATAAGAAACAGGTCCTCAAAACGCTTAAAGATTACATCCGAGCTGAAGAGAAAGACCGCGCTTACATGCTCCATCGTTATCGTCACCTTCTCCGCTCCAACTCTGAAAGCGCGCAAGCTTACGAACCAATGCTTCTCCATCGTCTTCGCTACATTGATCTCCGCATCAATGGAACTTTGGCCATGCTCAGAGACTTCCCAGATCTGGAGCGACAACTCCGCCCAATTGCGGAGGAATTCTGGAGAGAATACCGAAAGGAGAACACTCCAGATGCCGAGGAACACAAGATTGTCGACTCGCCAGCGGCTGACGCTAATGAGAAATTGATCAAATTCTATAAGGAAACTTATGACAAGAGCGGAAAGGTCAAGGTATCCAGTGTTTTGGACTCGGTTATGAAGGAGAACGAGCACAAGCCTGAACATAAGACCAAGTTCATCTCGTTGGACGAGATTCTTGCTTCTGACAAGAGGAAGGAAAAGAAAGAAGAGGTCAAGAAGTTGACCAAGGAAAAGGATGCCGACTTTGACTCGGATGAAGATCAATTTGAGGAAGACGATGAGGCTGAAAGTGAAGCCAAGAGTAAGGTTAAGTCTGATGAATTTGAAATCATCAAAGAGCCTATTGTTCAAGAGAAGCCCAAGGAGAAGACCGAGGTTGCTAAGAAGTTGGATGACTCCGATGAGAATGGTGATGATGAAGACGAGGAAGATGAGGATGACGAGAACGACATCAACGAGGAAGAGAGTCATATTGTTGTAAACAATGAGGATCTCTATGTGAGGAAAGAAGTTGGACCTTCTTTCATTAAGCTGGATCAGCTGATGGTTGATTACGTAAGTTTAGAATTTTTTTTAGGGTTAAACTGTCAAAAAACAACAATTTTTCGATCCTGGATATAAAGATGGGAATTAAAGTTCTTGACTTTCTTTTTTACTTTTGTGTCGATAGAAATAAATCAACTCAAAGCGCCAAGTAAATATGAATTTACCTCTTCCTTTTCAGTCCCATCAACCTCTCGAGCAATCGACCAGTTGGACCACCCCCACCACTCTCATCGTCCTCGCCACCGTCGTGATGTGCGCCTTAGGCATTGTGGGCATTGTCCTCAAGCACAGGCCGTCCCGTCAAGGCTTCGTCGAAGTGGATGTCTGCAATCCCGACGATGCGCACGCGGCGAAAATGCAGATCAACGGCTACGAGAATCCCACCTACAACTTCTACGATCAAAAACCTTGAATTCTTTAAGCCGAAATCGAATAAAGTTCTCAATAAGTAATGTGTTAGTTCAGTTGTACGAACCCCACTTTCTTTATCTCTCAAACAATCCGAGTTTTGTATTTATTTTGTGAATCTTACTTCCGAATAATATACATCATAGCGATTTTCTTAACTGCGAAAGTCTTAGTTTTTCGTTTTTGTATTCCTTTTTCTCGATAAAGTTTTACATACCAATATATTTTATTCCAATGGATATTTTTCTGATTAATAAACGATAAAATATTAGTTTTTTGTTTATTATTAGCATAGCGGAAACAAAAAAGTGCTAACGTTGGATCAGTCTGTCGGGAAAATAGTGAGAACAATGCAACTGCAAAAAATCGCGTTGCTGGATTGAAAGGCAGTTTTATTTCGAGCGATAAATTTTTTTCTCGGCGATTTTCTTGTCTATCGGTGCCATCAATCCAAGCCCGACACTTGTAAGCTTAGGTTGACACAACTTTGGAAGGCTTAGCATGTCACATGTCGGATAAGAGTTTGCATCGTGTTTAAATAAATAAATCAAAGCTCTTTATTGGACCGAGCGAAGACTCGAAGTCATCGCGGAGCTCAGGGTGAGATCTGGCGGAGGAGGGGCTCAAGTTCAATGTTTCAATTTTTGTATTCTTAGCTGTGGCATTTTGTCAAAGACTTATTAGCTGCAAACCTCAATATGAAAACAGTATAACGAAACCACCCGAACTTGGGTGCACCTCAGGTCTCAGCTTCCGCTGAGACCCCCATAATGAAGAAAACTGCACAGTGCAACATTTACAGCTTACCTTTAAAACATTTACATAGAGGCTTAGAATTCATTAACTTGATAAGGCCCGGGTATCCTACAGGCCTTCCCGGCCTTCACTCCTCATCAAAGCACTTGGAACACTTCCGTGCCGCTGTATAATCAGTTTGTAAGATAGGTGCAGAACTGCTCCCTAGTCTCTTTATATTATATCCTCTATTGCACAACAGTTGTCTCGATTCCACAGTACACAATCTTCTTCGAGCTACAATATCCCCTCGTTTGACGTGCAACACGGACGTTTTCTTGTAAACGGATAGTTTCTAGTGATGTTTACTTCCTAGACGTCTTTAAATAAGCTTCTTTTCTTCATAACAAGAACATCTTAGGTATATGCACGTGTGCTCGAATTACACGTCTAATCTTTCGGAGGAACATCTTCGCAAATTAGATTTTTAGTTTAGGCAAAATTAAATTTTAGAATCAATAAATTTTTTAGTTGATATTTTGATTTAGTTGTAACTGCTAGGTGTAACGAGATACTTAATCGACTTCTTTGACTTCAAAAACTCCAACTGCAAATGTCGTGCTTGAATTACAGTGCGAGTTTTAGGTCCCATTTGTTTAGGATACCGTGCCGACACGAAATGTTGCAGACAGTTTAAATGTCGTGTGTTCTTCGCCCTAAAAACTGCTACAAATTTTTTTGTTGTGCTTCAGTTCTTTTGCCCCAAAAATTGTACTCTTATAATTGCCATTCCTTACAAAATAAAACCGTAAACATACGAGAAACAGAGTCAGAGTAAATGCTGCTTAAATTTGAATTTCAAAGTGAATTTCCGTGCAGTCCAAACCTTCAGGAAAATTGTATAATATATCTGTCGACGTACTCCGCAAAAAAATTTTGAAAATAAGTTGGAAAGTGTTGAGATTTTGATTAGACTCGGCACAAATTCCGATGGGAATGTTCTAAACAAAACGTCAGCAAACATGTCTTGCTAAAAATCTTTATTTTCTCAATTTCGGAACAAGAAAATCATTAAGTTTTCGCGTATTTTGCATGGTTTATTCCGCGGAAATCCGTGTTTCATTTCCGTAGAGTCTCATCAGAATTGGCTGGAGATTAGCAAAGACCAAATAATATTTTATCCATAAGTTTCTCAATTTTCCAATTACTTCAGGCCAAAATTCCCAGTAATGTTTACAACTATACGCCTGAATTACTGCAAGCAAACTTCCTGATATTTCGGAGCCGTCTGCGGGCCACATTACACTATCCGACTCCATGTGATGTATTCAGAATTCCTGTCTGACCTTTAAAGATCAGTCATAAGTAAAGTCGGAAAAAGTAAACAAACGTATACTGCAGACTTTGTCCTCGTTTATTTTTGTCGACTATTTCTGTTATCAGTAGGAAGTGGAGCTTTTATGGGCTTCACATGATTTGCATAGTTGTTTATTTTGTTCTCCGATTAAGCGTCAATCCCTTTCACATGTGCTTTATTCAGTATAAAAGGCTCAAAAATATATTTTGTCTGGTTTTCTCTCAAAATTACTGTCTTCGTGTGGCGTTGTTAAATTTGGAGGCAGCACAGATACAGATACTTTGTTTTTGCACTTTAACTGGGTTCAGTTCACAGTTGAATTGCTCAAAGTGCGTGTCGCGGCTTCTGATGATATTTAACACAAGTTCAGCATTCCTTTGGCATTTGCAAAGTCGCGAACATACGACTACCAGAGGCGTCAAATTTTTTGTTCCTGAATAAGACAAAAGGTCAAGCCAGTCATCTACAAGGATTGTTGAATATCTTCGGCGCCATAACGCTAAAGTTAAAGGGTTGTAAGTTGAGCTATTTCTTGACCGATCTAAAAGTTACTTTATAACCAAGTAGAACCTTTCGAATTCTAATTTTCTTCCTTGTCTCCTACATTTTTTCAATTTACCCGACTTCCAACTCAACTTCATGTTTGTCTGGCCTTCCCCAACTCCTCTGCTCTCGTTTTGTTTGCTATTTTTATTCGAATTGTTTCAAGACAAAGTACTTACCGCATTCCCTTCAAGATGAGTTTGGATTTCTGTGCACGATGGAGGGTTCCCCATTTCCGCGCTCTCTCGAATTTCGTAGCAGTGAGTCATGGTTTTTTGTCTCAAAAGTTTGTGGCGTTCTGCTCGACTTGTTCTGAAAATTGGGGTCTGGTTGGATGGGGAACGGAAGACCGGCTGTATTGTTATTAGTTTTGTGACATATTACGTTGAGGTCAATGGATTCCACTGACAGGAAGCTACAGTAGGAATAACTTTTTTCGGGAGAGATGGTTTTGGAAATGCTGATCATAAGTGTTATGTTTTCGAGTCGTCAGTTTGATGTAGTGCCTGACACAACTCTCTCCCCTACGAAGGCTCGAGCAAAACAATCTCGAATGAACCGTGAGTTGTTGTCGTGTTATCAATCTGGGCGTCAACCGTTGTCTTCTGTTGTTCGACATTAATCTTCCTTCCCCCTCAATTTCGTATGTCGTCTCTTTATCCCGCGCACGTCACATTGTGTTATCATCGGGTCACACGCTCTGCATCGATTGTCGTCGCGCTGACGAGTTAATGTCTCTGATCGCGTGTTGCGTGAGAATCGAGTGTTTGCGGGGGGAAATTCCCGAGCCCCGGTCCCCCTCAGCTTTCGGGCGACCCGTCGTGTCGCATAAATGGTGAAGAGGAGAGGAGAAAGACGAATCCTTGTTCCCAATTCTTCTCGCCCATCGTGCACTCCACGTGGACCGGGGGCCGGTCTTTGATTGCACCGCTTTTCTCCATCTTCATCGCCTCTCTCCTCGAAATCACGATTCTCCGTATATGACTGGTGTTTGTTGTTGTGCAATGCCGGCGAAGTAACATGTGCCGTGGGGGAAAGTAAACATGAAAATTTGCGTCCGTTTGTCTGGAGCGCCGACGGGATTCGGCCGGTAAGTACGCATGCAGACAGTGATGTTAAAAGAGTGGACTCGTTTTTGGTTACTTCTGAGAGATTTTCGTTAAGGTGCAGGCTGTATGTAGGACATGACGGAAGACACTAAAGAGGCTATAAATAGCGTCTTCTTCGTACTGTTTTTCAAAGCTAACGACGGCTTGTTCTCCAGCCAAAGTCAATCAAATTTATTTTGGTTACAAAAACAAGAATCCCCTTCGTGGAAATCCGCAGAAAAATGAGAGGGATGCGGCTTCAGACATGCCAAGAACGCGGCCCCGGATCTCGGAATCAACCGCCCCGCGGGGTTTTCCGACTTTGGCAGACATCCGTGGGCTGTTGTTTTTTATGGACGTTCCGTTTTTGTCCTACCCGTGTCCTGAAAACGTGGTGACAAATTCGAAACGTCGGGTGAAACGTTCTTTTGCACTATCGAGCCAGACATCTTGAGTGTGGGGATGTTTTTGCTTCTATTCTCCCGCAAGTCCTTCGTGAGGCCGGAAGTCGGGAGACTTTTTTGTTCTGGGACAACATTTCACTGCAAATTTTGCACGATTTTTCGTTTCGCGGGACTTTCGAGGTCGAGGGATCGGGAGAAGAAAGAAACTGAGGCAGTATTGACGTGGGTTGGATTACTTCGGGGCGAACCTACGCGGATATTTGCGTGAGAATTCGAGAGCTTATCGGATATATCCATCAGACGCCTCTACATGGCCTCTTGGGACCTTTGCACTTTGCTTCCGTATTTTGTACCCATTTCTCGCTATTTAATGAAAATTTTTTCATTGTAATCCTCGCATTACAACTTTTAATGCCTTTCTTCTCCATTTGCATACGATCTGTTTGTCCGCACGTCTCCTCTCACCATTTTCTTTCATTTTCCCACCAAAAGAAATGATCTTCTCTCTTTTTCCTTCTGCACAGTGCAGTCGCTTATCTGTCGCGCCGGTGTTTGACGGTTACGGTTGCACCGGCGACCTTTTTTCGCAAACCGAAGGGGGTCGCACTCTGACGTCTCTTCGGATTCCACTGTCCGAAACGAACCCCCCAAAACGAATGCTGTTCACGTGCGCCGACGAGCACAAGGTCCGGTTTAATGGGGGTTTTCTTTCCTTTGCAGCCGAGTCGACGCGATCTAGTCAACATGGCATGTTGATCGGGTTTTTGCAGGCTACTATTTATCGCGTTTGGAAATTGTTTTTTTTTTTGAGCGAATTTCGAAAATCCCTTTTTGTGTGAGTCACATTTTCCCTTCGTGATCGTGGGGCCCGACGATCCCCCACTTGGCCTTGAATTCGACCCTCATCTCGTTGCGTTTTCACGTGCGAAGGTCGGGGCTGTTGATCAGCGAGGTGACAAGAGCAAAAGAAGGGAGAGGAGGGGAGAGGGCGCGGTTCGATTCGAGTGGAGAGTGAAGAGAAAGAAAAGTGGCGACGGGCTTTCCTGACGTCGTACACGAGACCCTCGCTGTTTATTCGGTCGAAGCGACAAACACACGAGTGTCGCGGAATGATCGACCCCACCCACTTTTCTTCCGCCTTCTGACGTTAACGAAAAGACGAGGTCGGGGAGTCGCTGGATGGAGAGTGTCGACGTCGGGGTCGGGTCTCGGTGATTGGGCTTTAAAGACCGAATCCTGATCGCGAGGGAGCTGCTGATCGTCATGAACAACCTTTATTTTATTACGATATATATTTCAACAGCTTAATCGACTTCTTCGACAATTTCCTCACAAAATTTTTATTTATTTAGTTTTTTGATTGGATTGGCATCACTTTCTGTGCAACATAATCCTGTATCGACTTAAACTCTCCTTCCCCAACATTTACAACGTTTAATTTCCGTTGTTTGCCATTTCTACTGCACTTTGTGACCATTCAACTATCTTGATTACCCTTGGTATCTTTTGTACTTTGAAGTGTTTCAAGTGCTCCACATGTCAGCGTGTCTTGCGATCGCTTTCAAATAAGCCTGCGACCTTCCCGATACCGAATTGTTTTTCAACCCGCATCCAAATATCGTGCAAAACAAGAAATTTTTATCATCGTGACTCTTGTCTGGTCATTTAGCGCGTCGAAGCACGTGAAGTTCAGCTCGCTGGGGCGAAAGCGGGGAGTTTTTCATCCGAGCACACTCTGCGCTTTCCTCTTTTCTGCATTCTTTTCGAATGTTTAGCCAGCGACAAAAACGAGGCGAAGTGCATGTGTTCAGAAATAGGGTCCGGCTGTCGCGACAACTGTTCTTTTAAAAACGTCGGGAGTGGTGGACGGAGAGAAGGGAGCGAGAGGAAAGGGGGGAAGGGGTGTGAACGGGGCGGAACGGCCAACGGAACACCCACGGCACACGCACGCTGCGGGGCGAGCCATTTAATTCCTTGTCATTTTGTGTTGGTTCTGATCGAAAGAGGGGAGAAGAGTTGGAAATTTTCGAAATTTCACATGCTTCTCCGTGTTTCCGATCGCTTTGATTATTCATAGACACAGGCTTGTAATGATGCAGACGTTTTGTTTATCCAGACATATCATCATCATATAAAAAGAATGTTTCTGTTTCCCTCCGTTTTTAATTCGAGGCTTTTATTTACATTATTGACCTTTTACTCACCGTTCTTCGGCCCCAACATCATGCTAATTTGCACGTTCAGACGACCCAGTTGTTTTTTATGCGTCCCCGAGAGCCCACGCACCGAGAATTAGCGTCAAACCCAGTCAAAATGTCATTTCGCGGGGCCCCGCCCCGTTTTGTTTAAGTCGTGCCATTCACGCGAGAGTGCATTCCGCAGATTAATCAAGTGCGGTGTATTTTCAGATTTTTTCTTCTACTTTCTCTGCTTAATTGCAGTTCCAAGTCCGCCAGGTTGTTTGTTGTTGAACGGACGTCTACTGTAGCCACACGAAAATGAACGCATCGCTGACCATTGACCAGCTGCTGAGAGCGGCACAGTTGTTGGAGCGCTCAAATCCCCTGCTCAATTCGTTGAACGATATTGGCATGTACAAGTTGGGGCAAGATTATCAAGACCACTACCTCCAACCCAAGATTATGAACTTGGATTCGGGGAATTTCAACGGCTTCAACTCGAGTGGATCGTCCCACAGATCCTCGCCGTCCTCCCTCTCCAACCAATCAAACTCCTCGCACTCGACTGCACCCAGTTCACCTTTGGTCCACCAATCGAGTCGAGGAAACTCGCATTCTACAAGACAGAGCAGGTGAGATACCTTAACATCTTATTCATACCACCCACAATCAAATTTATTCAAACGTTATCGGGTTTACGTAGAAGAATTTGGCATTTTTGGGTTATATGATCCGAACGTCACTTCCCAATGTATAATGGACTTGTTCTCATTAGTCGGAGCACGCTTTCCCCCCACACTTCCGTAGGTAAACGATGGGGTAACATGTTGTTGTTGCTCGTATTACGTAATTCAACTCGGATGGGAGCAGACATGCTTATTTTTGCTTCATAAATAATTTGTGGGCCGAATTGTGGGACCAAGATGTGTTGTTCCGGCCCTCGGGTCCCTTCCCTCCCCGCTCTATACGAAAAACAAAGTCTGCAGGCCATTCGGATCCGAATTTTGGGGCCGTTTTTTATACTCGGCGGCGGCATGAAACGCACGTGCACTCACGTGGCCCACGTGTCTTTTCGAAAGCCGCGGGGCACACACCAATTGTGCACGCAGCGAAAAAGAGAGGAAAAGAAATCGGGGAACCGTCCGTGCGCCCTGCCGTGATCATTAGGCGCACATTAACCACATGCTCCCCGCTTCGACCAGTTTTATTTATTTCGCACACAGAATTGGGGCTGGGTCAAAGGTTGGCGGGGGTGATTCATGGACAAGAGGGAGAGGAGAAGTCTCCTGACTCTCATAGAGCCCTAAATTGGGCGAATAGTTCTAATGGAATTCGGTGACGCATTCACAATCAAAAAGCCCATAAAGACCGAGAAATACAGGGTGCAATGAGTCAAATAATGAATAAAATTTCGTAGAAAATTTGTAGCCAGATTAATTAAGTCATTTGAAGAGTAGAGTAGAGTCAATTCAAGTGTTAAAATACAATTTATTCAAGTCATTTCGATTACAGAGCTGCCCACAATGAGCTGGAAAAGAATCGTCGTGCCAATCTCCGCAATTACCTCGAACATTTGAAGTCCGTCCTTCCTCCAGACTGTGAATCTTCCCGCGACACGACATTGTCGCTTCTTACAAGGGCCCGCAATTTCATTCGGGTAAGGTTTAGCGCTAATTTATTTTAATTAATCCGAAATTTTAACGGATTTGGAAAGAAAAAACAGTTTTCAACGGATTTGGAGGAAAAAGCAAAGTTCAAAGAATCCAAAAATTTCAAAAGACAATAGAAATTGAATTTGGAGATCACACAGTAATCTTATTTGTTTACAGGTTGTGAAAGAACGTCAAACTCAACTGAATGAAGCAAAAAAAGCCCTCGAATCCGAAAACGAAGCCTTGGAAAAGGAGTTGGCCGCTCTTGAAGAGGTTGAGCCTTTGATCGCTGATGAGCCCAAGCAAGAAGAAGCTATTGCTCAACCTACCATCTTCATCTCCTCTCCGATGGAGCTGAAACAAGAGCCCTTGACTTCGAATGTCTTTGATTTCGGGCCCAAAACCGACCTCATCGCTCAACTCAACGTGCTACAACAGTTGAACCAGTTGAACAACAAACTGTTGCAACAGCAGCAACATGTGATCTACAATCCGAATCTACGTCCCACCCCTATCGATCTCCTGAATGAGGGGCTTCTCCCGCAACTGCCCCTTCTCTATCCCTACCCTCATCTGCAAGGATCACTCAGTTAAATGCCACAGGGCCTTACCACACACCCAACGTTCTCATCGCAATGATCTTCTAGTGTTGTAGTCGTCTCGTTTGTATTCCACAGAAACACACAAAACGCCAAACGGGTAATCGATGTGAGAGTGAGCGAAGGCCTAGGAAACCATGATAACTATGCGATTTTAAGTCGGAAAACAAAGTCTGTTAGTCATAAAAAGTAGTCCATCCCGAGCTTACTCGCTCTCACATCGCTATCTTCCTCGGTTTATTCGGATTCCAGTTTCTGGACGAAAATGGAGTCATCTTTTTTGCCTTTAGGAACCCCTTAATATTTTGCTTTTAACTCGGCTTTAACACACTATTTATTAGAGACGTCTCGCCATCGATGCTGTGCCTCCGTTTTCTTCCAATTCTCCCAAAGATTGTAGGTCTCTCGGGTCGTTTCTATTTCGTTGTTACTTATACCCCCGGTATTCATTTTGTTGTTGTCTGAGGCGCAGAAAACCGCCGTCGGTGAGCGTAAAACACCGCCAAATTTAGTGATAATAAACTCAAAGAACTCATTGGACTCGGCTAATTTTTGGATTTGGGGAAGGGTTGAATAGTATACAAGATATCGGGGAGGTTAATCCGATAATTGAAGATCTCAATTTTTCAAAGAAAGCATTTCTAAAGCTATCAATTATTTTTTATCGACTGTTCGATATATTTTATATCAATGTTCTCCACAATTTGCAGAAAGGAGGCTACGTCACCTCTCTGCAATATGCCCTATGTACGTAGGACGTCATCGTATCTTCCATCACCGAATTCCCCCTCCAATCCCCCTTTCTGCTCAAGGTCTCTTTTCATCGCCATCCCGTCGGCTTTGCGGACTTTCATCGATGCATCTGCCGATCAGCTGAAGTCGCAATCGTCTCGCAAGTCACGCGCCCTCCCGCGAGGACCATGCGCTTCCAAACGAGGTGTCGGAGGAGACGTTTCGACTTTACAAAACCGCCATGTGATTCGTTTCTTCGGGCGCTCCGCTCTTCGCTTCCAGTGTTTTTGAATCGGGTCCAAAGAGCGTCGCTTCTAAAAGGGCGTCGGGAGCACGTGAGCGCCGCGAGGAAGGCGAAGCGATATGCCGCACAATGGAATTTGGGGGTGAACAAAGAAGCCCTAATGAATTTACAGGCCTTCCAATTAATTCATGGGGGGTTTTTTTTCTGATGTTTCTAAGACGCGGAATGTGCGTGTTCGATGAGTCTCTGGAACGTCAGAGTGCACTTCAATCTATACTCTTTCGAATTCATGGGGCTTTAAGAAAAGGGGAAAAGGCAATCAATGCTTAAGGCGATCCACGAAAAGTAGGCAAAACCAAACATCATAACGACGATCTACACGACCAATGCGCCATTGTAAGAAAATCATGACATAAACCAGCACATCGTCATTACCAAAAAACTGACTAGTACAGATGTTATCCTGTGTTTGTGTGCAAATTCTCTTACAATACTCTCCTTCACAATATTCTCCCTTACTTCCATTCTCGACATTCCAGCCTTGTTATCTCCAAATTTGTAATTCCTTGAAATATCTCGTGACTCTTCCCTTTTTTGTAAACCTTATTCGATTTTACAAACGTGCCCATAACTTACAACGGGATCTTTCCCAAACTCCCGACACCTCTAGCTGCTCTCTAATTAGACTTGTTTCTCATCTTCCCAGCCCTCGTGATCGCACGTTTTGGACATAAATCACGAGTCTATGGAAAGTGACGCCCGCCAACCGGTATTTCCTCCGCTAAAACTTCTACCAAGTTTCACGTGAACCCTCACGTGGAGGCTGTTCTCTGGAGTTTTCTGGACCGGCGGCTGTCCTGAAAATCAATATTTTGGACGGCAAATGAGAGATCAACATGCACTCTGATGTCTAAGATCATGTATGAGTTCGTGGTAAACATTTATAGATACTCTTGCATTATTTTCTTTGCAAACAGCCACATGCTCAGCCACCCTCTTTCTGCAGAACCTCGGAGTTGATAAGGGTTGTGAGTCAGGCGTTTCTTTATAGACGGCATCAACACAATAATAAAACTATTTTTAAAACAATCAGAAATCAAGGCGTGTGCGTGCAAAGAAAGCATGATGAAATGGACGACGGACAAAGTTTAGCGCCGATAAAGAATGGGGTGGAAAGGGGGTGGATGTGAGGTTGGGAACACGTGGATGAGAACTTGTTGAGTTATTGAAACGGAGTGTTGTTTACCAGGCGGATGATTTGACAGTGAGCAACAAAGGACTTTAGACTTTTTCCTTTTCTCACCTTGCCATTCGAAGGAATAGAAAGCACAAAAACTCTGGGGATAATACACATGTAGTGGAGTCATAATTCATTCACAAAAAAAAATCTTAAGATACGAAGCAGAGAGTTTCTATGAAGGTTAAAATAAATGATGACTAGAACTTTCTAACGAGAAAGCGAATCTGAGATTTTAAACTTAAAACTTTTTAAGCTTTGCCTGGAGGTCTTGGAAATTCAGCACAAAGAATTTGCATGTTATGAGGCATGATTTCGCCAAATTTCAACAAAATCCAAAATTTGTCTTGTAAAACTTCAAAATCGTATTTTCAACCTCATGTAGTACCTAAAACGCATTTTTTAAATCGTCAGCACTGTACTGAATACTGCACTATGAGGTTATTTTTGCATTGACAGCCGTTGCGGGCACAAAGGGCTTCGCCTGGGACAGTAGCTCTTCATCGTAATGGATTTCAAGTTCATACTGTCAATGTTAGATCAATCCAAACCGAGGGAAAATTGAAGCAATTCAAGAAATCGTGGGAAACGGAAGTGATCAGCATGAATTCGACATCCCCCTATACACGACCGTTTGGGCGCTTCAGGATGAGATGGATCGACGATACTGGCAAGAATCATGGTCTCCGGTGGAGCGATCTTACACTGACCGGACAATGGAAACCGTTATGATACACTCCATGATTTTTTTGCATGTGATTAGTGTAAATAAATTGAAATTGAAATTGAGCTCGCATAAGGGAAATCTGCACTATGCCAGAGCCAACAAAGAGTTTTCAGAATGATTTTGTATAAACATATTGTCATATCGTTGCAAACTTTATATTGCTATGCAAAACGTTTGTTCTGATCTTCGTAAAGCAAAGAAGAGCCAAAACCTTGCTCGTTCTTCGAGTTGCAATGTAATCCAATCCACAAACGTCAGCAAAAACTTGTCAATGTCATGACGAGCACCGCTCAAACATTCGTGTCGTCAGCTGACAAGAGTCACGTGCATTCTTTTGCACAACTAAACTCTTGGTCTTGTCTCTGACGGCCAGAAACTTCTTTTTCTCTCTGCCTTCTTCAAATTGCCCGTTTCCCAATGACCTTTACAACAAATGCACTCAAAACAATACAAATAATCCATCAGCAGACTTCACGTGAATGGCCATCGCGGGGCCTCAGGCGCCAACTGTTTCGTTTTTCCCGATCCCCGCAGCAAAATTCCGATAAAGGACAAAGTACAAAGGATAAACGATTCCGGTACGCTCCGAAAAAACGTGACTTTATTGTAAAATATCCAAGAAATTTGTCTGGAAAGGAATTCCATCTTGGTCGACCAGGAAGCCGAATGCGAAACAAGTTTAGAAGTTCAATTAGCAGGTGATGTTGGACACGTAAAACGAAATTCTGGCCACGTGTTCAGCATGAAGAATGTGTCAAACCACGCAGAGTGGCCAAAAGGTTTCAGAAATCATTTTTAACGGGGGTAAACTGTACAAGGAAGTAAAAAATGGCCAGAATGATCAAATTTAGGTGTGATGACTTTTTTCTTAAGTAATTGTTTATATCCGATAGACAGTAATCGAGTTGATAACATAATCCAAACAGTACAATAAATCGTCTTGCTTCACAACATTCGACCAGAGCGCCGTCTCCTCGTGGTCGGCGATGACTCTTTTCACAAATTTAAGATCTTCAGAGTAGACGTGGAATTCCGCCCGACCCCGTTGAGCTGCCCAAATTTCATCGACATTTTGAAGAAGGGCCAGGGAATAAGAACCACCAGGGATTGAGGCAGAACCGATGATGGTTCCGTTTGACGATGATTTTATGATTCCGGATTGACAGGAGAAGTAGAGAGAGGATTCTGTGGGAAGGATAAAGTTGCAACTCTCTTTTGGAACCTCTGAGAGTTTGATCTCACTGGTTAGCTCCAGTTTTTTGTCGTAAACATAAACTGTGGAGTTGGTCCTGCTTAGAACATAGATCTGAAATTTGGCATTTCAAAAAGACGTTATAAATTTGCATCGACAGCTTCATGAACCCGTAAGAACTGAGCTAATCAAAAAACAATATGCATAACATACCGTATCGTTGAAGATCTTCAAATCTAGCACTTGATATTCAATGCCCAACTGATTGATGACCCTTCCCTCCACGTCATAGATATTCAAAGTGGAGTTAATAGCCTCATTCACAGCCATCTTTCCATCCTCAAAGTAACCAATCCGATGAATAGTAGTAGATGTATGTAAACTCCTCAAGAATTCAAAAGAAGTTGAATTCAGAATATCAATTTCGCCGTGTGATTTGGCAACATGAAGTAATTGACCATCTCGGACTGTTAATCCGATAATCTTTCCTGGATTCTGAAGATCCAGTTTTGAAACTTTGGTCAATGACTGTTTAGGTTGTTGGTCCAATGAAAAGATATCATCCGAGGAAGTGAAAAACGAGATCTCGGTCATTGGAGTTGTCTTCGGACTAGTTGATGTTGTAGTTGACGTAGTGGTCGGTGTGATCGCAGTAGTAGTAGTACTGGTACCATTTTCCATCACCTTTTTCTCCACCGTCTTTGCCGTCCCCGCAGCTATCGCCAAATTGGCCGGCTTCATCGTAGTCGTTTCATTAAGCATCTTACTCTTCCCTTTCCTCAAAATCTGGGGCTCCTCTGTCATAAATATAAATAAAACGATTAATGACAGCAAGGCCGTCAGAATTAGAAACATAATAATTAGAACACAATTTGAGGCCTTCATTGTGATGCCAACCAAAAAATAAAATTCTGTTTTTTGAAGATTTGGGGAGTCGAAATTTGACCTCAAACCTGCCGACGGCAGATAAAATCTGCAAGGTTTTTTCGCACCCTCATAAAATGGATACCGAGGAATGAGGTCGTGCGCCGTTATCGCCGAGCTCCTGTAAATCAAAAAACAATACCGATTCCGGCATTTTTATGGGTGATTCCTGTAAGTGTATCATTTGAATGTTTTTCTTCGGAATATTTGATGACTTGACGGGTCAATTGATTACACAACCAAAAAATCGAGATTCCAGTAATGATAAAACTTTATATACCCGTTATTATTCATTGCATAGAGTTCTTTGGCACCATAAAAAAATAAAAATTTGAGTATCGTAAGTTGTAAACCGGTGTGAGTCGCATGAAAGTTGAATGGTAGATGTCTAAACTACCTAATTGTCGACCAGATCATTCCACCAACTCTGGATGTCGGTGGATGAAGTCTGATCGGTCTGAGAGTAAAAATTTGCATATTGGGCTTCCGTAACTGATTGTAGATGCTTGAGTTGAGAGGGACGACGAGAAAGTTGCGAGAGCGGATGTTTGACTAGCCCGGCTTCCAAGGAGTGGCGACGATCGTTGGGACTGAGGCCATCCTCCGCTTCCTCCCATTCTTCCACATCTGGAAGTTCGTAGGTTGGCATCTAAAAAAGTTACAGAATGACTTTAAAATTTAACTTTTTCATAAGCTTGTTGTAGAGGTTGGAATTAAAATGTGGCATCCATTATTTTGTGGGGCTAAAACTCAAGCAAACCCAACAAAATAAAAATGATGCCATTGTTTAACACATGGCCTGTGGCCTATGTAAAAAAGACTTGTCAAAATTTTTAAGAAAATCTGATAATTGAGAAATTTATTTGATTGCGGAAAAACGGAGTCGAATCTGCCCAAAAATCATTTTCCTTACCTGAAGCTGTTTCAAAGTGGCTCTTTTATCACTTCGTCCAAGATTCAGCTGATTCTGAGAGTTGGTTTTCCTAAACGAAGATCTTCTTTGCCTATTGTCAAAGTAATTTGATTCATTCGCGGTCAAAGTGTCGGTTGGTCGATCTGTCGATTGATTTGGAGTTTTATTCTTCCCCCAGACCAACTTCTTAGCCTCCTAAAATCAAAATATTCCCCTAATTAATCAGAAAACTTACTCCAACAAGGTCGGGGATGCTGCTTCTCCTTCGTTTTGAGACTTTTTTGACCATCTCTTCAGTTGTTGAGTCTAGTTTAATATCCTGGCTCAAATTGACGTCATTATTGTATAAATGGGTCTTTATTGATGAATTCTCCGGAGTGAGGCTGACTCTGGCGGTTCCTAGGGCTGTGATTGGTTGGCCAACCGTGGATCGAAGTTGAGCAAGAAGATTATGGTCCGAGCTGTGCTTCTAAAATAAGTCAAGTTAAATCAACTTTTTATTTAATTTTGGACGGGAAAATGCTACAGATAAAACGGATTTTCAAAATAAGTGATTATTTTTGCCATTCTGAGAATGGAAAATTTAGCACATCAGCAGCGCAAAAAAATCGTTATTGATAACCGAAAAACGATGACTAAAGTAAAGCCTTGCTCATAAACAATTCCAAAACGACTAACATCCTCCTGTTTGATCCTCCGCAAGCATCCTTCCAACCACGATCTGATGGTCTGCTTGGCCACTTCTTCCTCGATTATGTACTCCAGCTCTTCTCTTTGCAGCAATTCCTCCAATTGCAAGCTTTTTCGGATGTCAACGGATCGATAGGAGAGCATGCTGAGATAAGAATTATTTCAGTAAATAGCATTGCTGCTTACTTCAGAATATCATGGAAGGAGACATCATCTCCATTGTTCAATTTCTCCATTTCATAGCACATATGTTTGAACAACAATCGATCCTTATTTGGATCAACTTCCAATCGCCCTCGGAGCAAACGGAGGAGGAATTTGACTCTTCGGACTGGGATTGTCCGCTGAAAATTTTATTTTTATGATTGGTTGTTGATATCGACCTACCTTTTGTTCCACATCAACCATATTCCAAACCTGCTGGAAATTTCTTATATCGGCATAAGAAAGCAAGGCATCCTCCTCGCTCGAGTAAAACAGCGAGAAATTCTCCATAATTATAGCTAAAATACGAATAAATTGTAACTTCGAAATTTTTTTTTATTGTATTTCAAGGTTTTTTAAAATTTTTTTCCCTTACCCACAAGAAGATTAAGGACGATATAAGTGATGATCAAGTAAAATGAGCAGAAGTAGATGACAGCTCCAAAATAATTTCCGCAGTCCGTTTTCCAATAATCCATCCCCTCTTCCCAGTAACAGAAGGGTGGAGATCTCATACAGTCATGCATAATATCATTCCAATCTTCCCCTGTTACTGAGCGAAACAGAACGACAAGGGCTTCTGATCCGGTCCGGAAGTTGACGTGCCTAAAAATAATCCAGTTTATACGGTAATTCACAGGAAAAACTGAAACTTTTCGATTTTTAGAAAAAAAATATAATAATAAAATTGAAAAAAAAATGGAAAAGAACGAATTAAAATGTCTTATTTCATCAAAATCCACAAAACTCACTTCGAAACAGCCTGCCCATACTTGACCATTCCGAATAAAATCACCCCCGCATATGCGTAGAACAGAACCAACAAGAACATAGCGGTGATAATAAACAGAGATCGGACCATACTCATCACAACTGTCAGCATTAACATCTTCAAAGTGGACTTTCTGCCAGCAATTGTGAAGAATCTCATGATGACCACCATATACCCGAAGGTGTAAGTGTAACGTTTCAGTGTTCCCTGGGCATTATCGCTAACGGCTTTTGCTGGTAAGGCCATTACGAAATGAGTGGCGATCCAAGAGCATCCGAGGATTGTAATCAGAAGATCAATTCGGTTTCGTTTGCTTTGCCAAAACCCGCGGACGGTGAAAGCAATGGTCTTGAGCAGGACCTGAAAGCAAAAAGTAGTCACAAAAAATAGTAGGATTTTCTTCAAATTTTTTCAAAAACCCCCAAAAAATCTCGATCAAAAATTTCTCAAAATTCCCCTAAAATCTATCGCTTACCTCAACCGTAAAAAGCACATTGCACAAGGCAGAAATTACAGTGGAGAACCATAGATGAGTGGGCCGAATTTTCTCCTCCTCCACATTCCACGGAACAAAAAGAGTGGCCGAATTTATGACCACCAGGATCACAAAGAACTGCTTGAAGTTCCTTCCCATGGTCAATTCATAAAATTTCCGCCGTAATTTTGCCGATTCCCCCGGTTTTGGTGGGACATGAAGGGGCTGGGCCATTCGAAGACGGGCCTTCAGATCGTGCCATCGTCTCTGATCGACGGTCAAAAGAGCCGTGCCTCTGTTCTCCATGTAATTGGCAACAACAACACCCACAAAAAGGGTAATTCCAATCATACAGCCGATGAAAACATAGACATGGATGAAGATTACGGCCCACTGAAATGGATGACGTACTTTAGATAAAGGCGTTATAAAAACTACAGGGTGGTTCAGCCGAAGCTTCCATCCTTATTTCAAGTATTTCTCCGCCGATAATGCACCAATTTTTATAAAATTTATACCAAATTGAAGCTGATGTTCCCCATTTTTTGTCCACCAAATATGACAGGCCCAAGTTCAAGGATACCCCCGTACTGACCTTTGACATTTTCATTCCAAATTTTGGAGCCCGAAATCGGTGAAACATAGCAAATTTTTGGAATGATTTTCAATTGAGTTTCTCGGACTTGGAAAATTTTAAGATTTCCGGCAAAAACAAAGTCGCCAAATTCGATGAAAATTTTTAAAAAAAGGTAAGGTTTACAGAAGTAGCAAGTGCCTAAAAAGCATATTTCAATCCGGCGCGGCACCAAATCGAGCGATTGAAAACGAAAGCTCTTTTCTCGGGCAATCCAGGACTTACAACTCGTTATTTATCTTCAGGGTGGATTTCGTCATCCACATAGACAGTTTCGCCCATTTGTTCGTATTTTTTAAAATTTCGATTAACGAAGCCTATTACCCCAGAACACAAGAGCGATGCTTTCAGATTAATTAGGAGTATTCCGTTGACCGTCAATTTTTTCACCTACATCTAAATGTCTTATTTAGCCAAAGACTCGAATATTTTCCAAGTCCGAGAAACTCAATTGAAAATCATTCCAAAAATTTTCTAAGTTTCACCGATTTCGGGCCCCAAAATTTGGAATGAAAATGTCAAAGGTCAGTACGGGGGTATTCTTGAACTGGGGCCTGTCATATTTGGTGGACAAAAAATGGGGAACCTCAGCTCCAATTTGATATAAATTTTATAAAAATTGGTGCATTATCGGCGGAGAAATACTTGAAATAAGGATGGAAGCTTCGGCTGAACCACCCTGTATAAGAACAAAGCAGCAAAAGAAAAAAAAATAAAAATTAAAAGTTTGGAAAATTTACATAATAGATGTTTATGATACCGAGAATTCCTCTTACCGCTCCCAATCTGATCCACAGAATATCCCTGATCACATTCCAGCCCTTATAAGACAGCGTCTCGAACAAGGAGAGCATCGCATTCCCAATATGATCAAAATTAAAATTCCTGGGATTCGCCCACACTCTTGGAATCAGAATCTTTGGATGTAAATCGTCATGATTCTTCCCGTACACTTCCATTCTCGTCACAAAAATCTTCTGTTCAAAGAAGCCGGTGCAGTTTTCCCTTTCTGTGATTGCAATATCATTGCAGCCAGCCAACTTTCCTCCGGCCATTTGGACTCCAAAACAGGCAAAGACAAAGACGAGGAGGACTAGGAGGATGGTGACCAAAATAATCTCCTTGAAGCCTTTGCAGAGTTCCACAACGACGCGTCGAATATGAGGGACCAAGGTGTAGATTCGGAGGGGTCTCATGGCTCGGAAGATCATCAATAGCTGGGCGAAGGAATTGATTTCGACGTGTTTTGGCATCCAGATCAAGTACCAAACAGATGTCTGAAATTTTTTCATTTTTTTGGAAAATTTTGAAAAAATCATCAAAACATGACCGTATGTTCTAAATGGTCCTATTTTTAATTTCCAACTATTGAGATAACATCAAAATTTAGCCCAATTACCAGGCAATACAACTCACAATATAAATAAAAATCGTCATGACTCCACCCACATCTCTAACCACCGCCTTTGGCGTGAAGAAAACTCCATTTGCGCAGACCTTGACCAACAATTCGAATGTCATCGCGGCCACGAAGACATATTCACAGATTTGAAGATAAACATTGTTGAAGACAAGAAACTCCCCCGTCGTTGGCCAAGGAGATTCAAACAACATCGAGCAACAACTGAGCCCCGTGACCACAACCATCGCCCAGTCCAGGTAAGTCATCAGCCCAAAAAAGGAGTGGATTTGTTTATATTTGAGTTGGATTGGCTTCCCAGTGATTGGATCGATCTTTTCTGGGGAGTATTTGGCATAGACCATGTTCTGACACCATTGGCGAAGACGGGAGTCCCTTCCGACCTAAAAATAGGATCAATTTTGGGATGAATGTTATTAAATTATGACCAAACACAAAGATTTTGTCCTTATTTTTCAGTTTTTTTGCAATTCTCGCTCAAAAATTCAAAATCCTTACAGTAAAGAGCGGTCGATCGAAGAACGGATGATTCTCCCTCATTTCCTCTTCAATCCTGTTCCTTGTAAATTCGGCTTGCGCTCTTTTTTGTTGCAAAGCCTTTATATCGATCTCCCCTTGCTTCAGATTGTCCTTAGGCGCTGAATCAGTTGGCCTACAATCGCCGTTCTCCTTGAAATGCTCGTAAACAGCCTTTGCTTTCAGAGAATTGGTCCCATTGAGTCCTCGATTTCGATGCCTTCTGAAAAAATTTCATTCAGATACTGTAAATTGGCACTCTTTGTTCATTGTGAAGCCCGCTTACATTGTGTTTTCCCTTCTTCTTGGGCCCAGTCTTTGGGCGATGAACTGAGTGGAGTCGGAGAGCAAAACTCGGTTCTTATTGGACTCTCTGGAAAGAGAAAATTTGAATTACTTGCAAAGCCAGAGCTAAAATTTTCAGAAACGGAAATTCAGGGCTAGTTCGATTATGCGCGCAAAATTTAAAGAAAAATAAAATGAATAACCTACTCGATTAAATAGCCAATGCTGCTTTTTGAGGATAGCTGGCCAATCTGACGAAATCTGATGTCATAAATATCTCGCCGAAGAAACGGTTGGCCCGGGAGGATCTTCTTGACCTTTCCAATGCAACCTAAAACAAAGTCAAGATTGAAAAAGGTTAAAGAAAACCATTTTTATCAAAATTACATTACACCACCCACCATCTGTATCCAACATGAATGGTTCGCTGTTTGGATCCGCAAATTGTCTTGTAAAACTGTCGCGGACCTTGGGCATTGGGAATTCGTTGGAGACTTTTCTCAGCGAAACCATTTGAGGTCTTGTCGGAAACTTTTCGAAGATCCTCAGCCTCCAAGGCAAGGTGGTTCTCATGGTTGTTTCCTCCCTCGCTTTCAGCTGCTTGATCTTTTTCAATTCCTCATCCATTTCCAAGTTATCCAAGATGACGGCAACGAACAAACTGAGGACAATCTAAAACATTTCAATATTATTTTAGCTAACAAGCAATTTTAGTCATCATTTTTTTAGGAAACCAAAAAAATCGATTTTTTCCGGAATCAAAAATTGGCATTCTTCTTTTGTGACCTAAATACTCCATTTTTCAAAAAAAACACAAAAAAATCTAATAATAAGTTCAGTTCCCCTTCAAATTAAACAAGCCTCTTACCAAAGTCACGAACAAGTGATATCCCACGAAATAAATCGCCACAAATGGGACCATGCTCTCATTCATACTCCTCAAGATCTCGACTGCAAGTTCTGTCCACCCTTCTTGAGTCATGATTTGAAACATGGTCATAAATGCCTGGGGGAATGTATGGAATTTATCCAAATTCTCAACGAAACAGTAGAGTTGTAGAGAAACGGCCGACGAAATAATTAACATTATCATTGTGAACGCGACTAAACCTCCGAGTTTCTTGCCTGGGCCAAAGATCTGCAAAATCAAACTCAAATTATATTACACTTGATATCAGCAGCTAAATTATCGAAGAAAATTGTCGAATTTAAATAAAAAGTACCTTGTATAAAAAATCCTCTAGCATCGGCGATGCCTTGATTAGCCGGATCAATCGAAAAACTTGGAAATATGTGAAGATTTTGGTCGTGTACAATATTGGAATTACATTTAGAGTTGATCCCACACACAAAACTAGCTCGAATTTGTGTTGACCTCGTTTGAAAAAGTGGGTAAATCCATATGCAATGATCTTTACAAGGCATTCAATATCGAATAGAACCGTGAAGCCAGTCTGAAATTAAATAAATTTCCTGATGATTTGTCATGTTACACTTGATGACGTAGGGTAAAAAAATCACCCCAAAAAAGCGAAACTCCATTTTTTGCTGAGTTTCTTTCACTGCCAAATGAATGGTGCCTACCTCAATAAAATAGTAGATCCTCTTCCTCTCATCGTCTCTTTTGTCGTGATAATGGACAAAACTTCCATTAATAGCAGCATTAATCAAAACCAAGACCATTACACAAATTTGAAATGAAGTCGACCTCACAATTTTCTGCAGAATTTTAGGAGCATTCGAAAGCTCAACTTCTGAATCGCACTCCACCAATTTCCAGCCTTCAGAGGTCTTCTGGAGCTTCTGAAAAAAAAACAGACGTCAAATGCAATATAACCATTTCAAAAATATCTTTAGTTCTTACCATGTGATGGACATTCTGATCATCAATAATCTCCTTGTTTTGCCACATTTCGCTGAACTGGACTCGAATCTCGGCAAAAGTTTCGGTGATTACAGCAATGAAAACATTCTTGACCAGCCATGCCATGAAGAAGATCAAAGTAATGAAGTATAAAAAGGCCATATAAGACGGGAATGTGTCTAATGTGTCGTAGAGAACGTATACCCAGCCTTCTTGACTGGCAGCCAGATAAACAGTAAATAAACTGGCGCCTGAAAACAGTAGTTTTAATTAAATACATGATGAGTCGAATATTTATTAACTCGTTGGGTAAAACCTTGCATTAGCCCCGTAAACAGGGCCAGAGAAAACATATCAGAGTTCAAGCAAGCTATTACAATATAAAATAAAATTAATCCGCTTACCAAAGTCATCGAACATTCCGTAGAACCCCGTCTGTTTCGCATTGAAATGCAATCTCATACAGACCATATTTGGAGGGCATTCGTATCCACCTCGGCCAGCGAATGAACACATTGTATCGGGGATGGCCAGGTCTGTGATGGAGACATTAAAAGGGTTTGTGGTCGGCAAGACACAGTGATTCTCAATACGACCAAACAATTGAACACCCATTATCGCATATAATGTCATGAAGAACAGAAAAAATATCGTGACATTTTGAATTTGCTGGGATGAGCGTCTAAAACAAGGTGAATTAGGAACAAAATCGATTAATCTTTGGTCATAAAGGTAAAGTACGCATTTCCGCCAAGCCAAAACTCATTTTTCTCCAAAATTTTTTGAAGAAAAAATTTGGTACGTACTCCAATTACATCAAAAAAATGTCGTAATAAAGGCATATTGCAAAAGAAATTTTTTTGGAAAGTCACGTCTTCCATAGAAAAATAAAAGTGAAATTGGAAACTCACTTTATGATTTGCTGTATCCGATTCTTGGGTAATTTGAATCTAATTAACAACCTAACTAGTCGAATCATAACAAATGGCCGCAACGAGCGAAGAATCCCATACCAGGGCTTGTAGATCAGCCCCAGGCCCGGGAAGGCTCGAGTTACGAGCTCATAAATGTGCAGGAAGACGGTGAGATAATGGATGATGAGCAAGGCCAGGTCAAACTGACTCCACCGGTCTTGGAGGTACGACTTGCTCATCTGCAAAAAGATGATTTTTTTATATGAAAAATGAGGATAGTTGAATTAAAAATTAATTTAGTTATGATCTTTGGATTTTGAAAAAGTAGTAATCATTAAAATCTCCACCCAAATATTCCACATTTTTTGACTCGCAATTTGCAGAAATCATCGAATTTTTTGTAAATTTCGATGATTTCCAGGGTCTAACTCGAATATTAAAACTTTGATGACACCTGGAGCATTGTTATAACTCTTCAAAGAAACCAGAATTCAACTTTTGTTCCGTTTCAAAATCTTCCACTTACCTTCAGCAATGTCTCGAATGTAAAGCACAACGTGATGATCACATCGACGACCAACAACCCGTACTCCAAGCTGGGCAACAGCTCTATCGTCTTGGGTGTGTGCACACAAACACTGATCATGGAGAAGAGACATGTCAACTTGAGAAACGTCTCAAATCCACTCATCAACACAATCGATTCTGCAACAGCGGCCTTAATTAGCGACATGACCGCAGGGCCTAATTAGGGAGGGGCCAAAAATAAACTGGACCAAAGGTTTTTTCGGTGGGTATTTAAAAAGTTTTTTCTTTTTTAATTTTTCGGACGTAATTTATTTTGCAATAAAAAATTCTGAAAAAAAATTCTGGAACCATACATCTTGCTTGATGGACGAGTAAAAGTTGAATTTACCTCCTATAAAAGGGCAAAACACTAGGTTAAATAAAAGGGGAGCCACTCCGTCTACAAGGCATGATAAGGAAGGGGGATTTCAAATTACAGAGTGTAAAGATTTGAGGGAAAAAGAGGCCGGTGAGATGGGCCGTGAAGCCCAGGACTCTGATTGGGACCTTAAACCCCCCAAAGTTTGGAGAAATAATAAAAAAAGTGGGGCGTGGATGCGCAATCTGACCCCAGTCCTCCAAAAAATCTCGCCCACTCTTCACAACATTCCTGCCCTGAGGGGTTTTCAGCCCCGGAAAGAGCCGTAACGAGTTTCCCTGACAAATTGAGTAAATTCCCGAGGACTTTGAGTGCACCGACCCTGAGGCGTGGCGGACGCATAAACAAGATATTTACGCGCGCCCGTGGCCCACATCATCACCGGCCCATCCATCCGGCCGACGGGGTTCTTCACCAAGTTTCATTAATGGCATTTTTGGCATTCGAAAAGTGTGGAAATTAAAAAACGACGGGAAAGTTCAAAAAATTGGAAAAAACGCCTGCGGCGAGAGGGAAAAGCGACAAGGAATTGCCTTAAAATCGAGTTTATTTGACAAGTTTCACACTTATCTTACACTTGAAGGGCAAATTTTGCATTTATGTTACACTTTTTTTCTACCAGTCTTCACGGAACTCCACAGAGCTCGGAAATTAGCATAACCCGAGGATAAACTCAATTTCCTGCACCAAAAAAGTCTGTCTGACCTGAGGCGAGAAGAGAGGTTATGAGGAACGCCCGGGTTTGGAATTTTAATGGAACCCGCGTTTAATGAGCCCATCAGCGCCGTTATGGTCCCGTTTCACACAGCCCGAGCCTACTCTATTTTGGGACCCGAGATTGCAAAGAAAAGTCATGGGAAAGTTGGGGCATAATGGGATCAAACAAAAGGGAGGAAACAAGCTGTTTATCCGCGAGATTATTTTATGGTTTCGCTGATATGAGTGGTTGAGTTATTGGTCGAGAGAATGGGCCCAAGAACTCGGTCTGCAGGCAGCAGCTTGAAAAGAGGTTGTTACTAGGCTTATCCACTAAAAATTAGAGGAGAGGGTAATAAATTTCGCACTATAAATTTCAAAAAAAATCATCAGGTATCTTCTAATTTTTCGAGAGAATCGAAAAAAATCTATTGCTCAGTATCTTGGTGGTATTTATAAGATACGGCAAATGTTAAAACCAACGTGTCTGCGCTCTTTCGGTTGCAAAATTAAAAGCATTTCCTTCACAAAATTCGAAGAGGGACTTTTAATTCGAGTACTTCCCTTATCACCTAACCTAATAAGATAATTTATGTCAATATTCTGCCTTACGTAAAGGTAACAAACGGACATTGAAGTATACCCATCACCCGGAAGTTCCTTTAAAGAACCTCTCCTTACCTGGTGCTTTTCTCTTCCTTGTGATCGCATCCATGGTCAGCAGCTCAGCCAACACCGCCACACTCTCTCTGGCCTGATGTACACGTGATGTGACCACCGAAGTCGGTCCATTCCCCATGTTGGAGGCTTTGGGCTGATCGGCCGCGGTCGTACTGCTGGTGGCGGCCGAAGATTTGCGCCGGGCCAACATGGCCGACGACAATATGGTTGCCTTGCACGCTAAAGGCAAAAATACAATAAATAACTCGAATCAACAATGTGATTTATAATTTAGAGAAAAAGTTCGGGAAAATATATGCAATTGCACATTTAACCTTAATTTATACACCTAAAACATAGATAGTAAAAAATAAATCATATTTAGAGCGGGTGGATAAAAGAACTGGTAGAGCCTCATCTAAACGGCCTATGATCTAGGTTTTGTCCATTCATGAAATTTAAACTCATTCGTCATATTGTTTTTTGCATTTTAATTTAACGGCTCATTAAATAAAGTTGTGCAAGAAAGTTAATTTTTGGACGAGTTCATAGGAAATATGACAGAATTATGACGCAATCTGAGCTTAAATTATATTAGCCACGTATTTTTCAGCATAAAAAATGAAACCTTGCAGAATTAGATATTAGACTAGGCCACACCCGAAAATCAAAAATATTTTAGTCCAACCACGTGTGTCCCAGTCCACGCCGCCGGGAACTGACACTCCAACAACAGATTGGAAGTTTCCAAACAAAATTCGGCCGGGGTGTTCAAGTTTCCAATCAAATTGTACACTCAATCCGCCCGAGAGGCGGCGTCGCCTCTTTTTTTATCTTATTATCGGCCGGCGCTGCCGTTGTAGCAAGAATTTAAGCGGGGCCCTCAGGCATTCTTCTTGGGACAATTAAATATTTCCCTTCTTTTGCTGCGCCAATTTTTTGAGGCGTGGAGAATGGGATAAACAAGTGGAATGTAAGTGGATAATGGAGAGGGAAAATTGAGGAATCACGGCAAATAGAAGCAGTAAATAGTGCTCTTGTGCGTGGAGGATGACACAAACAATATTTTTCCTATTCAAAAGTATAAAAAAATATTTTCCAAATTGAGGTTTTTTTGATCTTCGGGATAAAAGTCGCCGAAAATATCAAAATTTTCTGGCTTGGATAAATTTTTTAACGCGAGAAATACTGTAACAAACGTATCGTTATTTTTCAATAAAACTTTTAAAACCCTATCGTTATTTTTCGTTGGCCTTGACTTTCTAGACATGATTTAAACCAGTCAAAAAAAAATTAAAACCGAGATTTTTCAATTTCAAGGCCAAAACCCCTAAAATCACCGTTTTGTTTACATTTTACTGGCTGAAATTTGCGGTAATCAGCCTGTCATTCTATTTATACAGCGTTCAAACACTGGCCCTCCGCGGAATAATCTTTTGTTCTTGCCCTGGGGCATTTAATCGTCTTACCCTACTTTTTGGCTTAATGAACAGCCCTCAGAACTCTTTTAGGAACAATTTATGGAGCCGAAAATTGCTTGACGCCGGAGAGAATTGTCAAAGACAATTTTTATTCTTTGCCTCAGGGCACGTGAAAGCCGTTGGAAAAGCGTTGTAAACAAAAGTAGGGACGTGACCACGATTATTGTGGATGTCATCGTAGTCAATACGCAAATAATAGAGGAGAGATTGCTTGAAATATATGCAAAAATAACGTTTGCTATGTCAATTTGAAATATTTTTTTGAAAATTTGATTTTTTTTTTTTTTTTTTTTTTTTGAAAATTCGCTTTCTAACTTAGCATCTTTTGCAATTCAGCAGCCGCAAAAACAAATTTTTCGCTTAAAAAACAATTTTGAACTTCCTCGTAAGCAAAACATTATTAAAAATTCAAATTTCAAAAACAAAAACCTCAACAATTTTCAGTTCAAACTCAAAAGCACCCCAAATTTTCCCAAGAATTTGGCCAGAAACCGCATCTCCGCCATGTCCAGAATATTAAATAAACAAAGAAAGTCATCAAAAAACATTTAGGACCGAGATTTGCACGAGATTTCTGCAGTCGCGACTGTCATTCAAGATTCCCGAAATTTCAGCCGGAACTCTTCCCCAACTCCGCTCTGTCCCCGCTCTTCCCGTGCCCATGCTCTTCCACAAATTAGGTTTAAACGAATTAAGAAATCAAGGAAGAGGGGCGGGGCCATAAAATGCAAAAAAGATGATTCGGAATAAACAAACTTTTGGAAGGGCGAACGGAAATTGGTGAAACAATTACACTTGGGTGGCAGTGCGCCGCGAGAAACGCATTAAATGTCACCTAAACATGGGGCCGTTCAGGGATTTCCCCCAAGAGTCCGCGGCCCGCCGCTCATTTGGTTCAGTCATATTGGAGTAGGTTCAGATATGTTGCTTTTGTGAATTCATTAGTGGCAAATGTAACCTACTATAGTATGGGAAAAAAAATTCCTGCAATTTGGAGTGGGTTATAAGTTCTACAAGGCTAAATTTGGTTAAAGTCAAATAATTTTAAAATTATGAGGCGCAAAAATCCCAAAATTAATGGTTGAAATGATGAGAAAAAGATAATTCAACAGGAAAAAATTGTATTTTAGAAGATTACACATTAAATTTATTTAATTTTTTACCTAGCGAAAGTCATCTCTATGTATAGTAATATACGTTTTTTTCAAAAATAAAAAAATGGCGCACTGTGCGCAAAATCTGTAAATTATGCAAAATCTCGGTCTATGATGAAATTAGAAAAAAATGTTAATTTCGACTTGGGAATAGTCAAAGTTTAGCCACCTTATAACCGTTTTTTGGAAAAATCCAAGATTAGCGCATAGTGCACGAATTTTCGCCCCTAAAGTTGAAAACAAGCCCATCTATGGAGTAATTCATAGCTCCCCTCAAACACCACGACCACTTCCTGAAGCCAGGTGACTTCGAGATGACATCATGACTTTGAGCTTTATGAAAAAGTCATCAATATTCAACACTAGGGGGGCAATAATTTACTGAAGTTGTTGAAGAAAGCGGAATGTCGGTGGGGGGAATTACTCGAAAATGCAAAAAAATGTGTCAGAACCCGGATTTTTTGAATGGAAAAAAACAAAAAAAAACGAAAAAAAGCCGAGGATTTGGGGAGTCTCAGAAAGTCGAACTTTTACTTCGTACCTTCTAAACCCCTGCGGGCATAACGACCTTCCGACGCACATTTGATGCTAATTTTATCGAATTCAGCATGTGTTCCGAGTATTTTATATTTACGGGCATATGTGCCAAGTTTCTGGGGCATTTCGCCTGAGGGTTTTACGAGTTTTCCCGGTGTTTATGGCCATAATTCTTGTCGGACAGAAGTTAAAAATGAATGATTTTTGAACTTGATTCAGTTATTTGCGAAAGACTATTTTTAGAATTAAAAAATATATATTACACTTGATCCAATCGCAAAAAAATGTGCGTAAAAGTTATTAAATTATAATACAAGTACTCACCGAGGATTCTGGCAGTCCCACTCATCTCCAGCAAAGATCCAAGGGCTCTTCGGTCCACAAAATCCGGATCTCGGCCTGAAATGTCATTACTTTAATCTTTATTTAGTCATCATTAAAACGAATTGTTCCTCAAAAACTATCTCTCTGAAAGAGATTATTCTTCCATGACTAAACGTTTCCCTTGCCAAAACCGACAATTAGTAATAAATTTGATTTCAAGGATAATATTTTATTACACTTGATGTGGATCTAAAGAATATATCCAAAAACTGGCCTAAGGAAGATTCTGTGTTCTAGTCTCGAACTCGTCTACATAGCTATTCATACCCCATCCAAAATACGATTAATCGGAGGTTGAATTCGTCGAAAACGCGAAGGAATTCCCTCCGCACCGTGCGGAGAGCCTAATGAAAATCTCCAAAAGGTTCTGAAGGACCACTTTATGCCACTGTTTCATAAACAAAACTTGGCCACAATTGGTTTCACTTCCGTCCCGTTTTCGAACAAAAAATATAGAGAATAAAAAGGCGGGCCCACGAAAATAACTCATTTGGATTTGGGAGAATGGAGATGTCTAGTGTTATATGGATGACAATCAAGAGATTGTTTTTGTTTGCACCGTGCTTGACTTTGGACGCCGCCCGGGTTTCCAATTCTTCGCGGTTCACGGGATTTGACAACATTTTTTCGTCTGTGAACTTTATTTACAAGTGGGAAATGAAAAGTGCCTTAGGCGTTCATAGTTTCACGCAGTTTTAAGTGTCATTATAAAATAAATTTCAGTGATTTACTAGTGACTTTGCAGGCTATAACATTTAATTTTTGCACGCCCCGACTTACGAACTGATCTGGACGGCCTGAGAATGTGCCGTTGAGGACTGTTGGTACTCAGCCGAAACACATTTTCGGTATTCATCCCTAAAAACAAAACAATTCTTAAATATTCTCACAATAGAATAGAACCATGCAAAAAAAGCTCAGGAATCTGGGCCGAAAAACAAAGAATCTGGACGACTTTTGGAAGAAGTACATCCGACTTCGTGTAAATGAGATTAGAACGTCGTGTGGCGGATGGTAATTCCATCCAACCTCCCCACATTCATCATCATCACCAGTGGGCCCGCAAATTTTGATGAGGAAGGGCTTCCTCGGATTCGGAACATTTCACAAATAGGATAATTAAATTATAAACAAAATGACATACAAAACAAGCCGTTTCTTTCCGGTGTCCCTATTCACAAAGTAGGTCAGGATAATTCAATTATTTTTTATATTATCCATGATGTGCTGGTTAGACTCCAAAAACCTTTTTGAAACATTGCAAAGGTCCCTTCTTCTTCTTATAACCGCAGTCCATGGATATGCAAATTAAGTTCTGGTTATTTAATTCGACATGTCACAACCGGAGAGCCTTGGGGGATTATCTAAAAGGCCAGTTAATCCATTGACCTCCTGGCCCCAACCCAACATTAAAAGGACGACTTCTTCAACGCCATTATTCATATTCAGACCACCAACACTTCAAACACAGTTTATTACACAAACAAAGTTACATTACACTAGATTTTTACATTATCCTTGACATGTATTTAGTTTTATTTGTGATCTCGAGTCAGGAATGTAACAAATTACAAAGTAGTTCTTAATCCAGTTAATCATCTCTTACTAGTTGATCTCTATAACATGCGCGGGTTCGCCCGAGGAGGGGCCGGCAACACCTGGGGTTGGGAGTCTTCTCTTGAGGAGGCGATCGGCCATTGCCTTCGCATAAGCGAGACGGCGTTGGATGTCATGGGGACATCCTTCTTCGAGATGCTTCAGCTGGTAGGTCTGGCACTCTCGCTTGACATTGATATAGGTGGCGGCAGTCATCACCGATGAAATAATGATCTTGGTGTGGTCCTGAAGCAAAGATAAAACAAATTAATATCCCAAATAAAATTTTCATCGTTCCCGACAGCTCTAAAATACGAGATACCCAACTCTGGCCACAAATACCCCCCAATATCTCCTCACCTCAAAGAAATTGACTTGCAAAGTTCCATCAGTCATCAAGAAGATGATGGCCGAAGTTGTTCTGAACCAGACAGTCATCTGCGGCAAGCGGGAGAGTTCATCTCCTTGTCTCTTCATGCTCTGGCCAGCCGTAAGCAAGTGCTTAGACATGTATCCGCGGAAGTATCTGAGCAATGTCAACTTCTTTTCCAAAACTGGTGGATATTGGGACATGGTGTAATACATCTCAGTATTATCCCTCTCCGTGTATTGTATGTTCCTAAAAAGAATTTGTAATACCGTTTACCCGTCATCTGTAAACCCAAAACGTAACTTACTCTCCAGTTCTGTCCACAATAGCCTTGGTCTGATCGTTAAAAATAACTCCAACACTCTCATCTGATAATTGATACGATAGCCCATATTTGTTCGAGTAGTCCACCCATTTGGCAATCCAATAGATCGGAGCAGAGGCCGGATCTTGCTCTTGGACATCCACTAAACACAAAAATTATGTTTAACACAATAAAAAATTATATTATACATGACCGCCTTACTCGGAGTATCTCTTCTGATTCCCTCGTTGAGGAATGGAGACAAGATTCGGCAAAGTTTCTCCAAGTGGTCGTTGATGCTGATTTCATCCTGATCGGCGGGAGCTCGGGTCGTGGCAATGACCACTGAGGCATCCTAAAATAAAACTTGGCATTAATAATATAGCACAAATAATTCTTCTCATTATGTGATCCAATCGCTCTGACCTGCTTCACTCTTGGCGATGGTTCGTTTCTCAGCTTGAGGGCGTTCATCTGGTTCACCGGGTCTCCCAAATGCATCCTAGTTCCATGTGGAATAGGGCCTCCGGAGACCGCGTCCACATTGAATCTAGGAGCCGAGACCAAACAAGAAGTGGGAAGGGCCTTGGGCATGAATCCATCGGTAAAGAAGGGATGCTTTCGAATATCAAATACGCTTGGTCGATTTTCCGGATGGGCAGCCAGAAGAGCATTGATCAGATTACAGGCATCTTGACCAATCCTTTTGGGGATAATATAATCGTTAGTTTTGATCTTGGAATAGGTTTGCTGCAAATAATAGAAGAATCAGATCAAAATTGAGAAATTGGGATATTCACCACGCAAATCGAGTTAAACATTAAAAAAATTTACTTTGAGAGACTCGGTTTCGAACGGCGGTTTGCCACAAAGAAGAGTGTACAAGATGCATCCAATCGCCCAAATATCAACTCCATAGGAATGCCCGGCCTTCATCAACATCTCTGGAGCAATATAATTGGGAGTTCCACATAAAGTTTGCTTCTTTTGTCCGTCAAATTCAACCTTTGTGGCTAAACCAAAGTCTCCAATCTTTAGGACGATATCATCATTGAGAAAGAGGTTTCCAAGTTTCAGATCTCTGTGAATAATCTTCTGGGAATGGAGATATTCACATCCAGCAACCAACTAAAAGATAGAATTGAAAATTGATTTTGAAATGGTGAAGCAAACATCAAAAGCAATGGAGATGGGAGTAAAAGTACCTTTCCTCGGAAGAAAAGATCATAACTGCTGGAAGCTATGCTTTTAACACCAGTATTACCTGATCCGTGAAATATCGAGCTTCGGGTTCTGTGACTGTTCGTCGACGTTTGCTGAGCTCCATCAATGATCGTCGAGCACACAACTCCAACAAGACATAAACATTCTCGTCATCCTCAAAATGTCCCAAAATGTTGACAACATTTGGGTGTTTTAAAGTCGAATGGATTTTGATCTCTTGGACAACCTAAAGCAACGCCCAGTTGGTCTTCTTCAACAAAATCTAAACGCAAAAAGAGGACAAAAGTAACGATCCTCACCTTCTCTCGCTGGCTCTTCTTCATCAACAAGGTCTTGGAGATACATTTTCCGGCATAAATCTCGTCGCTTCGAATTAATTCATAACACCTGGCAAATCCTCCCTTCCCTAAGAACTTTCCTCGTTGGAATTCGGTCAAGCGACCCTCAATCTTGCCCTTTACCACCAAGGGAACATCTTTTATTACTGGTTTAGATCGAGAATCGCTCATAGCTGAAAATTCCCATATTATCAAATCAAAATATTGCTTTAGGCGGCAAAAAGAACAAAGGATAACATAAAGCGCAATATTACTTTAGGTTCTGACTTCCGGAGTAAAAAACTGCTGTCCAAAACCGAGAAAAGGTCGTTTTCAACCGCGCAAAATCAGCAGAGAATTTTCAAATAAATTTTGCCGCTCAAATGTTTTCGTGGTGGGAGAATTTTACCCAAAAGACGGGTGTCGTAAAACTGCAATTTTACAACGAATCATCAAAGAATAGCCGTAATGCAAGTATTTCCGACTATTTTCGAACCACAAAGCACCTTTGATAAAAAAATTTATTATATTATCTGTAGAATTAGACTTGATATTATTGATCAATCCTGTCGCCCAATCCCCAGTACCAGTCGTTACTTGTCTTATCCAGTCGGATGCACTTATCTCGAATGATATTCTGATTCAGCCCAAATTGGGCAGATTCATCCAAAACATAGCCTGGTTCATAAAAGCCGCCTCTTTTGTTGTACATGGCTTTGATCGGGATTTTTAATTCTTTCTCTCCTGGCAAAGAAACGATGATGACTTCAGGTAATTTAGCAAAGTCCTCTTCTACGATATGCTTGTTAGCCAGTCCGCCGAAGAAAAGATTCGATGTTTGGGAGTTGAATGAAAAAAAGGGGCCGAACCGAAGGAGAACGTCCCATTTCTCCTGCTTGAACTCAGAATCTGGCTTGGCGTAGCTGACACTAAAATTTTTAGTGTAAATTTGAAAAAATAATCATAATTTTGCTTACTTTACGTTGGCCATAAGGGCTCGGTCTACTTGGGCAGCAGTGGAAATGAGCCCAATCGGAACTAAAGTGGTGTTTTGGAAGTTGCAGAGATTCTCAGGAACCGCTCCAATATACATCCCAGCGTGGTGAGACTGAAATACGATCCTTGCTGTACAATAAAACAAGGCTTTAAGAGAAAAACTATGATTTTTGTATATAATTGAAGAAGCGCTCTATGATATTTTTTTTTATTTTGTGAGCATGACCTGCTTTGGGCACTTATCAATCTTTAAAAGTTTTAACTTTTACGCTGCAGGCAGAGCTGGTATATGAAAGGTGTTTGTGGAACGAAATACCTATCATTATTTCGCCAAAATGCTTTCCAAACCTACCGAAGGACTAGTCGGAACAAATGTAATCATCTTTTCAGCCACCCCCACAATGGCCTCATTAAAAAAATTGGGCTCATTGCCACGGAAGATCATAGGCAGGTATCCATCATAATTGTTGAAGGTCCTGGACTCCAGAGTATCTGTTTCTGCGTCGCTGTCAGGGGTTTTACGAACAGTTGCCAGCGAACCGTTAAAGCTGTAATTTCCAACCTAAACAGCATTTGCAGCGCTAATTGCACTCACCTTGAAAAGAAAGGATTTTTCCTTGAAATATCGCAACACGAGACCGGGCGCAAGGTTCACATCGATAATTTTTTCGGCCCTTCTGAAATAAGGAAGAATAAAAGATGTTGGAGATGTCGGCCTTTACAACTCTTTAGCTCACCGATCATCCAGCCCATTTACAATGGTCCTGAAAGTCAAGCATTTCTCGAGCAAACACTGAGACGAGAACATTGTTACTGTTAGAAAACTCGCTTCGAAAATTGTCATTTCCACATTAAAGGTTTTTGCTGGGTTACCGATATATAAAGTAATTACTCCATGCTCTAAAACCAGGCTCCTTTCAGACTATTCCAGCGTCTTCTCACCCGGGTAGTACTGTGCCGGTGCGTAGATTACACATTTTGCTTTCGATTGCAGCAATATGAATATTAGACACAGCTGAAAAATCATCTTTAAATCCATTAAAGAAAGGAGAATGATCCTCCCTATGTGCTTATTTGAATTTTTATTACATTTTATTGGTCTAATATGGAAGCGGGATGACAAACAGCCATTTATTTAAATCTTCATAACGTAAAGCATTTTAAACTTTTATATCACGACTAATTAATAAAACTGATTAATTATAAGGCATGGCAAATTCAAATCATAAACATCTTTCATTATTGTACAGACCAATTGAACGCCCTTGTTATTCCAATTTCAGGTTTAATGGTTCTATGGGAGAATCCCCAAGTCCATTCTCCGCTTGTTTTGTCCAATCTAAAGCACTTATCCTTGATAGTCGCTTGGTTCAATCCAAAATCGCCGGCCCATCCCTAAAATAGCAATGTAGATTGCCAAAATGATCGAGCATAATCTACACGACTAAACATACTCCAATAATGTAAAGTGGGTAGTAAAAGCCACCATCCTTCGCGTAAAAGCTTTCTCTCAAAATTACAACATGTCCAATACCGGGTAAAGGTACCGTAATATTCGGGGGAAGGGCCTGGAAATCTTTCTCCGAAATCCGTTTCTCTGCAACTAATCGACCAAAGAATTTGGTCGCGGGGTTTTGATTAAATACAAACTTTGGCCCTGCGGCAATGAAAACGTTCCAATCATACGTGTTGGCTCCAAAAGTGACACTAAACTTTTATGTTTTTCCACAAGAATTTGTTGTTTACCGTGAATGGTTCATTAGCAATAAACTGTCAGTTCCATGGGCCTTTCTCGTTTGGACCATCTCGCCGAATGGCTCGCATAGGTTTGGAGGGTAGTCTCCTATGTACATGCCTGATTCAAGTGACTGAAAAATTAGGAAAATGATGACTAAATTAAGTTCAAGGCAATGCGTCAAGCGTTGGTGAAAAAAAACAAAGCCGAAGACGTCGTTGTATTAAAGCTGTCGAATCCCGCAGCTTACCCCAGATATTGCTGGAACAAATGTGACTGTTCTAGGCTCCAATGGAACATGTTCAAAAGCCGTATCAAATAAATGATCACGTCCAAAACGCAGAGGAAGATACCCTTCAAAATGTTTGAAACTTTTTTCTTCTAAATCGCTGGTGTCCAACAGATCTCCGTTGGGATGAAAGGTGGAAAAGTCGGCGGTGAATTTGAGCGAACCAACCTGCAAAAAGTGTCATAAATTTTGACAAATCAAAAATTTCTTGTGTTCTTTGAGCGCACTTACAGCAATTGGAACCGAATTTAAATTCTCGCAATTAAGACCTGGCAGAAAGGTCGAAGTATTGTTATGTTGATCATTTCTGAAGAAGCCTAAATTGTAATTAATGTTACATACGAATCGTCATAAACATGAAGAATGTCCCTGAAATTTAGACATTGTGTAGTCAGACATTCCTTGCTAAAAACGATTGTTTTGTCGAGTAGAGTTGTCAAGTCTAGATTGAAAGTCTCTTGCTGAGCACCAACTCGAATTGAGACTGTTCCGGTATCTGTAATTTCATTCGTTGCACGGGTGTTTTTATACCTGAGAAGTATTGAGCCGGTATTCTGTGAGAATTTGCGATTGCAACTACAACAAATAACAGATACAGATGCATTGTGCAGCCTATTTGAAATGTAGAGAGAAAACGTTCCATCTTCTCTTGATTTCAATTTTTATTACATTTATTATTATTATGTATTTGCATGAGAAGATCCAGATAAAAGGCTACCTTTTATTGCAAGTTGAGAAGCGTTATTGGCTTGACTCATACGACGATCCCTAAGTTTTATCGGGATATTAAATCGATTCGAGACCGGTGCAATAAAAATTTATTCAATTTTAAAAACATGTTACTACTGGTTGAATTCATCTATAATCCAGACTTCGGTTTATAAATTTTCCAACTTACCACAGGGACATCGTATAAAATATCGCTTATTTTGAAATTTGAAAAGTTTCTGAATAAATCAATAGTTGCATTCCGCCCACCTCCACGTTCGCCGAAAATTTATTTTTATTTGCGGATTTTGTATTGTTGATCAACAATCCCCAGGATGTCCTCAAATGCGGCCAAGGGATCGGCTGGAGTCTGTGCAGTATCAACTCTGTTCCTGGTTTACGCAGTCACCACATCCGGCTCGTTGGTACTGACGGAATGTGCCTGGCTGAGCGCGTTTTCAACCGCAGTTCTTGTTGTTGCTACATACGGGGATAGTCTAGCCAAGAGGAAGGGAAAAGGTGGAAAGTAAGTTGTTTGCAGTTTTTCTTTAAAGATTTTAGGATGTTACACTTGATATCAACAACTGTATCGCTGATTTTCTAGGTATACATATGGATTTGCCCGAGTTCCAGTCCTCGCTGTATTTAGTTCCACCGCTTTGGTCCAACTGTCTTCAGTTTTCTTGTTGAAAGAGAGTTTGGAATCGATATTAGATTTAGGACATCATCATGGTGCACATGAATCAAACACATCGCTGTTCATTCTCTCAGCGATAGCAGTGTCTCTCTCATTAGTATTGGCTGCCTATGCGATCCCTCATAATCCTTTTAATCATGTTTTGGCCGCAGCTTCTTCATCTATTGTTCAAGTGGGTTCAGTTTTACATGATATGTGGTTTTTTAGGTATAATTAAATCGCTTGCTTAGGCACTGAGGACCTTAAAGAAGTTGTCAATCTAAGTTTGCGTTTTCAGGAGCACGCCGCTGATCTTTCCCACGCCATTTGCAGTGTTATCCCAGGACTCTCCCGAATTCTTCTTCCAAGAATCAACGCCTTAACCTTGCTGGCCTCCTTATCTACAGTATCGTGTTTCCTCACAGTCAACCTCGTTGAGTCTTATGAGTGGATTGATGCTATATGCGCTGTTTTTCTCGCCTTAGCAGCCTTCTCCACTATGATGCCGTTATCAACTTATACTGGTCTTATTCTTCTTCAAACAGTCCCAGCTCATGTCCGAAATCAGATTGATCGATGTTTGGCGGAGGCTCAGACCATTGAAGGAGTGTTGGAGCTGAGAGAAACTCATTTTTGGCAGATAGACTTTAGCCAAATCGCTGGTTCGGTTGATGTTCGGATAAGAAAAGATGCCAATGAACAGCTGGTGTTAGCGTCAGTGACGGAGAAACTGAGTGGCTTGGTCAATACTCTTACTGTGCAGGTGGGTAAAAATTTATTTTTGAGGATTTCGGTAGAAAACTTAATTTTCGACAATTTTGATGTCAACCATAAATGGATAATTATTTAAAATTTATACCTTTTTCTTACCAGTCTCTATTTTGAGGTTCTAAAAGACGTAACGACCTCCTGGAACACCCTTCATGCAGCTGTAGGCCCTCCACCTGTCCCAATTCAAGGTTATCATCACTCAACTCCAGTTGAACATCATGATCATGGCCATGAACATGGCCATTCTCACGACCATGGGGCACATGGGCACTCTCATGACCACGTTCGTCACCATTAGAATTTTCTGGAACCGGTATATACTGGTGGATTTCACGGTCTGCTTTTGAATGGACATTTAACTACTGAAATTTTGGAGCACGGTGACTTCTGGAGTCCCTTTTTGAGCCGGGTAAATTCCCTAGAAGGTTGAAAAAGAGGTTATCTTGCTCTAAACATAATTTATTATTGTTTTCAATATAATTTGTTGTGTGTTAGTCGCCTGTGATAAAGGGTAATATTATAACTGAAGAAGCGCTTATGAAAGATTTATATTGGTTGGCCTTGCGTCAAAAAATAAATATTCAGTAAATAAATTTGCGGGTTTATTGCCGTATCCGGAATCTATGGGATTTTTATAGTCTGAAAATTAAAATGAGTTTTGCTAATGTCATGGGTAATATAATTAAGCGGCTGTCTTGTCGTTCTCAGGTACTGAACTATGAGATGATCTCCTCGATGACTCCTTGCTCTTTGGTGGGGCCTCCACAACCTCCACGGATGTTGTATCATCGGTCGGACGTTCTTGATCATCACGAGTTACATCAATATCACCAATAATTTCGTCATCATTCTTTGGATCGTTCACGTCTTTAATGATCTGTTTGGACGATCTCCTAGACTGATTTGTGTGACCTTTCCCTTGCCTTGAAGAAATCACTGATCCACGTTTTTGGGGTACTGTAGACTGTCTTCTGCTTGCCGCATTTGATTGGAGAACATTGGAATGACTTCTTGATCTGCCCGTCTTTTGCTCTGATTGCCCCGATTGGACGGAGATCCGAGAAGATCGCCTTCTGAGACTGGACGAACGACTCCGAGCTGGTGTGAGCAGAGGCGTAGGCATTAGCGACGTAAACCCGCTCGGCAGATATCCCAGCCGCCTCTGGACGTCATGGATCTGGCGCTTTAAGCCGGAAATTAGCTTTTTCTGGTCCGCCATCCGCTCCTTCAGTATCTGCTCCTTGGCAATCATTCGGATCTCGTTCTGAAATTACTTTTTAATTATATTTCACACCTTTCCGGGGCAAATAATTATATTATCCATGACAGGATTATCTTATCTGGAGTAATTCATTTATCTCTTACGTCCTCAATTTCCATCAACAGTGACTTCTTTTGTCCCAAAAGTCTTTGTTCTTCCGTCTTGATCTCTTCCAGCTTGGCGTCATCTTTTTTTCGATTCTCCATGGCATCTTCGAGTTCGGGTAAAAACTTTGTTTTATCCCCCAATTCTTTGAAATCAAACGATTTGAACAGTAAAAATAGCTTTGCAATCCATTCCTTGGCAGTTTGCCCATCTTCAGCTGGTTTCAACATGTCCAAGTCGCTGTTTTTCATACTCACATTTATGCGATTTACACTGTCATAAACCTAAAATAATGTCATAAGCCATCAAAATAAATGGATAACATTAACAGTGATGCAAATTGTCGACTATTGCTTAATAATTTAACTCCTTACGTCATCAATGAGGTTGACCGTGTTCTGCACCTCTACATTAATATCATTCCTTGTTTTACTGACGATTCTGTGTTTTACATCCGATAAATCTCGTGTTAAAGGGATCAGCAGTTGAAGGTTTTGTCTGAAATACCAAATGAACTTTTTTTACCGTAATCCCCCTCCACAAATTCCAGAAATCCGTCAACTTTCTATAAAATCGGCCATCATGACAAAATTTCTGGAAGATGCAAAAATTTTACCGAATCGACTCAGTTTTTCGTTGACGGATAATCTGCCGGTACTGTGCAGTCAGTTTGTTGTCGTTTTTGATGTTCTGCAGCATCTTCTCGCGCAATCTGGCCCTCAACAATAGTTTGCTCAATCCCGAGATATTCCTGTGGGATTTTCTGTGCTTTCGATGCCTTCTAATTCGTATTTTAGCGATCTTTGAGGCCGCCAACTTCCCTATCATCTCATCCATGGTCTTCGTCTTCTTTTTCTTCTTTCTTTTCTTTTTAGGTTTTTCTTCAGGATTTTGTTGAACTTTCACCATCTTTTTGACTATTTTCCGGCCAGGTTTCCTCGTGACCCGTCGTTTTCTGCGCTTTCGACCTAAAATTGTATAATTTATGGTCTATTTTATCGTAAACTTGTCTGGCGTAGTTATTACTCGGTTTTTTCTACAAATTTTGGGCATTATTTTATATTATCAATCCTTTCAGATGTACCAGGCCCCTCAAAGACAGCCTGATATCCTCGAAGTCCAGAAATTCTCGCCCGTTCCGACCAATCTCAATCTAGATTCGACCCTCAACGACAGTACCAGTCCCCGTTCAACTCACGAGCAAGGGGCCGACGTTCAGACTCTGACTTTTGCATTGAACAAGGAAAAGAAGCGGTTTAGCAGCTTGAAGAATACGTTCCTATCGGACAAGGGAAAGGTAAGAGCTCAATTGGGAATATGTTGAGTCAGTTTAGGAAGGAAGTTTGAGGTTTAATGTGTCCGGAAAGGCGGTTTTTACGGGTCAGAAGGCTGGAAATGGCATGGTGATGTTTGAAGTGGCGGCAAGGGGATTCTCCATCAAAGACGGGGGCTATTTTTGTACCTTGACGTGGAATGTGAGGTAGTTTTCTTATTTGACGATGTTTACGAGTGTCGTCACAATAAGAAAGATAAGGCAGTACGCTTTTTTTGGTGGTCCGACTACCTGAAACAACATGCCGAGTAGCCGGGGGAGAACAATTAAGCGAGTTATTCCTCGCCTGTTCCCACTGCAAGCAGGATTAGCCATTTATTTTTGAAGGCCGTTTGTCCCACGAATTTCTGGAGATGTATTTGTTTTAGAAACGGGTTTTTTCTGGGGGAATGCCATTGATTCCTTTTGGGCCCATCCCCCCAAACGTCCCCAGCCCCCACGAGAATCCCCGGAAGGAAAACACGCCGCCTAACTCTCGGCTTCCCAGCGTAATGTAAATCACGGGCTGTAATTAGACAAAGTTGCGTAACGCCACTTGTTTTCCGGGGGATTAAAATGCTCCGTTTCTTTTTTGAGCTATTCAAATTGGTTTTAGGGTCACTGATTTTGTTTTGTTTCAGAAATTCCAATCCTCTGATCTGCTGACCGACCCCAAAATGCAGACGGTAAGTATTTTATATTGGTTTTTTTGAGTTTAGGTGCTGAGTAATCTCAAAAACCATGAAATTGGAAAGTTTGAGAGGAAATAAGTGTTTTGAAACATGTGGAAGTTGCAAGATTTTCTTATCAATTTTTAATTGTTTTTGGCTAACGTAATATCTAGCAACAATTAATTTTACGACTTTTGTTGACCTAAGTTTATGTACGAACTGCCCAAGTTAGTATTTTTTGTTGCAAACTGAAGAGTATCCAATCTTATTAGCTAAAATAGCTATGAAAATGTCAAAAACAAGAGGTATTCGCTCCCACGCACCAATTTACAATCACTGGCAGCTCTGATTGATAAGTATAATAATAACGGAATGACCTTTCGCCACTCTCTCCCCGAGCTCCAAGTAGACTTGACACTGGGTTGAGTGGGTCGCTGCCAGCAGAAAAAAGAAAGACGGAGACGAAAAATCGGTCCGGTCATTCTCTCAATTCAGCTCTTTTTTTCAATCTGAAGTTAGGACGGGACTTATTAGGCAAAGTTTTTTCTGGACGCGGCCCCAATTCCCGCCGCTTTTCTGGGCCCATTGCATGCCCTAGGCGTTTGCGGGGCTTTTTCTCTTGGCAAAATATCGGATTTTTTCGTTTTTACTCCTTTTATGTACGGTTAAAGTATTGGAAATAACTTGGATGACCTCGGGCGCTCAATGGTTCGCTTTTATATGAACGGAGGTGTTTATGATCGAACGTAGAGGGGATTTGCTTTGTTTTGAGTTAGATTAGGGTTAGTTTGACGAGTTTGGCATTTTGGGGAACAGGTTTATATTACTCTTGCCATTAATAAGTGCCCTTTTATGCTGATGTTGTGGGTCCGTTCGGTAAATTAATTTGAAAAGGATGGAAAATGAGATTTTAGTAGTTTAGAGACCTTATTTTTGTTATGAATTGGCTCCATCACCTTTAAAATTGGATTATGTGACACTTGATCCCTTGGAAAAATCGCTCTATTTTTTGTCGTTTATATCCCTATGCGACCTAAAAATATTTTTTGTTGAGTCGAAACTGATTTTTAATCGCTTGAGAGAAAAGATTTTGAGATCTTGAAGAATTTTTTTTTTCAATTTAATTTTACTTGATGTTTTAAATCTTAATTTGAATGTTCTTATTTTCAGGTAAAGGCAAACATGCCAGCGGTGAAAGGTGATGGCATGCGTGGCCTGGCCGTCTTCATATCCGATATCCGAAACTGCAAATCCAAAGAAGCCGAACTCAAACGAATAAACAAGGAGTTGGCAAATATCAGGGCCAAGTTTAAAGGTGAGTCATTGCGTGTTTTAACATTTGCTTTGTTCTGCGTTTAGGCGACAAGACTTTGGATGGATATCAGAAGAAGAAGTATGTCTGCAAGCTCTTATTCATCTTCCTTTTGGGGCATGACATTGATTTTGGCCACATGGAAGCGGTCAATCTTCTCAGCTCAAACAAATATACCGAAAAACAAATTGTAGGCAACTTTTTTGATGCGATTTTGTCTATAACTTTGATATTTGAGGCTTATTTTTCTCATGTTTAATATAATCCTTTTTCAGGGATATCTGTTTATATCAGTCCTTATAAACCTCAATTCCGAGCTGATCAAGCTGATTATCCAGTCGATCAAGAACGATATCTCTTCAAGAAATCCCATTCACGTTAATCTTGCCCTCCAATGCATCTCAAATATTGGATCCAAAGATATGTGCGAAGCCTTCTCGCAGGATCTTTTGAAATTGTTGGTTTCTGGGTGAGTCGATTTTTTGTTTACAGTTGTTGGAGTTGACTTTTGTATGGTTTATTTTTTCAAATTGGCGATTCTTACGTTGTACATGGCGTTTTTTCAGTGATACGGTTGATTTCGTTAAACAGAGTGCTGCTCTCTGTCTTCTGAAACTCTTCCGCACCTCCAACCATGTCCTCCAGCCTGGGGAGTTCTCTTCTCGCATCGTGCACCTCATAAATGACTCTCATTTGGTAAGTTGATTTTATTTTATTCGATTCTTCCGCTTTTAGGGAGTTGTAACTGCCGCAGTCTCGTTGATTGAAGCCCTCAGCAAAAAATGGCCTGAAGAATACAAGGGATGCGTCCCATTGGCCATCTCCAGACTCAGCCGAATTGTGACCTCTACCTATACGGACCTTCAAGATTACACTTACTACTTTGTCCCTGCCCCCTGGCTGTGTGTGAAATTATTGAGGCTACTTCAAAATTACCCCCCTCCAGAGGATCCGGGCAACAGATCGCGGCTTTTTGAATGTCTAGAGGGGATTTTAAACAAAGCTCAGGATGCTCCCAAATCGAAGAAAGTCCAGCATGCAAATGCGAAAAATGCAGTCCTTTTCGAAGCAATCTCGCTTATTATTCACCATGATACGGAGCCGAGTCTACTGGTCAGAGCCTGCAATCAGCTGGGAACTTTCTTATCGCATAGAGAAACTAATTTGAGGTAAAGGTTTAAAAGATTTTTGTATTAATTTGGATATAATTATTGAGTTTGGTGAGAAGGTCCAAAAAATATTTATTTTTTTGCAGATACCTTGCTCTCGAGTCCATGTGCCTTCTGGCTACGTCAGAATTCTCCCACGAAGCCGTCAAAAAGCACCAGGACACGATAATAAACTCGCTGAAAACGGAACGAGATGTGAGTGTCCGACAAAGGGCCGTCGATCTTTTGTATGCAATGTGCGATCGGTCAAATGCTGTGAATATTGTGAATGAAATGCTCAGCTATCTGGAGACGGCTGATTATTCGATTAGAGAAGAGATGGTGCTGAAGGTGGCGATTCTGGCAGAGAAATATGCAGCGGAATACACTTGGTATGTGGATGTGATACTGAAATTGATCAGAATCGCTGGAGATTATGTCAGCGAAGAGGTTTGGTACAGAGTCATTCAGGTAAGAAGGATATCTTGCAAGATATACCTTGGAGAGTGAATTTGGGCATGTTCAGAGGGTTTTTGGATAAAAATTTGCATTTCTTTTGCCGTGTGAAAAGGAAAAAACGCTGTTTTTTGGTTAAATAATAATACTTTTCTGTTTTTAGATAGTGGTAAATAGAGAAGACGTGCAAGGGTACGCCTCGAAGACCGTCTTCGAAGCCCTCCAACGTCCCGCTTGTCATGAAAACATGGTCAAAGTTGGAGGTTACATCCTTGGAGAGTTTGGAAATTTAATCGCGGGAGATCAGCGATCCTCCCCGCTCATCCAGTTCGAACTACTTCACAGTAAATACCATTTGTGCTCGATCAACACAAGATGCTTATTGTTGACCACATACGTCAAATTCTGTAATTTGTTCCCGGAGATCAAGTCGAGGATCCAAGAAGTCCTCCAAACCGATTATAACTTGAGAAACCCGGATGCAGAACTTCAGCAAAGGGCTGTGGAATATCTACACTTGAGTAAAGTCGCTTCTCCTGACGTCTTGGCTACGGTAAGTGATCTTTGGAACAGATTTTGTTATGAATATAACAATTCTTGCAGATTTTGGAAGAAATGCCGCAATTCCCAGAAAAAGAGAGTTCATTGCTCGCCAAACTGAAGAAATCGAAGCCTCGAGTCGAAGAACTGGAGAATCAAGTAACGGAAAAGAAGACTCGCCCTCAGGCAATCATTAACAATGGAGTCAATAAAACTGGAAATCTTGTGGATATCTCAGGCAATTCCACTGCCAGGGACCCACTGGCTGAAGTATTTGCGGCTACAACGAATGCTCAGCCAATTGCCATCGGGGATGAGGAGAGTTTGGAGATCAGCAACAAGGAGAACATTTACAGGTAGGATAATATCAGATTAAACAAGGCCACATTTATTAGTTTTATTCGATCTTTTATGATTTCTGTTTTAGTTTTGTCCTACGATTGGCTGGTGTAATTTATGAAGATGAGCTGATTCAAATCGGATACAAAATCGAGTCCAAAACTCACCTGGCTAGGTTAATTTTGTTCTTTGGAAACAAGACCAAAGCCCCATTCACGGATGTCCAAACTCTTGTAACTTGTCCCGATGACCTCGCAACGAGATTACTAACTCAAGTAAAACCCATTGACCCTACGATCCAAGCCTCGGCCCAGGTCCAACAAACAATTCATCTTGTCTGTGTCCAAGATTTCTACACATTGCCGGTGGCAAAGGTCGTCTTCAACTATATGTGAGTTTGAATTGATGTCGGGGTATTTGGACAGTTTGTAAATTTATTTCAGCGGGCTTGTATACCAGTAGAGCGAAATTAATATAAAATTTTACATTATGTATGACCAAAAAATGGCTTGAAAATTTTTTAGTGGCCCTGATTCGACTCCTCAACGGTTTGCCAAGGCGTTTTATCTCCCAGTCTTCCTCAACAAGTTCATCACCCCATCAGAAATGCCTGCAGCAACTTTCTTCGAGAGGTGGAAGATCCTCAGTCAGCCATCTCAAGAACATCAGCAGATCTTTAAGGCCGGCCCAGATGGAATTGATGTCCCTACGATCCGACAAAAGGTATGATTTGACGAATTGGCGAGTGTTTTTTATTTTATGATTAGTTCGAAAGAATAGTGTCATAGTTTCTGTTTTACACTCGATACTTTCAGCTGGAAAACTTTGGCGCCAAAATTTTGGATAATGTGGATCCCAACCCGGATAACTTTGTGGTCGCTGGCATCGTGGAGACCCGAACAGTAAATGCCGGAACGCTGATCCGATTAGAGCCCAACAAATCGGCAAAGATGTTTAGGCTTACAGTAAGATCTTCGTTGGATTCCGTAGCCCGAGGCATCTGCGAACTCTTGATGAGACAGCTGAATTAATCACAAATCAAGTCAAGAATGAGTATAATAATGGTCGATCAGATAAGTTATCCGCTTCTTGGAGCACTTTCTCGACTGATTTATCCCCCTTTGCCACAAGGGGATGCCATAGCTAGATGACTTAATATATTTGCTTCCCCATACTGTTCCCACTTCTATACAACTATCAAACGTCTCTCGAGCATAATTTTGTAACTTTTACAGTATTCTTAAGTGGATTGTGATCGCATTTATAGCACTTATTTGGATGTTAATTGTGTTACACTAATCTTAATCTTGTCTTGATCCCCTCAGATCCATTTTTAGTCTGTTTTGCCACTAATAAAGAGTTTTTGACCAGGCTTGAGGTGATTTGTTAGTTTAATGGTATTTTATTTGGTATACCCGAACAATTTAGACCTAAATTTTCAATATATTATACATATTATACATGAGCCACTTGAGGTATTCAGACATTGTAGAACGGAGAGGCCGCTGATGTCTGAAGTTCGATCTGAGAAATCTTGTAGCGGACCTTCTTCAACCACGGGCCCAATGGCTGAGCATCAACTGGCTGCTGATTCTCACAAGCATCCAATTTTATCCGCAGTTGAGACGGAATTTGAGAGTGATAGACGGTTAGAATGGGTTGCCACATGGGATACAGTTGACACAGAGTCGCCGAATTGCACTGCTGAAGAGCTTGGATGGTATTCACGAAATGTAGATTGACCATATCGGCGAGGACCTTGGAATGAGCGAGTAGTTGAAGGATCGCGGGGGTGACTCGACTCCAGAAATCAACGATATTTTCTGGCGCCTTATGGAAACTGTCTTCATTTACAGCCGCCGCCTTCTCGCAATAGACAGTCCAAAGTTGACAGAGATGGAAGGCGTGGAAAAGAGCTGACATGTGCACTACTGATTGCTGGAATCATATTGTTTTAGGCGAATGCTGGCATGAAAATAAAAATGATCATTTTGTCGATATTACCTTGGACTGGTCGGCAAATCCCGCTAAAACAAAGTGAATGTAGTCCGCCATATGATTGGAGCAGTTGATAGGCACAGGGAAACAGTCTTGATTAGCATGAAGAGCCCCCAATAAAAGCCAAGAAAGGACTCGGACGTTGGTTACACTCTCAGCAAAGGCTCCAGGCACTGCTTGAGTAATGTTGGGAGGGGATAGAAGCCACGGGATAAATCTTCCAACTGTACGATTGTCACGATGAGCAGGACGACTCATTTCCAAGGCTAGGATCTCAGCTAGACCGGCCTAAAACAATATAATTTAATTTTGACGAAATAAGCTGACCACCGAATTGGAGGGTGTGTCAACGACCCTCAACTTACCTTTAGATCGCCTCCCATACGATCGCTGTTCGTCTGTTTCTTCAGTTTGGACAAGACATGGAGATCAGCGATGAATTCCAAAAGATCTGACAGGAAAGGACGGATAGCCTCGGATCCGCCAGTACTGTATTGGTCCAGATCTGGGATCTCGTCTGAGACATTCTCACCAAAATCTTGGAGGATTATCTTGACTATGTTCATGTAATTTGGTTCAACCAATTCGCAGCGAAATTTGATGGCATGAACGAGTTCGGTGACGATTACTCTGGTTAGGCATTGCTTGTCCCGCTCCTAAAAATACGATATTAATCAAAGACGTACACTTTCCTATGCAACACCAGCTGTATATTGCCCTAAATAGAGGTAAGAGTTTACAAATTTACATATTAATGTCCCTACGATCCGACAAAAGGTATGATTTGAGAATAATAATATATTTTTTGTCATCATTTATCATCGACAATAAAATTTTGATTTCCTTACCCGATGCATTGCCCGATTGCAGATGGAACATATCGATAATAAGTCCTTGAGGTCCGCTTTACACTCATGTAACACCTCAGTCATCCATTTACCGTATGCCTCAACCATGGCGACCGAAGTTTTGAAGGTCGAGAAGTTCTGAACCTTCATAACCTGAGACATGATCACAATCAGACTCTTGAACTCGGTCGTAACGGGCCTCCTTTGACTATTCCCGTTATTATTATTTTCCGCGACGATCTAAACATTCTTTTATTTGTCTGGAAGACTTGTCCTACCTGAGATTGATATCGTCTAAAGAAGGAGTCTAATTGCCCAACAACCGATGTCCAATTGGAAAAGTGGGCATCAAGTGGGACGAAGGAGATAAAAGCGGAGAGATTATGGAAGATTCGATCCAATTTCAAGCTCCAATTATTCATCATGTCATCCAGAAGACATTGGATAAAAGCAATCGGATTGAGGTCGTTGAAGTCCAAAAGAGATTTACAAATAGTCTCCCAGAATTGCAAAGGCTTCTCGATTTTACTGTCGAAAAGTTGGAGGGCAATTCCGCTAGTTGAGAACTGAAAAGCATCGTTTCGTATTATTAGGTTTAGAAGTATGACTCCGCCGTTTTTTTCTGCTGATTGTTTTGATCATAGCAAAAAATTTTTACCCTAAACTTCATCCATTTTTATATTCTACTATTAATTACGAGGTGTTTCCGTAATTTGGTCAACTTTTCAATCCACCAAAAATTTTTTTTGGCTGTTTTGAAGCCATCCAAATATCAACCTAATTTTTGGCATCATTGTGTTTAGCGAAGCGCTGCTGCCTCAGGTCGTGTGCTATCGGTGGAAATAAGTGCTTGTCTGAAAGCTCGTTGTCCGTAGAGTATAGCGGGAGAGGTAGGGCCTCCCATCCTAGCTGTTCTGGGGTGTCCTTGACCAGTTTTTCAACATGGGTTCTAGCGCGATCATGCAGCAAAATAAAAATTGGTCATTCCGCCCGCTTTGGTCATATCTCTCCGTTCAATTGCATCGGCCACTGTTGTCGACGGAGGCCAATAACCGTTTTACCAAGTTTCAAGAGCTTACAGTGAAGAACAACTTGTTTATGTGATCATATACAGCGCAATGCTTTCTTACCGGTAGTGTTAGACTATGCGGTCGCATGCGCTTCGGGTTCTCAGAATCGCTGGGTTTTTCGTCTGTGGCCATAAAACGATGCAAAAATAGCTTCCTTTTGGTCTGCCTATCAAAATTTCGCAAGTTCTCTATATTGTTGTAGGTCATTCCATAAGACACCCAAGTCCGTTCTCTCTGGATCTTTTCAATTCGTTGAAAACTGCGTGAAACTCCTTTCTGTGGCACTTCGAGCACCACGGCCAACTTTTTTTGTGTATGGGCATCGCTTTGTATCCAGTAATCTCAATCTTCAATTTTTTTAGATGGGTTTGAAAATCACGGGGCTAGAACCGTTAAACCCGTTCCCCACGGATTTTTTCTAACTAAGCACAACTAACTTAAGCTTCTCTAAGCAATTGATGCATTAAAAACGTTTTCCCTCGCGTTACACGTGCAGGGTAAAATTTCCCGCAAATGACGATTTTCCAGGGACGAAGTTGGTCATCTTTGAAGCTTCATAAAAACCGCTATGTCAAGGCCTACTATCCAAAAAATAAATCAATAGATAGCGTTTTGAAAGGGGATCTCAAAAGAAATTTTTAAACATTGCTGCAGCCTGTAAAAAAATGCAAAAGAAAAAAACGGCGGAGTCATACTTCTAGACCTAATACTTCAGAGCTTTCTTCGGAAAAAAAAAACAAATCTCATTTTTTACTACAAAAAATAGGTAAAAAATCGTTTTTTGGAATGCACCACTTACCTGATGAACAATAACTCTGATTAACTGTTTGGCAACACTTTGACTGTTTCCCGGCACAAAAACATTGTTTTCATTCCACGGATACATCGGATAATGGATGAAATTTGTGACTGTTTTGAAGATCCTGAATAACAACGGCGCAGCCATTGACGACTCTCGATGAAGGAAGGTGGAGAGTGAGATCAGACATAAACTGATTGTTTCCTCATCAAAGGTTTCGATGGGGGCATTACAATAAGTGCAGGACAGCCGGACGCACTCGGCTCTCACCAACTTCTTCTTTTTCCTCTGGCCTTTTCGTTTATTTCTGCGTGAATTGGCCAATAATTTTGAGGGAGTTTGTCCTGCTTCCTGGAAGAAAAATGACATTGTTTTGGACATAAAAATTTCAAAGTTTGAGCCATTTTTTCCGAAAATGGGTCAAATATGATGACTAATATAATATCGCTTCTTACCGGCTCAATAATAGCTGGCTGATTGTTTTTCAAATCCTTATTCATTTTGAGACTCTCCGGTCGACTCAAAACTCCTTCCTCAGCCATCTGATACATCTTTGTGTGGTCGTCTTCCTCTTCTTTTATCACCTTTTCTTCTTCCGACTCTTCCGAAGAATCCGACCATTCCTCGAATTCTGGAGTATGGGCTTCTGTCGCATTGCACTCAAATACATGGCAATGACATTCCAACGTCGCTATGACAATCATCATCAGCTTTGTGATCAAATCGCTGACAGGAAGAGCGTCGAAACGATACTGAAAGATTTGATGTCAAGTCTAATGTATATTTTGTCCGAATTCACCATCTTTCTTGCATTACTTACTTTGTACAGAATGAGGATAACAGAATGGAGCCAGTGGTACCGCAGATTTTGACTCAACAGACTCAACGAGTAGTCAGCGGTACTCGAATCACTCGCGAACTTTTGAGGCGAAGGGAGGTGTACAAGTAGCTGGACTATGATTGGGAGCATCTGAAATTAACAAGCTAATCCAATCTCCACTCTTTTTACCTGATTTCCGATCATCATATTGTTATCCAGAATCTGTGCCAACCCGAGAATAAAAGCATTACAAACCGCCGCTCTTCTCATTCGATGCGGAGGGATTGTAAAGCATTTCTCGGAGTTACTGAAGCCAAGAAGAGTGTTGAAATGCCTTAGAAGGACACTTTGCTTCTTCGCCGAGGCCTTTTCATCGTTGGTTTGCTTTTTGTTTGACAAGAAATGAACGAAAAGGGCTACTGTAATGTAAACTGTATGCCTTTCTGGGTTCTCCATGTCGACAACTCGATTGAGGAGTAAGCAGAGGTTGGATTCTTCATCCGTAAATTCGCGGAGACGTCCATATTGACCTACAAATAATTTCGAATTAAAACTAAATTTATTTCAGATTATAAGATTTTTATTATTAAACTTACTTCCAGCCTCTTGCGCAGCCTGTGAAATGGTCGAAGCTTCCGTAGAATCCACTAAAATAAGTCAATAATGCTTCAAACACTTCAAAAAAAGTTGGAAAACAGATTAGTTGAGGAAAATGGAAGAGTAAAATGTACGAAATTGAAGCCCGTGTTACAGTAGGACAGATGATTAAACGGAAATATGTGGGAAAAATAAATCAAATGATGAACAAAAAAACAGGAAACCGGCAAAAGAAGAAAGGGGGACCACAACAAGCGGGGAAAGAGAGCATCGTGCACATCACTTCACCGTACGCGGGAACGCGGTCGAGATGGCGGTCAAGGCCGTCTGCTGGACATTCGGTCCTCCCTGTTGCTCGATGAAGCCCGGCTCGGGCGTGGAGGAGCGCGATCGCTTGCCCGGCTTCGGCGTGAACTGGTAGATGCGATCGGTGATGCTGCGGAACGCATTCACCACCTTCACCATCATGATCACCTTCCGCAGCTTGATGCGGGCCACATCTGCGCCCGTTGTGGCCCCACGACGGCCACGCAAGTGAGTGGTGCGGCGGGCGCGGATCTCTTGGGCTGTGAAATATGTAGACCGAGAAAAGTCAGAGAGGCAAAATGTAATTTTGAATCCAAAAAACAGCCCGGATGCGGATGAGAATCAGAAGTTAGGCTATTTTTTGCGAAATCTCAAACAGCCTAATACTTGATGATTTCCAAACGCATTGAACCAATTCCTTTGAAAAAAAGCGGTCCAAAAACCAAAGCCAACTTAAATTTAAGCTCAAAATGACACTGCAAAAAACAGAGCAAAATTGGATTTTCAGGGGATTTTACGACTCATTTTGGACTGCAAACAAGTTCAAAACTCCAATCAGACCAAAACAATCTCAATTCAGGTCATGCAAAAGACAATTTTCGGATAATTTAGACCATTTTTGCGACAAAACCGACCTTTTTCGATTTTGGCACTCATCGTGAGTTGGTGTTTTAGCGAATTTTCCCTCAGGCTCTTCACAATCGATCGGACGGAGCAGGCTTCATTCAGACTTTGTCTGGCCTTGGTCACCTTTCTTTGGTACAATTCACTCATTGGGTCGGTGTGGAGGAGATCTGAGGAAGTACAAGTCGCATAAACAGCAGTTTGTGGGCTCTTACCTTGCACGAAAGTGTGCTCTCCTTGCTGCCGCTTTAACTGGGCTTCCAAAGCCAGGGTTTCGAATCTTTGGATAAAGAAATCCCAAGAGAAAAAGTTTTGATTTGGAACAATTTGGGTCAGCAAAAAGATTCGACCGATGATTAGAGGGCGGTCGAGGATACAGGAGTCGAATTGACTCTCTAGGCAGTAGCAGATCAGCTGAAAAAAGTATTTTTCAATCCAAAAAAGATTGACTTGTCAGCCAAATTTTCGCGGTGAATTCCTCAAAGCACAACAGTCAGATTTTTTATTCAAAACTTGACGATGAGTGTCGTCTTTTCGACTTTTTTCAAACCAAAACTTGTCGCAACAATAAGCGTTTGAGGTGAAATCAAATCCTGACTCACATTCAGCGCCTGCGAAGGCATGGCCTGCAACGACAATAGCGTTCTCTGCGCTACCGCTGCGTTGGGATCGTTAACCGATACAATCAGGTGAGAGAACGCGCAGCTCAAACAAGTCTGAAGAAGTTTGTTGGCTTTCACTGGACTTGATGGGACCAAATGGGCCAACACATAGATTCGCTCCACTAAAATTATATATTTGGGGAAGCAGGATGATGATATTTGGCAATGTTATATAACACTTACCAGCCTTGAATCTGACCTCCCATTTTTCGCTGGTAAAGTCTTTGTTCACCACATTCCAGAACACATCCTCCCCGCAAGGCAATGTCATCGCGTGGATGATCAAAGGGACCGCGATTTGGCCTCCTTGAGCGAAATTACTTTTCAAAAGACCCCAAAGTTTGGGGATCAGCAAGTTCTCCTGAGTCCAGATCAAATACCCTCGATACTCCCGCTTGGCATGACTCAGAGCTCCGGTATGAAGGCACAAGTACTTGAGGATGACGAGCAGAAAATATTGGACATCTGGATCAAGTTCCCGCTCAATGTTCTGAAAGATAGATTCGGTAGAATACGGAAGGCATCGAATGGATACAATGAGTTTCAAGTCCTCTCAAACCACTGCATGCAGTCTCCTTACCATTAACAGACTGTGAACAAACTGCAGTTGAGGCGGCAGTTGATCAATTGTAAACTTGAATCTCCCCACTGACGTGTCCCAAAACTGATTGTCCCTGGACGTCGGATTGGAAGGACTGTCGTTCAAATTGTCCAGCACTGTCTCAGTAACGACCTGGCAAGTTTCATGACCAAGATCTCGCTCGGTCACCGTAACTTGTTGAGCGAAAGCGGTCTCAATCTCTTCGGAGGGCAGAACCCCGGCAAATTCGTCATAGGCAGGACTCTCCATGGTCGCCTGGAGATATTGTGGGCTAGCCAAAAAGTCCTTGAATTGGGGCTGAGGAAAATTGGAAAACGCTCCGGGGCTTTGACCTCAAAACATTCAATACTTTTTTGTCAAGTAAAATTTTGATTTTTTAGGCGAAAAAAATTAAATTTTCGAAAATTACTGCATAGATTTTGATATAAAAAACCCACCAGCACTTGAGATCGCATTCCTCGGAGACAACGGATTCGACGCTTGTCTGGATACTGTAGTTATACTCTCCGACATTTGAGCTTCAGCCAGCCAATCACTGTGATTTGTGTCATCAACTTCTATCCTGATCTCCGTCTTTGGGCACAATTGTTCGACCAATTGCATCACAATTTGATACAAATAGACCGCTTGTTGACAACGAATACAATCCGAGAATTGATCGGCCTCCGGGTTTTGGCAGGAATGAGAGTCGAACTTGGATGTGCCCTCAGGGTATTGCATAATTAGAGCCATCACGACGAATAACTGGTCCTTGTGATCGTTCAGCTCGTTGGAACCTTCGTTTAGCTTCATCTGGAAAAGAATTATGGTGTTTTAGGGACGGTTCAGGTGAGATTTTTTCAAAAATATTAGAAAAAATTACCTGCTGAGCGATAATATCCACCATGACCACCTGAACAGCCATCGGTCCAATGTCCTCATCCAAATCATCTTCTGGATTAATTTGAGGTCTGATCTCATGAGATCTTCGGAGACATAATGTGGCCATTTCTAGGATCATATCCATGGAAATTCGAATATCCATTCGACAGAGTAGATGGAGCCAATCCAAGGCATCAAGAACTTCGTTGTAATTGCCAGTGGAAAGCCGATTGAAAATAAATTCAAACACTTTCTTCTGCTCAAATGGAAGAGGGCAGAGATCGGGCTCAAAGATTTTACTGAAATTGGAAAAATTTTTATATTACACTAGACATGAAAATAAAAATCTATTTTTTATCTAAAATAAGGTCGGAAATTGCCTTCGATCTTACCATAGCAAAACTTTAAGTTCCGAGAAATCCTCGTCGTCTGATGGCTCAGCAATAACTCGAAGCCAATTGGCGATAACTATGTTCCAAGTGTCCATGGAGATGACGTCATATGGCATTAGCGACAAAAGTTTTGACAGCCCTTCTTTGAGCTGGTCCTTTCGGGAACATAATTTGTCCCAGACTCCGCCCACTTGAGCATAATCCGGAAGATTTGGATTGAGGATTGAGATGAACACATCGTAATGATTGGTAATCGCCATGTTCAGCCAATCAGACGCAAACTGTAAGTGTGGATAGAAAAATATTTTCTTAGAATCATGATTAGTAAAGGTAGTCTATACAAAAACTTGAAGAAAATCTACAGCTTGCTTCGAGTTAACTTACATCAGTTTTGAGCTGCTCCAACGCCGCTCCCATTGAGTCATTCGGCAGCAACGCGGTGGTCGCAAACCATTGGAACAACATACTCATTATGTATCCCACCCCGACATCGGGCGCCTCCTTGGATGGTGGGCACAACGCGGACATTAGCCATATTCCAAACCTACTCAACATCCTCCTCTCGTCGCTCATATTATCTATATCCTTTCCCAAAGATTGGCCAGCCTCAAGTTGACGGAGCCATTTCGGTCGTTTCGTTTCTCCTTCCTGACCTTCTAACTGGCCCGAGGTCTCCTTCAAGAGTTTCACAACAGCTTCCACCATGTCGCGTTCAATGTCAGAGTCCCAAGCACAGGTTAGGCCAGCATGAACAAGATGGTTGGCTTTGTCTGGCAGCGAATGAAGGGCTTGGAGGCATTCCTGAAAATAAACTAACGGTCAAACGCAAAGTTTATTATTTGCTTTACCGCATATCTTAAAAAGCCTTGTTTATCGCTCAATTTCTCACCTGGCAAAGTCTCAGCGGCACAAACCCATGAGATCTGATGCAATCATCGTGAAAACAAGTCCCAATTGCCACCCTATTCGCAGATTCACACCCTTTGTTTTGGCAGATCGTTGAGTTTGAAGCGGGCATTGGTTGTGAAATATATCTGACCGGATCCTCGGTTTCAATATCATCTGCGCAACTTTTGCATAAGAACATTGGAGGGGCAGAATCTCCCATCTTGGCGCATAAAACCGGATCGTAAATGCGCTTCATGGCTGGGGATTTGTCAGCGCAGTTAATGTGCTGACAAGGAGGGGTGGACCAGGCTGAAAAAGGAATAACATGAACATAACATAAGTAATGACATTCTCCAAATATGGAACTCGTATTATTCTCACCATGGACTCGATACTGAATGGCCTTTCGATGGATGATATGTGGGTTGATAATGGGCCAATAATGGAACAAGAGATTGGCCGCCGACACTCTCGCTTCGCTCGTTCCTTTCGCTATTACGGCGATGAGCTCCTAAAGTGTAATAGTACATGATGTGATGGTAATTACTTACCGCATACATCGAGTTTTTGTGGGCCATCAAATTTTCTACTAGGCAAGTGTGAAGCGCTAAAAAATAGATTAAGAAAAGAAAAAATGACGATAAAATAAGACGATGACATCTTTTTTAACGGGAAAATTTTTCAAATACAAATAAATGGATTTTTTTGCCATATCACTCTGATCTTTGACCAAGAAATATGACCTTTCTGTAAAAATCTTACACTTTCCATTTCACATAAAAATTGCAATTTGCCGTCTCAAAATTTGAAAAAAATAAAAATTTTTTGTTTCTTTCAACCTGAAAATTGTGAGAAAAAAGAAAGATCCAGTTAAAAATAGATAATGATGTCACTTTTTTCCAAAAAAATCCCAAAAAAAATTTCACTCACAGGGGTCGGAATGTTGCTGTAACACGAGCATTAATACCACTGGGACACTCAACGCTCCATAACAGTCATCACTCAGGGTATATGGTAGAATACACTCGGTTAAAAGACTGACAATCTTCTTATGGAGATCATGCGAGAACACATCCAATTGGGAGGCAATCAAGATGGGCAGTTGATCAACCGTATCCCGGTCCAAGAAGAAGTACAAGGCCTTGAGGCAGTCCAGAATGGACTCGCCAATGGCTGCTTGGCCAGTTTGGATCAAGGGGAACACATCGAGCAGGTTTACAATGCCGTAAAAAAGGCCGGAGTAATTCAGATTCGGATATAAATTGGAGCGTTGCGCATCGGCCGTGAATTTTACAAATAAATGACCATTTTTGGGGGAGATGTCTTTGAGAAATCTGGAAAGGAATAAAAGAATTTTAAACTTTTCGACAAAAAACATAAATTTTTTTGGTAATCTCACCCAATAAGAGTCTGTGTAAAGTACTTCAGAGTGGTGATGACTTCGGCATTCGATGGAGGCTGTTGATTACCCGATATCCGGGAATGGAAATCCGTCAGCGTTCGGATCTTGGCCGAGACTAAAAACGGGTATATCAATTAATGAAAAATGTGAAAGAACTGATATCCTTGCCTTTTTCTGCCAATTTGGACCCAAAAATTAAAAAGAGCTATGAAAAATCTGCACCTTTTACCCAAAAAATCTTGGTGATTTCTTTGGCAAAACTCATGCTAAAGATCTCAAGTTTTCCCCCTTTTCCTCCCGCATTACATGTATAATATTTGAGGAGATAGGCCATTGATCCGCCGTCATCAACCGGGCCGCCGAATTAAAGGGACTCCGACAACAAGCGAATGAGAATGTATGAAGTGCCGGTCCCAGAATACTCGCCGGAATCTCCTCAGGCCCGAAACACGACCCCCAAGCCAGAAAGCACGGGGCGGTGGGGTTTCTGGTGCCGACGAATTAGAGGGACATTCTGGAGGAAACAAGCCCTTCTTTTTCGCTTAAAAATTCGAATTCGTTCCGTTTGCGGCTGTAGATGAACAAAGCTGTCATGAACACACGAAAGGCCAAGACATATGGCCACAACATAGAAATTATTCATAACCGACGCTGTTGTTTTTTGGGGTGAAGAAAGGAGAGAAAATAAAAACTAATGGGGAGATTATGGAGTGATGTTATCGAAATTGCTTGTAACAAAACGGCCTATTAATCAGTATTAGTGATTTTATTTCATCGCAGAGAACTTCCGGCGATTTTTTCGAGAAAATATTTGAAAAAATCATAATTTTCAATAAAAATTACAAAAATTTATTTTTTTTCATAAAACTTCCGAAACTAAAAATAATTTCCTCAGAGAAAGTTTACAGTAATACTTCAGCTGTATTTTAAAAAGTGCCAATTGGCACCACCATAAAAACTTTTTAATTTTAATGTTTACTCTAACCAAACCAACATCGAAATGCCCAATCGAAATATTCCAAAAGCATAATTCAGAGTCTCCAACACCTCCAAAAGCCAGGTAAAACACCTTTACCTCCAAAAAATCCACTCAAATTTCCGAAAGAAAAAATTTTCGAATAAATAATTCAAGCCCTAAAATTTCATGGCCCAGCAAGTTTGAAGATCGAAACGGCTCTCCAAGATAAGAAACGTCCAAACGACATGATTTATGACACATTTGGTCATCAAAAAAAACGAAACAAAAACTGTGCTACCGCAAAAGAATCTTTAAGAATAAAACCTTTTTTTTCTCACTTCCCGAAAATAAAATAACTCAAATTTACTTCTGGCTTCGATAATGAAATAAACGTATTTTTCAAAAACCCTCCCATCCTTTCATTGTCCGCATCTTGGGCCACAAAAATGCGCTCAAAAATCCTTTCTGGAGGCTTCAAATGTCACGCTAAGGAGCCGAAAGCGGGAAATGCCACGGAATTTTCATATTTCAGCCGTAATTATGAGGCGAATAAACAAAAAAATTTGGATTGGCTCTGGTAACATTTGGAGGACTGGAAAAGAAAGTTTTCGTAAATTATCCGAGGGTTTTCAGGAGGATGGTTACGATATTATGCATGGTTGAGTGGGTTCACGTGGAGATACTGTGATTGTGTTAAAAATTGTGTTCAATTTCCGGGTTATTGAATGTTTCTTGGGGTAAAAGGAAGTTATTTATGTGAACCAGAGCAAAAACTCTGCTATAAAATTTCACTGCTTTTCTTGACACTAAACAATTTTTTAAATAATTTTTTCCTTCAAAAAACATTCCAGAAATTTGCATAAAACATTTAGAAACGAACATGTAAATAATAAAGCCATTTTATAAAACTTCAGACCTGGAAATTTAATTTCGAAAGAATTTCCGCTATAAAAACCCCCGTTTTTCAATTGAAAAATCACTAAAATTATGCTTACATTTATTTTACAATGTTTTTTCTTTCTTTTTTACTTCAAAATTCGCCTGTTCATACTTTTTTTCCTAAATCCCATAACCAGGTTTTATGATCGTAGATCCAAAACAACTTTTCTCATTCACAAAGAGTACTAAAAAACCCCGCTTTGCAAAATTTCTAAATGCAAATTTGAGTCCCAAAACTGGAGACTTCTCCTTTTCGAATAACAGATCTAGGCAAGAATATCGAATGAAAAAGTTGTTGACTTACACGTTGCCGCTCTTGTTGTGGCCATGATCGAACTGAAGTCTGAAATAAAAAAAATACTATTTAGAAATTAATCGGAATTGAAATAAAAAAAATAAATATTTTTGGAATTTTTTGTAAATATTTTCTGAGCTCCTTAGAGGCTACACTATTCCTGCTTGGCCATAATTTAGGTCCCAATAAACAGCGAAAGTACAAATTCTGTGCTTCCAAAGGATTTCGGGGACTTTTGGAGGTCCATGCCCTAAGGGATTTTTGGTCGGATACGCACCGAAGGGTTCAAACCTAAACACGATTCTCTTAGGTGTTTCTACGTTTATCATATGCTCTTAGATCTTAGATTCAATATTATTTGAATACATTAACTTAGATCGAAAATTTGAAACTTCATGCCCTCAAGGCTTAAGCCCTAAATTGAATGCCCCCAGGTTTTTGCCATAAAATTTCATGCCCTAAAGTCTCGAATATAGCTTAAAGACCCCTTGAAAACACCTTAGTCCCCATTTAAATAGGTTCCAATCAAGCATGTGCCCTGAGGCAAGAAAAACAAACGGCGCCTCCCAAAAAAGGCCCAAGTTTTGGAGGCCATAAATAAATCCATGGACGAGCCCAAGTCCATTTATTTTGATAAGAACTGCGCCTTTTCCCGGAGGCGATAAAGCCCTCTTCTTCAAAAAAACTCGTTCAAATCTCCAGTAAAGTTTATGCAAATCCTGAAGAAGTAAAAAAAAGCCCGCGGAAAGTGAGAGAATTCAATTCGAATTCCTTTCTTCGCCGTCTAATTTAGCCACGCAGACCGACAACTTGGCCATGGCATCTCGTATCAGAAGTCAAGACGCTTCAGAGACCGCGGAGGGAAAGGAGAAGGTTCTCTTTTATTATATCCACAGCCTCTGTCTCCACGTGGGATTCGGAGAAATCCAAGTTGAAGGTTGGGAAAATAAAGATTTTAGAGTGACAACAGGTTGTTTATGACAGTCAAAAAATGCCATTGGGATAGAAAATTTGGGTCGAAAAGCAAAAATGACTAACATTGTTTAGAAAGTGGGGAAAGTTTAAATTTAGAGGCCAAAACAAATGTGTATTAAAATTCAGAGGAGATTTCTAATAATAAGACATCATTTGCATAAATTTAAACTTCAAAAAGAAGGTTATTATATCCAACTCCTAATCGTCAAAAAAGTTCTAAAATCCCTTCAAAATCTACTCATTGTCAGCACACCCCCTGCGCGTCTATGCCCTTTACTTTTTACACTATAACAAAGAAGAAGTCGATGGGTTTATAAATAATTAATTGTTGATTTTGTAAGTTTTAGCAGACGGTATCCGAAATAGTACTTGGTGTTTTTCTAACCTCACTTTCATGTCATTAAAAAAAATCTCGCGCAGGAGGTTGTGTCGTACATATTTTACAATACAACGAAACGGTAAAATCCAGGCAAAAATCAAAGACTTTTACGCCTAAACCAATCAGAAATTAAAGTATATTTTGAACTTTACAAGTTTTATTTATATAATATATCTGCGATAGTGGATTCTTACAACCAGATTCGAAAAAAGCAGCCAAAGGTAAATTTATAAAAGTGTACATCTTGGAACACCGTTAAAAGAACGGCCGCGTTTATGCGAGCCCAATGTTTACCCGTCTTAATCTATGTTTAGGCCTTCATGTTGCGAGCGGAAGGAAGAATTCGCTTTTTGCGGGAGAAAGTGCCTGCCAAAGTCATCTTCTTTTGGGGTCAATTAGAGATCAACTCGGGATCCCTTTACCAAAAGTATCAAAGAAAGTAAAATCTAAGCTTAGTAGGTGTACGTTTGAAAATTTTGCTCAAAAAATACAAAAAAGTTTTAATTTTCTTATTAAAATTACATGAAGTTCATAATCCCAAATCTCAAATTTTATCCTATTTTTTGAAATTTAAGAAGATTTCTACCGTATTTGCGAAGGATAGAAAAAGCCATCTTGAGCTCTTCTAATTGCTAGAAAGATCCTAAAAATCTGGGTACATTCCTTGATGACTCACAACGCTAACTTTTCTTACCGAAACAATGCTTGGTGGAGAAGCGAGCTCGCATTTTGCGAGTGCGGAAGTTGCGAAAATTACGTTCCATTCTCTTTGCGGACGCCAAGTAAAAAACAAGAAGACACGAATCCCCTCAGGCCAATCCCGTTTTTATTAAATAAGATTTACCTTTTTTGGATCTCGACTGAAACATCGTTGACGCCCCGAAGCCTCTTCAGATGACACTCGAATCCCCGTCGTCTTCTTCTTCTGCCGAGTTCACCCCCACAAAAAGTGCCTTGGGCGGTTCGTCTTTCGCTTTTCAAAAAACCGGCGCAGACTCGGGTTTCGGCCGCTCGATTTGGCACCGAATTAAACCGGACCTATTATCGGATGAGGTCCGGGGTGTTTGGGAATTCGAACGGAATTCTAATTTCGGCGGAAAGTTTGACCAAAATGTTTGAAGAGCGCCCGTTTTTTTGGGCCGCTCAAGTGTGGCCGCGGAACTGTTTTGAATTCATTCCCCGCATTTTCGACGCTTCACCCGCCCTCGATACCACGATTAATCTCCCATCAGAAGACGAAATACACAAGCCGCTGGCATTAAAATGCGGTAAATCATCCGGATTCCCAAGGATAATATTCGATGGGCGGAAATCATAACATATGCGGATGGGAAAAGGCTGTGCACGGCAACTCGACTTGTTTCCTCGCTCCTTTAGACGATTCGCCGACTTCGTGTATCCATTGAAATCAAACAAAATGTCACAGGAAACCTTTCGTGGGATTTTTCGCCGGGAAAGATTGTTTTTTCAACTGTGACATTTCGTTTGGACGAATCTCAAAAGTGGTCGGGAAACTTTTTTCTCCGTTTCGGGTTGTCGTGCCGTGGGGGTTTACAGCATTCTTTTTTATTAGGTATCAAAATATTATCCACTTCGACTAGTAATCGAAAAATATTCAAAATCAAAGATTTTGCACTGTGTAGCTTTTTGGAAATTTTCAAATTTCAAGATTGGTGCAAGAATAAACTCAACCAACCTGTTTTCGCCGAGCAAGGCGTGGCTGGAGAGCCAACCTGATGTGAAGTTGTTGGCAAATTAACCTTGGGCTTTGGATCCATCTAAAAATCGCTGATTATATTATCTATGACATTAAAAGCCCAAATCGAAAATAAGGTTATCAAAGTTTACAAAGTGTTGAAAACTGTCCTAAGCTTCGTTTAGTCATAGAAAAATCAATCTACTTAAAGCCGCGAACAAGAATAAGATCTACATTGTCCCAACTAAAAATATACCCAAATCTGTTTTTGACTCCACAATCCGAAATAAATCCGGGTCAAAACATGAATGGATTCTAATTGCAGAAAGCATGAGACAAATGCAAATCAATCCAAAGAAAGAGCTCCTAAGCCAAAACTTGAGTCCGCCTCTTCTCCTAGGTTCAAGCAAATTTTTCGGCCGCTTAAACCGGTCAAATTCAATTTTCAGGAAAATTGTCTGAGGGGTGTAACTGGAAATGGTATTAGAAATTGCCTTTATGATTTTTCAAAAGTATCTAGACGCAACCATTGTCATTTTAAGGGGCATAATTATATTGCGCTCTTGGGTGAATATTGTCTAATAAATGTAATATACCTAGTCCAAATTTCTGATCATTTTCTACTGTTATAGACTTATAGAGCTACGCACTGTAATATACAACCCAAACTACTCCATTAAATCCCAAACGCGGTCAAGTTTTCCCTCGTTTCCCTCCTCCAAAAGAAGTGTCCTCCCCAATTAGGTCGCCTAATTCAACAAGTTGTGGTCCAGGTGATCGGCTCCCCGCCTAATTAGTCATAGCGTCCCGGGATTTATGGGATAATAGTCGTGTTAAGTGGAATGGAGGGGCTGCGAAACGGCCGCTTCGAACATTTGACGGACATGGATGAGATAAGGAAACTCTCCCCAGGGGTCCGGACAAGTCCATTATAACATACCTCAGGCCGGGACGAAACGTTTTTCGATAACTGTCAGGACGGGGATAAGGTGTAATGTTCGAGGAAATGTTAACTAATCTATGGTAAAAATCTTGTACAGTCACGGATAAACAAAATTTAACATCTCAAAAATTGATCAAAAATCAGATCCAACCTATACTCTCGTTCAAAAAAATTATTTATTAAGCCACAAAGAATGAAAAAACAACAAAACTTAACAAGTATAACAATAAGATGACCTTGTAATAGGCGAAGATCCTATTTCATTCAGATCTAGAGTCCTTTGCCTTTGGTCTTGTGGGTGAATTTCTGACCTCGATCGAATTGTTTCCCCATATTGTGCTTCATCTCTTTATAATCATCCTTCAATCGTTTCACTTCTTCTTTGTCCACCTCTACTCTGTGCTCCCCATTCTTGTGCATTCCCAAAAGTTTCTCGAATTTGTTTCTTTTGGAGTCCGAGTTGGTAATGGCGGCAATTCGAGTGGACCATCCTTTGACCAGGTCCTTTTCTCGAGGCTTTTCTTCAGAATTTTGTTCGTTTTGAGAGTAATCGTAGTGGAAAGCGTTGTACGTTCTGAAAAAAAAAACTTTATACAAAATTTATTTTTATTGTGCAGTGCCAAGTCGAGAATTGCTCAAAAAAATTTTGCAAAGCCTTCTTAAAATCTGAAAAATCAACCAAAAATTCTGGGAATTAAAAAAACAATATAAATTTAGGCTAAAAATTTTATTAGGCTACTTTTCAATCCCTAAATTAGTGTCAATCTTCTAATTTCTCAAATAAACTAACGTTGTCTCTACAATCTGCCCTTGGTCACCATTCTGATTCTCTTCTTGCTGTCTTTTCTTCTTCTTTTTCTTCTTTTCGACCACTTCTTCTTCTACTTCTTCAATCATATCCTCTTCGTCTTGCTGTTTTCGTTTCTTTTTCTTCTTCTTCTCCACTATTTCTTCAACTTCTTCTTTCACGTTTTCCTCTTCTTGATGTTTCCTTTTCTTTTTCTTCTTTTTCTCGGACACTTCTACTTCTACTCGCTCTTCAACCTCTTCTTCTTGTTGTTTCCGCTTCTTTTTCTTCTTCTTTTCCTTCACTTCTTCTTGCGGTTCTTCTTGAACAATTTCTGGGGCATCTCCATCTTCTTCCACGTCTCTTTTTTTCTTCTTTTTCTTTTCTTTCACTTCTTCCACTGTCTCTTCTTCAACTTCCTCCTGATTTCTTCTCTTTTTCTTCTTGCGCTTAGGTTCTTCTTCACCTTCAACTTTACTTTCTTCTTCATTTTCTCTCGTTTCCTTCCCCTTCACTTCTACATTTTGTTCTTCTTCAATTTCTTCCTCCTTTTTTTCATTATTCCCATTATTTTCTCCATTCTTCTCTCCATTTTCTCCTTTTACTTCTCCATTTTTCTCATTCTTCCCCTGCTCTTCCTTGTCTTTCTCTTCCATTCTTCGTACAGCTGCCTAAAAATATAATTTTAGTTTCAAACAAAAAATTTCTCAAAAAACCTTCTAAATTCACCGAGTCATACCTGCAACTGATCCCAGATTTGCTCCGCGACAGAATCACTTTGGACTCTGAGCGCGTTTTTGCAGAAATTAATGAAGGGTTTCCTCTTTCTGGGAACATTTTCCATGCCACTCATCTTGATCAAAAAGTTCTTTACCATTCCGTTGGTAAAGTTGATGGCTTCCGAGACTTGCTGAGACCATTTCTCTTGCTTCTTCTCTCCCTAAACACCGAGAATAATATTTCATATAAAGTCTTACTTTATATGACTCTTGAACAAATCCAGCTCCTCCATACCTCTGTCCTTCGGTGATGCATTTGTTATGCGCATCGTAGGTGTTCCAGTCGAAGGTTACGAAGCAGTCAACACAAGTGAAAGTAGTGCTCCGGCAGCTGTGAAACTTGACTTTCGGCTTCTTTAGCGGTTCGTTGCAACGGTCACAGGTGAACACAACCATCTAAAAAATACAACACTAATACCAAATCAAAACATTATTTTCTAAAAAAAATATCAAAGCTTCAGGTATAAAACTGTCCAAAACAGCTAAATTATTTACGAAAAATCATAAAAATCCAAGTTTATTTACAAAATAAATAAATTATTAGTTAAAAAATACAACCGATATGCATAATCCAGCGTGCTAAAGCCTAATCACCCGTTGTTGTCAGCATTGTCACAGTCTACACTCAATAAATTAGTTAAAAATGTACCAAAAGAGTTTAAATTTAGTCGTCCCGATGCATTGGAAGCATTTGATATGAGCTGGCCGAGAATCCACCAGAAATTATAGAGAAGTTGCGATCATAAAAGTCGTAATATAAAGTGGAATGGAAGAGGATATTAAAGATGACCACTCCATATTCGGATAAGGCAAAGAAGGTGTAGATACCTGGCTCACAGTAAGTGTTGTGTCTGTAGAAAAAGTAGAGAGCGAAGAACAGACTGATGAAGGCTGCTCCACAGCAGAACACTTTGTATTGATATGATTTCTCACCCTAAAATATCATGTATAATATATACACCATGATTTTGGTACCTAAAATTCAAACAGAAATCAAAAAAAAAACACTTACCACAGACACTGTCCTTCGTCTTCCCGAGTAATCGAACAAAAATATACTCATCAGCATGTAAATAAAGCCACATATCAAAAACCCGATAAACGATAATTTGTGCAGGGCTAAAGCAATAAAAAATTATGTAAAATCACTCAAAACTCACCGTAATTATCACCAGAAGATATGGCTGACAGCATCATTAGGAATGTAATCTCGGCTATATGGAAGAAACATCCAATATTCGCCATGACATTGAGGAATGTTGTATTTAATGAACGAAGAGGAGAAATGACTAGGAAATTACTGCAAATAATCTCATTAAACCTTAAAGTTAACAAACAAAAACATGGACCACAAATTACTTACCGAAACGCGACTGCCAGCACAATTCTAGGCGCACTGTGCAGCCCAATAGCTATTCTCCAAACGTATCTCTCGGGCTCCAACTTGGCCACAGCCGCTGATATGGAAGGCAACCAATTGGGGACACCACAATGCGTAGCATTGGCATCTTCAAAGTGAAAAAGAAAGCTGTATATTACACAAAAAGCAAGTCCAAGAAAAGGGAGACCACTGATGTAATATACAACTTTTTTGAAGGGAATCCGGATCAACTCATCCTCCGTGGCCATGCCCAACGGCCTAAAATAAGTTAAAAAGGAATCTAAAAATTTTAGATAATGTCTGGACGCATAACCAGTAACTGCAGACTAAATTGTCAATAAAAAACAAATTTATGAACAAAAAACAATAAAAGCCTAATCGCAATAACAAAATCATTTGTACTTTCCCTTCCAAATGATATCATATTGGTTCAAGAAGCTGGTACAGTTTTGCATATTCCATTTTATCAGCTTCTCCCAATTGAAAGGATTCTTGTTGTACTTCTTCACATCTTCCTCATATTGTCTTTCTGCCGCCAGCATCTCCTCGGAAACAAATCGAACCGGGAAAGGCAAAAAATCGGTCATGTAAGTCACGTAAGCCATTGCCTAAAAACATTGATCAACATCAAAGCAAAACTTCAACAAACTTTTTAATAGGTAATACATCTGATATTGAGCCAAAATACTCACCTCAATCTCCGTAATATGCCCTCCCAATTCGACAATAATTCTCTCAGCCCTCACAGGAGTCACATAATGATGAAGCTGACCTTTGCCACCACCCAGCTTTGTACCCTGCGGCTTCCTTGTCCTTGGTAACCATGGAGGAGGCACTCTCCAGATAGCAAATTGATTTTTTTGAAGATTTTTGTTGATTCGTGTCTAAAAATCAAATAAGAAACAAGTATAAGAACCATACCTGCAAGAATTTGAAATCCGTCGGCCTTAGAAAACCTCCCTGAACGGCTGCCAACCCATATTGTTTATGAATCAGGGTAGTGTGAATGGGCTCAACTCCCCGAGCTTCGATCAACCTTTTGGTCGTTTTATACTTTTCCTCTCCTAATTCTGGATCATACTTAGGCTCGGTAGGCATCACCGGCAACTTCATTTCACCATTCGGCGGAAAGACCACATCTAAACGTGAAAATTATGTTACCCTTCCAATAACTCACTTTCAAATGTGACCGGAACAGTTTTATCGTGATAACTTGGACTCCAGAATCTGACGGAATTAAAATTGAGGCGCTGAAGCCTGAGCAGATTTAATCTACTCATTCCATCCACTATAACCAAACCTCGAATTTCCACAACGTTTTTGGGAAAATAAATTTTCTGCAGCCCGCGCCCAGAGGTTTGTAAATTTTCGCGCAGCAAAACGACATTTTATACCATCAAACTTGCAAAAATTTGCTGTCAAAAAATATTTTCTCCCAAAAATTTTTGTGGATCTCACGGATCAGTCTTCAGCAATGGCGACCACTAGCAAGGATCAGTTGCCGTCTACTATGACTGGTTTACCCTCTGGTTATGGGCAGTATAAAAATCAAGAATTGGTTTTATATGGTTCCATCAAAGAGGCCTTCAAGGAGCATCTCCTTCAACGTCTGAATGGTCTTTGTGATCCAGAGAGACAGAAATTTTCTGAGCATGAGATGGTCTTCACTTTGAGTAGGTATCTTTAACTTATACTTGCTCATCAAGCGAGGATTTTATAAATTTTGCCTTTAGAAGCGGGAGAGGCTCCAGTGCAAGTTCGAATGAGGAGAAGGATGTATGGTGATGTCTTTTCTTGGCATTGCAAGTACATTGGTAGCCAGGAACCCGACCCGAAATGTCCCGTGATCGTCAGAAAATGCATAGATTCGTGTATAAATTCTACCAACATGATGGAGTTCCTGAAGGCGCTAGGTCTTCGTATGGACTACGAATACCTCACAGATGGTGTGATATACACATGGGGAAATATTCGAGTAGGATTTACTGTGTAGCTTTTTCTTACTTTTCAATCAAAGTTCTTTATTTGGATTGCTTTTCAGATCGTGGTTGCGAGGATAACATACACGACAAAGACCGGCAGATACGATCAGGAAAGCAGAACTCGGTTTGCGGAAGAATCGTTGTTTGTTGAGGCTTCTACTGTGCTACCGGAGCAAGCGGATTACATGCCGGCGGCCAAGCAATTACGAGATTTTGCCGACCAGCTAGAACCGTGAGTATAATATGAGTTTCTTTTGAAATTTGATGTTTAGACTTTGCAAACTGGAAAAGTCTGATTACTGATGGTAGACTGCGGCGTTTTTTCTTACCTTTTCTTCCTGACCTTGGCAATCCGTGATTAATTTATTGGCAAAAATGAAGGAATTTCAAGTTTATTAAGGCATCCTTTACGAATAGGAAATTTAAAAGTTATTGAGATTTGTCAGTTTGAGCTTTGTTTTGATAATTGTTCTGTTGCTTGGCAAGGTTTTTGATGTCAGTCCAGTGCTGCCATGGGGTTTTAAAGATGTTCACAGGCTTCCATTCTACTTTATCTTTTCTTCGAAGATTTATTTTCTCTTCCGGGAACAGATCGTACTCCCTTATTTGTATTTTACACACCTTTGCCAGGATAAATGATATACCAAATGACGCTATTACAAAGAAAAACGCGAAGACGTAGAAGCTTTCCTAAATTGAAAGATTATATTTCAAGTGTAATTGCCTTACCTGGTCGAACATTTCATTGAAGGTCGGTATCATCTGATTGGCGGTATCAATCATCTTCAATATGAACGGGTGTTTGCTCTCCTTGTCGTAGTAGTTGCCCCATTTTGACTCTCGCGACATTTTGAGTTTAGTGGAGAATATTGGAAATGCCCAAATAAGGCCTGAGGGCAATCAATGGCACGCAGGGAGAGAGTTGTCTCAATGGGACAAGTCTTTCTCTGGCATAAAACAGGCAGGGGTGGTCAGCGGACCCTATTTTTCCGATTTTCGGCCCGCGGCCCGGCCCGTCTAATTACCGGCCCGGCCCGTCTAGTCTTTTTCCACGCCCGGCCCGGCCCGTGCAGGCCCGTTTATAGAGGGTTCTGCGAACTGCGCCCAAGCTTGGGATCTAAACTTACAGGGGAAGTACTCCAAGTGCGATTCTCAGATTTTGATGAAACTTGGCACAAATTTAGAAAAATTTTTTGTAAGATATATGCGAGAATCCTAGCTCGCGCTTTGCAGAAACAACCGAGATTTTTAGATCGAAAGTCGCAAAAATTTAGGACTGTTTGCCGAATTTCGGCACGAAAAGTTTCATGCCTATTTCTACCGTTAAGGATAATGTTTCTACAAAAAATCAAATTTTTCCGCACGAAACTGCCAAAGTTATGGTCAGAAAGCATTTTTTTCTCTGACCGCTCTCCACGTTTAGCGTGCTCTCTCGGCGGCAAAAATCGTTCGATGTCTCGGCCGCGCCCGCAAAGCGCCAGCTAAAACTTTCAGGAATTGATATTTAGTCTATCCCAGACGTGTGGGCAAAATTTAAAGAAAATCTGAGCGTCGCACTTGGAGTACTTCCCCTGTTAGGCAAAAAAGGCGTTGATATAGCTAGTAAAGGATCAATGTGATAGTTTTGCGGTTTTATAATGGAACTATAGACTTGTAAACGTTTTAGAACTTGAGAAACAGCAACTATAACAACATCAATTAATTTTACCGGCGCGAAAACAATGAATGCCAACGGTTTGGCATTGTAATTTAGACGGGCCGTGCCGGAAAAAACCCCAGGCCCGCGGCCCGGCCCGGCCCACTGACCACCCCTGAAAACAGGCTGGCTAACCCTGGATTTGTGTTTAAAAAGTATAGTACCATACGTACCAGTGTGTCGGAAAAATAGTGAGCGCTCTGTCGCTGGCCAATCGCGTCGCTAAAGTGAAAAGCAATTTGAGTTTGCCGCGACACGATTAATTTTCTCGGCGGCGAAGCTATTAGGTTGATTCAAAATTATCCGGCGGGTTAATTGACGCGTTTTTTGTTAGTTAAAATTTGCGTTTTGTTAATGTTTTTTTTATAAAAATAATCTTCTCTGGTTAGTTAATAAAATGGCAGTCGAAACCATACTAATATTTGCCACATTATGCTCTACCACTTCGAGAAAAGTTGGAAGTCAGCACGGTCATTCTGCGATCTCAACGAACTTTTCGGCGAAGGAACAAAAAATAGACACGATTTCCCAGTGGATGATTCCGCTTCTGTCCCACCACACATACGACGTAGCCTTCTTATAGTGGACGTCTTTTGGTACTCCTTTGGGCGAAACACCTGCCGATTTTTTTCCTTCGCCGAAAAGTTCGTTCAGATCGCGAAATGACTGTGCTGACTTCCAACTTTTCTCGAAGTTGTAGAGCATAATATGGCGGATAAGAGTATGGTTTTCGACACACATTTTATTAACTAAATAGTAAAGATAATTTTTATTAAAAAAACATTAACAAAACGCAAATTTTAACTAACAAAAAACGCGCCAACAAAACCGCCGGATAATTTTGAATCAACCTAATATTTTCGGTACGACCGAACTCACGTGCCCGACAGACTGATACTGTAGTCTTGTTTTTGATGAGGTTGTATCTTTTATTTTGTTTTGAGATGATCCTAAAATACCAGTTTTATCAAAATTTTTATTTCCGAGTTGCATAAATACAAACAACATTTTTTTTATTCACTAACAGCATTAACAGACAGAGAAAAGAAGACGAGAATACGTTCGATATAACATAAGAGAAAGCCGGGGTGCATATTGAAAATCGTCGTTGTCAGTTGAAAATTGCTGTACCCGTTTGATGAAAGATACGATTCAGTGGTGTGGGGGAAGAGAGTTGGTATCGAAAGGAGTGGTGGGGCTGTGCTGGATCTGCCCGCCATTCGAGGTGGACGGCTGAAGAGATTGGCGACCGTTCTTCAGCTTCAGCATGCGAAGATCATGCTCGGAACGGCAGGTATGGCAAGTACAAGGTCCCTCAGTGCGGGTGTGATGGCATCGACGACAGCCCATGGCTTCGCCGACGCCGAATGAGCTGCGATGGAAGTATATCTGTCGTCGATCCTGAAATTGTGCTGTTTTAGGACAGAAAATTTATATGATAGTAGATTGATAGGTGGGGGAAAATAAGGTTAAAAGTGTGGATGACAGGTGATATAGCTTGGTGATTTTACAATTAAAACTTTGAAATTAAGATGATAATTTAATTAAGCTCGAATTAAATTATTTATTAATAGAGGGGCTCAAGCATTGATTTTTTTGAAATGAGATATTTACCTTACTTTAGCTAAATTAATATTGTTTCCTAGCCTTTGACAACAAAAAATACGTGCATTAGGTTAAAAAAACGAGAACCTTGTGGATTATAAAAACTAAAATCGAAATAAAAAAGAACCAAGAAAGCAGGTGTAAGTGTTAGGGTAAACATGAAAATTACCTTGTTTTCTGGAGGTCCGGAAGGCCACTTCTCGGGATCAGATCTTCTTTTGTGTCTAAACAAAAGAGAAAAACGTTAAAAATGAATATAATCGGACGAACACCGAAAGTAAGGGAGTACGGGGCACAAGACTACACCACATTGAGAAAAGCGGCTTAAGGAGTAGAGTAAATGCGGCTAAAACAGTAGTGTAAGAGAACGTTGAGAGGCTGCGAAAGGTTTTTTGTGAGACTACATTTATTCCACTACTGATTTTACTATGGCTATCGACATTTACTACAACAAAATATCCACTTACTTTGCGTTTGAAGAGCTTCGAAAAGAATCCTTGTTTCCCATTGATGTTGTTCAGGTTGTCAATCGAATTCTCTGGACGCAGATCTGGAACTATTTGGTTGTCCTTGTAGAAGATATTCAGCTCATTGAAGCATTCAGTTTCGATGATTTCGTTTTGCCAAGGAATTGACACGGAGCCGGTGTTAAATTTGTCATAAAAAGTGTTGTCATTCGAATCGAGACGAACTCCTTTGACTGTACTGAACTGCTCGATGTCCAGAACGTCCTTGGCATACACGGAATGAGGATCTGGGCAGAATGGGGGACTCAGCTGAAAGAAAATCGATGTTACATTAGATTGGTCATCATCATGATACTTTGTTGCATAGATACTTTGTTTGATGGTCCTATTTGTCCAACTTACCTTCCCAGCCTCCATTTTCTTCCATGGAACCGGTTCCCTGCCAGTATTTGCGTCTCCAGTCATAAAGAAAGGATGCGCTTTCAATTCTTCTGCTCCTTCCTCTAGTTTGTGAACCCTGCGGCAACCCAATCGAAATCCAGGTTCTTTGTGTAATAGTCCCCTGCATAAAGTCCTCGCAGCATCACTGAACTTGTCGGTGTATTTTTCTTGATCTTCACGAACTCTTCTCTCAACTTCTTCTCGTTTTACCTTCTCCTTGCGTTGACGGAATGGCGCCTTAAAGAAAATGCTTATATCTCCGTATATTTTAATGATGCCTTTGATGATTTATGGGGAAAGTGCCAAACTGGATTCATGTTTTCTCCTGATGTCTTATAAAAAATCCCGTTTGCACGGTCCATGTGTAATTACGGTAGTTGAGTTTGCTTGGCCGTACGAAAAGTGTTTTTCGCCGTGTGATCGGCCGAAGATCTGTTTTGTTTTTTTCGGTATTCCATCTTGTTATCCCGAAATATAGTTGGCATGACACTTGTTCCGGGCCGGCTGACAGCTCACCTTTCCCTCAATCATTTCGAAGATGAGACATCCCAGTCCCCACCAATCAACGCCGTACGAATATCGCTCGTTCTTCACAATCTCCGGCGCTAAAAATAAATGTTTGGGGATTGTCAATGTTTCCTGGACCGGAAATGAACGGAAATATAACAAGTAGACGTGCTTTTTGGACAGAATGACTTATGAAGGCAAAGCCGGAAATGTCATGGATAATATCGCATTTCACGCTGTTTATAGTGCAAATCAAACTCTGTAGGTTCGCGACTGTAAAAATAGAAGGAGCATGGCCTAAAAGTGCAAAAAATGGGGAGATTGGATGCAAAGACAAATGAGATCTGGCAATGTCAACTTACCCATATACCCTACTGTCCCGACCCTTCCTTTGATAGGCTCGTTCTCCCTCAATTCAACTGCCAACCCTAGATCCGATATCCTCACATGTCCATAATCGTCTAACAGAATGTTCTCCGGCTTCAGATCTCTGTATAATATCCGTTCTCGATGTAAATGTTGCAATCCCAATGTGATTTCTGCGGCGTAAAATTGAACTCGTTTTTCGTCGAAACCCCCAGGTGACAGCGTATAAAGATGGAATTTTAAATCGCCACCATTCATCAGTGTAAGCACCAAACATAAAGCATCTTTCGTTTCGTAGGCATAGGCCAACGAGACGACGAATGGAGAGTTGATTTTCTGAAGGATCTGCTTCTCATTCAAGGATAAGGTCTCGGCGTGGCGTTTCTTGACTCGTTTCTTCTCCAATTTCTTCAATGCGTACATCTTACCGGAGGCACGGACCTGGCAAGCGCAGACCTCGCCGAATCCTCCTTTTCCCAGTACTCGGTACAAACGAAACGTATGCTTATCGACCGGTCGTTTTTCCAACCATTTCCATTGAAGATATCGATGGAAGTACATGGAATCGAGGAATGTTTTGAAGGGATCGGCGGAGAGGAAGGCTCTTATTTGTCTGAAATTAGGCCAGAATAAATTGCAGACTATTTTTTGCCAATAGTTCAACTTTTTCCAAGATTTCAGACTTTGATTCCCCCTTTCCTGTAATGCGATTACTATATGTGAACTTACTTGTAGGCCTCGGCGAAGATGTCAGATGAAGGCTCTTGGTCGTGGGTAGCGTCATTTGCATTCTGGATGGCCTTGTTTATCACTTCCTCGTTCAAGAAAGAGCACCAGTTCTCGTCGGATTGGGATGTCTGAAAAAATTGAATTATAATATTTTCACATGAACTTCCCAAATACGGCGAAAGATCATAGACGTAAATATCAAAGGCTATTTTAGGAAATTATGAACAATTTTTTGATTCAATTGGTCAAAACATTGTTCATGATGTCGCGTATTTTTTGATGACAAATTAAGTGTCATTTCTGACGCAAAGGTTATTATTGGCTTAAAATTCCGGAAGATAATACAGCAGAGTTGCGTAGTTAAAATTATTAATCCACCAAAAATTGAGTTTCATTCTGGATTTGACGAATTTTTTGCATCAGAAACCAAAGGGCATCAATTTTTGATGGTTAGTAAAAAATGGCAATTTAAGCAAAAAATAGATTACTGTATTCTAGGCACAAATTTTCCGAAACTCTTACCGACGGCTGGTTTTCTGTCTCCGACTGAGGATCTGGTGCAAATAGCGCCGCGATAGCATTGGCTAAGACCCTCCGGCTTTGGCCATCGTCATCGCTCGTCTCGTACTCCTCGACCCGTTGCAAAAAGTTGCAACATCGATTGTACTGATCATTCTCCTCACAAAATTGCTGGAATAACAATCGCCCGATTGGCTGTCTCTCCACGACATACGAGTAGCTGAAATTTGATTTATGAGATTCGGTATTATTTATGGGCCGGAAATAAAAAGGACCAAGAGTTCTCCAAGTTTAGGTTATCTGGTCATACGTTTTTCGTGAGGAAAAACAAACAAGAGATATTTTTTTAATGTACCAAGACTTTAGGAAGAGATTTCTTGATGCATTCAAAAATGTTGTTTCAGTCATAAAAAGATGAACGGGCAAAAATCGGATGTAAGCTTTTACCTGGGCTCAATTTCGTTTCTCAAATACAAGCACTGGCTGTAATGAGGGAACTGTAGATAGGTCTTCCATTTCTTGCTTTTTCCTTTCTTCTGTCCTCCACCTGAATGATAGAGAGTAAACATGAGGTAAAAAACTAATATGTATTACAATATAAAAGAAAATTAATACAAATAAATTGTCAAATGACGTGTTATAAGGATTTTAAAGCGAAAAATGTCGATTAATAAAGCCGAATAAATCTTTTGGACACAAAAAATACGTGTTTCTGACGTTTAAAATTTGATGACTATTATAAAAGAAGAAAATTGAACGTACTTTCGCGGGCCTTGATGTAGACGGTGTTGGCGACGATGTTCTCGATCTCCATGACCCTCTACTAGAACGGTGCGGAGCGTTGGGAGAAGGCCGAGCGCTCGGTGCTGTGCATCCCCAACCCTCGACTTCTTCGCTTCGTTTCGGCCGTCTATTCCGTGTGCGGCAGACGGGTTTTCCGGTCCGACGACGCGGCCTCCTGCAACTTGGAGACCATGAATTGAGGACAATGGGACGGTAATCATGAAACGTGAGGGAAACGCGATTTGCATTACATTTGGTATAATAAGGGCGAATTTTTTAATTTGATATTTTAAAAAATAAAATCAGCATTTGTACAGCAACAATATGTAAATTAACGGAGTAAAGTCAACGACAATGTTATTATTAAAATTTTTAAGTAAAATTTACCGTCGTATTTACAAAATACATTACAATTCCAAAAATTGAGCGAAAAGGTCAAAAATAAAACATGTACTATTACAATTGCAAAGAAAACAGACCATAAGTCATCAAAGATGAGTTTGGAAGTCCCTCATTACCGGAAAAAGCGGCTTCTCGCGACCTGAGGTGTGCAATCCGATTCCCCAAAAACACAAATCTGGGGATTTATGCCCGGCCCACCAAAGAATGTATATCTTCTTCGCGGCCGCTAATTCCACGGCCATTATCCACATCCCCCGTCCGCTCTCTCTCCCTCTCCCTCTTTCTGGCTTTTTCGTCCGTCGGCTAGCTCGTTTGGCCAACTACCACCAGCACATTGCATGATTGAGAAGGTCTGCCCCCATTGCCTCGGGGGCAATGGCTGAAAAGCGGGGAGATCTCTTGACGCAACACCCCCCAATAAACACGCGCACACCATCAGGCGGGGACGGGTCATGGGAACGGATGGAGGGCATGTTCGCGGATTTGGAGTGGCCCGGGTATTACATGACGAGGTGCAATATAAACAACGCCAAAGTCCTTCATGTTTATCACTTTTAGAGTTTCCCTACGGTATCTAGAGGACTTCGAATTGGGCCATAAATAAGCTTAGGCGCTAAAATTACTTTGTTATTTCAATTCCGGCATAATTTACATATTTTCAAGTAGTTCGTGCGAAATTCTAAACCTATTCCTTAAATATTCGGGCTGAAAATAAAACCCAGACATTTGTTTGATAAATAAATTATTCAAATACTTTGTTTATGCAACCCCTAACGCTTTCAAGCATGTTTTTTGTATTTATCGTGTCATTATTGCACAATTTTTCGCAATATTTCGCTCTAGAAATCCTAAAATCCAAAATTTATTACTCCTATTTTCCCGTTAGTTTTTTAGTCTATGCACAAATTCTATAAAAATCACTAGCCACAACTGAAAAGCTCAGTGACGGACAACTGAATAAATACGAAGACAAAGCCCTTTCCTTCGCTTCGTATTTTACCCTCTAAATCTCACTAAAACAGTAGCTGTAGTACCAAGTACCAACCCGTGAAGAAAACTGATCATGATAGGAAATGTGTTCAAAACGGGAAGTGAAAAGACATGTAGGCGGTGAGTTTATGACGTCGATATCAGTGTAAAAACAAAAGATTCGCGATTAGATAAGCCGGGGCCTGCGATCGATTCCACCCACAGAATTTGATATTACAATTAGGAAAGATGTGATTTTCGTCTTTTGTGAGTGGCTTAGGAAACGGTAAAACTGAGAGATATGTATTTTAAAAATATTGCTTTAGGTCATCAGATGAGATTTGACGATTTGTTTGGGGAAAAATAAGAAATCGCTAATCGCTGTTATTCTAAAATAAAGACGAAGTCATAATAAGAATCTATGGTGACTTTTCTCCGCTATAAGAGATCGGAAAAGCCTTCCAAACGACTCATTTCTCCATCTTATACCGGCAAAATCAGTTAATCCCCCATTAAACCCATGGAAATCCGATAAGTAGCCACTATACAAAAATCCAACAATAAAAGAACAAAAGAGAATACCTGGGACTTTAGAGCATTGCCCGGAGGGGCAAAGGAGAAAAGAGCACGGGGAAAACGAAGCGCTGTCTTTTCTTCTCATTTTTTTAATATTCTACCTGTCGCCAGCCCAGCTTTTCTTTCCTCTCGCCTCTGCAGATCGAGAACCGCACCCTTGCCCCACCGAAAAGAACAGAGGATTCCCCCACCGAAAGTGCGCTCACTTCTCGGTGCCGCAGGGCATTCGGATTAGGTATTTAGATAGAGCTGTTTTATTAAGGGAGATCTCAAGAAATTTAGGAAAAATCTATTGAAATCTCCACCTAAGAATACATTTTAACAGCTAGGTCTATTGTAAAAGTTTGAAATAGTAAGTGGATCAATTCTAAATCTATTTTTCAGATTATTTCCACTCGATTCTCTATGCTTTCACCAAAAAAAGACTCGCTGATATTGCAAGAAGGAAACAAAAAGTAGACGTAACAAGAAAAATTACTATAAAAGACATTTCCGTTGTAATCTCTCGATCAAGAGGGACAGAAAATACAAACTCGACTCAAAGCATTTAAAATATTAGTTAAGACAGCTCCAGTTCGATAATAAGCAAAAATTTTATGATCCTATTTAGATTGCAAACAATGAAAAAGTTGTCACGCCCGGGCTCACCTACTTTTCCAACCATACCATTCCCTGAGGACTTGAAATTTCTCAACGTTGCTGCAAGATCTCTTAAGGGCATTTTCAGATTTTTCCGAGCTCCTGAAAATTTCCTACGGGCATTTATGCCCGCAGAATGCACCCGTTCTTCCGCAGGCCTTAATTTGTGCCTTTAGGGCAAGAATGCGTGCGGAAGATAAGAAACAGCAGATACATCTTGGGCGCTCTTTTTTAATTTTAAAGAGGATGGTCTGCCTAGTAATCTGTCGATTACTCCAAGCCGCACCCTCAGGGCAATAAATGGGCAACCCGCGAAGGGAGGTCAAATATTTCAATTTTAGTGAAAAGGTAAGTCTCATAATGGAAAAAGCGATGAGTAATCACTTTTATCAGTCCTACAATTCACGTTATCAGCCTTGGAAACTCCCGGAATGTCCGATGGAATTGAGAAAAAAGATATTCAAAAAAATATGATTTTTTAACAAACTACTCGCAGAACGTTGCAATAGTGAAAAAAAGAGGACGTAGATTTATGCAGTTACATTTAAAACTTCCCCTGGCATTAAAAAGTTACTAAAATTACTTCCTTTATGGGCGAATTTAAGCCGATAATTGAAAGCGATAAACCCCCGGGGCAGTGTCATAGGACTATAATTGGAGGATTACATGACAATTCTCGTCTAGCCAGCGCTTTGCAAAGACGTTAAGACCGAATTTGTGAAGCATTTCTGGATGAAAAGACGAGTAATTCCGGGGTTATTCCATAAACTGAAGAGAATAATGTAATCTGAAGGTATTCTTTGCCGGTAGTTTGCAGAATCTGAGGAAGAAGGAAGGTAAATTTCGCCAAAGTACGCTGCACTTCTAAGTTAACTTTTTGAAATCGCTAGGACATTAATTTAGGCAAAGGTTGAGCCATGACAAAAAAGTAGATTTTGATGGCAAAAACTCATGCGTAATAGCAAACTCAAAGGTAATAAAAACGTATTTTGCAACGGGACATGTATAAAACATCAATTAGTCATCGAATTGGACAACGAATTATATTATTTATGACAAATTTTATGTTCTATTGAAAATTCAAGTGTAAAATTTATAAAACAAAAATTATGAATAATTGAAAAATACAATTTTAAGACATAAATTATAGCCGAGAAAAACTAAGTTATAAGGTCAACATTTAATCTTATTTATCTTTTTTGAACCAAAATTTAATCTAAAACCACCATTTTCCCTTACATCAAAAAAAATTTCGCCAAACCCCCGTATTCCGGCCAAAATCCTGTCCTCCAGTCTAAAGGATGGCGAAACTCGAAGGAATTTATTTTTAATATCTCGCAAATTGAATTCCGCCATCTGAATCATGGATTTGACGGTGATTTGCATAATTTTTGTTGCGAAAAAAGAAGAATTTGAACTTTTAAAATAATCAGTACGTCGCTAACAATGCGATAATTATGTTATAATAAAAAGGCAAAAATACAATCCTTGAGAATGAAAATACAAATTTTGCCAGTTCTGTCAAAACTTTTACAAGAATTGCGCTTTTTAATGGCAGATTACTCTAAAACAGAGAGAAAAATTATTTTTAAACATAATCGCGGAGATTACAAGCGCCGTAATTAGCGTGGAATTAGGGGAAACATAAATTAAATCAGTAATGTAAGAGTTATTTCGAGCGAGATTAGGGACGTCTGATGGGGGAAATGTCAAGGAGAATATAATAGAGTAAGGAGAGACAAAGAAATTAGGACAATGTGAGGAAGAAATACTAAAATAAATATTTCCCGGAATAATCAAAATTGGATTTGATTTTTAAAATAAAATTTTTTCTAATTTTTTTATTTTAAAAACAAAAAAATCAATAAAAAAATATCTTTTTAAAATTTTTTAAATAAACAAATACAGTAAGTCTGACTGATTCTCTCAAATCAATCAAAAATGACAAAAAGTTTGCCGTTATCTCAAATATCTTTTTGTCACCTGTTCCATCATTTATTTCCTTTCCATTTCCACGTCTAGACTTTCTGGAATATGGAAAATATAAAAGGACTCTCGAAAAGAAAAGATGTTTGCTACAGCGAGCGAATAACTCATCTTTAACGACTCCAAAAAGCTTGAAAATGCCGATTTACGAAAAAAGCGGTGGATACAATATTAGAAGTCCTTAAAGGGAGGTATTATTAGAAGTCCTTAATTCATGGAATTGGCACATTGTAAGCAGGAGGAATACAAAAGAGAAAGGTCCGAAAAGATACCATAAAGTAAATATTTTAAATTCGATTTTGAACAAAATTAAAATTTTCCATGACGGAAAGTGTGCAGTTACAGAAGAACTGGACGTATTTTGCAATCAAACATTAACAAACCTCTCAAAGAAAAAGTGAATTTTGTCTGGGAGAACTGAATAAATTCTCTATGAGTGCCATGTAACGTTTTGCGAATCTTCTAGGGAGGCTAGTCACCCCTTTACCCATCGGAGTTGGACGATTGGGGAAAAAGACGATTGGGGAAAGGGACGATTGGGGAAAAAGACGATTGGGGAAAAGTACGATTGGGGAAACCGAAAAGTATTATTTTTCTTCCATGCAAATGTCGAAGTTAGGAGAATCGAGGGTGCTCATTTCGAAAATGACATTCATTTTTTTGATTCTTACTTTTTTACTTAAGGTACTGTAAAGTAGTAATTTTTGATTTTTTTTTCATAAATACTCGATTTAGGGGTTTTCGAGGGTGCTGATTTCGAAAATCATGTAAATTTTTCCTCTAGTACTACATAGTACTATTCTGATACTATATAGTACGAAGTGAAAATATGGCTTTTGACGTTAATGGTGTTGTTTTGATGCTTAGTACTCTTCAAAAACACGTTTTAAAGACTTGGTGCTATATAGTACTGTCTGATACTATGTAGCACGAAGTAAAAATAGGCGTACTAAGAACCAGAACAACACCACGAACGCCTAAAGGCCAACTTTGCACCTCGTACTACATAGTATCAGGTAGTACTATATAGCACCAAGTCTTTAAAACGTGTTTTTGAAGAGTACTAAGCATCAAAACAACACCATTAACGTCAAAAGCCATATTTTGACCTCGTACTATATAGTATCAGAATAGTACTATATAGTACTAGAGGAAAAATGAACATGATTTTCGAAACCAGCACCGTCGAAATCATCTAAATCCATTATTTTTCGAAAATTTTTAAAAAATTAGTACTTAACAGTACTACTTAAGAAAAAAAGTAAGAATCAAAAAAAAGAATGTCATTTTCGAAATGAGCACCCTCGATTATCCTAATTTCGACATTTGCATCGAAGAAAAATAATACTTTTCGGTTTCCCCAATCGTACTTTTCCCCAATCGTCTTTTTCCCCAATCGTCCCTTTCCCCAATCGTCTTTTTCCCCAATCGTCCCAGTTCCTTTACCCATATGTCTCAGCTCGAGCAAAAGACGGATGTTTTCGATTAATTCAATCCTCTTTATTCGAGCGCCATAAATCACTGGAAGCTTTGCATTGAAATATTCAATACTGAGTGGGAAACAGTTTTTGCTTGTAGCAGATGAGATGAAAACTTGGATTATTTGGTTAAGTTTCACCTCAAAATTAATAAAGACGAAAATTAAAAAATCTCTATCCGATTACGGTATATGTAATATAGAGAAGGAAGAAATTCATGTTATATTTTTGAAATCTTACTGAAATTTACAGTAAATAGGGCTTTCTGAAAGAGAAAAATGTGAAATTGGCAGTCAAAAAGCAGAAGAAAATTTTCTACTGGCTGTTGTGGACATCAGAAGTTATCCATCTTCGGTGTCAACGTGACATTCTTCCCCCGAAACCTTCCAAAAAACCAGGAAGTCCTGGGAATTCAGTCAGTCACCGACTTTTTCTAATTTATTCCCCCGAAATCTGTGACTCCACTCCGTCTATCCCGGGCCGGGTCAGTTGAAAATCGCCTCCGGAAACGCCTCGCTTGATATCGTGGGAAAGAAAACAGGAAAGCGGCCAAAAGAGCGGCCGGACATTGGACGAGTGCATGCCGCCTGAGGGGCGCGCCCGGCCCGCGGTTTCATTGGCACGGCACAATGAACTCGAGGGCACTACTTTTTAAGGATATTAACAAGTATTTGGAAAACACTTCTGTCACGCCAACCGCCGCTTTATTACATCAGTTAAACGAGCGCGCCGCCGTTGGAATGGCATGTCCGACGTGGGTCCGTCTGGCGAGTTACAGTCTCGGCGCTAAGTGTTAGGGCTGTGTCATTCGATGAACTGTGGCGTTGTGTCATTAGGCAAATAGCAAGGCTTTGTCACTGTACCCTTGAAAGAAAAAAGAGGAAGTTCGTGGCGGAAGAACAAAAATATGGCTGGAACTTGCTGTAATATTAGTCATCTTGCAAAAATATCATTTCACATTGCTTATCCAACTGTCCCAGAGGGTTGCAACGGAATGCCAATTCTGGCGGGAACAATTAAATTTAAAAATTTTTGTAAATTTAGCAAAAATTTAATTCAAAAAAATTTTTAAAAGTACCAGACAATTATCAAAAAATATTTTTTTTGCAAATGAATGTCAAAAAGCCAAGTCATGGGGAAATAAAAATTTTTACGATGCTTGTGAAAAATTGGTCGAAAAATATTAAAATAACCGTTTTACGACGGCAAAACGAGATGCGTGCCTCGCTATGCTCCCAGTACAGTATTTTTTCGATATGCTATTTTCAGCCCTCCGATTGCATCACAGTCCTTGATGTAACTGAAACTCGGCTGTCACGCAAAGACTTTCCTGTCAAACTTTTGAAATGTTTTGCATAAATTCGGCTAACACGCAGGAGAAAAGTTTCAGCAAACGCTGTAGGCGATACCCTCGGGGGAAATGTAGGAATTAATTAGTTGAAAGGTTTTGTTTCGAAGACGGTTAAGCGAATTTATGATGCGGGAAGGGAAGACGTTCGTCCAAAACTTTAACGGATACTTTTAGGGGAAACAGGGAAACGAAAAATTTTATCTAGGGCAGCACAACAATTTTTTCCATAAAATAATTCGATGTCTTCCAATTTTTTTTGGTATAATCCGCTGCTATGAATTATGTTGCCAAAAACGTACTAAAAATAAAAAATAATTCAAAATTAACTTTTGAATTTAACATCGCCCCCAAAAGCACTCGAAATTTCGATTCAAAATTACCCTATCTATCTATCAAAAAATTCAAAAAATCTCATTTTTTCTTCGCCGCTAAATTACTCTTTGCTAGAGATAATTTTAGAATACTCTCTCGAGTCGCCTGCAGAGAGACCAATAGAACCACTAAAATGCCAAAAAACAAAAAACATCTTGTTCGAGTAATTGGTTGGCCCTTTAAATTTGGACTGAAATGCAACAAGTGCCTTTCAAAAAATAATTTTAAAATTGCGCCAAAAGTCGATAAAACTTCAAAAAATGCTCCACAATTATTTTAGTGACTATTAGAGCAATTGTGACATCGTGACAAAGCTTTTGGAAAACAATAATTCATGGTAAAAGTTCTGTTTTCCCGATTGTTTTTCGAATTACGGCGCAAATGCTGTTTATGAGATGACATTTGCATGGAAATAAATTCGCTCTGCAAAACCGGCACACAATAAATAATAAATGTTTTTGGACGGTATTTTACTTCAAAAACGTAATCAAGTTGGTTGTTTGCATGATCAAAATCGCAGTAATTTAAAAAAAAAAGACGTTTTGAAGCAATATTTTTTCGTTGAAATTTAGAATAAAGTAGGGAATAATGATGAAAAATGCCATGGTCTTATTGTTTAGTTTGCTAAAAAATACAAATCAAAAAAAGATTTCTTGAGATTTTTGCTAAATTAAATTTATTTTTCTCTTTTTTTTTGCATAGAAATGAGATCAAAATCTTTACCAAGAAACCTCGACAAAACTGATTTTCTAAAAAAAAACTTTCTCACTACAGTGCTCGTTTTTTTAAAAATACGAATAAACCTTATGTATTTTAAAAAAATTAAACTTTCCGCCTACAAAAAAGAGACATCTATAAAATCAGTAAATAAAAAAAACGAAAACGGAAAGCGAGACCAATATGTTTCACTTGGCGGTCGTTCCGTTCCATGGCCAACCTCTTGGGCCACACAAAAAAGAGCGAACTTCCTTGGGGCCGAATCCGCGGACTGTATGCGCATCCCTCTGACTTTTGCGTCTCTTTTCGCCCTCGGGCTGTCTTTTGAGGTCTTTTGGAAAGGGCCCGGTTGTTTTTTCAAAAAAGGGAAGTCGTTTCCTCAAAGATGAATTCGTCAAAAACAGCTTCGGGTTTTTAATACATTTATTGCATAGGGGAAAAGCCGAAGGCGGGGGAGGGCGGAAATTGGAGGGTCATCAAAAAAAGAGACACAGATCTGACTTTGAGGAGGTATTAATAATAATAGAAAGGAGCCCAAGATGTCCAGAAGACACTTTTATGGACTGTTTCTGGATGCACTTTGACCTCTAATGGGACAATTAGGGCCTCTAAAGATGGATGAGGAAATGGTGAACATCAAAATTCTAGATGCAAAAAATTTTTTGCAAAATCAGAAATTAAAAAAAAATTTTTTTTGAATAATCAAGATTTCACTCCAAAAATGTCCCAATTTTAAAATCAATTATCTTGGCCAGCGTTGCCCCATAAACAATCAAATTTAAATTTTAAAACAGATTAGAAATTTAGTCGTCAAAAATGCTTCATATTTTTTGACGTCAAAAATTTCAGAAAATTGCTTTTTACAATTCAAAAAACAAATGTGATTACGCATTTTACTCGGTCACAATAAACAACACCCAAGGGCACCAGTACTTTTTTGGTGATGTTTGGCCGGGACATCTTAAAATAAAAAGAGTAATGGATCTGAGATACTTAACGATAAAAATGTCATGTTTTATGACATTTTATGAGACAGGCAATTCGAAATAGTTTTGAGTTTTATGAGGTTGATTTGAATGAAATTGATTTCGAAGGCAAAGATAAAATGGCAAAAAATAATAGTTTAAAAAAAAAATTTTAATTCATATTGAAGAAAAATTCGGAGAAATTTTTGCTGCTGATTTTTTGCTATTTTTTGACTTTAGTTTTAGGTCTAAGACTTTTTTGCCGTAAATTTTTATCACCCTCTAAAATACGTACATTTCTAAAATACCCCATAAATCCCGAAAAACATCTTCCAAACGAAAGTACAAGTCCGTCGAACGGGCCGGATCAGTAAAAAGTCCTTCCCGCATTCCTTGACCACAACAACAATAAATTCTTTCGGCCGCTCCGATCGCGGCCGAACAGTTGGTCCCCTCGGGGCTCACAATGCCGCTTCCAGGCCCTCGCTTTCCGTGCCTTGTTCACGGATCGAATTGGGGCCGGGAATAATGAAAATTGGAATTTTGGTGGGGGTTCAGCTCCTCTGTTGGCTGGCCAAATGTCACATTCAGAAGTCGACGGAGATTCATGCAACCAAGGGCCGATTCATGACTCATATGCTCCATTCCGCCTATTTCTTCGGGCAGTCAGGTAGGCTGGGAGAAGGGATTGTTGCGGTGGAAGAGGTGTTGAATTACACATCATGCTCATGTTAGGAACAGGGTGACATTAATCAACTTTTTTGTTTTGATGTGATATTCAAGTTTGTAATGTCAAAAGACGATGAACAGTTTCTATGACGAGATTTACGATGAGTCAAAGATTTTCAGACATTTTAGAAACTTCTCTGCCCCTTTGAGAATATAAATACAAATAACAAAAAAATTTAGATTTGAATGTTTTTGTAAGATTATTTTAAATAGTAAAGCCAAAAGAGTTATCAACAAACAACTCTCAGGTTACAATCAAAGATAACGCACATCCTCAAATTTCAGGTTGATGTCTTCTATTACATTCTAGATTCTTGAAACGTTAAGTAGTCCCTAAAAAGAAGGCCTTGCAATAAGCAAATTTTACTTTTTTCAGTAAACGTAAAATGGAAAGCGACTGCCAAAGGGAAGCCAGAACTCCCAGTCTGGTTGCATCTCGCCGGCTCTCGTCATCAAGTCATCGCTTATTTGGTTGGCACTCCAGTCACTCCAATGCCACAAGTCACCATTCATATCATTGCACGGAGGATTGATAACTACGAAAGCGCCAGTCAATACATTACAATACTGCTTGATGATGACAGTAAGCAAACCATTTATGACTCGAACGGTTGTTTTTTGCCGAATATTTTTTAAAATACTTTTGAAATTTCAGTTCGTTTCAACACAACAACGCAGCAAGTAATCGAAATGAAATTCAAGAATATTGAGCCAGAAGATTTCTACAGTGATTACAGTAAGAATAATCTGAAGAAGTTGGAGAATGTGATCCAGCGAACGTTCCCGGGGAAAGGAGTCAATCCGTACATCTTCAACATTCTTCCCGAATATGTTCCGGAGTCACGAGAAGAAGCGTATACCAATTTCAATTCATATTATCCTGGAAAGAAGTTCAAGTCGGGGTGAGTTTAAAAATCATCATGTATTTTATATTGATGAGATACGACGTCTTGTTGAAGTTTTGCTCAAATTGAGGCAGATGCTTTGTATAGACATTTAGAATGCGCGTGAAGCCGAAAGACACACGGCCTTATGCCGTTCTTGTTGCCATGTGCTAAAAAACAGAGATTGTTCGTGAGGAAGACAGCATTGCTACCGTTTCAATTCAGTTGTCCGCGCTAAACGGGGATCCAAAAGAGATTTTTTTTAAAACAGTCTCATCATTTTGCATAATCTCTTTAGCAAGCATTGACTGCCCCGATCCGATGGTGTATTCGTTATCAGACTCATTTACTGTTGGCTAATCTTTCAGATCACTTGTCCAGATTGGAACCCAGTCCCAATTCCATCCAAATGTCCAGAATCTTGCAAAATACCGTGACAATCCCGATTACTGTTCCAACAACAACATTATCCCTCTGGATAAGCATTTTAGGAATCAATTTGAGGTTGATTGGTGTCGGTTTTCAGTGGTAAGTTGATTCGTCAAGCGCAATATTAAAAGGTTTTATTCTTGTCTTTTTCCTATCAATTCTATTGACGATTTCAAACCAAAATCTTTTTAAGCTTTCCGGGGTTTATATGTTTTTGAAAATTTAGATTGCCCCCTTTTTTCCCAGAATTTCACCAATTTTTGGAATTTAATTACAAATACTCGAGGATAATCCGCATTTATTGTTGCTCAGATTGCTCTTCCGGCCACTCGCTATGTTTACTTGCTCAGAGTCACCATTAATCTGTTTAAAAATTCCACCGTTTTAGAAGAATATGACATTACTTCGTGGGTTCTACATTCCAACAACAGCAGACCCTATAGATCCATCTCCTGAGGTCGCAGAAGCGTTTCGAAAAGATCTTGAGCTGAAGAAAGAGAAACTGGAAAGTCGGAGGTTGGAGGAGACCCGGCGTGAAAAAGAGATGTACCAGTTTCCGTACTATTTCTGGCAGAGTGTCGTGGTAAGATTAAGAGCCCAGAATCTCCGCAAATCCCTATGGGGATAAACACAATTTCTCCTGGATTAAAATCCATCATTTTGCAGATTTTTCCGTTGCTGGCGGTCCTTTGTATCGGCCTAATCCTCGTGCTAAGTATCATTTTCTTCGGACGCCGCGAAGGCCAACAATGGAGGGATTACAAAACGCCAAAGTAAGGGATATTACCTGGGATATTCGTCGGATATTATGCAGGGCTTCCGATGACAGATATAATGTCGGTGGAAAAAGGGAGACAAAAAAAAGGAATTAGGGGTTAAGACAATACGTGCAAGATGACAATTAGAGATGTCTATAGGGCCATTGTATGATAATTTCCACAAAAGCCAAAGATCCCTTATTTTACTATTCACATTAAATCTTGCAGAGAACAGCTGCACGAGTATCTCAACGTCCGTGAAAGCCAACGGCATCTTCGCGAACTCAGCGTTCAGCGACAAATGTTGTTGATGAATGATCGAAGTAAATCAAATACTCCATTAGGAGTTCAAGCCTTCCTTCAGCCCAGAGCCGGCACTGTAACGCCTTCTTTGGGACCTAAACGAAGTCAAGCAAGTGAACCGCCAAGAGTCCCGGGAACTCCTCGAAGTGTGACGTTACCTCGACGAGAACCAAGTCAAAGATGTAAGGAATGTTTTTCAGAGTTTTTATATAGCAAAACGCTTAGTTTTTTTGCATAATTATCTACATGGGAGGTATGTAATTAGTATTACTGAGCCTCGTTATCATAGTTATACGAGACAAAGAGATGTTAGATGTTTATGGCTTATAGATTTTATAGTTAAATGCCTTTACATTAATAAGTCGAGAATTTAAATTCCTGCTCATAAGACATGTTGTCAATTAAGTGATTAATTAGTTATGTTTACAGCGGAAGATGACGACCGTCGTTTTAATAAGCGCTCTTCTGTGGGCAAGCAGACTGTGGCCGAGGCCGCTTTGGCCACTGGATCTTCGTTAAATCTGTATCGAAATCCTTTGGATTCCGAGGAAATTGATCAGTCTCATCGATAAGATTACTTTTTTCGACGAAAAGCAATGCTTTAAAGTCCTGATCTACTGCCGCTTTCAAATTTCAATTGTAAAAATAAATTTTAAATTTTTATTTACAAACTATAATTACAGATATCATTAATGTACAAGACCTTGGCACAGTAATATACCGGTTTCAACAAACGATATGTTAAGATATAGGCAATAGGTTCAAAAAACAACTAAGTAATCTCTATAGGACTCTTTGGCAAGACAAAACAAGTGTTCAGGTATAAAGCAAACATCATGTACAGAGGACACAGCCTTATATACAGCCATATTACACGTCCAAAATCAAATGTTCCTTGGCCCAAGCGCCAAACAAATCGTAATCGGAGAACTCCTCTTCCAGCCGGACTGAAGGGATCACCCGTCTTCTCATTGCATGCAGTTTATACACTAGCACCAAAATCAGCACCATCATCAAAGGGACCACCAGGGCGATGAGCAGAACCAGCAGAGTGTGGACTTGTTCCATAGAGGTATAGAAAAGTCGCATTGTGTGGAAATCATGGGAAGTTATATCAATATTGGTCAGGTTGAGGGGATTCATCGTTGAATTTGCGAGAGATGACAGCAGTTTGATGTAGATGACAGTCAAAGAAATGAACCAAAAAGAAGCTGAATATAGGACTACTAGAGTCTATAAAACTCAGACTTTGCAGCGATTGAGACTTTAGTAAGCCGGGAGAATTCCCTCTTATCCGTTCGGTTAAATACGAGGGATTTGGTGGGCGGTGTTGCAAGGGGATTAGCGACTCTACCGTAAGGTAGCGAAAAGTATAAGTCGAAGAAAAATGAGTGGGTTAGAAAAGCGGAAGTTGTTCATACAAATAAAAAGGAAATAGGACCCGAAGTATACGATATAGACAAAGGATTATGGGGAATGAATAAGATATTGATTGTGAGATGGCATTCCAGAAAGTACAACCTTTAGCCAAGTAGAATTAAAGAGAAGATGTTTACAATGTCTAGGGACTAGAATTGACTAATCTTAGCTAGCTGGCTATTCAGAGTTGATCAATAATGACTTATCCTTTTCGTATTCACAGAAGTCGACTTTAGAAGTCTTATCGATGCAGCCAGTAATGTAATCACTCAAAGGATGTGCCGCTTCGCTCTCCCAATCCCTCTTGAAGATATTCCTCATCTTCTGGATTAACGGCTGGTGTCCAGGCTGTTGCTGGATCACAATGGCGGCACCAGTTCCAACGCCTTCGAAATAATCACCCGACCAGTTGGAGGTACCTGAAACAAGTAGTAATTTCATTAGGACAAAATATCATCATGTCTTTACTCATAACCTCTTGTACTAGGTGTTTTTTAGTGATAAGCAATGTTTTTATGGAACTGCAAAGACAATAACAAGAAAAGATAAGAAAAGCTTATGACACGTTCCGAAGGAAATAACAAAACTGAACAGAAAGTATTTTAAGAGAAGTATATTAAAATTTCCAACAAAAGGAGAAGGAATCCGAATGCCCAACGAAGTCTTGAACTTACCAACAACAACAGTGTCATCAGTCACCACGAATTTCTTGTGCGTTCTTCTCTCCCTTCGAATTACGCTTTGCATCTGTCCTGGAGTCGGAATCTTAATAATCTTCACTTCTATCTTTCCTTTCCCAATTTCATTCATCATCTCGAGACTCTTCAGAAATCTCAAGCCCATTTTTGGATAATGCAATGCAGCAGCAATCATTTTGACATTCACTCCTCTCAGAATGGCATCTCTCAACGCGTTGTCCAATACTGGCCAGAATCGGTTGTTATTTGAGTACAAGAACATTGGGAAGTAATCCATGACATGAATATGAAGATGTGTTTTTGACCTGTTGATCGTATCCACAAGAGCATCAAGATCCCATGTTCTTTCAGGGGCATTCATCAGCTTTGGCGAGGTCTGGAATACAAAGAAAATCTTAAGATACGAAAAGATGACGGCTAGACTCAAAAAATATTAAACTTTTCAGAAGAAAACAAATCAATTAGTCTAAATTTGGCATTGACAATGAACCTGAGACATCTTAATTGGGGGATAATTAATTTTTCTAAATATACGAATTGCGTGGGGTATGGGTTAATCTTTTGATTAAAAATATTAATTATAGTATTAATAAATAACAAACATGGCATTTTAATGTTGAACATAACAAGGCCTTATTGTCTACGTAGCTGGCTACGTGAAAATCCCGTAAATATTCTGGTATTTAAAACTTCCTCTACTTTTTAATCTTCTTTTTGACGCTTAGCGGAAACTAAGGCTTTTGAAAGTGTTAGATGGCAGTTTTAAATGTACTTTTACACTTACCGCAATATAAACTTTTGAGTCGACTCCGTCATACTGTATCTTCAGCGGCTTTTTCATATTGTAGATATGCGGAGATCGCCGATGAATCGCTTTTTTCATCTGATCCGGTCTCTCCACATTCGCTGCCTGCCAATATTGCTCAAAGGAATGTCTCAACTCCTTGGCCAAACAAGGACAATTCTTCACGAGCACTCCCATTTCCATCTTCTGACTCAACGATCTCCAATCAAGGTTTGCAGAGCCAAGATAGAAGCTTTTCTCATCAGCGATAATGAATTTGGAATGCATCGTGCCAGAGTTGTAAAGTCTCTGGAGGTTGAGCTTTCGAAGGGCTGCAACGCCAGCATTTTGAAGACTCCGGGCATCTTCGTTGTCTCCTTTGTCTTTGGATGGAGCGTTCTCGACGATTCGGATGTTGACGTTACGGCCAAGGCCGGCTTGTTTTAGTTCTTCAAAGATTAGATCACCCTGAAAAAAACTAATAAGCATAATCACCATGAAAGGAAGCGGGATTTCTTGAACTAAAATTTACAGTTCAAATACTCAAAATGAAGCACATATGAGAAGATGATCTAAATGAGTTGTAGGTCTTCATTTAAGCTAATTTTAACTAGAATCTAAGCAGTACACTTTGAACTATTGACTGATAACAGATTAATGCAGAAACGGAAGCAACCGTGAAAGTAATATCTTAAACTCAAAAACAAATTAAAACCTCTTACCTCCACCGAAAAGTCTTGTGTCACCGATCCCAGCACATGCTTTCCTCTCAAACTCGATTTGTAAGCCGCAATGTCCAGAGAAATTTCACTTTGAGAAACCAATTCATTCCACGCTTCAAATGTACTCTTAACTTTGTCCGAAAGTATTGTCAAATTCTGTGGGACACTCTCAACCATCTCAATACTGCAAGTGTGATAACATTGTTGAGATTGTGTCAGGTCGTATTGCGGGCACGGATCCGGGATTTGCTGGGATTTCCATTTATCGTGATAGGCAATCAGAGCTGATGCTATCACTATGACGAGAGTTATGGCCTGAAAAGGGTTTGATGACGTAATTGTAAACTAACATAACATTTTCTTATGATTGCAAGTTTTCGATTTTTAGAAAACCTTGGGGTTCAAAAGTTCAAAAACCTTAAACTGTAGTCTAGTTACAATAAAAGACCAATTTTTTCGAAGTTAAAAAAATTACCAGTATGCTGGCATTTCCTTTTTGGCTTTCGTCCGCCGCCTCATTGCACGATGCTCTTCGTTCTGAAGTCATTTTGGAAGAATCGCTTTTTATTAACAAAAAATAGAACGGAGAATTAAAGAAAACTCAAACAGAATGAGCTGATAGCAGAAAGGCAAGGCCTTTTAAGGCAAATTGTTGAGGTTACTGATTACTCCATAAGACGTCAGGCTCCCGAAATATCGAGTCTGGGAAAAAACAAATATCTGATTAGCTGGCTTATCAGCAAAGGCATGTGATCAACTTTCATAATCGATAGAAATGCAGATAATGAATGTGCGGTTGAAAGATCAAGAAATGTTGGAAGGGTCATGTGAGATTAGTACTTATGTTTTATATGTAGAAAATACGTTCCTTATTTCTCAATGGTCTAGTGGAAATAGGAAATCCACAATGAAGAGGCTCATTATTGATGACTATAAAAAACAAAACCTGCAGTTCCATGAGATCACAACCAACTCTCGAAACTACTGCTTGGACTCAGAGATTTTCATCTATTTATTTTTTGCAAAGAGATTGAGGTCAAGAGTGTTGCCCAATCCGTTCCAAGTCTCAGGTTTAGGTTGTCCCTCAATACCCATAAGAGAAGTGTTTGTGGTTTCTTTAAATTCACATCTGGCATTAGTCACATGTCAATGCGAAAGTTACAAATCTTGCATATGTCTTAGAAAAAAATTTAATCATAATTTGTGCCAAGTGTTATCAGAGCTGATCATCCACTAGGATTAGTGCTGTCAGTTTTGCTTCAAATATGCATGCAGAGTCGGTTGGTTGAAGCGATTTTTGATAACACTCAGAGACTGCAAAGTTATACCATTTTTCGAAAATTCCTAGAACCCCAATGGGGAAAACACTGATTACTTGTATATATAAAACGTTGTGTTTGTATTAGCATTTTACGATTCTTATCAACTTGATCCTTTAAAACGCTGCAATTCACATCTTGTGTATTGATGTATACCCTCTCAAAGTTCGAATTCCATTATTTTCCGTTAACGTCATCACACTTTATCTTTTGGCGGTCTAAAAATGGTTTTTGTTCCTCGAATGTCATAACTTGCTTATCTCCCCGTAATTTTTCATTTCAAACGGGCAAAGAATGTTTGAGAAGTACCTTTTCTTGATAGATTATTATAGAATCATGTTTTTAATTTGCTACTGGTGAATTTTTGGCTATTACATATCTATGAAATGCCTGATAATATTTGCGAGATTTTTGCAAATATTATCGTCCCTTTAATTAACCTTGCACAACTATAAATAGTTTTGCATTCCCTCCGGGCATCTCCCATTTATGTTTACCAGATATCAGATAATATGATAAGCTCATATCTTTCCCAAATTGTAATCAGTAATTGCAAATTGCACGACCATCAAAGAACTCTTTGTTTCTTCCTGTAATTAGTACAACTTTTTATCGTCATAACCAAATTTTTCAAAGGACAAAAATTCAGTAGTGATAAAATTTTGTGGCTAAAATCAAGTGACTATCGATTATGGAAATAATGTTGTCTTGATTTCTAAAGATCAGCAACTTTACTTTTATTATTTACAAGCTGGTTTCCTTATCAGTAAGAGGAATATTAACTAATTTCCTCGTGACAATAATTAAGTTAAAATATACAGGAAAAAAGACAAGAAATTAAAGTCCAAAGTATTGAATATCTTGTAATCATCGTTTCTGGGATTGAGGAGTAATTTCATTTGGAAAAACTGTTTAGTAAGAGGTGATAAGAACCTATTCTGGGTTCTGTTTGAGTGGCAAGGGAGAATTGTTGCAGTTTATGAATTCAAAGAGGAATTATAACACAGGAGTTGTTACTTTAGGTCAAAAAAATTTTTTAAATCAAAAATTTACATTATGGCTGGAGGTGAATGGTTGTCTACAAGACTCTTTTGTCAAAAAAAATTTTTTTTGGAATCATCACCCGTCTCTGTGCCGGACCTTGAATATGTGGCCCGGAAAATTGAGCCCAGTTCAAATGCTCTATCAATGTACCAAATGACCGCAGTTTCTGTGGTCCGATTGCTGTATCTTGCTGTCCATAACTCAACAAGTTGTTTGAAAGATAAGTATCATTTTGAACGACTCTACCACCGTGTTTGTTCCTTTCGTTTTCCAATTAAATCTCCATTCTCATTTATCACCAACCAAATCCCCCCGATTACGATGACATAACCCACAAACAATCTATTATTCTTGCAGACGTTTTTCGGCTCCTAATCCGAATCCGTTTTCTTTTCCATTTACTGGGTCAAAGTCATTTGTCATAATTAAAAATAAAAAAAACTTTCTCCGCATTCTTCAAATAATTTATATAACAAAATAAATATACAAAACAATAGTTTAATTTATTTATTCTTGCCCTGAGGCTTCGATTTCGGCGCCAGATCCTTCTAATCGGCCTTCGTCGCGGAGGAAAGTGGAGTCGGAAGGGGCTTCGCCGCTGGCTTCGGATTCGGGAATTTCGTTTAACGAATCGGCTTGGAGGAAGGCAGGGGCCTCAGCTAAAATACGATGATACTTTAGGGTTATTGGGAGAGCTGATTACCTCTTTTCGCTCGGTTTCCCATAACAGCGAGGACCAGCATGAAGAAGAAGAAAAATTTAAGGGCCGATCGAAACATTTTGTGTTCTGAAAAGCACGGAATTATAGTTAAGGAAAATCGATGCCAAAAAATATTCAAAAATGCGTGTTGAAAAATGTTTGATTAACAGTGAAGTATATGTAACGCTGAGTAAGAGAAACCATATAAAGGGTGTTTTAGAACTACATTTTTTTAAGATAATTTCAGCCTTAGGTTGCCGCGGATAACTTTGAAAATTGGTTGTTTCGGAAAGGCCCTGTGGAACTATAGGCAAGGTCCATTACTTTTATTCGCAAAGAAATGCCTAAAGCCATCAAAAAAAAATATATCGCAAATCCTCTTGATCCCTCATAGCACAACCTCTCCAAATGCCTACTGTAGTTTGTTTATGCTTACACAATTATATTCATAAACAAACAGATTGTCATACGGAAACGCCTCGCCGAACAACTTTCTCCCAACGTTCCTTACACCTGTTCCCCATCCCGCAAATAATCCCCCCTTCCCGAGGAGTGATCCCGTAATCTCGAGTGTGGGATCTTCGAGCGTCTTCACAGCACGCCCCACGGTTTTATAACGTCGGCGCGCGATGGGCGTTTCTGACCTTTTGCGGCGCCTTCGGCGCTGCGGACGATGCCAGGCGAAGGCATCCGTGGAACGGCGACCAAGAACATCGGTCGGTTATTCATGAAGCGAGTCCGGTAATGAGTCGCTTCATGAGTCAGGCGATCCAGCTAATTGACGTGATCGTCAACGCTTTCAAATCGAATTAACGGACCGGCTTTGAGACAAGCCGCAAACCGGTGTTGGCTCGAGACTTTTGGGGCGAATTCGAGCCGATGTAATCGCCAGAGAATGTTCGGACGGCACTAGTTGGGTAACGTGAACACTTCAGAAAAAACTTTATTCATCAAATAAAAAGTTGTTGAAGAATCTCCACTACAAGCTCCGAAGAATTCGTTTTTGAAGGGAAAGAATTACGAGTACATTATTTGTGAAAGATTACTCGATCATTTTGATGACGTATTAGTTGAAACTTTGTGGGCGATCTCAGCGTTTACGAAGCAACCTTGAGCTAAGGCCGAATTATGCCATTATTTCCGCTAAATTTGAATTTTATTTGGCAATTCAAGGCTTTTGAGGAGGAACGACCGTGACCCAGACATCAACATATGCTCCTTTAGTCATCAGTTATATCAACTACATACACTGAAAACCGTCATAAAATGTTTTTTACTCCGTCATAACACAAAATAATCATTTTTTATCCCGAGCTATTACTTGAGCTCAGCCGATCGTAAAATTCGCTAAAAACACCTCAACGAGGTCAACTTATCGGGTATTGGAATGTAAATTAGGCTAAATTTCTCGGTCGAAATGACGAAAATAGAAAGTGCAACAGATTTAGTCGCTTTACACATCCACACAAAAGTAAATTTTATGTAAAAATTTAGGGTAAATAAATTAAAAAATGGAAGCTTAAACGAAAGATAAGGTAAGCTCTTTAAATCAACAGTGGGGTTCTGTCTACACTGTAAGAATACTACGGTCTTTGCCGACCGGCAAGACGGCTACTTCTTTCACTGAAGGCAATGTCTGTCTGGGAACAAACTATGCCTATCAAAATTTCATTCTTTTGGCATTCGACAAAAGCAAAAAAAATATGCTTCATAAACAATAAAAGTATAAAATACACAAAATTTATAAACATAAAAATTTAATTTTATGAATAAGTAATACACACAATTTACTATGCAAATCACAGATCAGAACTAGAGGTGGAGTCGGGATCTTCGTCTTCGTCGTGCAATTCAAAGACGTACTTCTTAAAGCTTGGAATTGAGACCTTCTTTCCGTTGAGTCTTAATACTTTTCGAGGATCAATACAATGGTGATATTCTTTTGGGATCCAGTCATAATAACTTTTAGGGAGATCTGGAACAGGGAGAGGAGATTCTTTAGGCGCCCCGATCTTCTCCAACTTTACCACCTTCAAATTGAGCAGTCTTGTTTCGGTTTCCACGTTCAAGAGGACTTGGAGCTTAAATTAGAGAAAAATTACATTATTTATGGCAAAAAGGATAGCTGTCCTAAATAAAAAAAACAACGCTTACCTCATCTTCTGGGTACTTGTTAAAGCATAAAATATTAAAAGCTTTGATCATTTTTCCCAAGATTTCCTCATCTTCGCAGATCAATTCAAAGTTTTCTTCCGCCGTCTGAATCAATAATCCCTTTGGTAAATTTGCTGTATGGGACTTCTTTTTCTTCAATGAGTTGAAAATCCCTTGTGGAGTTTCAAATCGAGCCATGTTTGCGAGGGTTAAATATTCCGGCCCATGAATAATATGTTTGATCTCGTCTATTCGGATACTCCCTTTCTCTCCATTGACAACTCTCCCATCATCACCACAGTCTCGATAAAAGAGAATATCATCAAACACGCTGAGTCGCCAATGCCTCCACAATAATTTGTCATCTTTTTTGGTGGATTCTTTTTCAAACATCTTGTCCAGATCTTTCGGTAAACGTTGAAGAACAAGCCCATCTTTCAGAGGTTTTGTATAAGTGTCCTTTATAAACTTCTTGACACTTGGAGAGTGTTCCTCTACCAACTTTCTAAAAAAAATAAATTTTATTATCTATGGCAGCCTTACTTTTTCCATCGATTTTCCAGATCGTTCCTTCCTTCTTTGAGTAGCTCCAGCTCTTTTCGGCTAAACTCTGAATCGAAATTCTCTTTCAGGAAGGAATCAAACATCTCCACTGTTTTTGGATATGACTCTAGGCACTTATTAACTTTGACTTGTGTAATCTCAAGCACATTCTTCAAGCTTTCCTTATTGTCGTTAATCTCACTCCAGGTTCTGTGAAATAACATTGCCAGAGATTTCAGGAACGAGGGGATTGGATCAACTTCGACGAGGAAAAATGGGCACAGTTTCATACCTAAAATAATATAAATTTTATCAAATGGCTTAAAATAAATAAATTTACCCCCGCTCGCATTCTTCATCGTCTTAAAAGTCATGCTAATGATATCCAGCATCATTACACACCAATCCTCGGGGCACAACGGGCCTTTTGTTGCTATCTAGAATAATATCAATAACTTTTGTAATCGTTTGGTATGTAAGCTAATACATGAGCCATTCCCACCTCAAATAGTTCTTGATCCTCCGCACTGAAAGCCCTTTCCATAAACTCAATAGCCATCAAGCCCGGAGGCGTTCTGTACAGTGCATTCTCAAAGGCACTCCAATCCCTGGACAACGAAAACTCTGGAATCGCTTTAGATATTCGATAACTTGAAGACTGTGACCATGTGGAAATGTTCTTGATCAAGACCTAAAAAACAATGCAATGTAATAAAAAATCGGCTTACCGTAATCTTATGGATATCCTCTAAACTCGGACGCAGTTTGGACCTGGCCGTTAAATGAGCCATTCTCCCAGCACAAATTTTGCTCAATTCGGATATCAATTTCTCGTTTTGATATACCGCTGGACTTTCAACCAGTGGCATAAAGGAGTTTACCCATCTCTCAGTACTTGATAATACTTTGAGTTGTTCGAATGTGATCTCGTCTGCCATTTGCCATAAGAAAAATAGGACCCGGATATAAGAGTAGTGATAGGAGGAGGAGGATTCTGGTAACAGATCAAGTATTTTCTCAAAATCCAGCTTCTCCGATAGGTATTCATGCAAATCGGGTCTGAAATCGATTAAAATAAATTTAAACCGTTAAAAAATTTCTGTAAAAAAATGCATATTAAATTTGACTTACAAGTTATCAATAACCAGCTGACACAAAACAACAGCAAAAGAAACAAAATTTTTGGCAGTGTCTTTATTTTCCAATAAATTTAGTGTCGAGAATAAGACACTTTTGTCTATTTCGCACCACTTCTCGGGACCTGCATTGGTCATTAAGTCCATTATGTGATGAAAGTAGTTATCTGACACACTAAAATAAGAGAACCTCCAAAAAAGCTGATTTTTGACTTACAATTCCCTGGAATCAATAAAAATCTGAAGTATTCTTTTGAAATTCACCTTCTGAACCCATACTCCAAATAAATAAAGATCATTCAAGCCATTGGACAGGTCTATTAAAAGTTCATCCGCCCCATTTACATTATTTTCTGATAAACTTGCTTCCAGCAGCCCATCCAACACTTTTTCAATGAAGTATTCCTAAAAAAGGCTGCAAACATTGGGGAAACAACTTACAGGTGATGGAGTAAGCTCAAGAACAAAATTTTCTTTCAAAAGATCCAAATTCCCGTCGATTAGATATAAACCACCAAACAATTTAGTCTTCGAATGGATGTCAAACCGTATGTATAAGGAATACCCATGCCTAGGTGCCGGAGGTGCCTTGAGCAACCTTGTGGACTCATCAATCAACTTTTGAATCGAGAGATCCTGAAGAACAAGGTACTAATTCATATAACACTTACTTGTCTGGTCAATTTCAAATTGGAAACTCTATTGGGCTTGGAGAGAACACACATAGGCTCATTGTAGATCAACTGGGAGAAATTTGGATTGAATTTGACAATTCCCTGAAAGAAGCAAGCTTAGCTCTTTCAAACGTAAGATAATTAATAAATCGGATGTTATAAATCTTACCCAAATCCTCTCAGAATTCCTTGATTGGTAGATCTCTTCATTACTGTCGGTTACACTCATGAATCCAGCATTGAAACTGATTTATAACCTTCGAAAAGTCCAATCATCTCGCGAATAGAGAAGAAAATCGGGTGTGCCGGGTCAAGTCTCTCTCTTTTATGAGCAGGAAAATCGGAAATAGCGCCATAAATCATTTCGACGACTATAAAGCAGCAAAAGGACAACATCTACGAGAAAATCCATCAAAATTAACAAGAGACATTGTTTTAATTGCTCAACTGAGCTCAGCAACAATTTCATTGAAAATTTATTTTTCAAATCGTAAAAAAACGCAAAAGCGACAGTTTATACGATGAAACCTGTTAGGCACTTTGCCCGAAAAGGAAAAGCTTGGCCATTGGCATTCCGTTTCGGCCGCTCGATATTTTATCGGGAAGATTTTTTCGGAAGATTTTAGACATGGTTTGCTTCTTTCTTTGATATTGTACTTGCAAAATACAGTAATTGGTTAACTTCGACTTCATTTTAGGTATGATAACCTTCAAGGCCATAGTATTTGGCCTTCTATGCATTCGAACCTTTGCATTCGATGCGATAATCTGGTCAAATGACCCTAAGAATCTGTAAGTTCTATGACGACGATTCGAATATTATTTTACAGCGAAAAGAATATCAATGAATTAGTTTCCTCGAGAAGTCCAGACCGAAGAATCTATTTGATTGGTCTTGAAGACTTCAATTTGGATAATCTGGACAAAGATGCGGATGAATCTAGCATTCTGAATGCTGCCGCCAATGGAGAACACAAGGAATTGCATAATTTTGAGGGTGTCAATGTAAGGAGTATATATATTTTGGTTTTATTCTTTAGATTCCGCAAGATAATCGACATGTTGAGTATATTGAAGCGATGTTGGATACTTTGGACTCAATCAAGTCTTTCAAAGGGGACTTTGTGGCCATCTTGTCGGAGCCTGAAGCTTTCAAAGTGACTAAAAGAGTAAAGAGAGTTGGAATTATTCAAGACGATGAGCAGGAAGAGGAGGAAGAAGAACGTCCAAGGTAGTGGTTTTTATACCGTTTATATTTGCCGGATATTTAGAGGAAGTTCAAAGTCCAAATCTAAGTCTCGGTTCCGAGGGTCAGAGGGAGTTGATCTCAAATTGCCTGTGATCCTTCCTCCTTACGATTCAAAGGCCGCCAATCCAAAACGCCCTGAACCGGAATGGGGATCATGCTTGTTGTACATGGAAAGTTTGAGTGTCTATGTTTTTGATGCCACGAGAACTCGAGATATTCTTGGGATTGGAGTAACAATTGATAGTGATAGTGGAAACAAATTCTCATTCAGCGATGAACATGTGAAATGCGATGACGAACAAGGTGAATATGAGTAAGTCGTCATGTTTTGAAGATTTATTTTTGTCTAGGTTTACAATTGTGGTAACGCCATCCAAGCCATTGCCAGCGATCAGAGCCGGGAAGGATAAGAAGCCTTATTTTACGTTTGATCAGACGCTTTCATTAACGTAAGAATTAAAAATAGTCTTGTTTTATTTCGAATTTTAGGCTAAAGATCAAACGGCTCAATTACGAATGGGCTTTAGTCGCGATTGATCTTAATGATGACATTAGAATCAAGAAAGAGCAACAAGATTGGCTTAATTCATCGGTTTCTATCAAACCTCAACGGGCGACCGACTTATCGGTCCGAGATTTGGGTGTTAGAGCCTCTGGCAATTACAATTTCGGATGTTCGCAGACTCAGGCAGCGGTTTTCAACACGAACAAAAAAGAATACGACTTCGGAGTTGTCTTTGGAAATATCCAAATTCAAACTACGGGTGTGTTCGTTGGACCCAAGGACGATAAGATTGTAAGGTTCGGCCCTTACACGAACGACTGTATTGGAACTTTCTCGGTGGGATCTTGGATGGGAATTATAGTGACAGTTCTGTTAGTTGGATGTCTTACTTTGGCCTTCTTGATGTTGAATTCGGTGAAAACAATCGATCGATTTGACGATCCCAAGAGAAAGCAAATCGTAATTAATGTAAGGGAGTAGCCTATAAGATAGATAGCCTTCGGTGTCTTCTCTTTTGGCCATCTTTAGATCTCTTTTGCCATAATCTGCTTTCAGGAAAGTTCGTCTAACACAAAGTCTTAGTTTAATCTTCGTAACTCACTAAGTGGTAGTTGTAAATAGTCCCTAAACTCATAATATTGGTCTAACTTCGATCTCAAAAACGCCAAGAATAAAGTGAATTAGATATTTATTTTATCCTTGTTTCTTTTTCATTGTTTCCTGAACGGGGTTGATCATTTTAAGACAGAAATAATCGCATTTTCTTTTTTTGGCATCACTGGCTTACACAAAAAAGAAATCTTGGATCCCAATAATTACAATGGATAACAACAGATCAATTAAACATAAATGTAACAATATTAAATGAAATCTTTGTACAAGAGGAGGGAAGGGTACTGTACTTATTGTAGTGGGTGCTCGGATGTGTAGAAATTTCGAGAAAGTCATAGAAATCGTTGATAGACTTGTCCTTGGTATAGCTTACGGGTTCTACAGGGCGGTGGGAAAGGGCTTTTCGGCTGTTACAGAGACCTATAACGAACTAAACACCTTTCTGGCCTGTGGAGGCCTCTAAATCTGAGGGAGTGTGGGGAATTCGGGGCGATGGAAAGACGGGTAGGGGAAGTTGTGGAGATAATCATTGTGGAAGGTGGGCCAAGGTCCCAGCCTCGGCCCACTAGAGCTCAAAGAAGTTTTAGAAGAAGCCGTTCCGTCGTTTTGCACAATTTATGCAGCTCCACTCACATTGTTGTTCAAACTGGAATTGATACAACGCATCCGGGTTGATGTTCACACATGACTACAAAAAGTGAATATATTAGATATAAAATACCAACGGTACTCAACAAACAGCATAAAAAAATTGACATTTTGTCGAATTTGGCGGGAAATTTCAAATTCAAAAATTTTGTTGTCTAAAAACGGAAATAACAAGTAAAAACAACAACTCACAGCATGGAAAACACTTCCACACCCCATTCCACTCGCCGTGCATCGGATTCCTTTCATTTCGGGGGAGACTGGTTGTTGACAAGACACACAAGAATGGTTAGCTTCGACGATTCTCTCTGTTGGTGGTTTGAACCGATTCATGACTGGACCGGGCACTGCAAATCCGTCCGGACCTAAATACATAATGATATCAATGAATTTTTGCTTACCTTTCATATGAGGAAGCATCGCGTTAGGCGACATTAGGCAAGGATCTCGCATCTCTGACGAGGAAGGCCGATTCGGATCCATTCCCATCATTTGCATGGGCATCTGCCCAGGCATTGGTCCAGGCATGAATTGGCCTGGGGGCATGTGGTTAAACATTTGGGGATTGTGCATCATCATTGGCTGCTGCATCATCCGTTTCTCCTCTTCTTCTCGCTTCTTTTGCTCCTCTTTTTCTTTCTTGGTCTGTCGCTTTTTCTTTGGTGGAGGTGGTGCGGGAGCTGGGGGCTGTTGTTGGGGCATCATCACCGGAGGCGGGGGTATTCGAGGAGCTTGGACCACGAAACATTGAGACCGGTTGAGATTCTGAACTTGTGGATACAAACTTGTGATAAAGTTGTGGCCTTGGAGCGTGTTGACTGATGGAGGGAATTGTGCTCGAAGTTGAGGGATATCCGGAGCATTGTACCTTGTATTTATAAGCAAGTTCCGTAGATGTTCGTGTTGCGTTGGGGGGAGATGCATCTGCGGATTCAAGGGCATACAACGGAGTTCATCGTCAAAGGGAGACTTGATCACCTGAGGGCATTCATTGTCTTGTTGAGGAGGAGTTCCGCCGTGGTTTGAGAGAGGAGGTGTACTATTCTCTTGATTGTTGGAACTTGATGTTGGGGGTCCCATATTGGGCTGGGATCCGATCAAAGGTGAGGGAGCAGTTGGGTTATTCATAGGTGGAGCATTAGAGTTGAGAGGAGAGGGACTATTATTGGTGCTGCCCATCGAATTGGGAGATGTTCGGTTGTTGTTGGACCATTGATACCCGAAAGGTGGCTGAAATTATAAAATTAGGATCAAAATTATCAAAAAAAAAATTTCCAGTTTTCCTAAATTTTGAAGCTGATTTATATAAAACAAACGAAAAATAACTAACTTGTTGGGCCGGATTACTGGTGGCCAATGGGTATTCCGAGAGTCCCATTAGGACAGACATTCTCTTGATCTGGGACCAGTCGTCGCTGGCCTTGCGTTTTCGGAGCACTCCTGGGTGTTGATCCGAGTGCGCGACTCAAATGGAGGGCTGAAAAGAGCGAGTTGAATGAGAGCAAAGAGAAAGGGGAGTGTAGGGCTAACGCGAAGAGAAAGAAGGGACAAGACAACGTGGTCAGCGAGAGCGGGGAGATCCGCCGATTGGCCGAATCGGGTGGGATGATGACTAACCAAAGGGGGCAAGGGGCGCGTTCGGCGCGCAACTCCATCCTTTCTTGGCCGGAGTCGGGGGCCAAAAATGCAATTAAGGGGACGGAGCGAACCGTTTGGCTGTGTCGCGCACATGCCTTAATGCCGAGTTCGAAGTGTTTGGAGTGGTGGCGGTTGAAGGGAGAATAAGGACAGGAACCGGGTAGCATTCGGCTTGATAGGCGCCTAAGACAACGGCCAAAGCGCCTCTTCGGCCGTGACCGGGACCTCCATTGGCGGCCCAGTCGGCTGGCGGTCGGCTCTCTACCCCACGGCCGGAATACCGGCCCATTCCCGGCTCGAGGAGCGTCTTCCGAACGAGCGAGCGAGCTATCTCCGAACCCGAAAGTGCCTCTCGCGCCTTCTTTGGGATCCGTCCGTGACCGCGGCCCTGAGGGGGTGGAGGCGCGCGCAATCCCCGTCCCGCTTTCTCTTCCCACCAGAGGAGCATTCCGCTCTTCGCTGGGGGCACAACACCGGCAATTTCGGGCCGAAAACAGAGCGAAGAACCGGGATAAGCCGAACGAAGGTGCGGCGGCTTCGAACGTAACGGTCTGATGGCCAGAAGACAAAAAAACCTCTCTCCTCCCTTGCCGCCAGCAAGTGCAAGGAAGCGCGGTCTCGGGGACACTTAAGTTAGCGCCATTTTCTCCCCCCTTTCCTGAAATTTTTTCAGGCAGCGGGCCCCCCGTGCAGACCGCACTCTGTTTTGCCTTCTTCTAGCCCCGTCAGCAGTCCATAGCCATCTATCCCCGGTCGGTCTCCCATCGGGATTTTCAAGAGCGACCGAATGGTTCTTGGAGGTGGGTCGTGGACAATGGATACGAGCAGAGCCCGGAACAACATCCGCGCCGGCGCGGTTCCTCGTCGTCGCCGCTCACGTGACCCCGGGGACAAATGGGTTTCAGACGAGAAAGGGTGTGGAGGATCAGGCTTTATGATCCAAAAAGGTGTTCAAAAAAATTTTAAAGACCTGATAAGGAAAACGAAGATGTTGAAAAATAAACAAACCCCCAGAAATTTAAGAAAAGGGAATTCTAATTAGTCCAATTATCCAGATATTACCGGAAACCTTCTAAAACCTTCTCATACAACAGTAAATCCCCCGCTAACCTTAACTCATCCCTTGGCCAATTCCACGAGACAAGTGAGACCAAGTTGGGCATTGACCCTTCTTAGCGCCAGGAGATCTTTTCAAAACAAAAACAACCCGTATTCCTTCGTCTCGCCTAAAATGCGTCATCTTCTCCGGTTCCTGTAGAATCCCTAGACCGGGTCTCATAAATTTATTTCAACGTGTAATTCGGGGGTTTGACTCGAAAAGGGTTAGAATTGAGGGAAAGAACGAAGAGGGAAGCCCTTCGTTTTGTGTGAAAACGGTCGGAGAGATCATCAAATACGTCGTATTTTATCACGGAAAATTTAAGATTACACGGGATTAGGGAGAAAAATTTCGATTAAATTTTTCAACTCACAAAAAATTATTTCATTTTTGGGTAAAACAAGGAAGGAATGGCAAAGTGTTCCCAGGCTCTCTTATTTCTCTTTCATAAAGTTGAAAAACCACCCCAGAACTGCACTTTCTCCCAGATCAGTAAAAAAATTATAGAAACAAAAATCTCTAAAAATAAATTGACATTTAACCTTGGAAACCTTTGCCTACGCTACACTAATTGGCCACGTAATAAGGCCATTAATTCCCCTTTGCCCCATCCGAAGAGAGAGCCCCATTCTTGTTCCAAAAAAGTTTTGGCGCCAAAGGCTTGAGAGATCGAACCGATTCGAATACAGGTCCCATAATCAACAGAACAGGCAGAGAGCGTATAAAAGGCGTCGGAAGAGGGAACGGGGGTCGAGGCCAACTCCAAAGGTTGTACCGGGCGGATCTGCGCAAATCAAGGACATACAAAAAATAGGAGGAAATAGGGGTGAGGTAATATTCAAGTTAGTACCAAAGTATGAAAAATATAGTCTTAATGCCCTAGTGTGAGGTCTTTTTTAATTCGAAAAAGAAGCACCAAAAGAAAAGTCAAAGATAAAAAAGTGTAGCCACGTGATGAGAGAGGTTTTTTTTTATTTATGTATAAATTTAATTTGTACCTTTAACAAGTGGTTAATTTGTTCATAAGAGTAAATACCAAAAAATTAAAAGTCAGCAATGCAGAACTAAATATTATACTGTGTGAAATTATGGTCCGAGTTTATTGTTTCTGTGAATTCAAACTTTCCAGGAAAGAAATTTGTATTCCCTCCGAAAGGTTCATAACTACCGGAAAATCTGGAATCAGAGCGGGTGGGTACCCCGGATGGCGGACTTCTCGAGAATCTCCCCTCTTCGCCTCAATTCCCCTCTCCGTAACCCAGAAATATTTGGGGGGAAAAGACAACAGCACGGTTTCGGTCGGACGCGACTCGCCGCGACGTTTTGGGGCGTAAGGAGCAAAAAATAGATAGAATGGAAAGTGTTGTGGTAGCAGTCGTCAGAGCGGTGTGACAATTCGAAGAGAGACCCAGTTTGAGCGCCGCGAAGAGAGGGGGGCGCTGCTGGGGCAGGGGGAGGCTGGGTTGGGGGGAATGCAAAAAAACGAGGTGGAAAACTCGCGCGGCTTCCTGCCCTGACGTCGCGCAATCGAAACAATTCAAGGCTGACTTGGAATAAACTTATCATAAAGCGAGTACGAATCCCCGTCGTTCGCTGATAAGGGGTCATTCTGCGGCTGCTTCAGAGCTTGGAGAGCAAGATAAGGCCCTAAAGCTGACAAAGCGATCATTTCGAACAGGCTTCAACGTTTTCGTCGACCATGTGCAAAATAACTCGAAACTTGCATTTTTAATAAATTCAATGTTGAATACATTAAAAACTAGGGCTTAAACTTGTACATAAACATGAAAATTTACGATTAACTACAGTATGAAACACCCCCAAAACCGTTTTACAGAAATTTAAAGCAATTCCCAAGCAAACGGTAATCTTATGCCAAAAATATTCGGAATCCCGAAAAACAACATTAACCCAAAAACAGGAACAGCAAGCCCCGTAATTCAGCTCCAGCGGCACGCGGCCAAACCGATTCATTAGCATAAATCAAAACGTCAAACGTCTAGCCCATAAATAGCGCTCCACAATCCGAAACCGAAATAAAACAAAAAGGGGGAAAAGATAGTTTCAGAGAGAGAAACGAAAAAGCCCTGCAAGTGTCGAGAATGACGCGCCAATCTCGCTGAAATCATCGCCTCTCGCTTTTTCCTGTTTCCGGTGTCTCCACACAACCGCCGGGCAGATAATGCGGGCTGCGAGTGAGGGTGCTGATTTTGGAAAGAGGGCAATAAGTCAATCGACAAATTAGAAGACAAAAGGCAATGAGGAAGTCGTTCAGGTGGTGTAAGGGTAGGACTAATCGGTGTATTTCAGTCGATTAGCCCGCTTATCGACTACAATTTTGACATACATCCATTGCACTCTCATTACGGCCGCTAATCATTCACAAGAAGGTCAGAGGGCAGACTCTTAACATAAAATCCCCGAATTTCGAACTTATGTTGCTTAATTAAAGACGAGTTTAAGAGAACGCGCTTTACAACGCGAGGCTAGGCTCCTATTTCTGTAGTAATCAACTTTAAACTTACAGTAAATGTTATTTTAAGAAACGAAACGAGTAGGAAGACCTAAGAAAGGGAGATTTTCACAGGGAAACACACAGATTTTTCTTATCATTCGAGGCAACCAACCACTATCAAATCGACCGAATCAATGTTCACACTATCAGTGTGGAAGTTTTTATAGGCTCAGCCCCCATTGGCTTTGTTAGCGCACCAGAACGATGATTTAAGGGTTTCTGAGAATGAATGACGGTAAAAAATCTCGAAGAAAATTTTTGTATCATAAAATAAAAATAATTTTTAAAACTCTAGGCCAAGAAAATTTGTCAGAGCATTAGCCCGCACACTTGACCACGGATCCAAACCCCCCAAATCACACCACGTATGTCGCGGATGACATGTGTTTCGCTGAAAAGACAAACATTTTGATCCCGAGCCCATAAATTCATTCCAAAAACCTTTCTGATCAGAGCTCCAAGCCCTGTCTCCCTAGTTTTTGATGACTTTAGATGAACTATTGCCATAAAACCGGCCTTATCAGCTTAAGTGCAAGAACTTAAAGGTCTGAGTAGCCAATCGAAAGTAGGATATGAGAAAAATGCGTCATTGTCCTATAAAACCGTCATAAAGACGCTGTTTGTAAGACACAAATGCAAAGCATATGTCACGTATATGCTGATCAGAAATCTTTTTATTTTAGACTTCCCATTAAATACATAAACATCCATCATGAAAAGGACGTCGTGTTGGATGAGTTACGATCCTGATGACCTGAACATTTCCTTGATCTTGACTAAAAATCACGGATCATTTTTTGTCTCCCAAACTCACTCCTAGAACTATAGAACCCGAACATCCCCCATATTACTGTAGCGTGCAAAAGAGTCAACGGTTATTAAACGCCCGAGGCCCGCTGAAAATTATTCCAAAAAACGATTGTCAAAAGAGCAAGAAGGGAGAATTGAAGAGGGCCTTTCTTTCCGCCGCTGAACGAGCGAATCGCGCTCCAATGGGTTTCTGGTTAGGGGCGGTTGGAGAAGGGAGAAGAAGACGAAGCCGAGAAGAGTAAGAGGCGTATTGGTGCGGTTCGGTCCGGTCTCGAAGGTCTGCTTCTTGTCTTCCTTTCCATTCTTTCTTTCTTCTCATTGCAGGGACTGGCCTCGCCAAGTCGCCTTCCGGCTATTCCCCCCAGAGAATTCCTCCTGTCTCGCAAGTTTTGTCCGGCGCGTGATCCACGTTAAGCAGCCACCGTTGGGTCAACAGCTGGCTGGCGAAGTGTAGAAACCCGTTTGGCCTTCTGCCCTCTTCATGTGTAAATTCGTACAGTATCCGAATGGGGGAAATGGGGTCAATATCGAGGAGAACATCTTTAATGTGATCGATCCAACACGCCTATTCGAAAAGGTGTGTTAGAATATAATCGAAAACACAGCCAATCCTGTGGCAAGGACCTCACACCGTTCACTGATCACGACAGCAATGTTATAGTCACCTTGCATGCGGATGATTCATGGCCCATTTGGTTCAGTTACAAAGCATCATTATCAGCGAAAACCAATCCCATCAAAGAATCCGCACCCTGTGGCAGTTACACAGACCAATTTCACAGTCATAAAACAAGACGATCTGACCTCGTAACCCTCGGAAATCCTGGAAAACAGGGATCACGGGAGGGGAATCAGATAAAGAAGACCGGTCTTCTGCATCTCTGGAAAAACGAAAAAATAGTGGAAGCAAACTAACAAGGCACTTCTAACACTCTCTTTCCCCCAAATTCATTCGCCTTCATCCCGAAACCTCCACAAGGAAAGACGCAGAGAAGGGAGATCCGTCAATTAGAACGTCAAGAAGAACAAGGTGGGATGACATTTCTACAGGGACTTGCATGAAAAGGAAAGGGCTGGGTCTCAAGGGAGCGCGGCAAACGACATTCCCATTTTCTTGGATTCTGGAGAGACCGTTCGAGCTTACCATTCACAAACTAGGTCCAGCAAACTGACAATAAAAAGAGCGATTTTATTTAGATTGCTCAGTTTTGAGACCGTGAATGAAAAAAGAATGGAGGCGTTGAAAAACAGAACACGACAAAAGGTCGAATTTTGTAGCTTCATTTCCTAGATCCCATTGTTTAGTTTTCCCCAGAAATTAACTGCCAAGTTATCCTTGAGATCCAACCTTCAAACCTCAGTAAGACCAAATTTTGTGTTGGATAAAGACTCGGCCTATATCCGCTCTCCTCCATACCACAAGACGATCCCGAAAAAATGATAAAAAATGTCTAAGCGAGTGTCCTGGGGCCCTGGGATTAGGGCCAAATGTTATGGAGATTACCAGAGGCCCGGGTTGAAGTCGAAAACAGGCCAAGTCACATCTACCTTATGGCTTACACCCCCAGAAAGTTTCGCATTTATCTGACCTGCAGTCGGGTGCAAAGTGAACCGAAATATTCATCACGCCGTGGAATTAAGCATGCAATTGGAGGCCGCCAGACGTGTGCTTTAACTTAACATATGTGGAATTTCTAAGCGAAAACCCTCGAAAAGCCTTAATTTTGTTAGCGTGGGAGTATTTAGATTCCACATTCTATGATGTAGATCATCGTATATTCAAAAATTGAGTCATACGGACTATACCTTTCGGGGAATTTGGAGTATTTTTGGCGCAACAACAACAATATTTTTTAATTAAATCGAAAATAGTGCGGAACATACATATGGTATGTGTATAACAGTAATATCTAAAAATTTCGGATTTTTGATACTGTTTCGCTACGAACTTTACTTGACCCCTAAATTAAATACTCAATCCTGGAAAAGCTCTGTTTTCCAAGAGATTTGGCCAACTTCACAAAGTAAAATAATATGCGATTAAAAACATTTTAATCCGCGATTTGAGCGCTTAACATTCTTCGGATCCGCTCCGAAGCCGGTAAACAAAAACCTCTCAAAAGTCGAAAAAGCAGCGCGGCCGGTCTTGTGGCAGTCCAAAAACACAAATATTACACTTGGGCCGGGGTTTGAGAATGCCAAATAAGCGAATTATGGGTTGGTGTGGGGATTGTCATGCACTTGTCTCGACTTATTCCTATACATTCTACCACATTAAACTTTCCTGAACTTCCTGCCGGTTAATTTGATCCCAAAAATTTATATAGCTCGAGGGGATGAGTAATCCTTCATAATAATCATTCATCCCCTTCTAATCCGAACGTGCTTTTGAACAAAAGAGGAATTAAAAATGCCATACATGACTAAACGGGGCCACTCCGGATACCGAAACACCTTTGGGTCGGGCTCTACAACAATTAGAAAGGGCAAAAGTTGCGTGCCCCTTCAAGGTTTCCTGATAACAGATTTAATGACCGTGAAAAAAACGGCTGGAAGAAAACTTCATAAATGGTGAATGGTAGGATACTAAGCCAAGAAAGATACAGTTTGTGTTATGTAAACACCCCGGGGTTGAAAAATCATACAGGCTATTATAAAATACAAAAAGGTATCAAGAAACCAAGTATATCATCTAAAGATGTTATCTTCAGACCAATAATGAAGAGCACATCCTAAATTAGTCTGCGTTTGCTTACGCAGAAAATCATAAGACGCCAATCTGGCATCCAAAATTGGTCTTGCGCTTCAAAATCCAAGTTTTTGCCGAGAGCAACACTTGACCCGTTTGTGTCAAGTCTTTCTAAATATTATTTTTTCGTGAATTTTGGGTCACGTTTTAGAAAATTTTATCGAGTTGATTGGGAATAATGATCAAGACACCAACCAACGTCCGTCTTTTGACCAACGTCGCTGTAGTCAGACTGAAGAGATGCGGAAAGAGATTTGAGATTGCCTGTTATAAAAATAAGGTGCTCAATTGGAGAAATGGAACGTATGTTTGTGAATTGAGTTTTGTTTATTGTTGTTTTCTTTAGAGAAAAGAACATTGATGAAGTGTTGCAGAAGGAAGTGGTCTTCACGAATGTCCAGAAGGGAGAAGTAGCCAAGAAAGATGATCTTCAAAAGGCATTTGAGACCACCGACCATCTTCAAGTTTGCAAGATTGTAAGTTCATTTCGAAATTTAATCGTTTTGGCTTTAGATCCTCGAAAAAGGAGATTTGCAAGTTGGAGAGAAGGAGAGACAACACACTACGGAAGCTACATACAAGGAAATCGCGACACTAATCTCTCAAATGACGATAAATACAGAAACAAAGAAACCTTATCCAATCCCAGTAATTGAAAAGGCATTGAAGGAGAATCACTTTACCATCAAACAGAATCGACAAGCCAAACAGCAGGTAAATAGTTCTTTTTCGATTGTCGTTTTAGTCAGTTCGTATAAGAGAATGTTGCATTTTTATAGTTTATGACTACTGGGTTGGTTTCGAAATAATTTTTTGTTGATTATAGGCTCTGGAAGGAATAACAAAGCTGAAACAGACCATGGACATAGATAGAGCAAAGATGAGAATTAGAATCAGCATAAAACACAAGGAAGCCAAGAACGCTCATGTCAAGCTGAAGACTATGTTTGATAAGGTGGAAGTTGAGGATTGGGAAGGTGGCGACTTGGAGATGGTAATCTTTTTATTCTTATTTTGTGTTTTTAATTTTACGAGGGAATGGTCTGAACTTCCCCCAGCGTTTGGGAAAATGACTAGTACAGGTGGATAGAGCAAGTCAACATTGGTAAAAAGAGCCATTTTCCAGCTGCGGAATAAGCCCGGCCGACGAGAAAAATCGACCGAAAGTTCCGCAAAAATTTCCTCTTTCTCTTCCCTCGGAAAAGAAGAGCGGTGTCCAGTGGTTCGGTTAGCCGAGTGGATAAAGCATCCGCTCGATATTCTTTTGGGGGTTGGTTCGATTCCGGGGTCTCGCAAAGGGCCGTGATAAGGCTTTGATGAGCAAGATCAAGCTCTAACAAACCAAAAAAAATATTTTGCCATTTTTATACGTTTTATAGGTGCATTATACCAAAAAATAATCGTCAACAAAAATGAATTTTTTGGGTGCTTCCGAACATTCAAAGCGACGGACCATCGAAGTTATACCCGTTTGGTGATAGACTTGACTTTGAAAAAGGCAAAATGTTTTTTTGGGTTGTCAGACATTGATCTTGCTCATCAAAGCCTTATCACGGTACTTCGCGAGACCCCGGAATCGAACCCACCCCCAAAAGGATATCGAGCGGATGCTTTATCCACTCGGCTAACCGAACCACTGGGCACCGCTCTTCTTTTCCGAGGGAAGAGAAAGAGGAAATTTTTGCGGAACTTTCGGTCGATTTTTCTCGTCGGCCGGGCTTATTCCGCAGCTGGAAAATGGCTCTTTTTACCAAAGTTGACTTGCTCTATCCACCTGTACTAGTCATTTTCCCAAACGCTGGGGGAAGTTCAGACCATTCCCTCGTTAAATATAAAATTTGTATCTATTATTCTTGTTCAGGTCGGTCTAGTCGATCCCGGAAAGTACAAAGAGCTCGTTGATCTTGCCCGCTTGGACAAAAAGAATCCTGGAGAAGTTGAGTTGCTCAGTCTGAAGGTTGTCAACGACGAGGAGGTCGAGATTTCTTGAGGATTCCCTATTTATTTCCCTGGTTCAGTCCCGTTGTAACTATTTTTGGATCTCCAACTAATATTTTACCACTATTTTGAATAAATTTTATCTTTGGTAGTGTCTGCATAATCGCTTTGTTTGTAATAAATAATGGACTGATCTGCAAAGGGGCGTGCTGTATGGTTGCAATGACCGGACTTTATTTTTGATGGTCTATTAGGATAAACAAACGGAAGTTTTGACAGAAAAAGAATCGTTTTCTTTTGCGCTTTTGGTGGGATTACTCCAAAACTAAGCCACTTACGTGATTTTGAATGTTGGATGGTCTTTGATGACCTTATGTTAGACATCTGATGAGATCATGGTTCCGAGAAAGGTGTATTTACAAACTTATTCATCTATTAAGGAGACTATTGCGTTGATCCATCTTGGAATTACCTAGCATTGTCCTTTAACCGCCTTTACTGTTTGTTAAATTACCTTTGCGAACATTAAAAATTAGTCATCATGTCTGACCGCGAATAAATTGCAGATCCTTTTCTTATGAGTTCTCTTTCCTTTATTCATTCTTTCTTTGCTCTTCCAATTACTCCGTTCGCAAGAAGATATCATATTTTAGTTGATTATTAAGACCACTCGCTCTGCAGCATCAGATTATATTACCCTTCATCTACCTTTCCTTCCCTTTTTTTTAAACTGTCGCGCGCTCTTTTTTCGGTCGACCTGCCTGCCGCTATTAGAATTCATTCGAAGTCTCGTCGAGCTGACCTCATTCCGATGCGCGAGGAACAGATATTTTAGACAAGGCGTGTAATTCGCGTAATTTATCTTGTACCAGACATAAAATTATTAAAAAACGAATTGATATGTTTTTTAGTGATAGTCTTTCGATTTGTTTCTGACGTAGAGATTATCAGTGATATCAACGGCTGACTCATAGAGAGAGTTTCGATGTCGACTGACCCCAAAACCGAAGCGAAATGCTCAGAATCAAAGGATCTGGCGAACATGGAGACGCTGCACTTGGATCGATGGCCTCAGAGTCCTCGTAAGATCGATTTTATTGATGATTATGGTTCCAGGTGTCATGATAAAGGCTCGCGTGATCTACCTCTTACGTTATTTGGGAGTGGCACCTGCTGATTTATCGCCCAGCAAAGATACGTTCCAAGAGGCCGTCGAGTATGTCCGGAGGGCAAAAAATGTGAGAACTTTTTATTTTACGCTGGCATCTACTTAAGTAGCTACTTTTTTGGATATTTTTTATTGCTTTGTTACATAATTTTTTTTATTATCGTTCAGCTATACGGCAAAGTTTCCTATAAAAAGTTGCAAAAGGTTCGACTCGAGATCTCAGCGCATTGCATAAATATAGTCGAAGACAAAGGCGGTCTAGTCCTCAATCACGCCGATCTCGCAAATGTGGCCACATGTGGTGGAAAGAAGAGCTCGGTAAGTCATTTTAATGTTTCAAGTGTAATATTTTTAGGATTTGGATCGAGAATTCTTTGTCTACGTTGCCCGAAATGCCGGCAAATTTGAAGCGCATGTATTTTTATCGACATATTCCTATTCAACAATTACCTCGACCATTCAAGAAGCGTTTGAAATTCATTATTACGTAAGGATATAGATTTGATGACGTAATCCACAAATTGTAGCTCAAGACCCGACCTGAAGAAGATATTTACCAAAGCAAAGCGGAATTACACACACAAAGGAATTGCCTAGAAGAGGAGAACAGAAGATTAAGGAAACGAGTGGAAGAACTTGAGAAAATGATGGGAAATGTGAGATATATCTAGCACGATATAACTTTTGACCATTTTAGAGAAATTTCTATCAAATCTTCCCCAAAGCTGATGAGAATGGACCTCAAAATTATTTTAATTCGCTTCCGAGAGGCATGGTGAGTCGTTTTTGATCTGATTTAATTTAATTTTTGATTTGGCACAGTTTTTACATACGATTATATAATATAACTTTCTTCTAAGTTTAGATAGAGAAACCTCCTCCACCTCCAACTCAAAGGGTTCCAACCCCGCCAGAAACCCCGAATCTCAATAATCTCTCGATTGGAGACTCACCAGGCACCTCGGGCATAAACAGTACTAGTTCTACACCAAAAAGAGTAATCGGCGAACTAAAAGAAAAGCTGAGCAAAATGAATGAAAGAGAATCGTTGCTGATTGTACCTAGTAACGGAAGTATGAGCAGTGACTATGGGGAAGTAATCGAATGTAAAATACAAAAAGAAGGCGTCGAGGACAAGATCTACGAAGAGATTGGAGAATATTATGACAGTACATATCTAATCCCCAAAAGAAAAGAGGGGAAGCGTTGAAAAGTGTGATGGTTTGTGCGATATCGCAATAAATTTCTATTTATTCCTGAATTTTATTGGTGGGATTTTTTTGAAATTTTGTTTTCTTAAAGAATTTGTTTTTTTCCAAAAATCTGAATGACTAAAAATTCCACTGCCGATAAACAAAACTAAATACTTCCAAAAGCAGAGAAATTCCGTAAATAAACCGCAATGTCTTTTGCAGTAATTACCACGCCTGTTATCACTTGTTTTAGTCGTGTTTTGAGGTGATTCTTTTCTCTCTCCTTCCGCTTTTTTAAAGTCTCCGAAGACAACATACTGATGGGAAAAGAAGCGCTTACTTCTCGCGATCACTGGCCAGACAATTGGGGCCCGAGAAAGGTGGGGGAAGAGGGGGATCCCGTCAAGACGCTGTTTGAATCGGTTTAAATCTTCGACGAGGGTGCAGTGAGCCGACTTTTGAACAAGGGGCTTTTATGGGCCAACTTTTAAAAATCTCTTATTGACTTTTTATTGAGGGTTACTGTAATTTTTATAACGCCGTTTTGTTAAAACAACTGTATCTATTTTCAGTTAGCAAATTGATATAAGGCCTTGATATGACCTAAAGTCATTGTTTTGAGTGAATATTTGGGCGCTGCGATCGGCACTTGATTATATCTATGGGAAAAGAGCAGTGAAGAAATTGTGACTTCTATTTTGTGCTCTGACTTACATTTGTAGACTCATTTTAAAATTCCTACTCCTTTTTTCTCATTAGCCTTTATCTTTATCAGTTTTAGAGCCCTGAAATGAAAGAGAACAGAATTGTTATTCAGAAGATTCGTCTAAAAATCTCAAAAAAATAACTTTTTATCCCAAACACCCACCTTTGACCCCGTTTCCCGCAAATGTCCTCACTCACCCAGACTTGACTCGTTTCAACGTTCCCTTCCTTTCACTGAAGACCGCCCAAATCTTTTGATCGTGCTGGTCAAATCTGCAGAGACGTGACAAACAACAAGACAAGGGGCATTTCAACTTTTTTTGATATCCAAACCGAGGCCTAATCCGATAAGTAATGTCTCCAACTCATTCATTCGCGATATTATAGGGCTTGACTTTTATGATTATTTTAGTGCAAAAACAAATTTACAATGAAAGGAAATGATGATTAAGGTTTAATGTTACAATTGTGACAAGTTTTATTGATTTCACGCATCAACTTTTATATCGATTAAACTGTCCAAATAATTTTTCAACTAAAGATTTATTTCGGACCCTTTTATAGACAAAAATGGGCAGTTTTAAAAAGTTTCCTTAACTGAAAACGAAACAATTCTGCATGCAGATCAAAAACTGCCCTGGTCCGGTCCATTTGCAGCCCGCAAACCCTGAAGCGTTCTTTAATTTTCACGTTATAACCACCGCGTTATCAGTGATAAGTTGGGGTTCGAGAAAAGTGGCGGTCTTCAGCCTCGACTGTCCTTTTTTTCTCATTTTGCCCCCATCTTCTTATGCTTTACCGCCCCCGTCGCACGGTGCCTCGTTCGCTTTTTTCGGGTCTTAAAGTCTGTCCCCATCACCTTGAATTTTGAAGGGCCCGTTTCGGTGATGATGGCGGTCGAATGCGCGAAAAGAGACGTACTTTGAGTGGCAACTTTTGGCACTCATTATCAGATCTGATCTTGAATACTTTAGAACGCATTTGATCATGATTTTAGTCTCTCTTTTTTCTTGATTTTTAGTTTCCGTATAGGGTTCAATGAGCGTTTTCTGCAGGTCTTTTGTAGGTTGTGCATTATAATCTTTATGGAGTTGTACTTTGATCCTTCGTGAGATAATGGTCATCAAAAAAGACCGGACTTCGCGTTAAGACTCGTCGCGTGGTACCCTCTATATTTCTCGACCTGTTATTTAATTTAATCCATGAAAATTTTCGAATAAAAATTACCCCAGGCTATTTAATATTCAACATTTTTAGCCTTAAAATCAAGCGGGTTGGCAGATCTCTGCTGGAAATTCTTTTTGCCTCCGGGTTTCACCCAATTCTCTGGTCACTCGAATATGAATACGAACGGTTTGGGGAACAATGGTGAAAATGGAATAAGCAAAAAAAGAAGGGGCAGCAAGAAGGGGAACAAGTTGATCGACCTCAACGCCGATGACAACATTTCAAATCCATGGTTCAAAAATAAACAAAATAGTAAGATTTTTAGGGTTTTTGTTGATGTCCTAATAAGGTGGGGCGGGATGTTTTGAAAAAATGAAAAAAATCTATGTTTTGAATTTTCAAAAAATTACTATTAACATCGTTCTTTTTGACAATTTTTTATTTACCATTTGTGCAAATTGACGTAGGTATAGCTCAAACAAAAAATATACCCTAAATATATAATCAAAATCCGAGAAGTTTAAAAACGCGTTTGCAAGTATGTTTTTTTTGAATTTGTACTTAATGGAGCCATAAAAACTTGTGATAGGTAGGAATAGCAGATATCTTTTCTGGTCAAGTCTTTCTTTTTCTCTTTGGGATTAATTACCTTTGATAACCTCACGTTTTTACGATTTCCTGATGATTTTTCTTCCAGGTTTAGATGAAATGGATGTGTCAAAACAAAGTTGTGCCCAGCATAATGGAAAGGTAACGTATTTTTTCCGTCCTTATCGCGAGGTCAATCAAAAATTAAGATGAATTAAAAATAATTATTTTCAATTTCGTTTTAGGTCACTAACGGGACAAAATTAGCGGACGCTGAACAGGCTTGGCCTAGTCTAAAAGAGGCAGTCCAAGAGGAAGCCGTCTTAAATGGAGTGTGCCAGAATGGACTTGTCCACAAACAGGTGAGGAAGCGGGTGTAACCAAGAGGAGGGAGATTCGATGACATTCAACAGCTGCCTTTTGTAAAGAAATCGTCGCTTTGGAGGGGGTTTGCGACATTTTTATTAGGAGCTTTTCGAATATCATAATCTCCTTTTCTCATTGGTATGTCCTAAAAACAGAATGTTTTCTTACCTCGAAATGTTTGGTACTTGGTCTTTCCGAGGACATGAACCTCCTGAACTTTCTGTTTCTTATTTTTTCTTTTCAATCTTTCTTTCCCTATTTTCAGCCCTGATCAGCGCCATCGGAATGCAGATCAGGTCATTCCGAGTGGTTGTTGCTGATTGTATTCGAATATTTGTGCGCGGAACGACGTTTGTTCCAGCCGCAGGCCCGCGGGTTTAGGGTTCCTTTTTTCGTGTTTGTTCAAAGGACACAATCAATGTGATCTTCTTACCGGAGTCTTGAGGCCATGTGATAACTGAATGTCACTTCTTTTTCGCTTATAAGAGCCCTCAGGGTCGGAACGGGAGGAAAGATCCGGTGATTTTCGAAATTAGTTTTGGAAGAGAGTGATTGTATCAATGCGGGGTTTGGGCCACCAGTTTCACTATTTTCAACAAGATTTTGTACGTTTGTTTTGATCAGTGATTGTCAGAAGATGCTCTTTGTGGGATCATAATTGCACCTTTGTTGCCCTCGGTAGATTGTAATCTTGTTTACCGCTATATTGATTATAATGTTATCCCTTTATTACCTTTGGAGTAAAACGATGACTTATTTTTTATTTTTTTAAGCCAAAATCCAACGGAACTCACCCCGAGCAAACGGAATCCCCTGAGGACGGTGATTCTCGATCCGCTTCCAAAAACGGTAAATATAGTTGGAAAAAGCTGGATATCGACATTCACTACAAGAACCGAGAGACCGATCGAGTCTCGCCGTCGGGCCCGGCCAAGCGCTCTCGCTACGACAAGTTTGGCAAGACGAGGACCATACGAAGATCGCGGAGGGATGGGCAAGCAGCGAAAGAGAATAAAACGGCGAATACTGTGGTGACGGACGAGGATGAAAACGAAGAACAGGACTACTGGTAAGATTTTACGTTTTTGGAAACGTCACTTTTAGAATTCAAAATGATCTCACAAAAACATGATGACTAATTTATCTGTCACTTCTTAATTGCCTTTTTACTTTTTGGCCGTCTTTTATTTTCAAAAGCAAAATTTGCGTAGGCCTTTGACTTTACTTTATTTGAATCACGATTCCAAACACTGTTTTTTCCGTCGACTTTCACCGGTCAGCACAGATTTCCCGGATTTATAAAGCCGATTCTATTAGTTCGAGACAGATATTTATTATTCATTCTCGTATTCTATTCATATTGAAAGTTGGATCTGGACAGTTTACCGTAACCCAAATGCCCATTTTTCGGAAAACACAGCCGGATCGATACTTTAGGTAGGTGTGTTAACGCGTTGTTGACATGATTTAGACATTCATAGCCTTGTCAGAAAAAAACAATTAGGCCGATTTTCAACGTCTTTTCCGATATTTGTAAAAAATATTTGGCCTAAAAACATTTTTAGAAATTCCCCTCGGAAGATTCGTCGTTTCTCTCACTGTCTCTCCGCCCTCTCCTCTCTCCGTTTTCTCAATTTTTAAACACTTTCTGATAAAACAAAGGAGAGTTATCTCTGCAGGGACCGGGCTTTTTCGACCCCAGTGGTATTTATTTTTAAATAGTGTTTCTGATTTTGGAGATTAAGTAATTTAGACGAATTCTTCATCGTGTCTACAAAAGCCATTTTATAATAAATATTAAAAGGCAGCCATCTCATTTCACTTCCATTTTACCTTTTTATGGAAGGAAAGACTGAGGAGTTTTTTAGGGGTGTGCTTTTCTTGTTTTCCTTTCTCTGTCTTGTCAACGATCATTAATTGTTTACTCTTTATTTCATTTATCATCTCGCTGATAAGCTGCGTCGTAAGATACGTCGGCGGTCACGTTGCGGACTCAAGTGAAACGTTGACGTTGAGAAACCGGGAGAAAGTAATCCGGAGAGCACTTATAGAAGAACGGCGGAGCGATCGGTTGCAAAAAATTCGCGATATTAATCATGGGATATCAAAGTAAAGATTGTTTATATTGTGCTATAAATCACTGCTATTTACAACCGACGTCCAAGCGACCTTTTATCTCTTTCTTCACATGACGTCGGTTGTTTTCCCGTTCTCGGACCACGTTGTTCCTGACGTACCCAAAAAACGCCCATGTCTTTCGAAGCGTTCTTGAAGTAGCATTTACCGTTTTTTACAAATACTCTTGACTCAAATTCCATTTTTGTAGCTTAAATCAGCTAATCATCTGGAATGGATTTGAAGAAGTGGCTTTCATTAATCCAAACCCCTCTGATAATCTTTCAATTCATGATTAGAAATTCACCCAACGTCATCTTCCCTCTTTCAGCCACTTTTTTCTCGGGTTTACGGCATTTGAGGAGGACGTGGAGAGACGGCCGCAGGGTCCCTTCCCCTCTCCCTTCCCCTTTCTCTCGTCTCCATTCTTGTTTTGGTGTTCTCTTTTTTGGCACACGGACCGACTTACTGCGTTCCTTATTTAAATAAAATTCATTCGGCTTCTGGCCTTAATCTCGTACAATATACAAGTCGCATTTCGTTAAGAGAGCAGTATCCGGCCGTTTCGCCGTAAAGCTCAAGCCTTTTGCGAAAAGTCGCAAAGCAGTTTTTTATTACTGAGGGGGATTACTATGTTTACACAGCTCTGCATAGAGAAACGGACCAACAATGATTCGTTGTTTGACAATTGTCGATTTGAAAGTTTTAAAAATTGTAAAACGCTATTGTAGCAACTTATTTTATTTCAGGTATTTTGACAACACATCAAACGGTTTCTATTATCAACATTCCGGCACACAAGGCTGGAAACGCTCCAACGGCGTGCTAGACGCTCCAGAAGCGTCATTCTCGATTGAGCCCGTAGTTGCGTTTGTACCAACTACTGCTGACGCCACCGAATTCGTCTCCTTCACTGACTCTGCACCTTTGGATTCGGGCGAAGAGACCGAGGAAAAGGACCCAGAAGAAGTCAATGAAATAGAAGACGAAGAGGACGAGAACGAGATGCCTTATACCGGACAACCAGTGCATCCTGGAAACGGGGTTAGTTTTTTTGTTATGCATTATTCCTTGCTGTCTGATGTAGCATAATTTAAAGATTATTTCTTATAATTATTGAGACTTTTTGAAAGAATGTAAAGACGCATGCAACAATACAGCTGTCCACACGAAAATCTTTTCTGCCTTGGTTCCTCCGCAAAAAACACGCGTTTAACTATCAACAGCCTTTCCCTTTCTATTTCTCTGCCCGTTAAAACGGAGAAAAGAATCAATATAGCCGGGTCGGAGAATCGATAGTGTCGTTTCGCGACTACAGTGACAGCCCAAAACCTTTTTTCCGAGGGGAATTCTGTTGTTTAGAGGGATTTTGTTGTTGATTTTGTTAGAAGGCCAGTGTTTTTGATCGAAAGTTATGGTAGTTGAGGTAGGATTTTTTATGCGTCATTACCTCAGTTTAAGTTTCATTAAATCTCGTTGCATTAAGCTTATATTGACATTTTCAGGTAGTAAATTCAAACGGTGGCCTACGGAACGGTCCTCCAAGGGCTTCAAACGTAGGTACTGGACATTTCAAACAAAATTCGCGTGGAAGAAACGAAAACAGAAATACCGAAGGTAAATTTTTTGGTTATTCTGAATTTTGTTTGTATTTAGGAGACAAAAATCATTGACGTTAGAGAATAGGGACAAATAAGCTTTCCCCGATTCTTTTCAATTTACAAGCAAAACTTTTTAATTCTAGGAAAACAAACCGGTGGTCATCGAAGAAATTTTAATAACAACAACAGTAAACCAACTAACGATCAGTGGAACAAAAATGCACAGAATCCTCCACCGCCACAACAGAAAGCAGATAGCACAAATTCTGAAAAGCCAAATGCCCATAAAGCCTTTTATCAAAGGAATGACAGATGGCAAGCGAGGAATCCACCAAACCAGCCACCGAACGGCCAGCAGCAACCAATCAGTGTTCAACGCGGCCCTCTGCCAGATTGGGATGAGGTTGCTGAAGCTGCTCAGGATGGCGGTTTTGATTACATGGATTTAATGGAAACTCAGTATTCTCAGTTGTGCGCTATGATGGCGTTGCCTCCCTTTGATCCGACAATGGCAATGAAGGCAAATCAAATGCCATATATGGTACCATTTGTACCACAGAACGGCGGTCAGTTGTTCAGAGCTCCAGTAGTTACCGCTGGACCTCCTCCGCAAGCGCTGAACGCTACTACAATGTCGCATCCGGGTCTTCAAGCGGCAGCACAAGCTGCGCTGGACAAGAGGATAAAGGCACAAGCCTCTAAACCTCAAGCTACCACGTCAACAGATTCCCGACCAGAGTCAGTGGCATCTTCTGTGACATCCACCGTGCCTCCTACTCCAAATGCGTTGTTATCACCTAATGGTGTACCAGTTCCACCAGTAATTCGGCCACCATTGGTTCCTCCTCCAATGTTGCAGCCGTTTTTCCCATCGTTTCCGGGTGTAGCGCCAGTGCCTTTATTAACAGAATTTAGGAATGAGGACATTAAGGCCGTCCTGTGCAAACAAATGTAAGCGTTTTTGTTGTTTAAATTGTGTGCCTTATATGCTGGTAATATGGTTATTTGTAAATTTCAGCGAGTATTATTTCTCTGTCGACAATCTCCAGAAGGACTTCTTCTTGCGGCGACGAATGGACAAAAACGGTTATCTTCCCTTATCTTTGATCTCCAGTTTCCCTCGGGTTTCTAATTTAACACGCGATATCAACGTAATCGCCAACGCGTTAATGGACAGTGATAAGGTTGAGCTAGACAGTGCAAACATGAGAGTGAGAACGAGGATTAGCCCCGAGTCATGGCCAATGGAGTTTTCCAGTCAAAAGTCAGTCGATGAAGAAGGAGATCACACAAAGGAGGACTTGCCCGGTCCTTCAACGCCCACTTCAGATGAAAAGAAAGAGGTTAAGGTTGAAGCCAAGCCACAGCCTAAAAAGGCAACGAAGGAATCAAAACAAAGCGAGTACGACGTAAGTTTAATCTCATAATCTATTATCTTCTGCTTTAGGATGTTTTCGAAGATCAACAAGGAGAGAAGCAAGAACATCATGCTCCTTCAGAGAATTCTACGAATTCTACCCCAAGGGTGTCGTACTCAGCTATGGCTCAACAGTCGGCTCCAAAGGATAAACCACAAGTTCAAATTGTCCAGTCGCCGACAACCCCTTCGAAGTCGCAACCACAGACTCCAAAATCGAAACCTACATCTTCCAAGGACACCCCAAGATCTTCTCGCGGTCCGCGATCGCAGAGGGCGCAAAGCCCCAAAACTGAGAAATCGGAGAAAGAGGAGAAGAAGGAAGGTGATGACGACTGGCAAGAAGTTGCTCCCAAAAAGAAAAAGAAGCCAAGCAAACCAGAGGGACGCAGAAGAGGCAGACATCACAACGCAGAAGGCGAACGCTCTGAACGGAGAAAATCCTCAACCAATGTGGAGAACGAGGATTACAACACTGTGGAGGAGATGCCCGATCAGCATATCAAAAAACTCATTATTCTGACCCAATCGCCGGCCACCAAGGCGAAGGAAAAGAGACTTATGAGCGAAGAGATTGAGCACAACCTCCGAAAGTACGAGGAGGCGCTGTGGCAGAAGGAGGGACGCCAAGATGAGGTAAAAAACACTTTATTGCGCTGTCTTCCCATTTTTGTGCAAATAGGTATTCAGTAGTCATGTTAATTATTCAGGCTAAAAAACCGGAAGACAGCGACAAACAGTCGAGTGAGACTTCCAGCGAAACCTCGTCTAACAGCAATGAAAACAAAGAGCCTAAAGGCCCTGCGGGTTCGGTGTGGGCCAAGAAAGCCTTGGAAAGGGCCGCCGCCTCGGCATCAATGGTAAGCGGATATTTGATGACCGAAAACGACCCAATAATTGGCATTTATTTCCATTCACATCATAAATTTTTAGCCCCGCAGTCCCATTGCCAAGAGAGAACAGCAAGAGTCTAAAGTTCCTCGTTATTATCCAGCCCACAACAAAGAAATTAAAGACCTAAAGAAGGACAAAAACTTGCAGCAACAAGTCTCCGTGGAGCAAGCGCACGGCATGAATGTTGGATGGGTATTGGGAGCTAGAAGTCGGAACAACTCAGTTATTACCGCGTAAGTTGATGCATGGCAAGTAGAGAAAACATGAATTTTATACGTCATAATCATTCCCCTTTCAGTGACGAGACTTCGATTTCGGTATCTCAACCAAACTCGGTCCATCCATCAGTCGGTTTATTCCAAGACAACGGATTCGAAGAGCAAGTTTACTCTGAATGGAAGGCGCGTTGTATCGAGCAGCGCAAGGCTTGCGGTTACGATGTCCCAGAGATGAATACTCTTTATCGTTTCTGGTCGATGTTCCTCCGCTCCAACTTTAACCGAAACATGTTCACGGAATTCCGTCGCTTGGCCTTGGAAGATGCTGATGCCGGCTTCAGATATGGAATAGAATCCCTCTTCCGATTCTATTGTTATGGGTTGGAGGAGAAGTTCCGTCCTCCACTTTACGTCAACTTCCAGAACGATATCTTGGATGATGTGAGGAAGCGACATAAGAATTTCGGATTGGAGAAGTTTGTCCAATTCCAGAAGCGCTACAAGTTTGCGAAGCAGTTGGATGTGAATGCCGAGCTGCAGAAAGAGATCAAGAAGTTCGAGAAAACCAGCGAATACAAGATTGTAAGGTTTAGTCGATAAATCGTTGACTGTGAAAACAATTGTACCTTTAAGTTGATTAAATCCACCTTTTTTTAGTTTATGCACAACTTCAAGAAGGATCGAGAAGGCTTAGCGGCTGCCCAAAACTAGGCCAATGGGAAGCCTGGACTACTTCCCAAGCCCTTCATTGACCATTTTCCCCACTTTTCGGGCCATTGTTATATTGTTTTTGAACCGACGGGGGTCATCAGACTATCGTTTTTGCTGCATTCCAACCTTTTTGTTTGTGTGGATCGTCCGGACTACAGTTTCATAACACATTACAATCACCTATGTCAATGTAATTTCGGATTTCCATGCTTAGACCTCTATTGTATACTGTCCCGGCGAGAATGCGGCGTTGTTATAACCTTTTGTTAAGACTATGCTTTGTTTTTTGTTATCTTTTCAGCCCGTAGTGATTTCTAGAGTCTCTCCTAGTTCTGACATAGCTACCACAATAAAATTTTTCGCCCGCTGTACGGGTTCGTCGACTAAGCATGTCTAATTCCTCTAGCGTCTTGACTACTGTAATATTCGTTTGAAGATATTTTATGACATCTTGGTGCCTTGAATGTTACAGTATCTCGAATAACAAAAAAAAAGATTTTTTATTTCCATATCCAAATTCTTTTATTTTCAAATTTCTGTAGAATTTTTGAAACTCGCTCCGAACTGAAAAGAACATCTCTTTCTGTCGTATATTTTTTCTAACATTTCCAGCCTATTTTGTTCATTTTGTAATTGGTGGGGTTGAGTCGAACTCTGGTTGAATTCGAATTCTCATTCCCACCAAATCACTTTGCTCAATCACAACACTTCCCGTTCTTGGTTTCGATTATTGTAAAGCCCCCCAATTCTCTCCCCATAAACGTTTCAATCAGGCTGTATTCGTATCTTCATTTCGTATCGTTCCCCTTGTTTATTGTAACGAAACTTTTATCGTATTCCGGATAATAAATATCGTATTTTTAATGGAAAGCATTAATAGTTGAATCGGGGTTCTCGAGAAACAATGACTTGGTTTTCTTCCAATCGTGGTGAGGACTCTAATTGTAAGTAGAAGCTGGAAGATGCATTGGAAAACTGTAGGCTAACGATAAGCGCCATTTCACCAAGATATACGCCTCCAGCTCGATAAATTCCGAAGGTTACTGAACTTTACATATAACAGAATTGAGCCACGAAGATCGTTCTCTTATTAGAAGAGCTGCAACGCATTGCATTCCTATGTCACATTTTGCCTCTGTTCTTCCCGCTAATATATTGTTTTTGAATTGATGTCCTCGTTCTTCTTCCTGCTTCGCTTCTTCCCACTTCTCTTCACACATATTCCGCCTGATAATTTTCTCGTCCTATGAATAAATTCCGATGCCGGTGTGCCTTACCTGTGATGAAACCAGCACCTCTTTGTTTGTTCAACGCATGCAGCGCCGCCGGGTTTGTCGGGTTTTGCCGAAACAGAGGAGGCCGGACCAGGCGTTTTGTGACTTTGGCCGCTTTTTCACGACTCTCAATTCGAGGATTCAGCCGAAGTCGTGACATTTCGAGAGCGACGTCACTGCGTTGCGGCTTGACGATTTTCCGACGATTTTGGTTACTTTGGAATAAAATATTTAATCCAATGTTGGCTGTTACTAAATTATAGTGCCTACTCTGGGTAGTTAATCAATCAATTTCTGTAATTCGTGGCCTGAAACGGGCAGATATTGGCTTAAAATGCCAACAGATCTCGACGGAAGTCTTGAACAAGATGTAAGAGGGAATGCCAATGATCGGAATGGTGGGATGAGAAGACAAAGTACCGTAGTTACCAAAGATGACGACTCTGAATTGTCAGAATGTGAGTGTCAGACAAGACAGTATCCTCCATGGACCGGAGAGATTCACGGAATGAGTCAGGTAAGTCGATAACCGCAATTCTCTTTCCTTTTTTTCTTATTGTTAGACAAACGCGGGTTTTATTGATTTACTTCTTAACTGAACACCGTATAAAATTTAGGCCCTCCTGAGTAAGTCCAGAAAGCTCCGTGCATTCTGGTGGTTGGTATTATTTGTTTGCACAAGCTGCGGAACCGCGACAACAGTATTGGTGGTCATTGAGTACTTACAAGGCCCTACAGCGACCTCAACGACAATTCGATTGGTATGTCGTATTCGTTTATTTTCCTTACCATATGTGCCTTTATTTACGAGCAGCTGCAGCGGATATAAAAATAGAGTTTTATCAGCCTGCGTATATGCGCATATTCGATATCATTTGAAGAGATAGGGGCGGTGGTGCAACCGAACAAAAGCTCGTTATTTATGCATCGGGAAAAGCGGGAAATAATATTAAGTACAGTGTTTATGTTGACCATGTTCTTGGTCATGCTGGAAATGGCAATTTTGGCAATTACCAGTCGTATTCTTTCAGGTATCTTCCCTCCAACTCCCAGCTATAACAGTTTGTCCGAAGGTGCCAGATGCGTTGGATTTCGACGGTCTTTTTGATGACATGAGAACGCTAATGCCTGAAATTTCAAATCAGACGGCTCTGGACGTTGTGAGATTTTGGCTAGCCGGCTCTGGCCTAGAAAATATCGACGCGATCAATGATTACAACAGGACGTATCTAGATGAATTGAGTACCGTTTTCAACCGGTGGAGCGAAGGATACGATCCCAAGTCGTTCTTTGAACTTATGCAGGTAATTTTGAAGCAATGTTTTAGGATCTTTTGGTAAAGCGGATTTTCCAAAAATTCGGTGATTTAAAAAAAAATTACTTCATCCTAAATTCAGATTTTTATATAATCTTTGATTTCAATATTCAGAAAAATCTTTTGATTATGGAATCCCACTCTTATGTTTTCTGCACGTATCAAATTTCTTCGATTTCAAATTTTGTATTTTCTGCTGTTAAACCTACGAATTTACAATTCATGTGCAACATGTATGCTTCAATCATTTTATATGTAAAGGAGTAATGACCTTTACTCCTTTACAAGCTTCGCAAAAAATGGAAAACATGACCACTACGCTATATTTTAGTCCAAATATTTGTCTTGGCATTTGCGTATTTCCTCAAAACATAGATTACATTCGTGTACCAGAATTTTTATTTTTCAGACTAAACATGGATACACTTGCGATGAATTGTTTTACTACTGTGAATTGGGAGGAAAAGCCAAGAATTGTTGTACGGATATGTTCAGAAAAAGGGCTGTGATGAGGAGGGGGCTGTGCTTTCAAACGTTGCCCAATGTAAATCAGACGGAGGCTGATGACATTGGAAGACTAGTGCTCTTGATGAAATCACCAAAGAGTATCATCTCTCCGCAGTATAATTACACGCAGGTGAGTTGATTAATTAACTTGTTTTCATTGGCACCCTCTTTTTACTACTTGCCCCGATTGACAATCAACTTTTCAGCCACAAATCATCATCTATGTAAACGACAACTTTGATTATGTCCTCGATTTCCCTCGCTTCTACCTCTACCCAAATGAATGGAATCGAATGCATTTTACAGCTCGTTTAGTGGAACTTCTCGAGCATCCCAGTGACTGCACCAGCGAGGTGGGTTTGATTCCTTTATGGTTGTGGTGGTGTTTGTGACACATGTTCATAAAAAACACCCTCCTATATAAACACATGTACTATGCACATGAATATCCGAGGAGTTTGATCTCTACATGACACGAGTAGTGTTTACATCCTACAATGTCCCGGGTTGCTACAGAATATTGAGAAGAATATTCTTGGGATTCCACGAGTTCTCTAAAAATTCTCCGATTTAAAAGACACTTCGCGAGTTGCTGAAGCAGGCTCAAATGGGGGTCTGCCCTAGAATTTGACCCCCACTTTTTTCTGTCTCATCTGATGACATATAGGCTGTTAAACAACTTGGTGAATTTTTTTCGAAAAATTCGTCATCATGACCGAGATATGACATATTTATTGAATTTCGTTCAGTGTGATATATTGTGCTAATTTATTGCCGAAACATCGCAGAACTGAGCACACCTACGTTATGGGCCATGCTGAACAACTTTGTAATTGACCCCAAGTTTGTCAGATTACTGTAACATACCGTAACGTCCATGCTCAATCAATAAATCTCGATTTTCTCGATTTTTTCAATAATTTTCTCGGAATTTTTTTGCCTTTTTGGAATCAGCATCAAATTCTGCATCGGATAGACTATATGCGCATCTCCCGATAGGTGTACAAAAATGTCGTGGCGCAACCGGTAGTGGGTCGGACTACCATTCAAAAGGTCCCGGGTTCGAGTCCGGGTGGAAGCAAAAATGCTCAAACGCACTGGAAATTGTCCCAAAACAGTTTTAATCTATTGGAACTCTGGTAAAAATAAATAATAATTAACATTGTTCCCTAAAAAGGCTAAATTTTGGATTTTACGAATTTTTTGAAAATCATGATTTTTGTGGGGACAAATCTGCCGAAGAACTGAAAATTTTTTGCAAGCGATTTTTTTGTTTAGAAACAACGCATGGCACGTAAAAAGAGTATTCCTCAAATGATTTCGTTCAATTTTGCCCAAATCACCAAAAAAGTTGAACTTTTTCGTTTTAATCGGAGAGCACCGCCAGAACCCAGTAAGCCAAAGTGACGTCATTCAAACGTGGATACACATGTTTTCATGTATGGGGAGTCGAATTTTTAGCAAATTTTACAAGATTGAATACTGTAACATCATGAAATATGTGAATATTTACAAATTTTTAAATGTAAAATTTTTTGTGGAAAGTCTTCGGGGCTATTAGAAAGATATTTGAAGGCAGCGCAAAATACTGCTCTAGAAAATTGGAAACGTTTCCGCGTAAGGACTCCTGAAAGTCATTATTTCAATTTTTTGTCAAATGCCAAAATACGAAATTTTTTTGGTGTTTTGGGCAAAATTGAACGAAATCCTTTGAGGAATACTCTTTTTAAGTGCCATGCGTTGTTTCTAAACAAAAAAATCGCTTGCAAAAAATTTTCAGTTCATCGGCAGATTTGGGCCCACAAAAATCATGATTTTCAAAAATTTCGTAAAATCCAAAATTTTGCCTTTTTAGGGAACAATGTTAATTATTATTTATTTTTACCACAGTTCCAATAGATTAAAACTGTTTTGGGACAATTTCCAGCGCGTTTGAGCATTTTTGCTTCCACCCGGACTCGAACCCGGGACCTTTTGAATGGTAGTCCGACCCACTACCGGTTGCGCCACGACATTTTTGTACACCTATCTGGAGATGCGCATATAGTCTATCCGATGCAGAATTTGATGCTGATTCCAAAAATGCAAAAAAAATCCGAGAAAATTATTGAAAAAAATCGAGAAAATCGAGATTTATTGATTGAGCATGGACGTTACGGTATGTTACAGTAACCTGACAAACTTGGGGTCAATTACAAAGTTGTTCAGCATGGCCCATAACGTATGTGTACTCAGTTCTGCGATGTTTCGGCAATAAATTAGCACAATATATCACATTGAACGAAATTCAATAAATATGTCATATCTCGGTCATGATGACGAATTTTTCGAAAAAAATTCACCAAGTTGTTTAACAGCCTATATGTCATCAGATGAGTCAGAAAAAAGTGGGGGTCAAATTCTAGGGCAGACCCTCCTTCCACAACTGGCGAAGTCTCTTTTAAATTAACAACTAAATTTTCTAAAGTGAATTCTTTTTTTTGGAAAGACTTCTTTTGCTCGCTTCGGGTAGCAAGACTTCTCTAAAAACATTTCCCTTGAATATAACCTAATATTTCTTACAGATCGAAGGCAAAGACACCGCCTGCTTTGTCCGTAACTGGCTGACCTCCAACGTCGTTGACCAATACAACTGCACTCTTCCTTACCTCACCGACATCCCGAACGTCCCTCCTCGGAATGTCTGTGACCCCGTTGTCGTCGTTCGAGAGTATTTCCACACCATCCAACTGGTCCATTCGGGCTCTGTTCACTCTCAAGAATGTGTTCCCGGCTGTAAACGTTGGGAATATGGAGTTTCCTTACAACAGAGTCAAGCACTCGATAATTTCACTGGGTTTAAATTCAATTTGGAAGCCTCATTCTACGATCTACAATACGAACATGTCAAAGAAGTTTATACGACATCCGTGCCGGGATTCATGTCTCAAATCGGAGGTCAATTTGGATTCTTCTTGGGGTTGTCGATCATTACAATGATTCAGATTGGGATTTATCTCATCTCCTACGTCTTTAACTTCTTTTACAAACTTTTTAAACAGTCCCCTGAAGATGAGAATGAAGACAATCAAGACCCAACAATGACTGATTATAACGGAGCGATACCGAGTAATGGCCATGTTCGGACTAACGGATTGCAGATGGTCGATGGAGTACTGTACTCGAATAGAGTCCGACCAGTGGCGAATGGACACATGATGAGCTCATGGATGTAGCAGGAACAAGATGGGGGTGAAATTACTGGGATTATAAGTGTTTACATTATGCTTTACATATCTTGTATATTAGCTCAAAAATATCTACAGCAACTGTTGAGTGATACACTTTTGTATTGGTGAGTTCTTTTTAGGGGAAGTGCTTAAAGAAGGCTAAGAATTTAACTGCGCTTACAAAGAAAGAGTTAATGTTTTTAATAAATTTTTGTAAACCTCACTTTTAGCACTTCCCCTATGATCTATGCATACTTATACATACATATAACATACAGGGTGACCCAAAATAACGGAGACAAATTTTTGAAGGGTCCCACCGCGAAACCCGGGCGTTATAAAAACACAAGCGACAGTGGGTAATATTCTATAAGACTTTCTCTATAATTCACGAAAATTTGGCGGAGTCATCATGTCGCAGTAAAAAGTTACAGCTTAACAAAAATGCCTTGCGCCGTTTTTTTGGCCCTCAATTTTGGTTCCTTTGTGTTGTGTAGAGCATGGCTGTACTACAGCGGCAGAAATGGCAAGTTCATTTGTTTTGCTAGACTATTACGTCTCTAAGCAAGCAGTTATGTAGGTTTCTGGGCTACGGTTTTCATTTCTACGGTGGTACCGATCTCAACATTGAAGATCGCAATTTTTTCCAAATTTTTTCCATAAAAAATTCAGTTTTTTTTAGAATAAAGCTAAAACCGCTAGAACGTATTCTATTCATAAATACAATAATTCTGGAAAACGTTGTGATTGCTTGCTGGTTGCAACAGATTTTCCTTAACAAGTTTCTCGCCCAGAACTACCCCATGGCACGCGGCTTTGAGAAAGATGGGTTATCGATAACAAAATGACAAGATAGATAAAAACGGCGTATTCTGCTCCTGTACACTTATGAATACGACTCTTCAGAATCAGCCTAGGGCACTTTCGGTCTTTATGTGTCACCGGCTCGACTGGTATTCCGCCTACGGCAAAAATAAGGCAGAATCCTAGTGATTACCAAATAGCATTCCGTAGAAGTTACAAAATGTTTCTCTTTTGGTTCTATGGTGTTCCTTTAATCATGTTCTAGTAACTCATATTACATTTTGTCTTATCTAACGTTTAAACTCCTTTCTACGCCTACATTTTCAAAAAAGGCCGATTTTTGCACTTCAACTACCTGAAAATACTCGGCTGTAACTTTTGAACCACCGATAGTTGAGCTTAGTACGATGGCCCGTTTTAAAGGCCATATTATGATAATTAAGGACAGCAAATCTCAAACTATTCCGAACTTTCTTTTTTGAGTAAGGCAGCTTTCTTGCAAAAAGACCCCACGGGCAGAAAGCTCCGAGTCAACCGGATATATTGATGTGGTTCAAGGCACAAGAGCGTCGTACAACAAAAAATCCGGAATATAAAACTACACTAACGTGGTACTGTAATATAAATAAGGAATCACTCATGAATCTTCATAAGTCGCAGAAAAAACGGGAAATCTTTTGTCTCCTTTATTTTGGGTCACCCTGTAATATATGTTTCTTCTAAATTTACTGAAAACTTTGTTGTATGTGATTTACAGTTCCTTAAGCTACCTTTACCCAAAATTCTCCAAGATCTCTACTTATATACGGGCCTCTTCCCAAGACAGGTATTTCCATTTATTCGGTTGTGAAATCTACACATATACATACTGTATTGATCGTGTTTACAATAAAAGTAAATTGCTGATATTATTACATTTTGTTCCAAAGAAAGTTTCAAGTAATTCGTATACCATGACATTACACATCAATCGTATTAACTCTCATTATCACCATGGTCAACATTAGCTGACTCTGCATTCGGAGAGATCGTTTTCGTTTTGCTTCGGCGGATTCTGAACAACCTTACTGGTATCGCTCTTGTGTAATTTCAGCGACATATGCTTGGTCCTTCTGATCAGACTTCCCTTATGCCGGAGGATGGAATTGTCATCGTGGACTTGGGGCTCTTGAGGGACCTTGCGATTTAACTGGAAAACCTAAAGTCAGACACAAAACGGTTAGGACATGGGTTAGTATGGGAAAACGGAAACGACCGGATAGAACACAGCTATTTGGAGAAGGATATTTTTTAGTTTACTCTTATTAAAATGTCCTTTCTAACAACTTTAGCTTAAACAAAAATTTTGTACAAAATTAGTCAAGTGTTTTCTAAGGCATATAAGAACTTTAGAGTTTGCTCTTAAATAACATTTCCTAAATAAAAAAAAGTCGGCAAAGTCTCCAACCCATTTTTCTAAAGCATAAATCTTGTTATGTCTGTGAATGCCGAATAACATTAGCAATAAAAGGCAAAAAAGTTCAGTAATCCTAGAAGGAAACCCATGATATTCCCAGTGCCTGCACTTCACAGACCATCAACGGCTTTATCTGCGACCTTTCTCACAACAACATCAACATAACAGCAACAACAAAGACAACAACTCCAACAAAGTGTTCGAACAAAAAACGATTGGTTAGTAGATATAAATAAATAATAATAGAAAGTAACATTGACGGCGGTAAAGCCAGCCTAAATCTGCCAAATGCTTACTCGAACTGAATGATTTCGTCGGAGGACTCCAATACGATCAAAAGGTAAGGTAAGACCACTCGAAATTTGCTCGCATAATTCGTCCTCTTCCTGGAAATAAACGGTAATGGAAGACGTAAAATAGGTTTTTTAGAACGAATCCGCATAAAAATTATATTTTTTCTAATTCTACGGCCCGTTAAAAGTACAAATGCAGCACTAATTTCCCTCACCTCCTTCTCAATGGAGTTCGGATTTTCTTTGATTTTCTTCAATTTATCCTTTTGTGAATTGGTCCTCGAATGGGGCTGTTTGACTGGAATCTCGGGGATGTCGTACCCATCCGGAAATCCACTTAATTCCAGCAAATACTCAAAGATTTTCTTCACATTTGACCCGGTTTTGGCTGACGTCTCCACATAGCGGACATTGGCGTTCAGCCTTGACGTCCAGGCATTCGCGGTGGCCTCGTATATCTAAAATATTGACCATTGCATTTACGGATTTATATTTCATTTCAAAAGGTGTAAAAAAAGACGAGAAATTCACCTTTTTGTTCTCCAGATCGCCCTTGTTTCCGACGATTACAGAGGGGATTTCCCTGAAATTGGCGCGTTTCTCCGCAATCTCTTGCCATAAATCGCTCATTTCTTTGAAACTTTGTACTTCATCCACCGCGAAAGCGATGATAAAAGCGTTGGCTGACCCGATGGCAACCCTTCGCATGTCAGGGAAGTTGAAATTTGTGTCAAGGATGTCCAGAACGACAGGAATCCCCTGAAAAAGATTTTTGCAGACGAGAGACTAAGAAAAATGAGGAGGACAGGCAGAGAATTCTTTTGGCAATTAGGCCGCGAATTTTTTGCGGAAAAAATTCTTTTTGTAGAAAATTGTGAAGGACGTTTCGAAAAATTTATATATATTTAATTCTCCATCAAAAACTTGGAAAGAAAACTCAAAGCTTTTGCACTTTTCGACACAATGAAACGAGAAACTCACTTTAACCACGAACTCCTTGCTATGCAGATCCTCCACCGTCTCTCGATATCTCTCGAGGAATTCATTGTGTAGGAAGCGCTTGATCAGCGCCGTCTTCCCCACCTTGGCCGAGCCCAAAACCACGATCCGAAAGTGGAGTGCCTCAGGCATTTTGAAGCTCAAGTCTCATATCCCGGCCATAAGTTTGGAGTCCCTAAAACTGCAGGAAATTTAATGTGAAAATTAATTGAAAATCGACCGCGAAATAAAAGTTTTATGGCCAAGTCTCAAATTGTATTCGATTAGTTGTAAGATGGAAATAAAAAGCAAAAAAATGTGTAAATGAGAAAAGAGAAGTGTAAAAAAGAGATGGCACTTGAGGATTCTTGGGGAGAATGCAAAGATTTTTGTTGGGAAAACAACTTTTTCAACGAAACTAGTAATTATTCGTGCACCGTGTTCGAAAAAGAGAAGAGTTTGAAAAATGGGCTGGGCTAATTTTAGCACAGAACATGTTGGAAAGGGACATTGGCGAAATCTATTGGTAGATAGACTTTGAATATTTGCTTTAAAAACGTTTTTAAACATTAACAAAATTGAAAAAAAAATCAGATTTTTGCAAAAAATATTTTTACATTTTAAAACTGAATTTAAGTTTCAAAATTTGGACAGCGGTAAAATTTATGACATAATTTTTAAATCCAAAGTTGGAAAATTGGATTTTTAGGATTAACAACAAATAATGAAAATAAAAAATTATTACAATTACTGCCTAATTACTCCCAAATCCTCAAAACCAGACTACCCTCTAATTAATCGACTAATAATTTCTGCCCTCAGGCAAATACAGTTTTTTTATTTGGTTCGTTCAAAGAATGAGATCTAATCGCCATCCAAAGATTCAAAAATATATGTGAAACCATAGAAAATTTGGTCTGCCTTCATCCCAAAGCCACTGCCAAAGTAATCGCGTTCTAAGCTTCTACAAAAATATCTTTCGTAAATAGCCTTAATCCCGGCCATATTTACATTTTTCCAAAAGGACAGTCATAACAGTACTGCTTTGAAGCAGCCCCATCTGACGATTACACAGCTCTTAGCTTACAAAAACAGCAATGTTTATTGAGTTGGGAAACCCCCTTTTTTTACTTTCCCATCAAGATTCCCAAGTAAAACAAGAATAATATTCTCCCTTAATGATATGGAGCTAACATGGAACAGACAGAACAACGAGAGCCGATTAAGTGCCCTCAGGGCCAGAGGTAAAAACACGCAATGCGACGACCTTTACTGGGAAATGGGGATCACATATAAAGGTAATGGCATCGATGTTTACATCAAAAAATGTAACCATTGGATTTTTGCAAAAGATGGGATTAACAATGCTGATAATAATAAAACAAACAAAAAAAATCTTACAAAAAATGCAAAAATTTTGCGCATAACCTCTTTGAATCGCGTTGAAAAAAATTCTTTGAATTTTATAATAATAAAAAATAATAGTTAGACTACAATTTTCGGTGAGAAAAAAAACACAGTAATAAGTATAAGTTTATGTGGATTGTTTGTTTTGCATTGTTTTGGTTCTGGGAAGAAACTGAGAGGTAAAAAATATGATATGTAGTGTTTACTATAAAAAAAAGATATTCGTCAAATTGAGAGAAAGTAATCGGTATTGGTCGCATATCGATTGATGAGAATCTTGGACTATTCTTTGCGGGTAGAGTCAAGATATTCAACGATTTTTGAAGACTAGAGACTACGAAAAATGAGGAAGATGACAAGAGGAAAAAAGTTTGTGGTTACTCTTTTTTGCCAGAACTTGTTTTTTGAAGAAAAATTTTACTTCTGGCCAGTTGGTCAGTTAGGTTTCTTGAAGAAAAATTAGTTTTGGAATCTTGCATATGGACAATTTTGATTTAACAACTATTATTGCAAAATACTGTACAAGACTTTCCCTGTAAAAAACGAATTATCTAGCGCCCAGTATAATTGCCAGTTAGTTTAAACAAAGTCTTCAGCAGAAACATTTTATTTGCAGATCGGAACTAAAATTGGCAAATTTGCGCACGAAGTTCGTGTTAATCGTGTTGTGACGGTGAAAATAGACATTAAACTTCATGCTAAATTTAATATTTATTGGCCAAAGATCGGCTACAAAGCTATGTCAAAGAGTTATTTTTGACGCAAAGAGCAACACTGCAAGAGGAGAAGGTCAGATATTGGGAATAAAATTTGCTTGGGATCAAAATCGATACTTTTTATTTAAAAATATTTAAGACTATTATAGAAGCAGTTGAAGAAATGTAAAATAAAGGCCAAGTACAAGAAATCGAAATGTAAAATAAAGGCCAAGTACAAGAAATTTAGCTGTAAATTTATTTAGACTTTTTAGTTTCACTCCGAAAAAAGAGGATTTATAAAAACCTTAACGTTATTTTAGTCCTAATCCACTAAAAATATAATCTTTTCCTGTCCTCAAAGCAACTCTCTCCATTACAACGAATTACTCAAAGCCCGCCAAAAAATTTTTCCGATGTCATTCTGTACTTTTCGTTTCACCTATACGCCAAAGGCAAAATAAAAAACCTTTAATAATGGACGTCATAAAAAATCCTGTCATCTGAATTGTCATCGCTGTAAATCCATGGAAATGCGGCGGTAGTAAAGCCGGAGATTTATGAAGGAAAATATCTTGCCATTTAATTCATATCGGATATTAAAAATTTTGGAAACATTTTGGAGAAATTTGCAGAATAATGTCATTCAATATCTGGTGAAGAATATTATATGTGGTGTTGAATGTCTAAAGCGCGGAAACGATTAATTCGACACAAACCATAACAAAAAAATAATATGGGGAAATTTTCTATCGACCTTAGGAACGAATATTTTCAACATAGACTGACTTTACAAGTTGCAAAATTTGGAAAAAGTTAGTCCTTTTTGCATTTCTCTTCCAAAAATTGTAAGTTTACCCAAATTTTCTGTTATTTTTTGATTTTTACTCTTTGCCATTTCCTAAGAAATATTTTTCTTTACACCGTAATCAAACTGAGTTATTTTATTTACCAACAATAAGGGCCGTATTGATATGGCTCAATAAACGTAATAACTTCTCCAAAAACAAAAAAGATTAATCAGAAAATTTGTTTCTGTTCGCATGGAAGTGGTAAGCCCAATTAAAAAAAATGTGATTTCCTAAAGCCTTTCCATTAAGATTAATTTTAATCCCTTTTCCCACATCATTCCAAACCTTCTGTCGTTGTCTTCAATGACGATTTTATAATTTTCCCTGAGGGGAAATTTTATTTTTTTGACAAAAAGGTAATTGGAGTTTATCTACATATAGAGGAGGATAACCATTAAAGAAAAAAAAACGTTTTGTAGTACTAAAAGTATTTTGATTACTGAATTAATTAAAAAACAATTAAATTGTATCATCCTCCCACAATTACAGCGATAGAAATTGCAAAAAAACAGTGGAGAAAATTCTAAGGAGTAATTCAATTTCTGTTGAAGGAATTAGAAATTAGTAGGCCAAGGGAAGAATAACAAAACAAAAATTAATGCAAATATTGGGCTGTAATTAAGACAAGGGAATTAATTTCGCCCAAAAAATAAAAAATATTTTGATGTATCAAGATGGATGTGCCAGACATGTCATCATTTATCATTAGCCTCAAGAATTAAAATTTTTGGTTGGAAGACCTAAAAAATTCGAAAAATGGCTACCGTAATACGATTATGCAAAGCCAAAAAAGATTTAAAAATTTTTCAGACCAATAACACGCTCGGACATTTTGAGTACAAAGCCGTTTTGATCGCATGTTCATGACTAAAATATAATATTTTATGATGCGGTGAAACTTGGTTTTATGGAGTGGTGAGCCGGCACCTCACAAAAGGAACGGAATTTTGAGCTATCAGAAGGATTACCATACGCTTAGAGGTGCGAAAAGAGTGGAAGGAATGAGAAATCAGGCTCTGAAATGTGAGAAATGCACTAATTTTAAGACGAAAAAAACTATTGCTAAAATACGTGATGATGAACTCTGAGAAAAATTCTTGTGACCCAAAAACAGAGAGGTCAAGAAACGGAATATGCCGTTTTTTAAGAAATTCTAGAAGTTCAAATTTTGCTGAAACGTGGAACAAATAGAGCAGGACATGGTTTCCTAGGCCCAAAAACATGGTCCCTAATTCAACGAGAGAAAAAAATTGGGATCAGAAATGGCTCAAAATTGATGATTTTACAGAATTATCAACTTGAAATCAGAAATAGTCAGATCTAAACGAAAATAAATCTGGAAATCGAGAAAAATTGTATTGTTTTTACAAAAAAGCTCAAAAAATATGAGGAAAACGGGAACACAACGTCTTGTTGGTCTGCCCTGTAAATAGCAATTACCTCGCTAAACACCACTCGGAACTTTAAAAATTCTCCCACACCTTGCACGCAACGTACCCTTTTGCTTCACGTAAGTATAAAGTGTCAAAAAAAAAGGTGGACTTATCGACGGAATTCAATTTGCAAATTAGGCCCGAATCGAGTTTTCGGCCCTAAAAGGCATAATGCAAGATTTATGAGATTCGGTTAACGGACCTCAGGTCATATACTTGGTAATTCTTTTGGTTAAAGCAGTAATATAATATAAGGAACATGACTGGGAGGAGACGTCGGAATGGAATATCCACATGTTTTTTGTTGTGAAAGATGGATCCTTGGACTAGGAATAGTCGTGGTAACGCGCTTAAAATTACCATTCTTGATTGACCTGTGATAGAAAAATATCCAATTTTTTCATTATTCAGAAAATGCCGCAATTTAAAAAAATTAAAACTTTGGTTCTTCATCCTTTACAATGTAAAATTTCACACAAAAAAAAAGTTGAAAACGGCAACTAAACACATCTGGTTAAGTATTCCGGTGAACAAATTTCCCGAATACATTCAGGAAATGTTTTGTCTGAGCAACGAAAACACCTACTCCTATCAAAAGTTCATATTCTTTCTTAATCCTGTTTTCTACGACAGTCATATGTTCATTTTCTACGGCAAAGTCCGAGAATCCACGTTTTCCACTCTCTATTATTATACTACTCTATTACTTTTTTAACCAAATAACTCGGCTCAAAAAGCTCAGGCCAAAGGAGAAACTTACTCAACTTATTACCGCTCACATCATATTCGCCTCAAAGATGGTCATAGAGAATAATCATGGCCACATGACTCTCTGCCTTCCAATTATGACAGAATTATTACTACCGTGATAACTCCAGAATCCGTCCCTTTTTTACTAATTGCGTTGAAAATGGCGGTGAAAAAGGGTGGTCACAGACTCCCCTCGCTTGGCCATGGATCCCAGAGAGTAATATTCAGGCCGTGAGAACTTTAATCTCTCCTTCTTCGGGCCCCAAATATCTACAATTATTATGAAAAACACGGCTAAAGAGAGGGTGCTGCAATCGGCCCCAAGATAATCGGGTCACCGTGGATATTAGAGGAGGAAAAGAGGAACAGTTAATTTTTGATTACGTCTTTTAAAATTTCGGAACATTGATTTCCTATTGTATGATAATTTCACCAAGAAAATCAATTTAAAAAATAGCAAATTCAAGGACGAATCATAAAAATTACTAAACATATGCCGCAGCAAGAGGCCAAGGTTTATGGGATTATTTCTTGCCTCTTCGTATTTTAGAAGCTTTTTCTTCACAAAAAAGCAACGAAAATAACCTAAAACAAAAAGCACAGCTCTTGAAATTAATAAATTTAAACACTCCCCAAACTTCCTTAGCAATCTCCCAAAACTCCCATTTTCCAACCACGCCCGGCTAGTTAAGTCGCCGTCGTCCATTTTCGCGGCCATTGTCTCGGCCGTCTCTATGGTGCGGTTCTAGGAAAGGACAATCCATGTCTGATGACAAGACAATATTGTTTATAAATTCAATACAGTAGCGTCTCCCTTACATGCGTATATCAGCGCAAAAGTGAAATAGAAGAGTGCCAAAAAACAGAGTAAGTCGGGTCCGAACTAACAGCAAATACAGTTGAGATAATCCGCGGAAAAGTCGGCACATTTCCTCTACCTAAATCCGCGGATTGGGGAAGGCAAAGGACTTTTAACGGATATTATTAAGATTTTTGGTGAGAAAGAAATGAACCAGGTCATCGGTGTTGTCATTACATTAATGATTAAAAACTGAATAAGAGAGTGAGGAAAGTTCGGCATTTCCAGCTGAAAAAAGAAAAATGGACAAAAATCTCGTTCGACTCGTGATGAAATCGGCTGTAAAAGTAGAGCCTAAATGACAATTCTTTAGTGATATAATCTACCTTTACATCAGCGTCATATTTTGCCAAAAGTTGCATTTGAATCTTTGAAATATATTTTTCTCCGCTACTAAAATTTCATCGAAAAATCCGCGGCAAAGCATCCTCAGGAAGCAAGTTTTTGTCCATAATAAAGCGAATCGCCTACCTTGCCCCCATCCTCAATGATATTGTTCTCTGCCGGAGGCAAAAGTTCTGGCGCTAATAAGATTGTCAAAGCCTGCGCTGGGCTTCCGGCCCAGTGGAATTGAATGTCTAATAAGGTAACACACATGCAGCAGGAGGACGTAATCAATTACTTTGCAGAGAAAATGGCCGACCGTTACAAGGTGTTTATTTCTAGCGCCATTTGGACATGAAAAGCTCAGAAAGCGAGGAACAAATCACCATTACGAATAATGATTTTGAGAAGTTAAAAAGACAACCTGCATAACACTCCTGAAGCCATACTTTGACTGCGTAGTTTACATTGCCTATCAAACATCTTCTCAGTTATTACACCTTCCCTCACAAAGATGTACGAAATTTTCCAACGCGAATTTATTGCCAAGTGTAATATCGTGATATCTTCTTCTCTTTTTCTCATGTTTATTCATACCAATGTCAAGCCGGATTACTTCGCTCGGATAATACGATTAGTCCGCCTGGGCCAAGAGCAGCTTCACATGGTGCTACGAACTCTGAATCCAACGCAAAACCATCTGAAACCACGGCTCGGCCAGGCGACAGGGACGGGTAGCATAATACAGCAGGATACTAGCCCATTAATAGCAACGATGACAACAGTTACGTTCGAACATCGTCGTAGAGTGGCTTTGAATATTTCCCATGGTTGTAGTTGGTGGTAGTAGTAGTAGAATACTGATTATTTTCCTCGAAAAAATTTTAATTCACATTTCAAAAGTCTCGTGACATTTTATATTAAGGACAGGTGTAAAATACACTTCGGGAGTCCACCTATTTGTAATGTACTCGAGTGCTGACTGTGTTTTTCAGACTGCGAAAGAGAGCTTTCAAAATGTTATAAACAGATCTTTAGAATATTGCCTAAAGGTTGAATTTAGGGGTTTTGGAATATAGAGGATAGAGCAAAGGCATGCAGGGACTTAAACTTATTTTATAAGTAACCTTAGGGGTCACAAGAAAAGATTAGCTCGTCAATGACATAATAATATCCTGAAAAGGCTTTCTCACCCTAAAGTCTTACTTCCAAATTATCAAAACAACTATTTCTTAATCCTCCAAACTGCAACAACTCCCTAGTTTTTCTTCCCTTCCAATTTTGGAAAGCTCCAGATTAACCTCCGGCTTTTCTATCATCTCGATTCCCTTCCCCATAACACCATCAACACCCCCACAGATCCTCACCTAATTCGATTAATGTCACCCCACTAACAATCCCAAACGTGTCCCCAGAATGGCACCTGGCCATGAATGGGAAAAAGTGGGCCAAGAAAAAAGACCCCCGGCGGGCGCTAAGCAACCGGCAATGCGTCGAAAATCAAGGCGCCTAGAAACCGAAGAAAAGGAAGACTGCCGGGAAACGCGCTCCGTAATCCCGGATACCATGGTGAGCTTACAATTCGGCTGCGCCAAAATATAAAATACATAAATTTGGGGCCAGGTTTCGACCGGCGCGTCGCAAACTGGAGGTCGAGGAAGCGCCATTGCTAGGCAATGGATAAAGTATTATACTATAGGAGGGTCATTAAGGTGGGGAGACAGCAATTTTTAGCGGCTTCTACTTTTATAAGACCTTTTTTAACCTGTTGAATCAGGAAAAAGCAAATTTTTTTAAAATTCAATCGTTGAAACATTCACTTTTTACAAAATTTAAAAAGTAGGACAAAAACGAAAGAAGACGAATAGAAACCTAAATAAAAGATGTCAAAATAAAGCCTTATAAATAATATACCCATCGTAAAACGAGATCAACCATTGGTCGAGATGGCAGTGTAAAAATGAAATTATCCAATAAAGGAGCTTCTTATCGAATGCAAAAATATTTTCCATCAAAGATTGAATACGAGGGTAAAGCGAAGAAGGAAGATGTTTTGCAAACGATATTGAGAAAAAACTACCTTTGAACAAATCATCTCTCCAAGCAATCAACGATCTCTCATCTTCAAAGATCTGTGAAGGAGTCGGGTTTAGCTGAAAACGTATATCTTTAGCTGTTAATTTTTGGTAATGCTATTTCGTGAGTTCTGGCTCAAGTCTCAACACTCCCAACTACCATATCTAACAACTGCCTCCACAAAAAACCAGCTAACAGTAAGAACTACGATAATAATAATAGTACAACTCAGGTTTGGAGATTCAAACCTGCTCAATGCGTTGGCTTTACCCGTCTCTGCCAAGAATTGAGTCATCAATTCCACCTTGAATAACAACCTCAATATCCCGTCCACTCAACCTTACACCGTCAACAAACCCCATCTCATTAGAATCCCGAGAAAATAATAAACTTAGTGACCTGCTCGGTTCACCGACCTCCCTCGTTTCCATCCCGTCTACCCAAACCACCTCAAAACAAACCGAATTGAATTTCGATCAGAGAGTTTAAAAGAGCGGATCCGACCCTCGAATATACCTTCGCCATGTGCATTCCGATTCCATTTCCACCCAGAAAAACCCCATACAATGCGCGACCTCAACCAAACCGCCGCCTCAAGTTCGCCGGTCACAATAGGGCCCTCTTCAGAGGAGGCGGAAAAAGTTTCGCAGGTAAGAATCAGGAAATGAAATGACGGATTATTTATGGGATCACATATATATTTGAGGATGGGTTACATTAGTTTATAGCGGAGATAATAGGCGAAATTTGGGTCAGATTATCCGATTTTTGAACGAATTATTGTAGAGTAATAAATAGATTTTATAGGGCGAACTAACAAGATCTTTGACCAATAGTAAAATTTTTTTCATATTTTACCCCCGAGATTCTTTAGGGTCCTTTGAAAGATTACCATAAATTTCAAACAATTTTGCAATGCAATTGGCCTACCATCTGGTGAAAAAATCGCTCGGTGAATTATAGGTAGTAACCCGCATTTTGACCCATACATTAAGACATAGTTCTATTTTCCTTCAATTTTCAACCAAAAACTCGCTATATTCCTCTAGTATAACACCAAAATTAATCTGAATCACAACCAAAAATGTCTCCGATTTTCGAAAATAAAAATTTGGAAACTCGAGAAAATAGGGTTGAAACAAGCGCCAACCCGTTGATAAGCGCTATCAACCACACCCCGCACATTACTCATCGCTTTTCCCTCCAACAACATGAAAGTATCGGCTTTCGGGAAGTTGCCTTTGACTTCAAGGATGGCCTTTCCGTTCCCACGGACTTGAGTCTGGCCAAAGATGGGGACTAGGTGTTTTGCAGAGCATATGCATGTATACGATGTGTGCAAAGCGCGAATTGTTATCCATCAATATCAAGAATAAAACGATTTCCCTCACTAAAGCCTAATCCCCGCTATTCCAATATTTTTTCCATCAAAAAAAAAGAGAGAGCGGATCATAGCGATGACCATGCTCAAATAGTGAAGCCCTTTCGCTTCGCAGAGCTATTTGTATTTGTTTTAAATTCAGATCCATTCATAAGCCAACTTAAACAAACACTCCAAAAAGTAAGTGTCAAATAAAAAAAAGTTTTGGTCATCGCCGAAAGGAAGAGATTTCTCATAATATTAGGTATCAAAGGGAGTGATTTTTAGATGGATAGAAGTGATCAAGAACAAAATGCGTAGCTCATGTGAAAAATAAGGCTAAAAAATTTTCGAAATAAAAGTTTATGAGGTGCGACAATGAAGTGTGTCAAAATAGACATGAGTTTTGTAATCAGCATTTTTGATTACTTATCGAAACACTATTCGTAAAGCAAATTTTAAAGAAAATCTATTTTTACAGTAGTACTAAAAAAGCAAATTAGAATCAGAAGAAATTGAAAAGATGTTTGAAACTTACGCCAAAAGCCTCATCCAGATTTTGTAACCTTCTTGGATGACGAGGCCTCCGCGCGACCCATAAATACCACAGGTTTTTAGCAATTATTTATACTGCACCGTTAACTTGAAGAGTTGAGCTTATATATTATATTTATTACATATTTACATACTAGGGGTTCAGCGGAACCAATGGATAGAAACCGTGTTCAAAATACTTTTATATGTCGTCCGCCAAGAAGTTGCTTATCTTTTCGGAAATTCCAGCAATTTCATTAACCTTACAAATCGGCTTCTCAAATACATCACACGATCAATTTGAAGACATAAAACAACTTTATATTATAGTATAATACTTAATCTGATACACAAATAGTCCGAAACTGAGGTCAGAGGCCGTTGTTGTTCATGTTCTCGAGGTTCCCCGAATGCACGGACTGGAGGAATTCCTCGGGCAACAGACCGGACTTCAGATCCACCAGATTGGGCGTGTATTTGGACTCGTTCTGACAGTTGATTGAGCCCCCGATCCCGTTCGTGGCTAGTTGATTGCTGCAACGGAATTGGCTGCAATCAGTTGTTTGTGGGGCCGGGTGCCTACCGTTTCTGTTTCTGACGCTGATTGCAGAACCACACGCGCACCACGTTCTTTTTCAGATCCAATTTCTCGGCAATGGCGCTGATCCGATCTCCGGTTGGCCTGGGCTGTTGGCGGAAGTAATCTTCGAGCAGGCGCTTCTCGGGGGCTGCTATCGACGTTCGTTTTCGTTTCTTATCCGAGTTGGGGAGGATTCCCATCACATCCGGGGTCGTGGTCTTGTTTTTGATCGCATCCTCGGCCTGAAAATGAAAATTTATTGCAATTTTGGCGATTTGTGCCCCTATGTGTTGGATTTTAATTTTTTTTCGCTTTTATTTCCCTGATTAGTGCCTGCTTTTAATCTTTTTTTTTTGATTACTATAATATTTAGTCTTTTTTCAAAAAAAATCTGTAGAATTGTAAAATTCTTACTGCACTGTGCAGAATAAAAAATGTCCTGGAACGTACAGTGCAGATAAGATTAAAATATCCCAGAATGAACTATCGTGGGTGTGAGAGCACTATAGATTATGCCTCCGGCCATGACTTATAAACTACCGTAAGCATGGCAGCTGATTTTTTGTCTGCACGGTGCAAGATTGTTTCCGAAGCTTTTCCCCATAAATGATCATAAATTTACGGCATTCCCCAGGGATTTAAAATAAGAAGTTAATCATCAGCTCCTTGTGGGAAATGCCAAAAAATTTTGGGACAGAAACTCTAAAATACAGAGCAAAAATTGGCTTATCGACTAGACTAAAATGATATAAAATTACAGTATCCCCTTCGATGATGTTGCTAATAATTATACGACCCTTTCGAAGAGCTCTTTTCCACTCTCGATTCTCATTTCCCCTTGGGGCATAAAGTGAAAATCGGGCTCTGTTTTTCGCTGCGGACAACACGAATAGGCCCCTCTAAACTTGTTAATATTTAATCAACCAACCGCCACACGGAAACCTCCACTTTCCTCTCCGAAAAAGTCGAGAACGCAACCAGTGCCTCGAGGGCATCCACAGCGCCGTAGGGCCGCAGAAAACGGCCCAATCAATAATGGGAGAGGAATAATGTCAGTTAACGGACAAAAAATTCGAAAAGAAAATGGAAATGGGAAGCAAATCTGAATAAAAAATGGAAATATTGGCAGCTGGTCGATATTATTCTAGATATTAAAGCGTCAGAATTACTAAATTTTTGGAAGCTGAAAAAACATTTGAAGGATGATCTTCACGGAGAAGGTAAACTTTAGGTATTTTGGATGACTAATCTCAAAGTAAAAAGCTCAAAATTTCAGCCATTTGTGAAAAAACTCTTACCTTTTCCAGCCACGTCTGCAATATCGGTTTCAATGCGACCATATTATTGTGCGACAACGTCAAACTCTCAAATCTGCATATCGTCGATTGACTCAACGATCCAACTCCAGGCATTTTCAGATGGGCCAAGGCTTTTCCCACATCTGCTTGAGTCACCCCCAACTTGATCCTCCGCTGTTTAAAATGCTCTGCGAACCGTTCCAATTCCCTCGGATCAGTGTCGATTTCAGGGACTGCAAGAAAGTCTGCCTTTTAATCGAAAATAACCCATCTCTTACCTGCATGCGACAGCGAATACCTCGGCAATAACGAGTTGTTCGGCACTCCATTTAAGGGATTCCCCACGAAATTTGTGTTATTCATAATATTCATGGGACCTCCATGATGTTGGCCAAAGGCCGCTGCCACATTCGCCACGCTTGCCTGAGGCAGTTGGTGATACGGAGAGAAGGTGCCACTGCCACCAGGGCCGTAATGATGTTGCATTGCCATCACTTGTTGCAGCGGACTCATGGCGTCATTCCCACCTTGAGACTGGGTGTCCAAGAGATTCGTGGACGCGTTGGAAGAGTTGACTCCGAGCGAAGAGTTGTCCACCAGGTCGTGGTTCGAGGAATTGAGGAGATTCTGACCTTGGTAGCTGAAATTTGTAGCCTGCATTAACATATCATCGTAGGCGGAGGATTTGACTGATCTAAACCAAAAAAGTTCTATTTTTGAAAACCCTTCACCAAGATTTTTACAAAGCTCCCTAACTAGCCCTAAAATCTCTCAACGACTACAATAAATATGAGTAAAAAATCTTTTTTGTCCATAGAACTTTTACTCTTACAGTATGACAATTTCAATTAACGGAATTTACAAATGTCAGGACTTAAAATCTGGAGCAATTTCACAAATTACTAAAAGTACTTACGAAAACATGTTCGTGTTCATATTTACATTTTTCACATCGATTTCGGCCAATTGGGCCTGGGCCGCTTGAGCAACGCGCGTTTGAAAGAAGGGATCATCCAGGGCTCCGAATATTGAATTCGTCTGAAAAAAGTAGCGTTGACTAGTTTTAGTAAAGGAATTTTGAAAAATCAACATGCAGAAGTGTTGTACAATAAGTCCGCCTTATTTTTGACCATAAAACTCAGTCTAAGCGCGGAACGTAAAAATTCCCGCAGACAAAATTCTAACTTGGCCACAGCCGAACCTAAAACAATATCGTACCTGTTGCATTCTCTGCCGATAAGGCGTCGGCGAGTATCGATCATTGGAGCCCATCGAATTCAAGCCGGGGTAGATCCTCTGTGACGAATTCATGGAAGCCGGCAGCCAGTAAGGGGCCGCGGCGGCAGCGGCCGAACTCGCCGCCACCGCCACCGCGTTGTGGTTTTCGTTGGCGGACTCAATGATGCCAACTCAACGGGGCATTCAACGCGCTGCAAGCGAAAACAATTGACATTAAATATTTAACAAGCGGTTGCAGTTAATTATTAATAATCATTTTTATTTTTTTACAAATTATTCATCGTGCTGGCTGCTTCCCAATTCTTTGGGTCGCCTTACAAAGCGAGGACGAGGGGAGACTTTTTTCGAAAATGATTGCGTATTCATGACCCGCGCAACCGCATGAAACAATTATGAGAAACGTGGACTTTTAGATGAGGATTCCCTGTTTTTAGAGGCTTCGGACTGGACCAGTATTGGGTGGAGAAGGGTACCTAGGCAGGCACAAAGACCGTTCGTCTATGCTACAATCAACTGCAAGCAGATCACCGACTTGATAAGCCCATTAAAGCGACCAGACCCCCTGGAGACCCAACGACCCGCGCTAATTCGAGGGCCTAATGAAGCAGGCACTACAGAATTCCGAATTAAGGGCCTGAGAATTCGCGGAATACTGGAGGGGCCCTCACGGTGCTAACGACGCCATTGAATACCTAAAAAGGACCGGAGGGGACTGAGTGTCGAGAACTGGGGTGTGGTTTCGTGGCACCGCCCCCGGCCCTCGCTCCGCGGCGCGGATTACGGTAGTGCCGAAGCCAATGGGCGCCTCTTCTGGCAGCCCTCTCGCCCCGAACCATATGGCTTCGACTTTTGCGGCGGACCTGTTGTGCTTTTTGGGAAATTGGACCGACAATCATCATGCGTCCGGTGATTTTTGCGCCATTTCCGTAATTGCAAAACAATACGGACAAGGAGGGGAAGGGAAACAAGAAGGCTTGGAGGGGCAAGGGGCGACTTTTGGATGATTTTATAAAGAGATAAGGCATAAGTTAGCGCTGTCACGTCAAATTCGAAGACTATCGTTGTCGTGATTACCTCAGATTTACTTGATGCCCAATTTTGATGAAGCCGCTAGATATCGCACAGAAATCTTGAATAAAATCAATCGAGTGGCCTTCCACGGCCTAATATTGCAAAATCGGCAACTTGTGGGTAGTTAGGATAACGCAGTTTACTTGACAGCCTGGGAAAGGCTAGGGTTGCAGCAATCGGACTAATGCCGTTTTTCAAACAAAAAATCACTTGAAATGATTTTTTGGCGTTGAAAATGCATATCAGCTACTGAAACGCATTACTAACCCCAGATCCAGGCGAGTTTTCCTATCCCGCTAACTCAACAACCCCAGCAACCTTACTCATAACACAAACATTGCCACCTTCCTCGGCCGAAACCCAATCCTTTCTTGGCCCATATATTTTGTCCAATTACCTGCCTGCGGGGATCTCATTACGGCTCGCGGTAATCGTATCTGTTTCTTGCATATTTTTCAGACAAATCCTATGTAAATACAAGGCATTTCGAATGCCGCGCATTCCCAGGATCAAACGGCCAAACATTGCATTATAAAGATGAGCCCTTAGGGGGGATGGGAGGGCATGAGTGCGTGAAATCGTTCCCACGGCATCGCCGCGGCCTTCGGCCATGCATGTTGTTGAGTTGGAGACAATTGAGATGAGCTTTTAGCGGATGAAGGGACTTAATTTGGGGGTTGAAAGTGAAAATAAGGGCAGTGTTAAATTGCACTTGCAATTGCATTTTCCAAACGTAATATAAGATTGTATTGAAGTTGCATCATTGGATGGCAAGCCTAGAAATGCCAGAGAAAGCAAAGCTCAGAGTCTGCATGCCCTGTTGATGATCTACAGCTAAACATGAAGACACCAAGAGTCCCAGCCAAGAAATTCATCAAACAGGAAAACGTCGATAAATCAAAAAAGGACAAGATTCCACGACAAACAAGAAGACACAAAGCAACAAAAGCATTCCTAGTTTTAGCTCAAATTGTCATCAATGTCGGTGTAACAGGAAAACGTTAGACTCAGTGTTTAAAGACCCTCTGCTAGCTATTTTTTGAAGTTAGGTTATCACGCCCCAACCTTTCAATAATGTTGTCATATGCCCCATGTTTAGCCTTCGCCTGTCCTTTAACTTTTTCTCTATCTGTATCAACACGTCTCTAATTTTTTTAACGACACTCAACTCTATGTAATCTTGAGCTTGCTCAAATCTCATCTGATGCCAATGTAAGCCACTGACCCCATTCTTCCTGTTCATACCCTTTTCTGCGAGTTCATGCGTCAATTCATTGGGGCCAGCTGTTTGGGGGATGGGACAATGGACTCGGGGCCATGAATGGTCTCACCGAAAAGAGGGGGAAAACGAAAACAGAATGACTTTTAAAGACCCGCAGCACCTGTCGGCCGGATCACAAAGTAATAATTAACGGTTTCCTCGGAAAACTTTAGCCTGGCATAACATGGCGGCGGTTTAAGGCGCCCGAATACCGTAGTAATCGCCGGGGTCTCGGCGGAAAAGATTAATTGCTCTTGGTGTTTTGGGTAGGTTCTTCGGGTAGAATTTGATCCTCGATTTTATGTGGTCCAAGTTGGGAGTACTGTAGATTTGACATAGAAAATTTCTGAGGATTTACTGCAACCAAAAGAGTACTGTAGGCCCTGGAAATCTATAATAACCCAGAATCGTCCGTAGAGTTATTTAAAAGGACATGTCTGGCCTCTACGAATCATGCAATAATACGTTGGGAATGATGCTAAAAATAAAAAATTCCAGCCATGATTTCACAAGTCCGTTGCCATTGTTATTCAAGGTATCGTCGGGCTACTGTAATCCGAAGATCGTAAAAATTAAGCGCCTATTAATGCCGGCCGATTGCGTGAGCTTTTTCGAAACTCCCTCGGGATTTGAATCCGCCCGCAAAGCGCCGTTTCCGAACATCAAATTCCCCGAGATCCCTCGCCTTTTTTTCATGTCATGGCCGGCCATCAAATCGGTCGATGAAGAAGAAAAAAACGCCGAAAGAAATGCCGTAATTGCGGTGCGCAACATGGATATAAGAAACGAACATAAACCGACCTCGGAGTGATGGATGAACATCATGGAAACAGCCGTGACCGGACCCGAAAGCGGTCGATTCAAGGCCTTAATTGGAGTCATTAAATGGGGACTTGAAGGATGGATCAATGCAAGCAATGTTGCCAATATTTGAGGAATGGGATTTGGCTGGAAATAAAAGCGTAAGGCGTAAATATTTTACTAAAAAAATGGAAATTTTTGAGTAAAATTTTTTTAAAACCGAATTTTCGTAAATATGAAAATTTCCAAGGAGCTTCAAAATCCGTCGTGATGACTTTTGGAGTGCCCCAAAAGATATTGTAAAAAAATTAAAACCAAAAAATAGAGTATTCAAACTTTTATCAAAATAATAAATTTTGGAAAATATGAAATTTCCTGCAAAAAATCCCTCTATGCACTAGTAAAATCAACAATTTTCATAATCAACCGGACCATTCCCAACCCTCAAAGTCAGTCCAAACGCCATCCTTGTATGCATTCATCGCTCGCGTCTGCCCTGCTGGCAAGTTGAGTTGGTTGAAAAATTCATGAAGAGTCCGTAAATTATTCCACCCATTCAGTGCCATCAAAAACTGGGGGGAGAGTCTGGTAACTAACTACTTGACCTTCGGAGGAATAAAATATAAAATGAATATCAAACCGAAGGCCTTCCTCGATAAATTATTTAGATTCTCCATTCATGATGGTGGTTATTAGCTGCTTGAGGGGTGTGTAGCCCCATATCTCTGCATATGGCGTAGTAAAAATCTTATTTCAGTCATTCAAAGTTGGTTTTTGGTATCATCCATGACACTAACAGAAACATGATTATCATTTACATTTATTTTCAGTTAAAACTCTATCAAATAAATCTATTACACCTTTCTTTTTGCGAATTACACTTCGACATCGGGTAAGTTTAGTTACAAAATAAGTTAAGCATCTGTTATGACTATCCACATCTAAGTTGACTACAATTAAGTGATCTGGAAAATAAAACCTTGAGAGAAATAAAATCATAATGGCCGGTCAATAAGGAATGTCGTTCTGGATGTACTGGAGTTGATCGTACATCTTGGATCTGATGTTCGTGCAGCAATTGTTTATGATTCCGAGCATGTACTTGGCCGCGTCTTTGTCGTTCATTTCAGGGACAAACCGGGAACGGAGGAGGGGAATGGTCTTGCCACGGAAACAAGGTAACTTTGTGTCCAACATTTGATTTACAAGGGCGATAAAGTCCTGAAAATTTTTACTTGGATAAAAAAATTTCTGATAAAACTCATTTTGAAAGCGTCTAAATAAATGTATCTTACTAGTAGTTGTTCTAATATCTTATAAAATAGATTCAAACTCATGGAAATGCATCATCAACTCGCCTTTTTTAGATTAAACGTTCAAAATTTTAACTTTTTTATAAATCATCATGAACAATATTTTTCTCCTATAACCGTCCACAAATCAATTCTAACTTTCCTTACCTGATAATACGGTCTGACAGCCAAGAATATTCTCACACAAAGAGATGAGAAGTGCTTGAAAGCCGGATGTTCCATATTATGGCCCATAATATCCACCATTTCCTGACTCAATTTGAAGTCCGGCTCGAAGCCCATATTTCCACCGGGTGAGCTTTCGAACATGAATCCAAAATCTGCAAATTTCCTCATCAATTATCCAAAACATCCGTTCTAGGTATGACTACAAGCAGATGACCAAAAAATTTAAAAAAATTACCAATATGTATAATATGTCCATCCTTGTTGATCATGATATTTCCATTATGCCTGTCCTTGATTTGAAGTAAGAAACTAAAAACCGAGTAAGCGGCCATACTCTTGACGAAATTTCTCCTGGCCGTTCTAAACTTTTCGCTGTTCTCATCGCCATAACTGGTAACGAAGTATTCGAACAAAGTGAACGCCGTTTGATGCCCAATTTCGTTTCTCGATTTAGCATTTGGAACACATTCAATTACTCCGCACCCAGGATTTGTGGCTACCACTCTGTACGGGAAGAAATCGACATCCACATTGGATTGATCGCAGATATTCTTCATTAGTCTCATCATTTGAAGAGCAAGGACATCTTGTCGACAATCATCGCCGACTTTGAAGATCGCGCCTTTCCGTATGACCAGGGGATCGTGTTTCACAAATCCATGGGGATCAACTCGGACTAAATTGGCCTTAGGTCTTGGGTCCTTTCTTTCTTCGGCTTCCATCTCTTTTTCATAGTAAGATAAGGCCAATTCTTCCACCCCATCCACTCCACATTGCTTCATACGGAAGCAGGCAAGGAATGGAGCCTTGGCAGCGCTGAAAACATAAAAATTAACTTTAAAAAATCACAAACATGACAACTTTCTACTCCCTGTTCAAACGTTTACCTTTGCATTGGTGTGGCGCTTGAATAATCAATATCAATGATGATACACTCTGGATTCGATGGGATGTACGTCACTCCTTCTACTTGGACTTCCGCCAATGCCTTGAGACACGCCTTCTTTCGGCTTTCTCCTTTTTCAAAGTGTTTGATCTGCCCAGATATCCTCGTAATCCTCTCGAACAAATCGAATTCAGCTTTGTAAAAGCGCTTAGCAGTTCCAGCTAGGTTGCTGATCAATTTTTCAGAGATTGCATTCAACGGTTCATAAAGAACGGGATCCTTTTGTTTGGCATCTTCATCAAGGTACATGTTGGCATTCATGTTCCATAAAAGTTGATGAGCAACTAGTTGGGAGTGGTTTGCCAGCCATAGGATCAAGTCCGCGACGTATCCCATCTAAAACAACAAACATATCTCTGAAATATTTTGAAATTTTAGCACAAATGACTAGTATCATATAAAAAATCGCTGCTTACCGAATCCCATCGCATGCATTGCACGATCTGTGGAATATACAGCAGCAGCAAGTCCGGAGGGCATGCTCTGAGAACATTTACCGCATATTGAGCCGTACTTGGATGTGGTGGGTAAATCTTAGGACAAAGGAGAGATATGGCCATAACCGGTGAGCAATGGACCCAGGTTAGGACATGAGAGAATTTCTGCGAATCTGATTCAACAATGGTGGTGGAGTCTCCAAGGAAAAGCTGTAAGGCTTCGGTGAGATGAGTGACGGCTTCTGGTTGAGCTCTGACCAATTCTCTTATCGTATTCTTTACCGCCGGATAAGCCGGTAATCTCGGGACCAAATGGACTGCCAATTCCGGCGAGATTTCCCAGGCGAATCGAGCCATATCTCGGAATTGTTTTTGCTGATCTATCAACACAGTTCTGATATAATTGTCAATCTGAGGATCCGAATTCTCTTGTTCTGGCGCTCCAAGGGGATTGAGCCAGGCGTTGAGACGGTCGACTTCATGGGACTGAAAAATCATCAAGAATAGAACATAAAAACCTCTCACTGTGTCAAATCCAGTCTCTCGACTTCTTCAAAATTCAAAACGCAGCACTTACAACTAAAAACATTAGAAGTTGTCTCTTTCTATACAAATTTCTGACTTGTTTTTCTTGAATTTTGGCGTGTTGAGCTGCATTTTTAGTCGAATTTGTCCGCTGAGAAAGCCCGTTTCTGGCCTGTGCTGGTGCAGTAAAGGTGTTCGTCGATAAATTGGATGCACTTTGGTTGCTCGGGGCGGCATGCCAAGTGAATGAGTTTCCTCGGTTCTGTTGAGCCGCTTGTTGGAGTACGGTAACTGCTGTTATTTGAGGTTCTGGTGGGGGTTTGGGAAGATTGGCCGAGGCGATATCTGGAAACCCATCAAGATTAGGTCACAAAACATTCAAATTTTCCATTTACAACACAAGTTTTACTTACCACTTCCAGCAAAGGCCTCTTTTTTGATATACTTGACATCAACATTCAACGCTTTCCAGAAGGCAATCAAGTATTTTATAACCTCTTTCAACTCATTCGAACTCATGGTTGGGGTTTGTGGGGCCAAACTGAAAGGTTACAGTCAAAATTTACATCAATTTCTCTGAAACTTATGCATCAAACAGAACATACGTAAAATAATCAAAAGCCGCCGAGTAAATTCTTTGTCTTAGTATTGTTTTCGACTGGGAATTTGTCAGGAAATCATTTTGGATCATTGTCAACGCTGCGGCCAAAAGTCGAAATCTGACTCCAACGGCTTCAATGTGCCGGCTCATCATCGCTGAAATAATACCATCTTTATTACCAACTATATTCTTCTCATACGTATTTTTTGTGCATTTCCTCCCTTCTGGTCTAGCCCAATTTCCAATGACAATATTCTAGAAAATAAAATTTCAAATAGATCAATTTGCTCTTGGTTGCAGTATCTGGCCAAGGACATCCTCTCTGCCAAGAACTGAAAATATATTTTTACAAGTCAAAAAAAAAAATAACTTACTCCTGCCCAAACAGCATGCGGTTTCACAAACGGGGCCTTTCTTCTGTGACATTCACTCCTGGACATTGGGCATTCGACATTATCGTAGGTCCGATCAAATAAACCGAGGCCTTTCTGGGCGATTTGGAGAAAGCATCCGCTCATTTCTTGCAAGAACTAAAATATTCTTCCATTATAATCCACTTTTATGGTATTAAAATACCACAAACTTCCTTAATTAAACCTTTCCTTGAAAAAATTTACATTAATTTAGACCCAAAGCATCATTAAAATCAACTTACATGAATCTGAACATCTTCTCGAGCAACCAGAATCCAATTCCAGCAAGAAATACAGAGTTCAAGAGTCTTTTCCGTGAAATTTTTTTCGGGTACCCACACCAAATTATGGAGAGATTTTGCTTCGAAATTTTTTGATTCCACAAAATAAGCCGAACTGAGCATAATGGCTTCCTCCAGATCTTCTTCTAGATTACTATCATTGTAAGAGTTTTCTTTTTGCTCAAAGATGTCCCTAAACTTCGAATCCAGATGTTCCACCAACAATTCCTGCGCCAAATTATAGTCATGTTGAGTCGATTTCAACATGGATAGCATCCCTTGGATCCTTCCCAAATAGTTGGCTCTCTGATTCAGGGAAGTCAAATATGCTGACACATCCAGGGTAGTATTTTCTTTTGGCAGAGCGGTTCCATTCACCGAGTTCACATCAGTCGTGGAGGGAGTAAAATCCGATCCAAGGCCGGTTGAATGGTGATGAAGGACAGCATCTATGGTTAACCGAAGACTTCGATTGTTTGTAGAATTTGTTCTGCGAACGTATTCCAGAAGATGACCGTGAGTGGTGCCGGGAGCCCATTTCATGGCTTCACAGAGGATCTGTTCGACTCGTTGTGAGAAATCTTTGGCAATGGATTCACGGGCGGAAAGGGTGTCCTGAAGTTGAAAATAATGAATGATAAAACTGATCTCTAAATTTCAAGAAGGTTATTAAATTTTCTTTGAAAATTTTTAACTCGTTTTGTCAACACTTATTTTACTATGCAAAAACCATGATCAAATTGCGCCCATACACTTGATTAACTCAAATAAGACCCCGTACTCTCCATTCTACTGCTTTCTTGGCCCTAAACTACCTTTCCCGAAAACCCCTTCAATATGTCACCTGTAATTGCAAGGTCCATTGGAATCCAGGTGTGTCAAGTGTTGCAACTCTGCATTCTCGATCTTCTTCAATGATCTTCGACATAGCTTGGATTAGACTCAATGCCGTTGCAATGACTTGTCCATTCCACAACAAATATGGAAAAGTGTCCATCAACTTTGTGAGGCAATTGTCAGCGCATCTTCTTACTTCTCTTATCGAGTGATTGAACATTATTAGCAAGAACTCTGCGGTTACGCGAATATCCGCCGTTCTCTGCCGACATGCGTTGCTCTTGGACATTTTGTTAAGATACTCCGTAAAGATGAGAGGTGTAGCTGCCAATAAACACGACCAGATTCCACTCTTGTCCTTTCGAATGGCTCTGAAACGGAATGTATTGTAAAAACACCTCAACTGCAGAATCTAAACACTCTCAATAACTCCCAAAACGACTTACTTATCCTCCAAATACCTGAACATTTGCTGTGGAGCATCGGGTTCACTTGAGGTTATCACTCTCATCTTCTCCGTTCTGCAGACAGACAACAAGTAGGTGCATTGCGCATAATCCAATCTGGAAATGATCGTCGTGATCTCCGGCGTCTGTGGAACCTCTTTCATAACCAAATTTCGCCGTTCTTGGACGTCCGACTAAATAATGACAAATTAGTAATATTTTCACGGCCACTGCAATGTGTGATTAATCGACTCACTAATGGCAAAGAATCCATTTTTATCGCTGCATTTTCAATCATCTCGGACTTCAGATTCTCCATTACGGTTAAAACTGGAGCTTTGACCGCAACTTGGCACAAAGCTTTGTACCAATCATCAGGCCATAATCCATCATTAACTTCAAGATTGAAACCAACGCCCGAACAGTAGAAAAAGAAGTCCCTGAACAAGTTCTTGACTTTGATTGTGGGCTCAGTGATCGGTTTCATTCGAACGATTAGAGCGGCTATTTTAGGGATGAGAACTCCAAGATTTCCAGCATTTGCCGTCATCTAAAATAATCCAGTTTTAGGAAAAACCCGTAGTAATACTAGTCAAACTACAGTCAAACTATTTCAGCGACATCTGTTAGATCCCAAGTACTCACTTTCACCGCCGTTTTCCTAATCTTCTCGTTGACTCTTTTCCCTTCGATCGCCAATTGGACAAACAGTTCTAACAACCGATATAGTAATTCCATCTGCTCCTCTTCTTTCGTCAAGGCCTTTGCCATTCTGGCCAACGCACTGTCCACGACCAATGAGACATGAGAGTACCGTTGACCTTGTTGTAGAGGATCGGAAGTATAAACTCGATTACTCGATTCCAATATAATCCTTGTGAACAACTTGATGACTCCATCGTGAATTACGGTCTGAAATGTTACTGCAACACATTAGAGAAGCCAGAAAGCTTAATTTTAATAATACATCGATAAAAACAATAAAAAATAATCAAAAGTAAACTTACCGCTCCAGCAATCCACATATCTGCAAGCGAATTAATAATCACTTGATCTAAAGATGACGGAGGTTGAGCAAATCTTTGGAGGAAGATTTGAAGGACAATTTGAGGGATCTTTCGATCCTTCAAAGTGATTCCAATACTTCCCAAGGCCATGATAACGTTCTCGGAGATCAAGTAAACCGCGCTAAAATATAAAATAATGCGAATATCACAAACAGTAGTAACTATCATAAAATTCCATGGGTTTTTAAAACTGCAGCCCAATTTTGCCTATTATAATACAATGAACTCTCGAAACGCACCTTTCAACCGCCGCATTCTCGGGTACATACAACTTTGCGGACAATTGGGTCAAACAAGACCTGATAAGTGTTTCTTCGGCTCCATTTTCCGAGTCCGACTCCGTCCCTGGAATGGCCGCCTTTAGGGCTCTGCACAGTGCATCAATGGCGGCCGTTCGCAAACTATTCAATCCCAATCTTCGTCGACTGACCGCTTCACACTGCTCTTTGGTCATTGTTCTATCCCCTTTGTCAAACTAAAAAAAGTCCGTAAAATCGATAAAAAAAAATTATATTACACTAGGTCACCCAAGAATAATCATGTTCAAAATACATACTTCACTTGATGTTAGCTTAGTCAGCAGTGGACATGGATCCAAAAGAAAGCTACAGAGACACCTGACAACAATGGTGCTCGACAATGCAGGGAATTTTTCGGCCATTCCGCCCAACGCTTCCAATGCAACAACACTGATTGGATTCTGGATGAGGACATGCCGATGAGGCTGCCATAATTTGTCTTGGATGTTGTTACAGACCAAATAACCACCTAAACTTTTTGTTATTAAGATTTTTATCAATTATCACAGTAAAAATCATCAAAATTATTTAATCCTTACTGTTTTCATCGATTGCACTCCAAACAATGAGCTCAATACAAAGTGAGTTCGCTATAATCAGCATTTTGAGTCGATTCACCATTGGCTGAGTCATTTCGTCATCGACAGAACGCCGAATCTCTCTGATATCTTCATTGAAATTCTTCATTTTCAACTGTTCCTGGCCTTGGGCAAATTGCTGGGCGGCAAATGTGTACAACTAAAATTTTCAAAGATAGCATTCATCCACCGGTCATATGGTGTATTTTACAATATCTTACATCCTTAGCGTATTCCATTGGGATCGGTGAATCTGGATGAGGCATTTCATATAACTGCAGTACATCCCTCAAACACGTCACAGAGACCAAAGTGATGGTCTCGGACACTGATTTATACGGAAATCTCTTCAGTTTTTGGTTGTGGAAGACATCTTCGGCATACCTGTCCAGAGTGTTGAGTAATTTCTGATCCATCAAGGTTTTTAGCTAAATTAAATTCGAAATTTCCTACTGTAATTTAAAAATACGATAAAAAAATAATAAAATTACCTGCACAGTAAGTCTCTCAATCTCTGGGAACATCAGCCTCAACACATGCTTGTCATTATCACCGACATTGGGCGTCAGGAAGCTGCTGCCGTGCCGAGAAAAAACTTTTCTCGAGCCTCCTTTGGTCGACTCTTTTTCCTCATTCCAAAACCAATTCGTGGCATCTGTAGACAACCTACAACAAAAAATAGAAAGTAAACGACCCGTATTTTAAAACTATTTTGTCAATTTTTTAAGTAATAAGGAAAACAAAACCTCAACTTACGTCACGTTTTTTGGTTTACCCCCATTCTGATCATCTTCTGATTGAATTTTGAATGGCGGCGGATAAATATTGGATATCAACGGTGCTTTTGGATCGCCTGAGAATCGACCAATCGTTCGGACAAGACCAAATATCATTGATATCACCCGCATACAATCAACTGCAAATATAAAGTCATAAAAGACAACATCGACTATACACTCCATTTTTCAAATCGCCATAATATATGGGGCTTCACTCACCTTCCGATGACAGTCTTCTGTTAAATCTTGACTGATTCAACGACGGACTTCTTTGGATACCATCAACAAACTCGGTAATATCCTCGACCAGCTCCTCCAGCAAAGTCAATTGATGGTCAATGATACGATCACGCAGACCAAAATGTTGAGCAGCAATATCACCCAGAATTGTATTGAGACAAAACAAAAATTGTTCGTAAATTGTGACTTCTGAACTTCAAAGAATGTAAAAAAAATTAAAAGCTTACTGTCCAGTTTACTAGACGCGGAATCATCTACCCAACGAAGAACAGGGAGCATTTCCATCAATTCCATTAATCGGTCACATAAAGGCTCATCAAACTGAAATTATAATATTGCACTTCGTACCTAAATTTCGCTATTTCTAAAACCCAAGCAAATTCAAATGTAAATAAACTGACTTTGTTGTGAGGAGCGTGTAGAATGCAGATTCCAGCTGCAAAATAAGTGCTTCTAACATTATGGCCAAGAATAAGTTCATTTACATCTCCCGGAATCCGGCCAAACAACCTGCTCTCTAATTTATCATAATCAAGATCCTTGGCCAATGCGGAACAGATCGCCAAACCCTGTAGGTTTGAGAGGACAAAGTCCTCGCCCAAAGACATCTGCTGCACCATGATGAAGGTCGATATTATGTTAGTATTGGTGTTCTTCTAAACATCACTTAACCCTGAAACATAATAATATTAACAGCAAAATAAATTCGACTAACTATCAACGCAAAGTCGGTAAACCAGCCACCACCGGCAAATAGCCAACGGTCAGAAATCGGAAAAATATTTTTAACAGAGAAAAACTTGACACCCTCCGTCTCCAGGGGTCAAGTCTTACTCTGTTTTCTCGGCCACAGGGGTGGTCAGTGGGCCGGGCCGGCCCGTGACGGGCCGGCCCGGCCCGGCCCAAACGGGCCGGCCGGGCTCAAAAATGGAAAATTACAAACGGGCCGGGCCCGTCACGGGCCGGGCCGGGCCGGGCCGCGGGCCTGGGGTTTTTCCGGCCCGGCCCGGCCCGTCTAAATTACAATGCCAAACCGTTGGCATTCATTGTTTTCGCGCCGGGAAAATTAATTGATGTTGTTATAGTTGCTGTTTCTCAAGTTCTAAAACGTTTACAAGTCTATAGTTCCATTATAAAACCACAAAACTATCACATTGATCCTTTACTAGCTATATCAACGCCTTTTTTGCCTAAGTTTAGATCCCAAGCTTGGGCGCAGTTCGCAGAACCCTCTATAAACGGGCCTGCACGGGCCGGGCCGGGCCGGGCCAGGCCCGTCACGGGCCGGGCCGGGCCGGGCCTGGAAAAAGACTAGACGGGCCGGGCCGGGCCGGTAATTAGACGGGCCGGGCCGCGGGCCGAAAATCGGAAAAATAGGGTCCGCTGACCACCCCTGCTCGGCCAAAGTTTTGGACGAAGAAGAAAGAGATCCAAAGAGTGTACTCAACGGATTTGTTTTGAAATCAAATGCTCCTCGTTGTTTTTCTACGCTGGACCCGTTTCCAAACATAAGAATGCTGGGATATTGATTTCTTTCGTTGCTAAAATAATATTTAAATTCGTCTATTCCAATTTCTATTCCTCGTAAGGTCACAAGATACTCTTGCCAAGATGATGATCTTTCGTGTTATGCACGCTGTCCCATACAGCAACCAAGCGCCGGTCCAAGACGTTATAGCCAATCTACATTCATATTTTACCTGTAATCTTCTTATTGGGCTTGCCGTTCTCTTGAGTTACAAGCAATTTGGTGGTCGGCCAATCGAGTGTATGTTACCTTTGACCGGAATCAGCTTCAACAAGGCTTGGGAGCAATATGCGGAGACCTACTGTTGGAGCGAGGACACTTATTATGTTAGCTTCAATGAGACCGTGGAGCTGTTTAATCCGCAACAGAAGAGAGATAAGAGGATCAGTTATTATCAGTGGATGCCATTCTTCTTGCTCTTCCAAGCAGCTTGCTTCAAGGTTCCAACTTTGATCTGGAAGTATTTTGGATCTCAATCAGGTCGGTTGTCATGAATAAAGTAATTTTTTATATTTTTAGGTATGAGAGTTGGCGAAGTTTTGCGTCTAGCGACAAATGAAGCCAATTCGGATCCTAACACAAGAAAGGCTAACATTCAGGCGTTAGCCATGCATCTCAAGGGAGCTTTGAAGTTCCATTATCGTCTGAAGAAGGTAAAACAAAAAAAAAATTATTGTTATTTCATTTAATTTTTAGAAAAATCTTTTGCCCCACAAGTTCATAAGATGCCTCAACATTAAGTACTCGTCGTATTATGTCGCTGTCATTTACATTTTCTCCAAGACAGCCTTTTTGATCAATGTTCTCGGTCAGACCGAGCTTCTCAATCGCTATTTGATACCAAGTGCGCAGAAAAACTTTGGGCTCTGGGCTTGGTTTGGAATTTGGTCAGGGAATCGAACATGGGAAGAGAGTGGTCTCTTTCCACGAGTTTCTCTATGCGATTTTGAGGTGAGTCTTTGAATTTTGGTATCTAATATTAGGTAATAATATTAGATACCTCAACGTCCTTGCTTCGTGATGTCGGATTTCGTTTATTCCGTTCTTTCAGGTCCGCGAAATGGGCCAAACCACGACACACACTGTCCAATGCGTCCTGCTTCTCAATGTTTTCACCGAAAAGGCATTTATGATACTTTGGGCCTGGTATAATGTCCTTTCTCTGATTACTCTGGCCAATCTTACCACCTGGTTCTTTGGTCTTTTGAATCCTCGGTCTCAAGCGCATTTCATTATTAACCATCTGGAAATGAGTGGAGATAAAGCGTTCTTGGCGGACACTCCTGAAGGTCTTAAAGGTAAGTTTCTCTCATACCGGTCAATATGGTTGTTAAGAAGTTCAAATCCAAGTGGACAAGTTTATTGACAAGTACCTGAGGACTGATGGGATCTTTATCCTAAAATTGATAGCCCAACATGCGGATGTTGTGTTCACAACGGACCTCATAGCCGAGTTATGGATGCATCATTATATGATTGAGGACAAAAGACAGTAAGTATAATTTTACCTACAATTGTCGTTTTATGATCGAAAGTACCATAAACCTTTCAGAAACATTTTCAAAGAAATTCAACTGACTGAAGACAAATGGAAGGAGAAACTACGCCGGTTAGAAGCTATTGAAGCCCGAAGCCGACAATCCGAAGAAGAACCTTATATCCCCAAATTAGCCAATCTACACCAAAATCCGTCTCCTTATATGGTTAGAAGAGAGTCGGTCCAATCGATAACATCTGAGCTGAAGAGACACCGATCTGTGGAAGATGTTTCTGTTCCAATCGGAGATTATGAGTCAAGTAGTGATGAAGAATATATGACAGCCAACTCGAGGAGAGGGAGTAGACAATCGGCTAAACGACGGGGCTCTAGAACAAGCCCGGAAAAACCGCCAGTTAAATTTTCATAACGATAACGTCATTAATACTATTTTTTCTGCATATTTTCTAGTATTCTAACATCCAAATTTCGTATTATCTATTCAAGAGCCAGCTTTAGTTCTTTCCAGCTCTAATTGTCAAAATCCAACGGGTTATTCGCCTAATCACAGCTTTTCGAAGTGTAATAATTCTATATGCATCTCAAATATTGTCGCATGACTTTCCTCACGATTCATAATAAATGTTGTCATTTATCCAACACAGTTTATTTTAAGACCTTCAAAACAAGTTGATGATGAAATATATTCGATATTCTTACAAGAAAATGCACAGTGCACTGGGGAAACAAAGGATTTAGCAAAAAACAGCCCGATTAGATGGGGAAAAGAAGCGACTACTGCTAGAGAAGCGAGCTGTGACTTGGCTAGGACAAGAAATTGACCGATTTAGAGAGTGGCCGATATCAAGAAGTCACGTCTACGAACAGAAGGCCCTTTGGGAGACCGTACCGGTAATAAATTAAAAACAAGCCTAGAAAAGCGGGCAGAGTCGAAACGGAAGACATCCTGTGTAACAATAACAATTTACCCATCCAAAACAACAGCAAAATGGGGGTGGGATAGGGGATTAAGTGAAGGTTTTCATACCGAACGCGTGTCTGAACTTCCTTTCATATTCCTCGGAGATCTGGGTGATGGACAGGAGGACCGGGTCGTTCACACGGGCGCTGTAGGCCAGGACTTCGCGAAGGGATTTCAACATCTTCTGCAACAAAAACTCGTAATCACATTACAAAGAAAACAATTGAGAAGAACAATTTCAAAAAAAAAAAAATTCAAAAACTTACGTTGAAGTCGTCGATGACATACCAAATCTCCCCAATGTCAAGTTTATTCTCGGTAATCAAGGTATTCTTTGATCCATTCAGGTAGAAATCATATGCATAAGAGTTCCTTAGGATTGGGCGGCCTCTGTGATCCTTCAATTCAACCACAGTTGGAATGAAAGCCGGGTCCAAACAAAGATCATCATCAAAAACGGAGACCACATAGGATTCGGATAGAGAAAGGTTGGAGGTCTTTCCACTCAGACGGAAGTATTCGTTCTGGAAACAGGAATCATCAATAAACTCCATTTTTTGAAAAAAAAATCTTTTACACCACCAAACAATATCCAAAACTTACATCAAGTTTCGAGGGGAAGAAAGCCTGGAGAGAAGCCAGCAACAACTTCTCTGTGTCCTTGTTGTACTTGTTCACAAATTCCTCAAACTTCTCGGGCATTTTGGGGAGCGCAATCGATGAATCTCCATTAGGCTCATATCCAACTGGAAGTCTTCTGTTGGTGAAAAGATGAGCCAGAATATTGACCACAGTCTGTTTGTAGACGGTTTCATTCTCATGCAACGTTTTGTGAAGAGCGTGGAAAGCTCCAACTTGCAGTAAATAAACAAACAACAAGTTTCCTGGTTCATGGACTCCAAGATGGACGGCAATGTTAGCAAATCCAGTGGTTTCTCCTTCATCATTGATGAGTTGAAGTCTTCTCAACAGTTGGATATTGAAGAAAGTGAGGCCTTGAAGGACTTCTTTCAGGACTCCAGCCTTCTTTTCATGTCTCGTGTACAACGCAAACGAGTTCTTCAGCAAGGTCAAAGCTGCTTGTATCCTTCCTTGTTTCTGGACAGTCTCATCTTCTTGGATTCCCTTCTTTTTGTTGGCTTCCTTGAGCTTCAGCTTCTCCAATAAGGTCGTAGCCACCTTCTCCGATACAGTCTTGTTCTTAAAGGCAACCAAAATCTCATCCCTGGTCGTGAACTCTTCCTTGACTCCATTCACATAGGCAAACAATCTGAGGAGGAATGATGTTGTATACGGGACATTTCCTCTCAAGGTCGCCAAAGAGGCTGTCAGCAATCGGCGGATCTTGCTGGTTGGGAGGGCCATGAAGATGACAGTTCCAGCTGCATCATAACCACGACGACCAGCACGACCACTCATCTGACGGAACTGGAGGGGGGAGAGTTGAGGGGTGTCAATGCCAAAGACAACCGTCTTACAAGGCATATTCATACCCAAGGCGAGGGTGGATGTGGAGAACAAGATGCCCACAAATCCAGCACGGAACAAGATTTCCACAGCTCCTCTTTCCTGCGCGTTCAGACCTTCATGATGGAAAGCGATGCCTCTTTCAAAGAGTTTCAGAAGAGTCTTGGTGGATGGGCGATTCCCAGACTTCTGATTGAGTCTTTCCACGGTCTTATCATACAATTCCTCATCAGAAACTCGGCCTTGGAATTTGAATTGAGCCAGGAGCTCCTTCAGCTTGATTCTCTGCAGAGCGAACACATCCGATTCTTCCATGGACTCTGGAGGCTCGTCTTCTGGCGGTCCTCCCTTCTTTTTGTCTTCGTCTTTCACATCTCTCTTTCTCTTCGCGAGTTTGGCCATTCTCTTAAATCAATGAGTATAGACATTAATAATCCCCTCCAAATTACAAAATAATGCAACTTACATCTTCAGCCTTAAAGTTGAACTTCTTCTTGAACTCGGCCGTATTCATATACCTCATTTCCCGGACTTCCAATTCATTGAACGAGTGGATTGCCAATTGCTCACAGAACTCACGATTGTCATTAAAGCAGATTGATGGAAGCATATCATCAGTTTTCAGCTGATCCAATAATGGTACCACATTATGGAGGGCAGCTCTGAACATGTTGAAAGGTTTCATTCTCTTGTCAAATTCTTCTTTCACATCCGATTCCAGCTTGCTGAAGACCTTCTCAATCTTTTCCTGGTCATTGTGGAGCCAGTCCAAGAACCGCTGCTTTAGTTGGGTTTCAAAGTTTCTGAGCTGGGTTCGGTTCAGCCAGACGCATTCCAAGGAGCCCGATTTGTAGCCAAAGAATTTTGAGGGCTCAAATTCGGCTCTAAAATTAAAAAATAAAATAAAACATCATTTCATACCTAAAATTCAGCACAAACAAAAGAAACTTACTTGACCTTGCCATCAACCTCAGCCATGATAACATACAACTCGACAATCTGTCTAGCAGTCAACTGTTGATCATCTGGTATTGAGAACATTCTGATTTTCTCCGGTTTGTAGACACTGTATGGCATGAAGTACTTGAGGACGGATTTGATGGACTTGTTCAGATCAACCAAACTTCCATTAGCCGAATCATCCTTCTTATTCATATCAGCGAGGGAGAATCCCTTATTGAAGAGCTCCACATCTCTGGTAAAGTCAATATCGTCCGGGCAATCCTCCATTTTCTGAATGGCCAATTCCAATTCAGACCATCTCTCTTTGTACACAATCAAATTCACATTCCTTGGAGCTTCTCCTTTGACGGCCTTCGAGTTCTCGGCTCCTTGAAGCCATTTATGGAATACATCAACATTGGAGATAGTAGCAGAAAGTGCCAGGAATGGGGCATTAATCAAGAGGAAGATGTGCTCCCAAATATGGCCTTGTCCAGCGGTGTTAATACAATGGACTTCATCAAGAATTACATACTTGATTCTGGCGACAAACTGCTGAATTTGTGGGTCTGGAGACAAAAGCATCTCTTCGAGACATTGCGGAATCGTGATGAGGACTTGGCAGTTGAGGGCGTTCTCACTGTATTCGTTGAGGATTGTACCAAAGAGTACGGTATTTCCATGAAGGGGTTTGTTTCTGAATCTGGCGTAGACGGATCCACAAACCTGATTGGTCAAGGCCTTGGAGGGGGATACGTAGACAACAACGTCCTCGTTGCTTTGACGGAGGACCTTCTCGATACAGTAGTAGGAGACGAAGGTCTTACCAGCCGAAGTGGGAGCGACAATCAGAGCGGACTCGTCTACAAATAACAAGATCAAAACTGCCATTCAAATAATCCTAAACATCACATATAATCAAAACGCCACTCACTTTTATCGACCACATTCAACATTCGCCGTTGCCAGGCATCGGGCTTGAAGCCAACAACTCTTTCATCGTGCTGAGAATCAGTCAAAACATCAATCAGCCGACCTCCATGATACAATTGATAGTAAATCACATCAATATCCAGATCATACTCTCTGCTGGCCTTCTTTTTGGGGTGCTTGTAGAATCCCAATTGAATCCAAATGTCTTCAATCTTCCCTTGTTGGGTTTGATCGAGGAAATTCCAATGAGTTACAAAGCATTCCTTGATCTGTCCGACCAATTCAACCGCCGCTTGACGTTTCTCCTCTATCGTCTGGCATTTGTTGGCCTTGGCGTAGAAAACGTCAGCATATCTGAGGACCAATTCGAATGCACAGATGGCTTTCGATTCGTCCAATTGTAGCTTTCTCTTTACATTTTCCAGAGCTTGGATGGCCTAAAAAACAAATCAACAATAAAAACCTTCCACTTACATTAGTCTTGACCTTAGTGGCGTATTGAATCTTGACCTTGTCGCTCTCCACCTGCTTTTTGATCATGACTAATTTGTTAGCTTCGAGGATCTGATCCTTCTTAGACAATTTTGGAGTCTTAGCGCCCTTCTTTTCGTTCTTTCCCTTTCCTCCGGCTCCCTTCTTTCCTTTCTTATCATCTTCTCCATTCTTTTTCTCCTCTTCTTCCAACACCGGTAATCTTGGGACTCTGGAGAAATCGACCAGTAGATCGTTTCCGCGGCCTTCCAAAGAGTCGGAGAACGCTTGGAGCCTGCAAACAACGCATGAATATCAATATAATATCCATCAAAATTTTTAAATCATAACAAAAGTCTTACCATTTTGATTGTCTTTGTCTACTCCTATTCAACTTTTTGATCTCGAAAGCGGTTAGTTGGACCTTGGGTTCCAATTGAAGTAATCTATCTTCCACTGGCAAGAATCGCCATTTGAAGGCCGATCTGAAGATGCTCTCAAAGTCGGTCTGTTCTTCTGGTTTATAGTCAAACTTCTTGAGGACTTCTTTATCATCAAAAATAGCGTCAACAAACTCGTTTTTCACCGAATAAATTCCACATCCATTTATCGAAAGAGGGCCCTCTACATCATCCTCTGGTGGAATAAGAAGGGTGTCATTTTCATCTGTCGCCAGAGCTTCCTTGAACCCAACTTTCTCGTGGGCTTTGGCAAACTCGAGTTGAAGTCGGTAAGGGAGAATCGGCTTGTTGTTGATAGCGCTGGCAAAGATGAAAAGTATAAGACGGCCATCCCAAATATCGTCAAGGACAAATTTCACCGTCTAAAATTAAAATACAGGCAATTATTACACTTCTTCTTTTATATACCTAAAACGGCAAAATCCAAAAATAAAAATGTTTACCTTGACATCCAGGGTCTTCAATGCCTCCGTCAACGCGGCATATATCCTTCTTCTGCATTGAGTAACAACAATATCGCTGACTTTTGGAGCTTCTGTATTCGGCAGATACCTCTTGTATCCAACCGTTTGTCCAATAAAAGCGGCCAGAAGAACGGACAAACAGAACTTCTCAAACTCTGGATTTCTTTCCTTCTGGAGTTCCTTTTTGAGCACCAACGTTAAGAAATCAACAGCATTCTTGCATTCACCGGCACTGAGAGAGTGGATTCTCTTTTCTAAAAAATAATAACAAAAAATGAACATAAAACACACCAGCGGTCTTGTTCCACATATTGGTTAATCTCTCTTCAAAGTTAAAGACAACAACGGGCGAGACCTTGATTCGATAGGCTAATACTGATGAGAAATTGATGGCGAAGGCTTCAAAATATATAACCGGAATACCCACAGTGATGAGCTGGACGGCTGAAAATCATTAATTATTCATATTTACATTTCCAATGTTTGCCGTTACATAATGGCTTCATTACTTACCAATCGAGGCAAATTCAGGAACAAAATTGATTTCATCTCTAACCACTTCAAGACTTGGATTCTCAATGGACATCAACAAGAAAGAAGGGGTCAGACGCTTCAAAAAAGCATCCCATTCGGGATCCACAGGGCTAGAGAATCTCTCAATGTGCTGGGCATATTCACTGCTGTCCAAAAAGGCGATCAGATAATTGTAGATGAAATTAAGAACCGAATCCGAGGCATATTTGTGCTCCAGATCTGTGAACCAAACTAACTTGTATTTTGCATTGAGGTCGTTGAGACGTTCGAAAAATGACCGAACCTATAGAATCGCTAACATTATTACATCAAAGACTTTTTTTTTGTTGTAAGATTCATTAGATCCTTCATATCTAAATTTAAAAAAATGAAACAAACGACCTTACCTGATGCGAAAGGACGATTGTCTGGCCCCCCAACACCCAGTTATTGTACTTATGGGCAGTGAATTCACATAACAACGAGTCCAACGAGATGAGGAAGATCTCAACATCAGCGAATTCATTGATAACATCGGTGTAATAGCAATGAAACGAGTCCACCAAGGCTTTGTTCAGCTCAGCGTTCTCCCCGATCTCCAACGTCTCCACATAATTCAGTTGGTCGGCAGCTTTCGTAAGTTCCTCCCCAACATCGACTAGACTTTCCACGTCGGAATCAGTCTTATCCGACTCATTATCCACCTCGGACTTCGGTACCGGCTCTTCAGTAGCCATGATTGCAATTCAAATTGTTCTGGTTTTCTTATAGAACTTGTAGTGGACACCGAGTAAGAAGTTTGATAGTCTGGAATATTATAATAGGTAAAACAATAACTCAAAACTTTAAAAATGAAGTAAAAACAATGCAATCGACGAAAATTCTGAACCTTTAAATAAATCGTATTTGGGTATGCTATCAAAAACGATGCAAAGAACAGAAAATTTTCAGCAGAAAAAAACGCCACTAAAGTAAATCCCAACTCTCGACGCAATAGTCTAAACACATGAAGAAACATAAAGGAATTTCTATATCGTTCAAGTAAGTATCTAATTTTAGAGACCTGAATTTCGAAACATCTAAAGGATGATAAATAAAACGAGATCTCCGTCAATCTAAAATAATATCAAAGGAAGTGTAAAAAGACCGAACAATGTTCGCCATATCCCGCAAAAATAATTGTCCATGTCAAGAAAGAACAGTTGGAGTTTACAACGTAAGAACAGCCAGGGCCGAAACAGTTCGAAAAAAAGGAATCAAAGCGCTCAATGAACATGGATAAGGTGAGGTCGGGTCCTGATTGATAGACCACCAAAGAACCATTTTCGTATTCATTCGCACCACTGATAAAACTATAGAATAACATTACTCGATGGGAGTAAAAATGTAAAAAAGCAGGTAATATTTGTTTTCGCTTCAGGACGCAGTTGAAGGCCAGACGTCGAAAATGATGGAAAAAAGCGAGAAAACTAATGGATTTCGAGAATGGACTTCAAAATCACATGAATAAGGTTGGGTTCACCGCTGTTTTGAGGGTTACGAGGGAGCGAGTATTATCAGTTTTGTTTTTTATATGATGAACAATAACAATATAAGGTCTTGTCGGCCAGATTGCTCGGATAATTTGTATAGCTGGACTCCATTTGTTTATAAAAGCATTAGTCAGTTCCTCAAACGATGGTTATGAATATTCAGTCCCAGAGGTCTTAACCAATAATTTATGGCCTATACATAACTAAAGTAATATACTTCTTCCTATTTTGTTGACAGTTTGTATTATTCATGATTGTCCGGTCGAAACCGAGGCAGATGTTGTTCCGCCGGCGGAGTGGTGTGTGTTTCGAAGTCGGCAGATGCAGATTGTCCTTGAATCAAGTGTAATATAATTTTTAATTTTGATGTCCCGCGCGCAAACTTGTTTGACTGCGTCTTGTTTCTGGACCCCCACAACAAAAGAACTCCTCATTTTTTGTCTAACGCATCACTCTTTCAGGTTTATGGGTTGGTTTACCCTCTTTGTTTTATCCGTATTCTTATGTTCAATATCCGATGGTCAGAAGGTCCGAAAGTTATCTGATCCTCCATCGAAGGAGTTGCTGAGCTCTCCGACATCGTTGAGTATATTGGTGACCACAACTGACACTGTTACACTTAGGTTTGCGTAAGTTGTTTTACATTCTTGTGTAATTTGCCTTTAGAAAAACGGTAAATGCGAGCTTCTCGATTCATCTGAAAGGCTCCAATGATTTTGTGGCAACACCTCATACTCTAAACTTCGCTCCCAATCAGACTAGCCATGTGGTGAATGTAACTGGAGTTGACGTAGTATCAACAACTTACTTGGAGATCGATAAGTGTTCGGCGCCATGTCCATTCGAGTAACTAAAATATTATTTGATACCTAAAATCTTTTAATTTTTAGTTACGAAGCCTTCTTTGTGCCGATTACAGTCTACCGCAGTCAGATTGCCTATTTATTGGTCAGAGTGACTGGATGGATCTACTTTTTCGCATGGAGCATATCATTTTACCCTCAGATTTGGCTAAACTTTAAGAGGAAATCGGTTCACGGTCTGCATTTCGACTTTTTGCTTTTGAATACGATTGGCTTTACTGCATATACCATCTACAATCTGGCTATGTACTTTTCGGATTCTGTTCAAGATGAATATTTTTTGAAAGATCCGAGATCACAGATCCCAGTGTTGCTAAATGATGTCGTTTTTGCTGTCCATGCCCTTGGAGCGTGTATATTTACGGTCTTTCAATGCTTTTTGTACGATGTAAGTTGGGTTTTCTTTGTTTATTTTAAATTTTAGAAATGCCTTCGTTGTACTTACCGTAACCCATTGTTTTAGCGAGGTGAACAACGAGTCTCCCGGATTGGTGTCGGCTTGAGCACGACGCTGGTTGGCATCGGAATCATTGGCTTGGCATGTCTTATTTTTGGATTCCTTAATGCCCTGCAGACAATAACTCTATTGTCATACATAAAGATGGCTGTGACTTGTTACAAGTACATCCCTCAGGCTGTTTACAACTTCAGAAGACAATCCACAATTGGATGGTCGATTGAGAATCTGATCCTTGATTTTACCGGGGGCAGCTTTTCGATTTTGCAAATGGTTATTGTCTCTTGGAATACAGGTAAAGAATGAGGTCATGGATAATATAATTTTGGAATTTTTTTTGTGACTTTTTCCGATTTTCTTTGATAATACTGTAGATTATGACGAGGAATGTTTATATTTACGTTTTTTTTTCAGATGACTGGAGTCCGTTTACTGGAAATGTTGTCAAATTTTTGCTTGGTTTAGTGTCTATGGTATTTGATATAATTTTCTTTGTCCAACACTTTTGTCTCTACCGGAATAGAGAGGTAAGTGTTCTCTCAGTCATTCCTTTGTCCTCTAATCCACTCTTAATCCGGCATATAATGCTTTTTCAGGAGTTGACCACTATTTTTAACGACTCCAACGAACCGGTGGATCATATTCCAATTGTCGACCAAATGGAATCTAATGAAGAAATCTAATACAGCATTACTCAGCAAACTGGATTGATTGTAATGACCGTTTTTGGGCCAGCTATGACCTTATTCTTGAACGTTTCTCATCAATTTGAATTTTAATACCAAGTACAACAGGATTTTATTTTTTAGGTCAAGTTCCTATTTTTCGGTTAGCCACAATTGTTTCATACTCATACGGGATCGCATGTATATATTTTTCTATGCCTTCAATTAATAAAGCACACTGTAAATTTTTTTGTTATTTTTTCCTGACAATTTGACCCTAATTTCCGATATTGTTGAATTCCAGACTGATTTTCCGTGGTTAATGCAACGTCAAGCAAAATGATTGGGGTGGAATCGCGTGGTCGTAAAGACTGACCATAAAATTCAAGCCGGGAGCGAGGAAATTTTGCGCCCGATTCTAAAACTTTTTGTACGCAGTTTGCATATTTTAGTACTTGCACTACCTGCATTTTGCTTTGCCAGTCCTCCCGTAAAGCCCTTAGGGCATTTGACAATTAGCAGTAATGACTGCATAAAAGATTAATTTATTCTGTTTGAATCGGTGTCTTTATTTGCATTAAAGCGATTAATGACTGCCAGTTCGCGTCATGATTGTTTTTTGACGCAGCTTGATGCAAATTGCAGATAGAATTAAGACATATGACACCAAGAACAACATGTGGATTGAGCCCAAAATATTGTTCCAAGTTGAAGTAATCTGCTCGTTTAAAATTGATGTCACAGCGACCCGAAAAAAATTATATCGAATCAGAGGAGAAGATTATCTTTTGTATCTATGTGAGTGTACTGTAGAATACCGGGTAAAGTGGGTTACTGCCCTTTCGGGGTGGGCCCTTTCGGGGTGGGCTTTTCGGGGTCGCCCTTCCGGGGTGAGTCCTTTCGGGGTGGGGCTTTCCGGGTGGGCCCTTTCGGGGTCAAGGCATATACTGGGGTGTCCGGGTCCCGGAGCATAAATAATTTTATTTTTTTGAAACTACTGATTAATTTTATGCCGTAATCTCTATTTTTTTCAAAAATTTTACAAGATTACGTCATAAAATTAATCAGTTGTTTCAAAAAAATAAAATTATTTATGCTCCGGGACCCGAAAACCCCAGTATATGCCTTGACCCCGAAAGGGCCCACCCCGGAAAGCCTCACCCCGAAAGGGCTCACCCCGGAAGGGCGACCCCGAAAAGCCCACCCCGAAAGGGCCCACCCCGAAAGGGCCTGCTTCCGGGTAAAGTATTCAGGCTAATCCGTGTTCTCCGAATTATCCTCCCGCCACCTTGTCTTGGAGGGATATATATATGTATACGGTTATTGGATAAGATAACACTTACTGAATGGACCTTTCAGCAATTCTGCTCAATATTAAGGGGATGATTGTGACTTTTAGCCTAAAATAATGTCGAGTATAATGAAAAAACCGCAAGTTTATTACATTCAAATTTATTTCACTGGTTCTATCAGTCGTCGGAAAAAATAAGGGCGAATCCTCGCGCCTCAGAATCGCTCATCATCACTTTGCGACGGCTGCGAGATTTGGTTCGCGACTGCTCCCTTTTTTCGACGAGGCGAAACATTTTGCTGCGACGACCCGTGGTTATTTTTTCAACAGACTAATAGAATGTCTAAAGTCACAAAAATTATTCAATTATTTGTTCTTAACCATGAGATCATCCAAGATTAATTACTGTGGAAACAGAAAGGGCCGTCTATGTTGTTTTTGGATGTTTTTTTTTATTTGCCAAAATCTTTGTTCTGTCTTATTACTGTTTTCTTTCCGCAAGATAGACTTTGCGGTGTTTTGCAAGATCCGAATTAAAGCTGGCTTAATGGAAGCACTGACGCAGTTACTCGTTCGCTAAATCAGATAATATTTCAAGATGAAGAAATTATGGTAGGCGAGAGACTGAGAATCTCGTAAGCTCATCAGCTTTCCTGTATGTCATCGCATACTATGAATAATAAAGTAAACCAAGCCGGCGTGAATTTGAGAGGAGAAGTTCATATGAACGTCTCAAGCTTTATACTATTAGGTTGAATCATAAGTTGAGAAGACACAGCCACTCTAGACGTAACGGTTTACTTTTTATTCCTTCGAGTAGTTAAGGTTTAACACGGCGCTACTACTACAAATTGCTAAGTTGTAAAAAGCTGTTAGTCTAATATGATCCACAAACAGCCCTCTTTCTAACAACATGCATATCAGGCACACTGGCTCTGGTTTAAATTAAAAATTTTTTTTAAAATCAGGGCGGGAAACTTTTGAATCAACCTAATAATAAGAACTACGGCCGATTCTTGATTACCGTCGACGGGGACTCGAGATTCTAGGATTATAAGCATTATTGAAGGTATAAAGCTGAGAAAAGTAATACTATCGCGCTTACGGTGGTCAAAGTTTGAAGATAATCAGCTGGAAAAGTCTTTCCAACAAAGAGGCATGTCCTACGCAAAGTTCTGGTGGTCTGCGACATTTGCGTTCCCATTTTGCCACCGTTCTCTTTTATGAATTTCTTTTGTTTCTATTATTACATCTCTCAGTTCCATTCTCCACAACCAACAACAACACTAATAATTCCTACGTCTGCAGGAATTCTTTTCTCTCTCTTGTTGTCTAATTCCCTTATGATGTAAAACATTCTAATCCTGAGGTCACATCTTGCAGTTGCAAGGGATGACGGACAAAAGTAATAAGGTTAGGACGGAGGAAGATAATATCAATTTAATCGTGTAATTATGACAACAATAGTTGAATTGCCCTGGCATGAAAACATGAACCATACGTGGAAAAATTATATTTGGATAGACAACAATCCTTTGTACGTAAATTAAGCGTAGGATCATATGGTTTATGGCAAAAAATGAGGTATTACAATTATATTACAGGGGAAATTCAGAATGTTCAGTTTAGATCAGAGGTTTCCAAATTAAAAGAGTGCTTTGCAGAAACCATCCAGAAATTGAAATGGACTTTTTTAAAAGTTTTCTCGAGCCAAGCAAAGGACATTTCACATTGATCGCGACAACACAATAGTCGGATATGGGCCTCTCGGAGCGATCAAAGTCATCGATTCGATGGGCCTCGTAACGTTATTACTGCCCGTCCTCGAATTCCTTTTTATCGAACTTTCATCGATTCTCTTTTTGGAATTCAAGAAGAGTTGTCGGAAAGTGCGCAAGAAGTCGTTGGAGGTGACACAGTACAAAATGAAGCTGATTGAACTGTACAAAAGTGTCAGCATCTCCATGAAAGACCCAAGTTGATCGTAGATATGGACTCCAAACTTGTCTCCATATATGGCTGTGAAAAGGTTTAGAATTCCATGGGGAAATTCAACCTGGAAAATATTGGGATTAGAAATTACAACAGAGAATAAGAAATTAAAAAAGAAAACTTTATTGTAAACATCATAAATTTATTTATAATATTTTTAAGCTCTCATGAAATAGTATATATGCAACCTTTGGGTTACTTTTTAAAAATCCCAAACAAATTAAGCGGTTAGAATTATACATGCCAAAAGAGGTCAAGAATTTTCAGTCATCAAACAAAGGACGAATGTAATTGGGCCAATAAAATGCATGGATTAACTGAAAATCTCACAATTTCTTTATTTCCATTATAACCATAAAGAGTCTACACCATGATGACTAACATTTCAAATTTAAAACTATTACTATACTATTGTGCTCAAAAATTAAAAAATCTAATTTTTGCAATTTCCGAAAAAAACTTACAACGAAACAAAGGATGAGAATAGCCAACAAAGTATGCGTGGTTTTGGGCCGATTGTTACACCGTCTTAACACGGATATCTTCCGATGCAACGTATCCTGCCGACGATGCTCCATTGTTTCGAGGGATCTAAAATACGGTCAAAGTAATTTGGGATTATCTTTCATTGTAATGAAGGTATAAAGGGCTATGTAATTGCTATATTCAGAGACAATAAAGTAAATCCAAAAAGCTCGGACCTTGGGTAAGGAGTTACAGTAACTCGGATTTTGGACGGGGAATCGCAGCAAAGTGAAAGTGACTCAGGAAATAAGGGATTCTACAGATTTTATGAAAATTTTGGAATCCACACCAGAGTTTTTAAAACTTTGTTTTTTAGAGCCGAATCCACCCAAATCTCAAAAATTTTGGGTTGGTCTACTCCCTTCAGTGTTATATATTATTTATGGTAAAACCGTCCTCTTAAGCCCTCAGCCACTTACCGTATAAGAAGAGTCAACAAGAAGGCGAGGATTAGCGAAGGAATCAATTTTAGGACAATGCCAAACATCCAAAACACAGCCGAGACCAGAAATGAATCCTCTGAATAGGTCAGATCATACATCCCCTTGAAGTTGCATCCTCGATTATCATCCACCAACGCCACATATGAAGTCAAAAACACCGGGATACAAAGGAATGGGACGATAATCCATATCCCCAACGAACATGCAAGGGCCCACGTGTTGCAGAAGAGGAATCGGTTGGCTCGGAGGGGCCATTTCAACGCCAACAGGCGGAAAAGAGCAACGGCGAGGGTGTGGGCAAAGGCTACTGAAAAGAAAATTTTAAAGGAAAGTCACAAAGGTACGAAAAACACAGAGGTTATCGTGATCTAAGGGGTGTTGACAAACAGGTTTGTGCTTTTGGAGGCGGGAAAGTATGACGAAGAAAGTGCCCTAAGCAGTTTCATTGAGACTGTTTGCCCACAAATCTTTAAATTTTAGTTTGCGGTTTGTAAGAAGAAATGAGAAATTCAAAGATCGCTGCAAAAGAGTGTGGTGAATCGGGAGTATTGGTCAGAGAAAAAAACGGTTTTCAGTCGGCGGTTTCCTCATTTTCAGCAAAATTTCTGCGTCGATCTTAGAACATTTCTTTTGCGAAACAACACCCATATTTACCTGTATGAAAGACCACGTTGAGATTGACATTGATCAGTCGATATGAAGTGGCTCTATAGGACCAGGAAAATACGTAACTGCAAAGAAATCTTGACAGTAGAAAGGATAAAGGCCATTCAATAATTGCGAATTAACGGCTAATTAGTTACTCACCAATGGGATCGGAAGTATTCGAATACCATCAATGCCAAGTAATTGGTCCCCAGTAAAAATTGAGCCATTGAGAGACCGGTCAGAAAAATATTTATGGGAGTGCGCATAGTTTTCCTGAAAATACGCATCAGAAAAATTTTGCAAGGTTATTTTATCTCTCTTTTTTGTTTTCATAATTTTAAATTGTAAGTCTTTTTTTACTCTTGTCCTTTTACAAACTTGTATTAAAAATTGATGACATCTTTTATGAAGGGGAAACAATAAGTTAATTTCGAAAATTTCTTAAAAATTCTTATGTTTTTAATCCCCAAATCGTATATTCAAGATACATCGGGCGTTTCGGTTGATGTTTGACAGAGCCGGAGACAATCTCTGACTGCCTTTTAATTTTAAAAAATTTCGAAGAAACAAGAAAAAGTTGTGATCGAAAACCAGGGCTGATCTTACCTTGTAAGTACAAGAATGTTGACAATATTGGAAATGGAGCCGAAGACGCATATCGTTGTCGATAAAGGGATATGAATCCGATCGTAGGCCTAGAAAATATTTTTTTATTCAAAATTCAATTTTGGACAAAGAAAATAAAAAAAATTAAAATTAGAAAATCTTGTTGTTTAGAGTATCCCAGACAAACGTAAATTTAATTATCTCTCCCTACCATCTTTTTTTGGCAATGAAAATCTTCAAAACACAAAAATTTCATTTTTTTCTTCCTTTGTCCAAATCTCAACCCACAGATCTTTGAAACCCAAATTTAAACTTCAAAAAAAACCCCAACTGAACCCTTGAAACCTACCTTGGCAAATGGCGCTAAATAACAAACATAATATTGGCAGTCAACGAGCTCGCCGGAGATGTTGCGCATCTCCAGAAACCCCACCGAAACGAGGAAGAATGGCACTAATCAGACGAATCTTTTAATGCAAAGTAGGGCGGAGCCTTCGAAGACCGCTGGCCGTGAGTGCGTCGGCGATTAGCGAGTCTATAATTCAGGTATGAGGATATCAACAAAAGGCCCGTTGTAATTAGGGATTTAGTGGGATGTTACAATGGGATGCTGTCAAGATAATGGATATTAGAATAGAGTCTGTAAACGTTCGAAAATTACCGTTGAATGAAGGGGATATTAGAAGGAAAAATGGGGGTCTGGGGGAGGGCGTCAGATGCCGGATTTCTTTGTCATCCATTCCGGCTTTTCATCGAATTGTTGGCCTATTTCAGGCTGCTTTCATCTTTGGCGTGTCCTGCGGCGGATGCGGTAATTTATGCGGCTTCCGGAGTTCAAAGGAATGCTATTCGCTTTGACAGTGTGTTTTGGAATAAGTTATTTTAGACAGATTGTAAATAAATCTTACAACCAGGGCTAACGAGGGAAAAGTCGGACAGTGAAGATAGCGGTTGAAAATTCGAAACATTTTTTTTATTGGTGTATTATAATAAGACCATGATAATCATAACGAAAAAGTGCATGAGAACGAGACGGTCTGGGACCGAGGTCGTGGCCAAGCCTCATCGCGACTTTCTCCCCCAAACCTGCGCGCCGGGGCTCTTACTATCCCGTATTTGACTAACGATTAAGACTTGGCTAAAAAAAATTACGATTTTTTTGGATCTCCTACAACTCGAAAAAGAATTTTGATGACATCGAAGTCAGATACTGAAAGACATCGTCATGATGAAATTTCAACAATAAGATATATCCACAACATTTTGAAGCACAAAACATAAGGAAACAGTACAGTTTTATGTCACACCCCTATTCTATTATACTTTTACAAGGGAACATCTTCAAGTGCACTTAAAATGGGTACAAGTTGCCAAAGATTACGTGAGAAGTCTGAAGCCATAGGTCATTGATATGTATATGGTTGATATCGTAGTCTGCTCGGCGTTTGTTTATGTATACACCTTACACGATGTAAATAGAAAGCCCCGTTTTAAAGGGCACGGGTGAAAACTGTGTTTCTTTAACCATGATCAACAGTCATAGTTCACCTTTAAAACCCGCTAAGATCTCTAAGACCTTTTAACTTCAATTGCGTACTTGTAAGCATAAAATTCTATGATTAATGTCTTGTCTCTTCAGACTTTCTAAGTAAAATCTTTTTACGGTCGGTGACAAGAAACTTCCAAAAAATCTTTCTTGACCACTAATTTTAATTATTCCTAAAACTGATACAAATGCACCGAATAATTAAATAAAAATTTAGGATTGCACTTCGTAAATCCACCTGTCCTATCACCCACAACTTCCATGGAATTCATAATGGGCTACGTTGGTCTTTTTGGTTTTTTTTGGTATCTAGACAAAGTTTTTTTTTACTGTTGTAAGTATTAGTCAAACAAAGCTAGGATCACCGGACGAATAAAAGTTATTACGCTAATGTTGAAAAACGTCCATTTCAAGACATAATTTTACGAATAGCAGGCAAAAAAGTATGTCGCTTGCTTGGAAATCTAATAGAATTATTTGTCTCTCCTTAATTTGCATAATGTCACCTCATTTAAAGTAAATAAAAATAAATTGTGTCGTTGACTTCCATGGCTGCAAGTTATTTCTGTGATTTACACGTAGTATTCACAATTACAAAGATGGACTTTCTTCCCCCAGACAAGTATTTTTTCTTGCCCGAAAGACATTATTTATAATGTAAACAAAATGTTTTTTGAGACAACCTGGTTACAGAATATGGGCAAATTACGGGCTTTCACTCTTCTTGTGATTATCGAACGTACATAGTGTTACATAGTGTTACATTGTTTTTTCATTTTCTGAACTCGGCAGGAGGGTGTCTACATACATGTTAGGCCAAAAGGACGTGACTATTGTTACAGTATATTAAAACTGATGCACAAGAATCTTTTTTCTTTGTCAAACTCCGCGCAATTGATTTTATTTCGGCCAAGGTCCAGTAAGTCCCTAAACAAACAGCGTTTTACCTCTTTCTTAATTTTCCCTTCCATTAATTTCAAAACAATCTCAACGCTCATTAGAATACAATATTTATTGATGGTGATTAGAAATTCTTTTTCATTTGGTCAAGAGATTACAGAGATCCGTGTACTTCGTTAAGGAAAGAATTGAACTTGAATTGGAAAGGATTCAAAGGGAGATGGAAGAACAACTCGACTTCTTATTGTCTAAGAATGATGTTGTAATCTTCTATGGAGACCTTCGAATCAGATACTCGTATTATCGAAGGGAATATTTTGGAGTGCCGGAGGGTAAATTGGGATGCAAAGCGAGGATGCAGAGAGAGAGAACGAGATCAAGAAGGGATGCTGGACAGACGGGGCAGTAGATGGATGGAGTGTGGGAATATTGGGCAGGGAAATGGATGTACAAGGCAAGTAGATGCTGGGATCTGGATGTTGCGGCTGGGATTAAAATTTACGTGCTGGAATTCTGTTGAAAATTTGGATTCGGGCTCTTGCATTTCGATCTCAGGGTTTGATGTCGAATTGTAAGAATAGATGCAGGGATTTTGAAGTCGAAGGTTTGAATGTTTAGACGGTGTGACGGAAACATAGCGACCAAAAATTAAACATGGATTCTTCGTTTGGATTTTTGATCTTGAGGCAATCATAACTGTTATGGAAATGTTGACTCAATTCCTTCGATTACTAAACGATGCTGCTTCATCCCTCAGAATCTGAAGTTTCTGTCTTCTCAACTCCCTCAACCTTTCCTCTCGATGCAATCTTCTTCTCCTCTTTCTCTCCTGTCTGAACACTCTTCTTTCCACTTCATTCATTGGCGTTGTTTCTTTCGTTTCCTTCAATTTCTGTGCCCTCTTTCTTTCCACCTTTTCCTTAGCCAACTTTGTATTGTTATTCTTCGTTTTCTTCGTATTTACAATCATTTTATTTCTCATCGAGTTGGCCAGAATATCCGAGAGGCTTTTTGAGTCCGAATTAAGAAGAGTTGCGGGAGCCCAGGCTCGATGTCTAGTGGAAGATCTTCTCCAATTATTCCCATAGTGATTCATCCAAGTGGTCTGGATCCGATAAGCAGCTCGATTCAGATGATTTGGCACTGGATCCAGCAATCCGGTCTCATCAAAATGCACCACAATAAAATGCGAAGACCTCTGGCGTTTGCGCGCATGCGATCCACGTCGAGGCTTGCCCGATTTGCGTATCGAAAGGTACCAGGGATGTCGGGGAGAGCCATGATTGCATGATGAATACAGATTGTAATAGTTCTCCAGCATCTCTTCCATGAAAACACAATCGGCATTGTAATGTTCCGCGTTTGCCGCGTACAGAGAGCCTTTCCAATCCATGCAGAGAAAGTTCTGCGACTCCAAACCGCGGATGCTTATCAGACCAAAAGCTATCGAAAGGAACTCCAAGATTGCTGAAGAAAGAGATTATGCATTATATCATCAAACATATATGATTTGATAGCAGATAGATGCTTACCAAATCGGCTGGTCTCCCGTTTTGTCCCACGTACCCACTCATGTTGTGCCGTGGCGTTCTTATTACTGGATCCCTCGTTATCCCGCTCATCCAGAATTTCGATCCAACCGCCAGATCGACAGTATATTGCGCCTTGTTTGTAGGGGTGCTCTATCCTACAAATAAATAAAAATAAAATAACGTAATTTAATTTAGAGAAACATTTTTGTAATCAATCACTGAAATTTTTATGTTCACACAAGATTCTATCTGGCTCAGTAGGCCTTGCAAGGGAGAGACTATGAAAATTTCGGAGAAACAGTCAGTTAAAATATCTTTTGGGCAAAATTCGGATAGTCATTTTGTAAATTTGATGTTCTGTGAAGATACCGCTATCCAAAATTTGCACTAAGTTTTGCTTTTCTGGCTAAAAGCGCATAAAATCAGGCACTTTTTGACCAAAAATATTGATAGTCTCCAAAAATTTCCAGTTAAAAATGTTCATCTACAGCCTTCTAATCCCAATTTGTGAAAATTCCTCTGATCTTGCGCTTCGAAATTCTTTCACCTTCTCTTAAAATGATATATATCGGGCAGGAATTCGGCCACAAATTTTCCTCCTTACCTGTTCTGATACAATGGCAGCCTGCTCAACAGTATCTCATCGGTATCACCGGGCTCTGTCCTCAAGATGTTCTCCCTCGCAAAGTTCACCTTACTTCTTGCCTCTCTCGCACAGCGCGTAACAGCCAACAAATCTTGATCGTCGAAGGGCCTCAGCCCGGGTGGGCTTAATATACTCGGCACCAGAGGGTCGTAAAACAAAGTGGAACTGGTCGGAGTTGGCGTCGTACTCGGTAGGATCAGGGTCATGATCACAAATAAGGCGAGGGCAAGAGTATGCAGAGTGGTTTTAATACTGCGGATCTCTTTCTGGGCATCACAGGATAATGTCAGAATGGGGCCGGGGAACTTAATGAATCTAAAAAACAACCGAGATCCAATTGAGAATGCACGATGCGTTCGCGGCGGCGGAAGTGACGGCGAACAGCCGGAAAATGAGCACAAACTCGGCGTCATCGAGAACGGGGCGGTTGCTAATTGGGGATTAATGTGGTTAAATTTAAGGGCAAAGGTTTAAAAATGCAACAACTCTAGTTACTATAAATGACCACTTAGAATTTTTCACCAAAGCAACCGTAATGTTACGAACAATTTAAAATTTTAATAAAAAAAAATCAAAATTCATTACCCGGAAGCAGTGAAATTTCATATACGAGCCCTCGGGGACCCACTCTATAAAAATGTTTTTATCCGTTCCTAAAAACACTTGACCAGTGGCCAAAAAAGCTTGACCAAAAACCGAAGATGTCCATGTAATCGCAAAGAAATTGGAAATTGAGAACGGAGGTTTTTCTAAGCCTCTTGGCCGCGCAGCCATTTCGAAAAATGTCGAATGGAATGTGACGATCAAACATTGCCCATTAAAACAATTGGATTCCCCGCTCCTTGTCCCCTACACAACTTTGATGCGTACAGAATGGAAGTACAAAAAACGATTCAATAGTTTTTTTGGAGGGGAATTTGAGGTTCTTGAGATGATCGGGTTGAACTCGAGAAAGGAGGAGGAAAGAGCTGAAACAAGGGGGGAAACAGTGCTGATATCTGATAAAAGATTGAAACTTGAAAAATTAATATAATCTGTAGACCTGTTCAAAGTGCATCTTATTAGACTTCCTTCAAAAATATAGCATAATAACGTAAGTATTGGAGAAAAAATGTTGAAAATTTAGCCGATACTGAAAGCGTTAGCAAGCGGAGATATTCATTTTCAGACGACAGACTATGAAAATGAGGAGAGTCGGGCAGACAAAAAAAATTCGGCTAAAGTCTCGATTATTTCCAAGTTCGAGTCGATTTACCCACTTCCTCGGTTTACCCAGACTGAAAGATGAATAAATACAGACGCTGAAGTCAACCCCCAATCTCCAAACATTAATTTCGTCTCAACCCATTACATAACTCTTTGATCCCCAGAAAAAATTCATCTCCAAACGCCCCGTCCTCCAAATGCCCAACCGAATTCTGGAGAACCCAACTCCCCGAGGCGTCGAACTTATCATTTTTTCATACCAAAGACATTAAAACGGCCACCCATCCCTCCAAAAAAGTTCATATTCGGTGGCTCGGGAGCTGGAAGAAGAGATGCGTTTGCATGGCCGAAACCCTCAATTTTTGGGGCCAAGTCACGAAGAGTTCCCTTTCTTGGGGGCCATGAAGTCGGGAGCAAAGATTCGGACTGTCTAACGGAATTTGTAAGCGATTTGTTAACGGGGTTTGCATCGGCAAAAGTAGACGAAAGTTGGAGGGATTTGGGAATACGTCACGAAATCAAATAATTTGGTGCTATACGCTTAGCAATGACGAGTTCATCGTTCACTGAACTATTTAGATTCTTTGCGCAAAATTGAAGGCGAATCTAAATTTTGTTGTGAGTATTACACACAATAATAGAGAGAGAGAGAATTTACCTAGGTGCCAAAGCTAGCTAAAAAAATTTAAAGGCATACAGATATGTCTGTAGGGCCAGGAAGGCGGCCTCTTTACCGACAAGCCAAAATCTTACTTGAATCCCTGACGTCAAGTTCGAAGCCGATTAATCTGTCTCCCTACCGACGTTACAACGAAACATCCCTCCCAGACATAAGTACCACATGTCCCTCCCGCCTTACACGTTGAATCTGCTGACAAATGGCCCCTACGATCGAATGATTCCCATGAAAATCGACCTCTGAGAAGTCGGGGAGCTCAGGCAGAGTGCCAAGCCCGCAAAACGGGAGCCAATTCACACGCTCCTTGTCGCTGATTCAGAAGCGCCCATCGGAGAGTGGAGAAGATCAATTCGCGGCCCCTCCCAAAGGCGCCGATCAAGGAAATAAGAGAGGGGATGTTCAGATTGGCCCTGGGTACTTTTTTTGGCCGATGGGGCCGCCGTTTTTTCCCGGGCTTTTTCTCCCCGACCAAGTTGCTTTTCCTGCTTGGCCCGCAGGCAGGAATGACACATTTCGGTCTCGGGACTCTCGATCAACGGTCAAGAACCCTCGAACAATTGGCAAAGTCAAAAAATCGGCGCCCAAAAAACAGTGCCGGAGGATGGGGGTAATGAGGAAAGGGGACCAAAGAGGGGGTAATTAGAAGTTTGCCTGAGGCGTTTGACGATTTGGGGGAATCGAGACGGTGTTCGATTGTTAGCTGGAAGAAAAGAGTAGCGAATGGGATACTGTAAAGAAAGTTAAAGGATAAATTGATTCAAGTAAAGTGGGCTAAGGGCCTTTTATTAAATAGACGACTTCAGGTTTTTCAAGGCAGTTCAAACTGAAACTGGAATATCTGAAAGGATACCTTTTGATACTTTTTAATCACCATTTTGTTTTAAACGTCTTCCCTTAGGCATATTACAGTATTTAAAAAACACATTAAAAATTAAATCAAATGTAATACCAACTACAACATAAGCTGTTTTTTTCCAAACCCCTCCAAACTTCAAAAATTATCTAAAAACTTGCCAAGAAAGTCCCCTCCGACGCTCACCCAGACTCGGGCTATCAGCGAGTGTTGTCCCAAACACACAACGATCATTTGTTTTATTCAGGTAATCAAGGGGCCGCCGTTTCTAACGTTAGATCCACTCCCGGGCCCCATTAGTTTGGACGAAAGGGCAATATTAATGGACGAATTTTGTTACACAAGGTCTCTTCGTATGTACGCAATCTCTGATGGATGAAACAAACGCATTAATTTTGTGTCAAAATTAAGTGCGATTACGTAATGATTATAAATCTCGCTTCGGGCCGGACAAGAAATGCCCACTCCAGGATAGATTCGGGACATTTTTGGAAGAGAAATGAGTCTGGAGGGGAGCGGATGGTGATTTAGATAAAATTTGAATAAAATTTGGTAAAATGGGATGGAAAACTGCTTGCAAGGAAATCGTCAAAAATAAAGCTCATAGAATTTGACTAAACTTTTTTATAATAACCTTAAAGAACTTTTAAGGGCATTCTCTCGAATCTTGAATCACCGAGTTTCTGAAATTTTCAAGTCGAAAATTTCCGAGTTTCCAAATAAAAAATTGTTGTTTGTTTGAAAGAGTAAAATAAATAAGAGATTTCGCCAACAAATTTTTTCCTGACAGAGTACAAAAGATCAACATAGCAAAAAAATTTTTACTCCGACCAAACCTCCTGATTTTCCAGGATCTCTCGCCTCTAAAGATAGCTGAAAATCTCAGCTTCCTTCGTGAAGCGTGAGCTAAAATTTTCAGGAATGAATACTTCTCCCATCTAGACCTCTAATACAAGAAGATTTATCTGAAAGATACCCTCAGGGCAATTCCTTGTCTTTTCAACCACCCCAACCACGGTGCATTCCACTTTATCTGAACTGTCCACTAAATTAATGAGCTGACACGCGCCAATGAGGTTAAGAATTCGCTTAAAACAGCTCTCCGGAGTCCATTCCCACCTTCCACGGCCGATGTTATCAAAACAGATCGTGCAGATAATGCACGGAATCTCTTTTTGACTCATCGGCGGGGCATTCTCAAAGGTCGATCAAATTGCACATCAAACTTTGATGCATACCCAGTATTATTCCAGCCGTAGAGAACAATAGATGATCAAAGCGCAACAATTACGTTTTAAATAGCACTTGTGTTATTCCCAAAAAATGAGAGAGTATGGGAAATCAAGAGAGACGGGCAGAGAAAACGCTTTCTGTTACGAAGTTTAGAATTTTTTGACTTTCAAATTTTGTCCAATCCCCCGGAAGACCCCTTTTATTTCAAACACGGACATACTTGTAGCCGGTGATGAATGAGAAAATTTAAATTACAACTCAAAATTTCGCAGTTTTATAACAAGTTATGACGCATGAGGATGGAAGGGATTGGCTAGCCACCAACGCACTTCTAAGGGTTTGTATAAATGTATCCTCTTATCTGCGTAATGAATCATCTATGACAGTCATTTTCGAATTGAACATCACATTATTTCCAGAATAAACTTTATGTCAAAATGCATCCTAAAATCACACCACATCCCATTCAAATCAAGCACAAAATCCTCTAAATTCGGATGAGTTGAATCTATACAATTTCTTTATTTTCCATACAAAATGAGCAAATAACGGTAGTTGTTTTATCTGTACAAATCACAATTGCGAAAGAATCAGAGTAGCTGGATTACAAACCAAAAGATAGAGACAAAGCAACAAACAATCCGTGGCTGTAATTACAAAGTTCGTTCGGGGAGAAGGAAGGACAGTAATTACACTTTTTTGAGGACGGATACATGCGATTTAATGGTAACCGGTTTAAAAGGACTTCGATAGAAATGTGTGGGGGTCGGGAGAGTCAATTTAGGCATTAAAGGATCAAGAACATTCGACCCAGACTAAAATTAAACCAATTAATTCGAAAATATTAGATCAAAAATATAATTTTATACTAAACCTGATCCCAAAACGCCTAAAACTAACTCCCGACTAACTAAAACACCCGGATTTCCCGTTAGAATACTTCGTTACACAGTCCCAAAGTTGTCTTGGGTCGAAGTCGATGGGATTAATTCGTTGTTGTCTTCAATATGCCTTGAAGTTTGAGTTAGGCCGTCAGATGTGCATGGAGTGAATGGATTGATCTTGTAGAGAAAGCAAATGTTACATACGCGTACAGGACGTTCATAACCCAATTCCGGAAGCGCCAAGGCGTGCCCTGAGCAACGGTAACAGAAGATGCGACCACAGTTTCGGCAGTGATGACGTCTTCGGACCAAAGTGAAAGCTGAGCCACAAGCAACACAGTTGTCGCAATCCGCGTCCGGAACCCATTCCACACCTGCAACAAACCATTTAAACTCTGTTCAACAATTATCAAATACAAGCATAAGTTATATCCCATAAAATAAACAAAATTTATATTATCCTTCCCACCTGTCGTTGTTGGAAGTGAAATTGATTCCTGAACCTCCACCCCAGTTTCTTCAATATTCTGTGGGACGGCAGCAGTCTTACCACTGATCTAAACACACAAATATTAATACTTAAAAGAACTTACTTCATAGATCGGTCTGGTTTCAACTGGTTGAAGAACCATTTTTAGTATTTTTCGAATATCTGATGAGTAATTTGTTTGAAGTTGATCCGCCACACCGCAAATACAAACAAAGAGTCTGTGAATTACATCATCGATGTTCTTCTTAGCTTGCGTTACACTAAAAATCAAGATTTCATATTTTAGGTATACCACTTACAATTCATCTGTCAGTTCAAAGTTAGACATGTCGTTGAGAGCGGCATGTAAGATGTGGTTTTTGTCGTCTAATTTACTTGTAGTTAGAGCTGAGGCTGTAGAAACAAGATCTAAAATTCAAAAAAAAAACCATGACACTTGATACCTAAACTATAATTCTCAATTTTAAGCTGTGGTTACCTGATATGTCATTTTCTCTAAGAGTACGTCGTTCCTCAGGAATTCCCGTGATCAAGTAGTTCTCGAGCAGTATTTGATTCTCATCTTCGACCAGATTAAGAAGGGTTCTGATTAATTTGAGTAAATCATAAAAGTGTCTGAACATCTCTGATATGTTTTCCCGTCCTTGATTGAGGTCCAAGGCATTTCCTTCAAACGTTGTTAGTCCCCAAAGAATTGCAATTCGGGGTAAGGCAATCATAACTGTTGGATCCGCATCTTCGATCTGATCTTTGGAGAAATAACCGGTCTCTAGGGCGCTAAAACAAAAAGGTCATTAGAATATCATAGGACCACTTCAATCTCAAATAAATTTGCATCAATTACAATAACAAGCCGGTCGTAATAAAGCCATGTAAAGTTTCAGAATATTACCCACACAAGACTATACCTAAAATCGAAACAAAAATGCCAAAACATTCTTACCGATTTAAGCATTCTGCGAAAAGCACAGCAACGTCAAGTTGGTGATCGTACTCGACGATTGTTTTGACTGGTACCATTGCACTTACATAGCTGAATCAAACATACATAAGATTAAAAAAAACCTTTGTTTAATATTCATATAAAATCTAAACAAGTCAATCTATCCGTCAAAGTAGACCGATCTCTCAATCAAAATTCAATTCAAACACCCTTACTTGAACTCAAATTCGGCAAACAATCGATCGAAAACATGGAGACTGGCCTTGATCTTGGGTGTGTAAACCGTTGGATCCCGGAGCGCCTGATCTTTCAAAATATTCCGCATTTTATCCAAATGTCGTGTTAATGCTCTTGCCATTGGTCTAATGGCTTCACTTTCCGCTTCATGTTCGACAATATTTGATCCTGCGGCTAAGCATTCGGCCCCGAACCACAGCTGACCGGGAAGATTATCATGAATGATTTCATCGGGGAACTTGGCGCGGTAATCACGGCAAGCACGCTCCGACTCCGATGGGAATACAATCGATATCATCTCGGCTGAAACATAATTTTTATTTTAGTTCGGCTACGTGACTTTGTTTTTATTGGTTTTAGATATTGCTCATGGTTAACTTTGATGTTAAAATAAATTTCAAAGTTAATTTGGTTAAAAGTTATGCTATTAATAAGCTGCCTGATCGCCTCGTGTATTCACCACGAAAATATGAATCGAATACATTCACAACAAACTAGTTTCCAATTATATTAACCACCCCATTCATCGGAAAAAGATCGCAGCCCCTTTCAGTAATGAAAGAGAAATTATTCGTGGTTGTTCTTTACAAAATCGATATCTAAATTCCAAAAAAAGCATTCGAAAAGCTTACCGATTATCTGCAGAACCCGATCCTGAGCCTGTCTGAGTTTGTTGACCAGCTGATTACATCTGTCTGGGTCCCTGCGCCCATCAAAGGAATCCAATTCGTTGGCTATCGCGCTGAGTGCCTCATCTGCATGGTAAAACTTGGCAAGTGGGGACCAATCGTCAACTCGGGGTTTATTAACCAGCTTCCGCAGACTTTGCATCCCACCTAAAAACAATATCAACAAAACATTTTGAATGCGCGCGCGCCTTCACGTAAATATCGGAAACCGGGTCACGTGACAGACCCAAAACGAAATAGCCCCGCACCAAAATGGGTATCAAAACAGCCGAAATCGGGTCTCCGATGTTGTGATTCAGAACGCCTTTGGGATGGAGCAAAAATAAATAAAGAAACGATTGAAATGAACAGCAAATACACCCGACCAGCCAGCCAGCCCTGCCACTACTCTGGAGAGGTCCGTTGCGACGATGGTCATCGCAAGCAAGCGCGCCTCTCTGGTCGTATATTAGTCAAGGCGATGTTATCCACGACGTCCGTTGGATATGTCCAGTGAAAGAACGTCCATTCATTACAATGAGTAGTGGGGATGGACTTGCAAACAACCACGTTTGACTATTAGAATAGTCGTAAAGGAACAAGCGTGCGGGAGAGAGAAACAATGGAAAGGAGAAATTATATTATTCATGACACAACGAGAAAATGAGTTCGAAGTCGAAATTAATTAGTCGCTTAACCGGTAACACACGGTTAACACACCCTTCGAACTCCGGCTCCATCTGGAAAAATGTTCCGAGAACAGCGGAAATAACAATTATCGGAAATTAGTCGATATCCGGAAAATGTGTCACTCTGACTCATTTCTTTTGGAGAAGAATGGAAAGAGAAAGGAAAACGCTGCAGCTAACTGGCCAAACTAACGGAAAAAGCACATGACGCGAGAGGGTTTATCAAGAAGAGTGCAAATGAGTACAAAGGAAAGGACTAACTAAACGTCTCCATGACACAATTTCTAGACAGGACTATCTCGAATCAAAGATGAACGAAATGCCGGTTTTCGCGGTCCGCGGCTTCAAGAGTAAAGTGTGGGGCTCGCCCGGTCTCTTGTCTTGTTCCGAAAATGGAGTCGATGATGTGGAGCGGAGCCGGCGTCGCTCCGCTCTTCGACTAATCCAAAGATAACGTTATTCCCGGTCTCAGCCCTAAATTAATATTTACTTTACACCGTTTTCTCGACCAGTTTCTCCCACAGCGTCCCCTTCACAAATTTCCCAATAATTAAATCCCCAAGGAGATCAGCTTAATCTCTCCGACATTATCCATCAAATTTCATGGGTAATATCACTTGCTTGCTGTCAGACTTATTACTAGAACTAATTTTGATTAATAGTGTGTGGAAATTTTGGGTATATCTGCTAGGTCGATATTTATGTGAAACTTTGTCGTTTTTGCGGCTTTTACGTCTCCCTTTTGGCCTCAGCCACTTGGCCGTTTCGGGAGTTTTTTTCCGATATTTTCTCCCGTTTTTGCTGGATGTAATTGATTTCATTTTAGGTATGAAATGATTGGAGGATTGTTTGTGTACAACCACAAGGGTGAGGTCCTCATCTCGCGGATTTATCGAGATGATGTTAGGTGAGTTGATATCTGATCGGTAAATTTGAAAACCAGTTATTGGATTTATTTTATTGATGTTCAAATTTTAGTCGGAACACCGTCGATGCCTTCCGAGTGAATGTTATTCATGCTCGCCAGCAAGTTCGATCTCCCGTCACGGATATTGCTCGAACTTCGTTCTTCCACATCAAACGCGGCAATGTCTGGATTTGCGCGGTGGCCAGGAACAATGTTAATGCTGCCATGGTTTTTGAATTCCTGAACCGTTTTGCAGATACAATGCAGAGTTATTTCGGCAAATTGAACGAAGAGAATGTGAAGAACAACTTTGTTCTGATTTATGAGATTTTAGATGGTAAGTCAGCTTTTTGGAAGCTATTCTTCGACTTTTAGAGATTCTTGACTTTGGTTACCCGCAGAATACCGACCCTGGAGTTCTAAAGATGTTTATCACCCAACAAGGTGTTAGAACTGCTGTGGTAAGAAGAAATTTATGTTATACTAGAAATTGGATTTATAAAACCTTTCATTTTTTGTGCGTTTTGAGCCTGAATAATATGGACACTTTAGAGCAAAGAAGAACAGACCCAGATAACTTCCCAAGTTACCGGCCAAATTGGATGGAGAAGAGAGGGAATCAAATACAGAAGAAACGAGTTGTTCTTGGATGTAATTGAATATGTGAATCTCCTGATGAGCCAACAAGGTCAAGTTCTCTCCGCCCATGTTGCTGGAAAGGTCGCCATGAAAAGTTACTTGAGTGGAATGCCGGAATGCAAATTCGGAATCAATGATAAACTGACTATTGAATCCAGAAGAGGAGCTACTTCTGAAGATTCCTCAAAGTAAGTGTTTGAGTACATATTAGATATTCGAACTTTAGAAGCCGAACTGCCGTTGCAATCGATGACTGCCAGTTCCATCAATGCGTGAAGTTGACCAAGTTCGATTCGGATCACGCGATCTCCTTTATCCCACCCGATGGAGAATATGAATTGATGAGATACAGGACCACCAAAGACATCCAACTTCCATTCCGAGTGATTCCCTTGGTCCGTGAGATCAGTAGAAACAAGATGGAAGTCAAGGTGGTAATCAAGTCCAACTTCAAGCCGTCTCTTTTGGCTCAAAAGATTGAAGTGCGGATTCCAACTCCTCCGAACACAAGTGGAGTTCAGCTGATTTGCATGAAAGGAAAAGCGAAATATAAGGCCGGAGAAAATGCCATTGTTTGGAAGTAAGTAAACATTTTTGACTTGGTTTATGTTGGCTTTTAGAATCAAGAGGATGGGAGGAATGAAGGAATCTCAAATTTCCGCCGAAATCGACCTCTTGGCCACGGGCGCGGCCGAAAAGAAAAAATGGAACCGACCACCGGTCTCAATGAACTTTGAGGTAGGATGACGAAACTGCTTTTTAAAATTCAGTTGCATTACTTTAGTGTCAAGTAAACATAAATGAAAATTTTAGGTCCCATTTGCTCCCTCTGGCCTCAAGGTCCGATACCTGAAGGTGTTCGAGCCCAAACTCAATTACTCTGACCACGATGTCATAAAGTGGGTCCGTTACATTGGTCGTTCCGGGCTCTACGAAACCCGCTGCTAGAAGTCCTCACCATTCCCCAATCACTTGGCCAAATACGACAATAACTTATATTGCATAATTCTTATCGCTTCACTTGGCATTTCTACTGTAATGTCTTTTATTTGCTAGTCTGTAAAACTATTGATTTTGTGACTATTTACAATAAAATCTTATGCGTTTATGAGGAATGCAACATATGATTTCGTGGTTATTTATCCGCTAATTGTCGTAATTTGTCTTCACGGAACTTTCTCCACATATTCATGAGCTCTTGATCTTCTTCCACGACCTCGTCGTCCTGAAAAGACAAAAATAATAAGTGGATAGTATAACATAAGTTTGCATTTCCAGTAGAAATTTACGTACCGTGAGACGTTGTTTCATCAACAATGAGATCCTGTGCCCATCACTCATTGGACTGGAATACATGTTTTGGTATTTCAATCTATTCTCCGGTGTAAAACTTTGCTCCATGTTCAATATAATGGCTGCAAACTGTCTCACGTACTCCAATCCATTAGCCGCAATCTCCGTGTAAGTGTTCGTCATCATGGCAATCAGCATGTTCATAAGCAACATGGTCACCAACAACATGTAGATGATGAAGGTGATCTTCCCTAAGATTGTGAGCTCACACATCTCAAGTTGCTCGAAGAAAACGGCAAATTCGGTCAGAGACATGATGAACATACGGATGAAACTCTCAGCGACATTCGACATGATATTTCCTTCTCGGGGATCGTACTTTGGATCATCTCGACGATAGCCCAGGAAGAGAATGTAGAATGCTAAAAGAACCTTGACATTTGGGTTTATTTATTTATTTACATTACTTACACTATAGTGCATGTCAATTTGATGCGAAGAACTTACATTGCGAGAAACCGATGACAATGATACTGTAGATGATGATGAATCGACTGATTTCTCGGAGGATAATCTTGTATAAGATCAGAACGAAAGGTCCCACGGACTTGAAACCTCTAAAAAATACCTTATAATACGAATTTGATGATCAGTAATTAATGCCACGCCCACCTGAAGAAGAAAAGAAAGTAAACAGCAGTCAGAAGAATGGTAATCTCCCAAATTATGTCTTCAAAGTCATCCCAACAAAATATCCGGAGGAAAAATCCGAAGATAACGAAAATACAGGAGATGAGAAAGGTTGTCTTGGCCGGGAATCCCCACTAAAAAGTGATCACTTTTCGAAGTACAAGTTTTGCTTACCAAACTCTGAAAATACATCTTCTGCCCAACATTCCTTATATGCGAATACATTTGAAGCAGGTAATATAAAGCGCCTAATAGAACCACTAAGTTTAGGGCATAATAGAGCTGAAAATATAATAATACAGCAATTGAATTTACGATTAACAAAAGAAGAGGATTAATTTTGAACTTACTCGTTCTTTAGTTGTCATCATATCGTAATCCAAAAAGGGAAAGTTGGCAATGCAAACAAGAGTCGTGTTACCGTATTTTCGGTCATACGGGGTTGGTCGATTAAGCAGACAGATCACCATCGATATGAAATAAACTGTGAAAATGGCCATTTGACGGTATAATCTGAAGTGAAAATTATAATATTGTAATTACACCTTTTTCTAGATTCGAATTAAAAATGAAACCTACTCCCTTCTGGCATAGGAAGTCCATTTACAATTTATCAATTTCTCCAGCAAATTGGGGAGCAATTGTAAATGTTCATGACTTGCTCCGTAGATGACCAACACTAGTGCCGAATTTGGGTTGATCTCTCCGGTCTTTGGATGAATTGAATCAATATGTTCCAAGGGATATCCGGATGATCTGACGCCACGATAAGTCCAATAAACCTCTCGTTCCTTCTTTAGGATCTTCGCGAACATCTAATAACATGTGATTGTTCATAATAAACACAGTGTCAAGGTTTTTGATGAAGTTTTCTTACCTCTTTTTTAGCGAGATACGAGGCCAACGTCAGCGGTGTAAGATGTTGTTTATTTTCGATGTGAAGTTTTGCGCCATGCCGGAGCGCAAGCTCGAACATTTCCTAAAAACAAGGCCTTATTGGAACAACTGGTTGATCCATACCCAATTCTCATGAATCGTGCAAATATGAAGTACAGTATTGCCATTGGTATCCTGCCAATTGGGATTTGCTCCATAGCCACACAGAAGGCGGAAGCAATCGGTCTGCGTAAGACAAGCAGCGAAGGCAAGAGGATATTCTCCCCAGTAAAGATGACTATAAATATTTTATTGGAAATTTTATCAATCGTGGACAACCTTAGTGTTTGTAAGTTTCGCAGTTTACAACTAAACCACCTCAAAATCCCTTACCCCAAATAATAAGTATTCTTCCCCAACATCGCGTGTTCTGAATTGGCCGAATCGACCCGCGAACTCTTCTGATCATCACAAGTAAAGAAGTTCCCTGTGCATCTTACGTCCAAAGACGCTCCATTCTTCAGCAAGAACCTTACAATCTCCGCATCTTCATTTACAATTCCCATATGTAACGCGGTCTCTCCATAATACTCGTCACATAAATAAAAGTCGTTGATGATATTTGGAAATAATGCGATCAACCGATGAGCCAGTAGCTTCATGTTATCCGGAAGACCGGATAAGAAGCATACATGAAGAAGGGTCTCACCCACAGCTCCTCGGCAATCGAGACGCCAACAGACATACTTCTTAAGGGTTGAAACGACTGTAAATGCATTGCCCGTACGTTCTTTATGTCGAGCCGAGATTACTTCGTGAATTGGAAGGAGTGCTCCTTCTCCGCCGTTGTAGAGAAAGGGAGTTATTTTCTGGAATGGGCATAGTACGTGTTTTAAAACCGATTTATGTTAAATTATGACGAAGAGAGACTATGGAAGGCAAAGAGAGCTGGCTATACTAGATCCCCCTGCTCACTTTGGCGAATCTTAAGAGTTCCAAAACTTTGATGGCATGATCTTTATACGCCAAGAATAAATCACGCAAAAGCTTATCCTGTAGTTTGAATTTCCGAATAGAAATTCCGATTTTGTAAATCAGACCTGATGAAAAAACCAAAATTTCAGCACTTTTTTTAAATAGTGTTCCTCAATTAGACTTTTCTCTCACCTCCTTTATCGTTTTATCCAGTAGATCCGTATTCCCAAGTTTAATCGCTTCCTTGGCTAGATTGGCCAGCTCCCCATTCCCAGTGACATCGGCTAATGGATAGATCACATTGGAAGATCCGTCGATCTGATTCTTTATGCCCGAAGTTACCGAACTTGAGGAGTTCCCCATTGTGGAATAGGAAACTTGTTGCCCTTCCCTTGTTCGACATGCAGTTTTTGGGCGATTTGAAGCCGGAAGTACGCTGTTTCTTTAGTACGATGCAGGGGTTGGTTGTTTCTTGCGAATTTGGTGGCAAGAGTAAAAGAAGTTATGAGATTTAGGTGACGTTGTGTATTTTGAATTTTTCTGGCTGAAGGGTGTAAAAGTTTTCTTTCTCTGACCGTCTCTTACATTTTCATATTGTTTCAAATGCAAGGATCATTAATTAACTCGAATGAACTCGGAAAAAATATACAAAAAGTGTCATGAAAACATGCGTAGCCATTTCAAAATACATGTCTTCACATTTGTTTACATCAAACCCTTTTCCCTCCAGACATTCGTCTTTCTCTCTGACGGAATTTTGAGTTGCTTTGACTTTCTTTTTATCTTTTGAGGTCAAGTGAAAAATAAGAAGGTGAGAAAAAATACGTCTGCATGTTACTCAATCTTACATACACCGGATCCCAAGGTTTTTAACAATAAAAGTTTTGTCTCAACTGTTCAAATTGTTTCTTTTCTGTTGACTTTCAACTTACTTTTTTAGCAAAACTTTTCGCGTAAATAAAATCATCACAATTACAATAGGTGTCTTTATCATCACTACATAACTTTTCCCGTCTTTTCTACTTTGATCATAGTTCGCATAACACAATTGATCTAAATCACAATTTTCTGTCTAAAATTATGGTTTGTGTCCTCTAACCGAACCTTAAAAACGTCTTGTGGGTGCACTCTCTGTTCATTAGTTCCAAAGATGGCGGGTTGTTCGTCTTGCCGAAATAAATTGGTTGCTCTGGTCGGGTTGTTATCAGTGGCGCTGTATTACTACACTCGAGATACGACTTCAACGGCTTGCCAAGATTTTAATTCAGCCCCTTTAACGACCCCAGAATTTAAGAGTAAGATTTTGATATGAAAATACAATTTCCTCTAAAGTTTCTCGAAAGGTAGTGCTTAGAATCAACTTAAGTTTTGCTCGAATTTCTGTATGGGCCATAGAATATCTTCTAAGAATAGTAGTTGTCGCCTTATATGGACAGTGTCTTCAAATCGAAATTTGAGAAAAAGAGACGCTTTTTCGATGGCCTTTGTTCAAAATTCTCTGTGAATGTGATTTCTGCAAAACGCGGATAAATATATCGCTTTTGTCATAGAAATTTTAGCTGCAAGCTGTCCCGAGTTTTGTCTGGGAACTTACCCCTTATTTATGCTTTAAAAATACACTTTTTTTCTCAAATCTTATCTCTTATCTCTCAGATGGCGGAGTTTCCCATCGAATAGTGGTTGTCACCGATTTGGATCAGCATTCTCTAGTGCAAGGCGGGAAGAAACCCACATGGCGATCGTTTGTACATACGGGTACTATTACTATAAAGGACGATAAGGTGACTGTGGAATGGGATGAGAAGGAACATGAGATCAAATCTCAATTCTCCATGGGAGGAAGAGCAATGGAACTGTCTGATTTGACTGTTTTTGACGGAAAGTTGTTGTCCATTGATGATAGAACCGGGATTGTTTATCAAATCACTTCCGATTTCAAAGCAATTCCTTGGGTTTTTTTGAATGATGGACCTGGAAATACATCTAAAGGACTGAAGGTAAGGTCAATTTTTATGGCTTCCATTTTGGAAAATACGATCCCTGTACGTGATAACCCTTAATTCTGACGTTTTTTAATTCAAATGCCTCCAGGGAGAATGGATGACAGTAAAAGATTGCAATCTCTACGTTGGTGGGCTTGGCAAAGAATGGACGACAACTGAGGGAGTTTTCGTCAACCACGACCCGATGTATATTAAAAAAGTTTCACCAAAAGGGCATCTGGAGCATGTTAGATGGGTTGATGAATATATTGCACTGAGGAAAGCTGCCGGAGTAGTGGATCCAGGATACATGATCCACGAGAGCGCGCAATGGTCGGAGGTTCATAAGAAATGGTTCTTCCTGCCAAGGTGAGTAAAATACTGGAAATTTTATAATTTGTTATTTTCAGACGGGTCTCCGAAAACGAGATCTACACCGAGGCTACTGATGAATTCAAAGGTTCAAATCTTTTGATAATAGCTTCTGAAGACTTTAAAGATATCACGGTAAAGCCAATTGGAGAGAAAGGAACTGGCTCCAGAGGATTCAGCTCTTTCCAATTTGTGCCAGGCACCAATGATGAGCTTATTGTTGCGCTAAAGTCAGAAGAAAAAGATGGAGAGCCGGTTGGTAGTTATATTACTGTGTTTAACTGGAAATCCGGCAAAGTTTTATTGGAAGACACCAAGCTCCGAGGGGCCTTTAAATTCGAAGGAATCGCTTTTGCATTTTAGAAGAATTCACTTAGAATTTTCTTTGTTAAATCGTCATACATAATCTCATAAATAAAAAACATGATTTGAAGCTTAATGGATCCGAAGCCATCTGTTGTTCCGAGATGTTCTCCTTTCGCCATGTCTATGGGATATTCGCCTTCTTAGAGTCCAACGTTCAGTCTTTTGAACCCTTCTCTTCCCCCCTTCCCTTCGAGGTCATAAACCAAATCATTTTTTCATCGCCCAGACCTCTTCCCTCTCGCATATCCACCCCAAACAGCGGTGATCTTTTCATCTTTATCTGAGGAAACAAGAAATACAAACGATGATAATAGGTAAAGAAATGTGAACAACACCCTTCGAATGCTTGCCAGAGAAACAATCGCCACTTCTACTAGGCCTGTAGAACGTTTGGAGATGGAGGGGAAACTTGGATTGAGAGCTAGTCGGGACGGTCTACTCTAAGATCCTCGGCTAGCCAGAGTTCTATTAAACACCTAAACATGGGAGAGAGACGTTGATCCAAACCTCCCGGGCAGTAGAGCGTAGCCGGAGACGATATTAAAAAGAACAGTTCCTGGACATTTAAATGTCATCAAATCTTTATACTCTTTGTCTTTACAAAACGTGGAGGAAACACAATTTAGGAGGGGGGTTGGAGATGATGTTAGCGGGAGAGAAGGAGATTCGATGAGCACTTATGCGTTGGCCTGGGCCAGCTCTTCTTGAGCTCCGGTGGTGATCAAGTGAGCGAAGGCCTTGTAGTCGACTTTGCCGCCCGAAATTGGGGGCTTTCCTTTTTGCATGGCGTCAATCTCGTCCTGTGAGAAGGGCTCTCCTCGTTTGTTGGTCAGGATCTTCAAGAGCTGTTCTTCCGAGATGAAGCCGGAGTCAGTCTTGTCGAACATTTGGAAGGCGCCAATGATGGTGGCTTCTGGGTCAGTACCTGAAGAGAAAATTGTAAACAAATTGCTTTAACATTTTATAATGCTTGCAAATCTCAAAAAATTTACTAACTGATGTTTTTAGAACTTTCAACAAATATAGCAAACCGAAACTTACCAGTCAATCGTTCACCGAACAACGTCAAGAAGACGGTGAAGTTGATTGGTCCAGGGGCCTCCTTGAGCATGGCGTCGATCTGAGAGTCGCTGGCGACGGATCCCATCTGAGCGTACAGATCCTTCAAGTCCGACTTGTCGATGACACCGTCCTTGTTCTGGTCCATGATTCCGAAGGCCTCTTTGAATTCCTGGATGGTCTTCTGGTCGAACTGAGCCGCCTCAGATCCGGTTCTGGACTTCTTTGACTTCTTTTTGGTTTTACGATCCGACTGTAATCGGTAAAGGTAAGCATATTAACGCATTTAAATAAGCAGACAGGCCAGACAAGGTTATGCAAAATTTGAAAAAAAAAATATTCAAGTATTTTGCTAATTATTCAAAAACAAAAACTAAGAGGGAGCCAAGACCGATGACACAAAATGTCATCGTTTCCTATATACAAAAACATTGGACTGCCCTGCAACTCATACAGCATTGCAGTTACATTTCAAAGTAGCTCAAGAGTATCGAATATCCGGAAATTAGCATAAACCAGCGTTGAACGACTTACCATGTTGACCGGCCTTTCTGATGTGGCTGCCTAGAACAAGGAATGGAACTGCGACTGGAAAGCCTGGGCCTCAATTCTAACCCGGGTCCGGGAGTCGAGAGACACAACTGTGGCCTCGCCTCGTTGATCCGAGGAGGCCGGTCCGCGGCGAGAGATCGCGGGATTTCCGTAGGCATTTTCTGTGATCCCCACTCCCGAATTCCACTCAGATCAACGCGGCGGGCCAGCGTGGATTCGGCCGCTCTCCGAAATCTTCACAATGTCTTGGGGCCGCTCTCCGACCCGGAGTAGGTGGATTTTTCGGGGCCCTCGGGGCGTTCTGAAAAAAGCGCCCCCGCACAGCTGCTGATCCCAATTTCTCCAGGAAAGTCGGGAAGACCGCCTCGAGAAGTGGGGGGTGAATGCATGGCTTGATCGGGCAGGCATCAAGAAGCGATACGAAGACACCTGTCCTCCTGTTAATTGTCTTCACTCTCTTCTCCTTCCCATGCGTTTGATACTTGTATTTGAGACGAAAAAACTTGAAAGGACGCGATTTTTGCACGCAAGAAAAAACAAAACAATACAAACGAAGTGGCAAAGTGTCCGGAGGTCCGCGGGGGTCGGGTAATTACAGAGTTACACCCGAAAATTGTGAAATTACGCACAAAAAATAAGAAATTCGATATTCAATGCAAAATAAGAAGCAAAAACAAATCCAACTACAAATTCAAGACTATACGTAGTAATAAAGCATTCAATTTCCAAAAGTATTTTCTCACCTGTTCGAATATTAAAACAAAACCATTTCCGAATTTTCCAAATCTCCCAAAAATCAATTAATATTTGTGCAGTCTAATTGTATGCATAACCTTTTTCTGGTATATTCCGAAGCCCCTAAGGCCGTCTCATTTCGAATATGTATCCATTTCTAAAGACCATTCCATTTTGCATAAATTATATTCAAATATTGTAATTTCCATACTGTTTTATGCATAATCCCTAAAATAATAGTCCGTTGACGTCAAAGTCGACTCCCGCTGTGTTACACCTGTATTTTGTCTCTCGGATTTCATCTTTTAGTCATAATTTTCGAATAATTTCGACTTTGTTTACGTAATTTCGCCTCTTTTTCAAATTTTTTTTCTGGGTGGATCTATGATACTTGTAACCAATTAATAATTAAAACGAAATTGCCGCAGGCCACTTCTCGCCGAAATAGCAATGTGTCTGTCGCACTTTCCCTGCGGCCACAAACATTTCCATATTCAAAACCCGGACTTGTCTTTGCGTCTTTTCGACGGCTTCGAATCCGAAATGGACTTGTATTCTTCGCCTTTTTTGGGGTCAATATTAAAACTTGGTAGGATGCAAGTTATTTGCCCTCCGGCATAAAACTTTTTTGTTTGTTTTCCGGGGATTTGGTGATAAAACAAGGAGGGATGTCGCTTCAGGTCAGAAAATAATGTTTCATAATATTTGTAGGTATCTTAGTAAAAATATATACATATACAGTATTGCTGTATAATTAAACACGATAAGGATACGGAAAGATAGGCTACAAAAAACAAAAAAGTTGCGCTTTTGAATTTTCCGCCGTAAAAACCAGGTTTTCTCACGCCGAACAGCTTGAGAACTGCCGGTTACCTTTTCGGATACTTGAAAGGTAGCATCCGATAAAAACCCACTTTAATGTAGCTTACTTTTTCTCTCTTTCAATTACCTAGTCATGAACATGAAAAAGATGTATTCTTTCCAATTTTTTTTCACATCCAAACCATTCTTTGAGATAAGCCGATTTTGAAAAGTAATCAAATCCTCGCCTCTGCCAATCCCAGCCGTATAATAAGCAATTTAATTAGAGGCAACCGCCCAAAGTTTACACCCAATTAGGGATTAGTTTCTGGAGGCCCCCTCTTCCATTTTCATTGCCATTTCCACCAAAATATTTTTTTATTTGTTTGGAAAAGAAAATTAATGTGCCAATAAAGCCGAGAAAATGAAACCCTGTGAAATTGGAGACCGAATTGGTTTGGTGAATACGAATTTGACGGAGAATTGTCGGATTTGGTCGTCAGCTTTGTTATGTGTATATTTTTCTTCCGTCACTTTTTTTTAACCTTGCAGCATAGTTGTACATATTTTTTCGAATTTGGTAGACATATCTCTCCTGGGACCATAAAGAAATAAATTTCTTAAATTTTTTGCTCTTAATTTGCAAGTGGGGTTGAGAAATGCAACAATCATTGGGAATATAAAAAATGATGACATTTGGGCAAGTAAAATTGTTTTTTTTTGTCTTTGACGTTCTGATTTTTCGTGGAAAACGTGATTTTTTGTGAAAACATATTGTATATTCGAATACAACTCTTAATTCTCCAGAATTTTGGGTTATTTTTTAGCTAAAATTCTAGCCATTTCTTCAATAGAAAAATCCAAAAGCTTTTGAGCAAATTTCTAACAATAAGTTTCACGCCGCTCCCTACGGAATTACGAAAACTTAAAAAGAGCATTTTTTGGTCCCGTCTTAGCATAGCTAAACCCGTTTTGTCGCAAGGCTTACAAAAGCCGACGTCAGCGTCGTTGACGGCGTCGTCAGGTGTAACGAATCTTTCCACAAAACACACTGAATGGTCGTGAGCCAAGTGCCATAAATATTCAATTTTTCAGCTTCTACGACGTTCTCTTCGGATTGTTTATGCGGCCCTGAGGGTCGACTTTTGAGCGAGCAGAAAAGAAGGCTGAATCAACACCACGCGATTCTCATCGCCAACAGAAGAGATGGAGCATATTTTAGGGGTTGTCTAATGTGGTCACGGTGAGATGGGAAGGGCTTTTCTTGTCTTTTATTCAATTCTACGCGATTATCGTGACAAGGGATAAATCGTGTTTTTCGTAGAATTTATAGGTTTTTATCACCTTGAATGCGATTAGCAATGAGTTTCAACGGTCTTGGGGCGTTTAAATTTCTTTTACGATGTTGGATAGCCAAGTTTTACTTTGTTATCGTTTTGCCAAAATATTTTATATAACACTTGACATCATTATTAAAATTTTTAATTTCCCCTTCAGAATGTCGAAGTGGCTCTCAGAAAACAAGTAGAATTATACAGACAACCTTTTGTCTAGATTTGTCTTACTGTCCCCCAATTATTTTTGCAAAAAATGTCATCGTTCCAAAAATACGGTCAAATTAACTATTGTACCGACCTTTCCGTCCTTAATATGCGGGAAAAATTGGGTCGTTTCTTGCGGCAAAAAATCCAAAATAAATAGGTCTCCGGCGTTCTTGTCCCATTTTTAACGTCTTGCCATTTTCTGTTCTCCACAGGAACACTATAATATCCAGCTTTCGAGACACTCAAGGATTATATTCTTTATAAATTTATGTCTTGCAAGAAGAATAATCCTTGTTTGGTGTATTTTACAGCAGTGCGAGTTCAGATAATTACGGCACATGTGAATAGAGTATTTTATACCATAATTTGTAAACCCATTGTATAGTTTGCCATTTTATACGAAAGCGCGACCTGCGCCCGAATTAAAAATATTTTTTTGATGTTTCCGACGAAAACGAGCGAAATACCTTTATCTTGATTTGCACAACATTTCCGCTTCGCTCATTTCCAAAAAAAAGTCTTAAATTTTTTAGTTTTATTCTGATTGCAGATATGTCACTGGGGATGCCTACTTTATGATCAACAGACACCCAAACTCCCGCGTCTTCATCAATGCCACCCAGCAGTCGTGTTATCAGAGGGCTGAAGGCGGCCGCTGTAATATTTGCGGTAAGTCATGAGTTCTGATTTGTTGAGTTGCTCTTTAGACCTTCACAATCATCAAGATTTTCAACGTTTCCGATGAAACGGCGCCGCAGCTCGATTTGTTGGAAAATGATGGGGATGAGGTCTACAGGTCGTTGAATTTTTCGTTGCATGAGCATGGGTTCGCTCATGTGGATGCGTTGAACTCGCCAGTAGGACAGAATACAATTGTTAGTTCGATGGAATACTTAAATTACAAGCATAAGGTGCTAAATGAGGATGCTTTTGGGAAGATTACTGCGCAAAATGTGGAATGGGTCATAGTGGTTCAGGTATGACTGATTTCGAATAATATCGACTAATTTTACGTTGTTTTTAACATTTTGGCTATAACATCTACAACAATTTTAATTATTTTAGGTACATAACCGAGTGGAATACTTAAAGTACCTCATCGAGTCCCTACAGAAAGCCACCGGAATCGAAAGGGCATTGCTGGTGTTCAGTCATGACATAAACAACAACGAAATCAACCAGCTAATCCAGTCGATCAATTTCACACGGGTATGAACTTTTCCCGTCTAATTGCGCATTCACTGCACTATGATTCATAATATATTTCGTTTCAGGCGATTCAAATCTTCTATCCGAATAACATCCAATTATTTCCGAACCATTTCCCAGGCCAAGATCCCAATGATTGTCCAGATCGAATATCAAAAGCAGAGCAAGTTTAATTTTTTTGATATGACGTCTTTGTGTTTAGTGCTGAAAAGTTGAAGTGTAATAATTGGCAATGGCCGGACAAATATGGACACTATCGAATGGCCAAGTTGTCACAAATTAAACATCACTGGTGGTGGAAGGTAAAAATGTTTCCTAGATTAATATAGATTTTACTCGATGGTAATCAGTAATAAGCAAAAATATTCAGATGAACTACGTTTTCGACGGGATTGTCAATAGATATGGCCTAAATGAGAAGTATGTGATGTTATTGGAAGAAGATCATTATGTATCTCCGGATGCATTGTACGTGTTATCAAAGATGATCGAACATCGCAATCAGGACTGTGACAAATGCGAAGTCTTATGTCTGGGATTCTACCTAAAGAAGTACAACAGCTACGAGAGTGACATCAACAAATTGAGTGTTCAAAAATGGTTCTCTTCCAAACATAATATGGGAATGGCCATCAACTATAATACCTGGAAGAAGGTCAGAGAGTGCTCGCAGGTGTGTTATTTTTATCTTATTTTCATTCCAACCTTAGGAGAGAAATGCTGAGATTTCGGTTGGGAAGTACCTAAAATAATGTTATTTTAGTTCTTCTGCACCTATGATGATTACAATTGGGACTGGTCAATGCTACAAGTCAGTCTAAAATGCCTAAAAGACCCATTCTACGTGGTCGTAGCCAAAGCTCCACGGGTTATTCATGTTGGAGATTGCGGCGTTCACACTCACAAGTGTAATATCAGAAGCTCCTTGGATTTGGCTTTGTAAGTTAATTTTTATTTTTTTCTTTGTTTTTTTAGAGTGGAAGGGCATTGAATTTTAAAAGTTCTCCTGCGAAAAGTAATAATACATAATTATTTCCAGGAATCTGTTCAAGAAAGACATCTTCTTCCCGGAGACATTGGTCAAAAGTGAAGTTCTAAAACGCACATTGAAACCCTCGAAACCGAACGGTGGCTGGGGCGACAAACGAGATCACGAGCTATGCCAAAACAATACTTATCCATTCACAGAAATATCATCATAGCGGGTTTAATTACTGGTCGACAAACTAGAGCAATTTGAATCTTAGTGCTAAGTATTTATAATTTATTCTTACAAGGGAAGTACTTGAAGTGTGACGCTCAGATTTTGATGAAACTTGGCATAAATTTAGAATAATTTTTTCTAAGATATATGCGAGAATCCTAGCTCGCGCTTTACAGAAACAACCGAGATTTTTAGATCAAAAGTCGGCGAAAATTTAGGACTTTTTGCCGAATTTCGGCACGAAAAGTTTCATGCCTATTTCAACTGTAAAGGATAATGTTTCTACAAAAAATCAAATTTTTCCGCACGAAACTGCCAAAGTTATGGCCAAAAAGCGCTTTTCTCTCTGACCGCTCTCCACGTTTAGCGTGCTCTCTCGGCGGCAAAAATCGTTCGATATCTCGGCGGCGCCCGCAAAGCGCGAGCTAAAACTTTCAGGAATTGATATTTAGTCCATACCCGATGTGTGTGCAAAATTTAAAGAAAATCTGAGCGTCACACTTGAAGTACTTCCCCTGTTAATTGCAACGTCTTCGCCTCGTAAAATAGGTATTTAATTTATATGCTTAGTGATAATTACTTTGATATCACGTTTCTAATTAATATTCCGACTGTGAATTTCTATTGAGTCTCGAATCCAGTGCCTCTTTTGTATTATAGAAAAAGTAATACAGTTATTATGTTGTTATGCCAAACGGGTCTATTTGTAATAAATGTAATTATCTTTAATTTGAATATTTGATCGGGAAAAACAAGTTATAACTGTAATTACGTAATACATAAAAAGGCTTGAAACGGAAATTTTACGTTTTATATGACGATGTGAGCAGGTAAATATGGTTATTTAAACCGCGAAAATTTTGGTCATGAAAAAGGATGTTGCAGTTAACAAAGGTATCAAAAGAAGCCGAACCCCTCGACCTATTGATCCAGAAATCCTCAAATCTCGGTCACAAAAACACGCGATTGTTTGGGAAGTCGTCATGGAAACAATCGGCATTGGTGCATTCCCGAAGAGCGCATCCCACCTTTAGAACTCGTTCGTGTATTGTAGCCGTGCATACCGCAATGTTTTCGCTCCCTTCTACCTTCTTTTTTTCTTTCGCGGAACAGAGAGCGCGGACCTCGCGAATAGAGCCGCCGCTCTGTTTTCGCGCGAGTGACCAGTGGAGGGGAGAAGGACGACTGGCGGGGGTGAGGAGCTCAAAGGAGCGTTGTCGCATTGCACTCTGCACACTCGGTCCCCTCTCGGGCTCGGTCCACTCGCATTTGGGGTTTTGCATTCGTTCCTTCGTTTTGCATGCCCATCGTTGTGGTACGTGACTCTCGAAAATTCAACGTTTATACCGCAAATTCTGTGGTAATTCCACGGATATTTCAGCGGGGGTCGATGTTTAAGTCTGAGTGACCTCGTTTTCATCTGATAACTCTCTTTTCATGAGGAGGCATGATCTTCTTGCCACCGGAAGCCATCATTTAGCTCATCTTATTAGGAGATTAGTATTATGTTTAAATTCCATTTATCCACCCGCTGTCTAATCCGTTTCATATTAATTTTTACACCGAGGGAATAACGACGTTGTGTGGAATTTCGAGTCGTGCCAATACTCTTTAAATCCGCAAAGTTAATACGCGATTTTCCAGGGTCCTGCATGAATGGGACCAGCTCGCGATGAGAAGCGGCGTTTCGACGAGCTGGAACTAGCAACCTTTATACCTCAAGATATTTGTGATGCTCAGTTGGATCGGCTACTTTATCAGGTTTACTTAATTTTGAAGATTAACGAACGGAACTTAACTGGCGGTCATGCCACACTTTTAAAGCTCATCCAGGAAAGATATTCGGACCTCACGGTGAAGAAGGGGATTTTATATGGCTGTCGTGGAGACGATCCGTTTAAGGAATACGACTCGGACCAGTTCGACAATATATACGTGGATAATGACTCGCCAGTGAAGAAAAAAGAAGTAGGATTGGATTGTTGAATTTTCTTTACCCTATGAACAAAATTTTTTTTACTTTATTCTTGTAGGAGCCGTTTCAAGGCGTTCCGGTTTCCCGAATTTTATCGGAAGCGTTTCCAACACCTTCGCGAATCCCTAAACCGTCATCAATTTCACCTGGTTCAAACTCATCAAGCCCAAAGTCCAGACGGTCCAATTCGAATTCAAAGTGTAGCTTGGCTTTTTCATTATTTTCGCCCTTAAAAGTGCCACTAGACATCAGTTCGACAGAGATCTTTTCTACATGTGCGGAAAACACGCAGGAAAGAGGGCTTGGAATTGTAGCGGAAATTAAAACCGACGAAATTCCTTTCCAACCGCGGCCATGTCGTTCGAAAGTGGACTGTTTGACACCGAAAGTACCTCTGATTCATGTGCGAACCTACGAAGAAGCCATGAGCCCCGCGGTGAGAAATCTGTGTTTGGAGAACTCAATCGCGATGGTTAGGGGATTACCGAACGTTCTCGGGATTGACAACGCTGCCTTCTCTACAAAGACTATCCTAAAACTCGCCGCAACCGATGAGTTGGAGCTCCGAGAGCAATGGTTTATGCCAACACGTACCAATGTGGACAGCGAAGGTTCGCAAACATGGCGATTTCATTCATTCAAATGCCGGAGTGATGTGAAGACGTACGCTGAATACCAAGGGCTTTCCTTTGAAAGTATTGTTTTTGAGGCTACCCAATTCCTCCTGGATCACAGGGAAAAACAAATTAAAAGTGAGGTGAATTCCGACGAGGATTCGGACGATAGCGGAATTAAGAGGAAAAAGAAGAAACTCGCTAACAACGGGAGGAAGGCGAATGCTGTTCTCCGGGATAAGATCTATTTCGGAACCAACGTGGACTTTAGTTCGCCAAAGTTCCACCGGCAGGTCGGGGTAAGTACGGGTTGTGTTTGTTGATAATAATCATCGTTCATTGCAGCAAAGCATTACATAATGCCCCTAATTTCCAGGAGCTTCAAAAACTGCCATCATTCTGCCGCCTGAAAGACAAGACCAACTTCTTATCCCATTTGGGTTATGACCTCCGAGGAATGAACACAGCTCAGTTTTACATGAAAATGCCAGGTTGTCGGACACCAGCTCATCTGGAGAACAACAGTTTTTGTAGTGTGAATTTAAATGCTGGCCCAGGAGATTGCGAGTGGTTTGGGGTTTCGTACGAATACTTCCCAATGATTGATGCCATGTGCAAAGAGTAAGTTTAAACAAAAAAATACGGTGGGCACACAGCTAGAGCGCACTCATAGTTGTCTTGGCTTTTCAGAAGAAAAATCGAATTCCTCGACAGTTCTTGGTGGCCGGATTTTGATGACTTAATGGCAGCTGGCATCCCCGTTTACCGATTTACCCAAAAGCCAGGAGATATTGTCTGGGTGAACGGAGGTTGCGTTCATTGGGTTGAATCCATTGGATGGTGTAATAACGTTGCTTGGAATGTTGGTCCTCAATCCGTATTCCAGTACAAAATGAATCTAATCGCGGCCGAATGGAATAGGATCCACAAATACCCTTCGTTGGTGCCCATGCAATACCTCAGTTGGCAGATTGCGCGTCGTATGAAAATTGACGACCCCGAACTGTACGATCTCATCCGCGGAACACTGATACGATCGTTGGCCTACTGCCGGAGTGTGATGGATTATGTGGACTCCAGGGACGACCTTTATCTCTATGTGTTGGAGGAAGGAACCGAGAACACCACTTCATACTGCAGTAAATGCACTTCCGAAGTCTTCAACATCCTCTTTACGAAGGCCTTTGTGGAAGAAGAGACAGGCCGTCAGTTATACGATACTTTGTGTTGTAAATGCGCTAAATTGGATAATGATCCAAAGCTGGAAGTGTGGCAAGCCTATACACTCGAAAGTCTCGCAAAAACCTTAGATGAGTTCAAATTGTCTACTTAAAATAACAAGATGAGTTCTGATCTGTTGCATTCTACAGTAATCTCGAATTGTACATGGCTAACGCTTGATGAGAACTCATTTTGTTAGGTCTTATTTTATGCTCACCGGTGAATATTACGTATCTCAGTTGCCCTTACTGCCCAGGATTTTTAAAAAACTCTCAAAAGATTGTCGGAAAACTTTCACAATAATTATACTTCAGGAATAATTAAAAGAAATATACCTTTACAAGTCTACGTACAGTGCCGCCAATAAAGTAATAATGAATATGTTTATAACAAGTTCCTAACTAGACAATAACAATTAGAAAACGTCTCCCTCGGAGAGTTCGGCAAGCTCGGCGAACTCCTGTTTGATGTCTTTGATCCCGGAATATCTGACCACAAATTTGGTGGGAGCTCCAAATCTGTCTCCGGCTGGGGTAAATGTCAGTGAGCCATTGTCCATTACACTTCGGAGGAGCCTACAACACAATTATTAATTGCTTTCAGGAACTCACGCAAAAATTATAAAAAATTATATTATACTAAACCTACTGATGACGTTTGAGTAATTTCACATAATATTCAATGCCTCCAAGACAATGTGAAGCCGAGATCTTGGCAGCAGTCGAATCAGAGTGGATATCGTTCATATATCTGTAAAGATTATATTAATTTGGCAACACAACATCACTTTGATAGTCAGACTCCGACTTCAAAATCCATTCCTTACCTATACAACTTATGCCACTCAATATGTGCCCATACCGCCAGTCCAGTAATAATGGTGTATATTGTAAAAAATCTGAAGAAACCTTTGCTCTTCCGTAGATGCAACCAGTAAGTGAGAAGCGAACTGAAGGCTGTCCACGTTGCCCATGATATAGCGGCATTGGCGTATGCCTGATAACCCTCTCTAGTCAGGATATCTCGTGCGATTAGGAACCTCAGGGCCTAAATTATTTATGAAATATCAAACCAATGACAAAACTTACATTATCTGACAAATGGAAGGTCCCAATTAATTCATCGCCAAACTTGGTGTCCCATACCACACAAACATCTTTATTGAGGACTTTCAGCGGTTCCAGGTATTCTTTGCAGTAAGATTTGGCTTGTTCTTGGCTATCAAATCTGGCTGGCAAAGGTAAACCAATATGAGCGCCAAATCGAACTCCCAAAGAACCGACGGCAACCGTGTCCAAATTCTCTAAAGATTAAACCCCTCTAAACACGTAACATTCAACTAACTGAGATCCTTTTGAATGTAAAAGCTGATTACAGTATCCTTATCGGCTCTTGCTTCTCTGTCCTTGAAGTCTTGTAGTTCCTAAAACACAAAGAATATTTATCAAAGGAGCATTTTTACCTTGCTGACCAACTTTTCCAACCTCTCTGGCAATATTGAATCCGCATCGACTTTCGTTTTGAACCGGTATTTAGCCAAGGGCCCATTCACAATCAAATAATAAATTGGGTATACTGTAACTGTAGCCGCTAATGTCCCAATTCTGAACCTCCGACCCCATGTGCTTAGAATCCACTTGTCCAGAGGGAGAGTTATCGGAGGTTTGCTCTGTTTCGGCGGTGGCTTACTCATCTTCACCTACTACAATATACCAATCGAAACAGATTCATAGATATTGATATGAATGTGATCATTTCAGGGTGGACACTATTAGAGCCCTACTTTTTATCAACAAGAAACAATTAACATTTCAAACATATTTTTTTGTCTTCCTAGCTTGTTCTTTGTTCGCCTTTTCCCGGTCTTTGAGAACTCCAAGACGATATGCAAATGGCGTGGAAGTGTCTGTAGGATTCCCATCGGCTGAAAACGGATGCCCTCGGTCTTTCTTGGCCAATCGGTTCATCAGAAGGCAGAATTTCTGAGAGATCTCGAGGTATCGGTATGCTCCTTTCAACAGCTCCTCATCTCTGTAAAGTTTATCGGTAAGAATACAAATCCAATTAAAATTGACCAATTCTTCTTGGCTCCATTTTGCAACCGCCAAAAACACCATAAAGCCTTACAATTCAGTAGCTTGTTGATCCAAATGAGAATCCACCGCATAATTACACATTGACCTCAAAATGAAGAAGAAAAAACCTGTGGCAAGCAAAGGAACAACCACTAAACTTGCGATTGGCCCTATTTTCGGTGTCAGAAAGAGAAACACGGGATAAGTAACCATAAAGGAAAAAACGCTAGCCAGCGAGTCAACGAACATGTAGATAAAGCTGAAACACAAAGTATAATAATTAAATTAAATCTATAATAAATTTTCAATAAATCAGTCTATAGACTTACTTTGAGGCTTTGACTATACATCTGTGAAAAATAAATCGTTTAGCGTTATCTGGCAAAATTAACAAATTTAGTTCTTTATCTGAGATCAAATTCAATTGCTGTGATGTCAATGAATTCCCTGTCAACCTAAACTCAACAGATAATAAAAGTAAGTATGAACATACCTTTTGACAGTCTCTGGCAAAATACTCCTAAACTCTTCCACATTGTCCACCAATATCCGTGCTGCAATATCAATCTCAGCTCCTCCTTTCGCCGAAAAAAGTCCATGAACATAATCGTGAAGGCCGGGATGAACGGCAAATATCACCTGAAATGCAAACCTAGATCGGTAAAAACCTTGTTATCAAAAATACTTCGTTTATCTAAAGATTCAATAATATCATGTTTGACCTCACCTTTGCCCCGGACAAGTCGTCATCTTTTTCTTCCGAATACCTGATCAATTCATCGTCAAACAAGTTTATATTTTTCTCGGTCCATTTGAAATTACTTCTGTCGAGATACAGGAATCTCGCGAACCTGTTATCATCGTCTCTGGTGGCTAAACAAATAAATTTTATATGGACAACTTACTTTGCGAAACTAAATCGTATATTGGATATACCAACGCTGCTCCCCAGAAGCATTGGTTTGGTGCAAGTATACCTTTCAGTTTCTGCGCCATTTTCGGAAAAAAAATGGAAAAATATTATTACCTCGACATTATGCCAAGAATTCAATTTTCGTTGCGGGAAAAACTTCGATCAAAACCGACTGCAAAAGTTGGGAAACAGGATTACTATATTTATTTACACTGTAAAAATATTATTAGCAACAATCTATATCTTGGCAACAGCTTTGAGGGCCAGCCTGACCGCCTGATTGGGCAACTTGATGGATTTTCCTGGTGGCAACGCTTCCGACTTGCCAGGAGTTACCCCCAGAGCTTCACAAAAGAAGTTGTAAGTAGTATCCAGTACTTTCTCAATGACTGGCTTGCTTCTGAATCCGTGCCCTTCCCCTTCAAAGAGTTCGAGGCCAGTTGGGATATTATTCTTTTTCAAGGCTTCATAAATCGAAATGCTCTGAGCGTATGGGACCACAGGGTCTTCTTTACCGTGGAATAACATCAACGGGGTCTTAATTCGGTCCAATTTATCGGTCATGTTTCTTTCTTCCCATGTCTAAATTAACATCTACGATATCTATGATATTTCCTTACCTTACTGTCTTCTTTTGGTGAAATCAGTGCATAATTGTATGCATACTCAAACTTATGATCTTCAGAGCACAATGCGTATATATCACAAAATCCATACGAGCAAGCGCCGGCTCGGAATGCCTCGGGATTTCTGGCCAAAGCCCTTAGGAGAAGATATCCTCCAGCTGACCCGCCAGTGATGAAAACTTTATCCGGATTGATGAATTCTAAGGCTGGACCTCCCTCTGATAGGAATTTGATCGAATCACACACATCTTGGACATCTGCTTGGCCGAACTTTCCATATAAGGCATCTCTAAAGTAGCGCCCTTTTCCAGTGGATCCTCGATAATTAATATCGAAAATCGCGAAGCCTTTGGACTGATAGAAGGCCTTCTTCTTGTCAAATGTAGGTTTAGTCTGGGCTGTAGGACCTCCATGGGCCATTAGGATGACTGGCGGCTTCTCATCCGGAGGTCCTTCGAAATGGGGGTTCTAAAACAAAAATGTGATGTCATAACATCAGTGTAAGCAAAAATTAATTTTAACTTCTAAAATACGGATACTCTCCCGTGTGCTTTATAACTCACCACTGGAGAGTAAAAGTAGCCGCTGATCACAAATTTTTCGCCGGTTTTCTCATCAAATACATCATAATTTAGTAGTTTATATTCGCCAAATCCATATTCCTCCAAAACCGTCGAGTCATAGGCTTGATCAAGGATGTGAAGGTGATTCTAAACATCAATCTTATTATTATCAAAATCGAATAAAATTGTATTAATTATATTATATTAGCATCAACTTACGTCCTGAGTTATATGAAGAACGGTATCCCCTTTGACCGGGCCTTGTGCTAAACACACAACATTATCATTGGAATCAATGAATATTTTATTAAACGTATTGAAACCAGGAATTTCAATAGATGACACTTCCTCTGTCTTCACATTCTTCTTGAACAACACTTCATTGGCACTGTAGATTACGTAATTCTCATTTACCGCATAAAATTTGTCATCCCCAATCTGCCAAATTGCGTCTCCCAGATCTGCACCGTGAACAGAAGCCACGCGATGAATGAAATCTGCAAAAAACTAAAAATAATCTCAGAGCGTCAAGTGTAATATCAAAAATTTTGGTGTAATGCAAAAATAAAGAAAACAAATTTGACAACCAAAAAGCACTCACTGTTCTCAATATTGTAGTTATAGATTATCCAAGAGTCTTCATGATCGCTGATGAAATAAAATGATTTCGAATCTGGAGCCCATTGAATGGCCTGATAATTGGTGAGAGCCTTCTCATCATGAGGGAGAACGCGTATACTAGTCTTTGGGTTTTTGTTAAGGTCGACAAGGTGAACAGTAGTCGCATCCCATGGCTAAAATTTTAGGCAAATATATAAGAGTCTAGTACAATATAAAAATTGATAAAAAGGCCTATAACCACCAACCTCTTACCATGTTAGGATCGTTCCAACCCGTATACAAGAGATATTGACCATCAGGACTGACTCTTGGTGACGCATAAAAATCATATCCTTCAGCAATTGTCAATTCATCTTCCGGATTATTAAAATCAAATCTCGCGATTGACTGCGTCGACGGCCTGACGTTTTTATCCTCCACGAGCGCATAAACATGATCCTTGTAAATGTTCAAATCACCCAACTCTTTCTTCTCGGCCTGGAAGCTCCTCTTTTCTCCATGTCTAACCCAAGTGATCTTTGATGGGCTGGTATAAACAAATTCGTCCTTGCTGCGGGCAAAGACCGAGAGAGCACCATACGCATTAACTGGAAACAAAGCTTAAGTCCTAAGGAGCATCATATAAACTAGGGATGTTATGTCGTTAACTTGAAGCAGCATTTTCGTCATGTCAAGTTGTTCTGGCATTTTGATTGTCAAATTGAAGTTTTTAGAAAATTTTTGTAAATTTTTGCTATAAAATCGTACTAATTTAAAATTTTTAGGAACCAAATTTCTGATGAAATAAGCAATAAAACAAGTTACGACCAATATTAATGATATTCATCATAATGTATGCTAAACTCGTGTTTGAAAGAACCAAAATGCCGAAAATGACGCAGTTTGACGGCAAGTTGACGTCAGATTAAAAAACTGTCAAATTAACTTCCAACACTGACATTTTACACTTTGAATAATTAGCCAAATTTATTACAACTTTTATATTATAGCACCTACCTCCATTTTTGATCTTATCCTCAACTGGAACCCTCTCAAAATCACTTGAACCTAATGTTTTCCTAAATAATACTCGGCTTCCATTGCTACTCAATTGTTTGAGAAGATAAACAGTCCCATCTGAAATGATAGTGTATTTTTTGATCAAAATAAATACAAACCTTGAGTGAGTTGAAGTTCAGGAAATCCTTTGAATTCCCCTGAGGTCACAAAACTAGTAGGAAGTGAAAAATCCCAAGATCCGAAAGGTTTCACTTGTTTCTGAGACATTTTGCGCAAGTTTACAACACCAAGACTGTTTTTGGAAATAAAAATAACATTACTGACGGCCAGCTGCGCCCTAGTGTTCTGAAGAAGGCGGGCGACATTTTATACAAAGATATGCTTGAGCCCCTTGTCTAATAAATTGTAGTTTCGGCAGTAAAGAGTCGTTTTGAGGCCTAATTATTTCAAAGAACATTTTTTTACCAACTTTACATCTCCTTTGCAAATTATATTATACTTAGTGGACACTTGGAGAGCCATACCAGATCTGACACGAGATCTCTTCCCCGAATTTCATGTCCTTTCAATGGTCATGAATATGCTTCAAATTCCCGCTTCGGTTCAGTTTGGGCACTACTTTTTTCGGACGTGAGCGCTCAAATGTTTGTTTGGACATGAGGTCCAATTTTTAATAGTGAATTAATTAATATTTTTAAGCAATTACTGGAAGTTCTTCTGTTTAACATGATGTTTGAGTTTGTGGATTGGTCTATTGCGGCATGAAGACTGTTGCAGGGACATCTGAAATTTTCGATCCTTGAGGATTTTTGGTTGGTGGGTAAGGCAATGTTTTGGTCGGCAAATGACCCTAACTAATGATTGAGGGCCAACACCGTTCCTTTGAGGGTTTCAGGTCGATAACAGAGCCTTTTTGTCACTAAAAACTTGTAGTAGTTGCATATAGTAACTTTTGGATAAAACATATTTTATCTCTTTATATCATCGGAGGCGTTTTCGGTTTAGAGAGTCTAAAAGATTCATGTCATATGAATCCCCCATGGATTAAGCCCTTAAGCACATTCAAAAGTGTTATTTCTTATGTCCTGCACGTTTCATGGTTCTTTTGAGATCTGTTTCTTGTCAAATACCTTCAAAAAATAATTGTAACCTGTTGTAATCCTTATAGACGTTTGATTTTCGATCGGCTTCGATTTTCGAAATTACGAAGGGGATTAATTTGGAGGCCCTAGACCTTCCATGTTGACATAACTTTAAATCAAACAAGAGTGATACGTGTAATCGTCTTTATGAAAGTCATACTTTCCCCTCCCCGACCGTATCTCGGCGGTCCGATTCTTTTGTTTGGAAAGCGGCCTTACCGTAGCGGAATGCAGGAAATGACTGCAAAGCCTTTCCTGTACTTCGAATCGGATGCCAAACGGATATGTTTGGGGCCGAGGATGGGCATTAGGGTGTCGGATGACCAGGTTGCATTATGTTTGCATGGGTTCAACTAGTCGTGCGCTGAGTGGTTATAAGGCCGTGAGGGAATTCTCTGACAGGCGGGTGATCAATGGCCGCAAAGTTGAGCGGTCAATTTGTTCCGGATACGGATGGACAACGTATCTTTTTTGGGGTGCTTTCAGTCGGGTTTTTGTCATTGAACAGTATTTGCGTCTAAACAGTAGGCATCTAGCTTTAATATAGAGCGTGACTGTTAAATTTTAGGCTGGTAGAAATAGATGGAGTTTGATTTTAAGCCGGTTCGTCGACAAAATCCCTGCAATTTTGGTACTAGTACGAAAAAGTCGCCCCTTCATCATGCAGATGTTTGTTTCGGCCGCCGTCCATGAGGCCATGGACCGTGCGGGCTGTAAATAATCCGCTGGGCACTTGGCCATATCTCCCCCTCCTTTTTCGAATACTAGTTCTCTGTTCTGTTCCCGCTCGCTTCCTTCTGCGGCGTAGTGGATGAAAAGGAGATGAGGGGAGAGCGATGAGCGCCCAATCGACTGCTCCGCCCGTCCCGGGCCCATGCCCGTTATGCGGAATTATCCGCCGCAGGGGATGACGTTCAACACTGGTTCCTCTGACGGCTGGAGGACTTGTGGATGCATCTGCGGATTACCCGGCTGTCTAAGAACCTCGAAATCCGCGGATTTCGAGATTTTTGGCCATGGTTCTTTGAACTCTTGGCCCAGCGCTTTTGTTTACGGCTTCACACTTGCCTTGACCGCCTTACATAAACCATTATGTTGGCCTTGTGAGAACCTTGCACTAGACTTCCGGACCTTGCGTACTGTTGTTCTACAGGTACGGTGGAATTCTGAAAATGTAAAGTTGTCTTGCTGGTTGTTGTAAATGCACGTAGAGGAGAAATTTTATTAAAGATGTCCCGTCTTGTTTTTGCCGTCCGAATATTTGATTATCATCATTGAAATGGATACATGGGGGCTTCAAGAAGTTTTTTATTTACTTTTAAAGAGCTTTCTTTGCAAAATAGGGATTGTTTTTTGTGTCATTTACTACTGTAATTGCACTTTAATGCTATTTCTTGATTTTTAAAAAAATTTTGCCATTTTTCCTTCCGCATGATCCCACTTGTCCCCCAAAATGCTTCGATTCCACGTACCGTTGGACTTCTTCGACTTGATGTTTACTCAAAACGTCAAGTGCAGAGATTCCCCTTTCTGGCGTGATATTCGGTACGCATCTTCTTCTGATTCCCATCGTGCCCCGACCGGCCGCTCCCACATTCATTTTGCGGGACTCTGGGCTGCGCCTTTCCCCCTGGCCTGATGCGTTCGTAATAGAAGGTGCTCAAATTTCGGGCACAGCCTGAGTTGCGGGCGACTTCATGAAGGTGCAGAAAGACGGAGCGGAGCCTGGAGGGTTTGTTTCTTCGTTTTTCTTTTTTTTTTAAATTCGCCGTTTCTCCTTCCTCAATAAACGTCTCCTTGCCCCGGCGAAGGAGCCGTTCTCTGAGGGGGATCTGTGCTCCGAAGAAGATGCCGAACTTTATGGCCGTTCATAAAGATGTCATGGTTATCATAAGGTCCTCTTTATTTACGAGAAATCCGATTTCCGGCGAAAATAATACACTTTTTTATTTATAAAAGCCAAATGTCTTGATCCCACGCGATTTAATCATATTTTGACAACATTTTGGATTCCCTGGAGACAAGTTTGTCACCAAACGTCTTCTAAACTATTTCCTGACGTCTTTGCACTTTCTCGGCTCGGAACTCGAATCGAAGTTTCATGATAAATCACGTTGAATGCTTCGAAGTCCTGACAAATTACGTTAGCTGCCACCCCCATCCCCCTCCATCTTCACCTTCATCTGCACTGCTCCCCGGTTGGTGATTAATTGGCCGCCAGTGGTTTCCCTCAGCGTTCCCCCGAGGGGGTAAGAGATAAAGAAGAAGATCTTCGGCTCCTTCTACCTGTGGTGAGTCAAGAAAACGGTGGAAAGAAGAGGCCTGGAGGGCACTTTGTTACGACAGCCGGAGGTCCTCGGGGAGATTGTGGGAATGCATGGGGTTCTCTTGGGCATGCAGACACTTGTCTAAGTGTCATGTTTTGATCGCCAGCCAGTCCTCAAACCCGTCCAAATACCTCCTCAGCTCGATTTCCGCTTATTTACGCGTCGTCTAATTTCTCACAAAGAGAGGAGAAGATCATGATCAGAGCTGTCTTATATATTTTCGATATCCGGCGATTTCTCGGGTTTATGGGATTGACGATTTTACGGCCGTTTCTCCGGATGCTCAGCCCGGAATTTCTTCATTCCTCGGATTCCTTTAATCTCAAAACATCCCAAACCACTCTCTAATCCACTTACACTTTCCCCTTTATCTATTTACATCCCAGTCTCGGCCCCGTCATGTTTCATTAACCGGTGTTTTTTGACCTTATTCAAAAGTCCATTGCCTTATTGGGGCTGCAGAACCTGGCCTTCTTTTCTGGCTGCTCCCGATGTTTATCACCTCCGGCGTGTTCGGCCAGGGACAGCCGGGTCATTTTCCTTTCAGAAACTTTCTTTTTTACCATTTCAAAAGACACTTTCCGGACTGGCGGGGCCCGTTTTTCTTGGCGCGCCGTTGAGGTTCCGGGGGCTGCATTTAAGGGCACAGGTTAACTAACGACTTGAGTGGAATTTTAATTATTTTCGAGAGCCTTTGAGTGATGCTCGTGTCCTTTGTTGCTCCGGCCCTTAAAGTCTTCTTTTTATCTCATCATTTATGAGACTACGTTGGGAATGGATGTGACAATGGTTGTACCTGTCTGGAGGGGAGATTTGCAGCCATTTTTATGGGTCTCATGGGCAATATTTGCGGTCAAAGATCACTAATCTTTGTTGGGGTTCAGAGACTGAAAATGACAAATTACCCTCAGTTTATTTTCCCATCAAAAATGGCTGTAAAAAATGTAACTGCTATAATGTTACAGTCTTTTAAACATAGCGAGATTTAATTCAGTTTCTCATGAATTTTTTTGCAGCATAACTGCATTAGAGGTCAATCTGCACTTTGCAATGTTTTCCCGCATTTTTTATGCATTTTGTGTTTACATAGCCACATCATCGGTTGTTTATACTTTATATAATATTCAGGTTTTAGCTAAACTTATGAGGCTTTTATGGGATTAAGTGAGTTTTGAATAGAGAAAAATAAAGTTTTTACCGTCCTCCGGACAAATTTTTATTTTTTGGTCGCCTCTTACCCCACCCGTCTTCCTTGGAGACCACAAATCTCGCTCTTTTGTCTCCTCTCCTCCCCAATTTCCTTCCATTTGTAGCCAATGACCCGCTCTGTTACACTCGGCCTCCACCGGTGTAATGACGTGCCCTGAGGGGCTGCGAACACATGCGGATTCATGCCGGAACGCCGCCGAATTGTCCAAGGGGCTACAGCGATTTTCCGCCCTGAGTCCGCCAAGGTCGGGCCACAATTTGCCCGCGGGGCCGAGAGGAAAGCCGGCGAAGAACGTGGGGGGACGGGAGAACGGGGCCAAGGTGCTCTCCCTGTTCCCGCTTTCTTCTATATGCTGTAAATATGGTGTATTCTCACGATGCAAATTGTTGAGGTATGAAATGGAGGGGGAATTTCATGGCGAAAGGAGAGGACATACGGCCGCTCCTCCTCATTCCAATATCAAGTGGGGGGAGTAGCGTGAAGTCGAGGCTGTCGCCGGGGGTGGGGAACTGTTATTGGCGTGCCCTCGTCGCCCGCCATTCCCGTTTTTATTTGAGAATGGGCCCAAGTTCAGTGATACGTGTAAAATTGATGCGCGATTCGGTCTGGGGCGACTTTTTTGGCCCGCCTTTCTTCCGCTTTTCCGGCTAGTCAGATGTTTTTTGCGACTTTCGTTGGGCTCCTTGATCAGCGCCGGAAGTCTTGGGTATTGCATTTCACATGTTTCTCGCGACCAATACGCGGAATTCACGCCCGATTACGCGATTAATATGGGCAATTTTCAGTGAGACACGAAAGGTAGCATTGGTTAATGGTTCAGGTGTTTGCGTGAGCCCTATAATCGGTCAGACGAAACGGAACGAGCCACTACATTCGACGTTACAACTGCTTCAACGGGTATCTCAACGAGCCCAGACGGAGTTTGAAACAAGTCGTTAGTTGTTTCTACTTTTAATGACCACCTTTGCTATTATTTTCTTATCCCCAAAGACTAAAATCAACTGTAATTCTAATCAAATCAACTTTCAGCTCCCGGTTTATGCGCTGTGAAGACGGCCTTGTGGTCTTCCAGGCCACGGGCGCATGTCTTTGCAACGCGCTGTGGGTCCCCGACTTGACGACGGCACAGCGCCTCTCGCACCACTGACATGCCCTCGGGAGTGCGTGGATACGTTCGCAGCAGTCGATTCCAGCAACCGGCAACCGCCGTCGCAGGGCAAGACGCTTAAGCAGCTCCAGTTTCCACACTCAACTCAAGCTCTCCCCCTTTTATAACCCTCTCCCGCAATGCTACAACAACCTGTGGCCAAGGAGTTGCGCTCCTTCCAGAGCCTCTCCAAGTACACGGGGCTTCCTTCTAAAAGGTATCCACCAGTTTATCATCTTCTTCTTGAGACGGAGTTCCTAGGCTTTGCCTATGGGATCCACTTTGGCTACAATATATTATAGTATGGTCCTCACCGCTATTTTAAACCATTTTTACTAACAAATAACTTTAAAAGAATACTGATTTTTCCTTAAATTAACAAGTTTAGAATTCTTTAAGCATCACTCCTTCAACCCTCTAACTCACCTTATTTAGGTCGGTTATGCGAAGGCATTCGACTGTCCAGAATCGACGGTACTCGAATCAACGCCGCCGCCGGCACGACTCCCAAAATGATGAAGTGAGTTCGGCGGAGAGGAGATGGCCATTTACTATGCAAAGCTGTTGGCTAATGGGACGGCTTAAAATCCTCGAGTAAACTCGACGACTTTAAGCGGCGCGGTTGTCGAATGTTTTCCGCGTTGAAAACAGTCGAAACAAACCCTTGGGGATTAGGATTATAGGCGTTTTGTAAACTCAAACGGGTTCCATGTTTCTGTACTACACTTTTGATGGCTCTGTTCGTTCAAATTACTATCGATATCTCGACGGTTTCGGCTTGAATGATAAGCCATGCTTTAAGGATTAAGCCACTAACCTTTACGGTCAACACGTAATGTTATTTTTTTATTACAAAAAATATTGTTATTTTAGAGCCAGCTGTTTTTTGGAAGCTCGGAAGAACATGCAAACCGGACAGTTTTTAAATTCGTAATCCGAATTTTGGCTTTCTTTTGCACTGAAATTTATAGATAGCTACAATTTTTAATTTGATTTTTCTTTAATTGGGACTATTTTGCCGCTGTCCCAACTTTAATCTTGATGACTTTGAGAATAATTTTATTGATCATCTTTTACAGTACCAGACCTTCGAATCGATAAGCCAACCGCCGTCGGAGGAGAATGAAGGAGATGGAGGTCGACGTTTCTCTTCGAAGAAAGTCGCGATGCTAGCTGAGCCCGAGCCAATCATCGAAGAGACCCGAGTGCCGCAGGTCGATTGGAATGAGGACAAAGATTTCATCGAAAGTGGTGACTTAGACCTTCCGTATCCCGGGTAATCTTTTCTTTACTTTTTGCCAATTTAAGGTCCTTTCTTCATATTTTTCAACCTTCTTTATACGACTAATCTGACGCCGATATCATCCTTTCCGTTTTCAGTTTCGTAGAGCCCTCCCTTTACTGCCTCAAGCAAGCCCAACCGCCCCGATCATGGACGTTGAAGATGGTGATGAACCCTTGGTTCGATCGCCTCACCATGATCGTCATCATGCTCAATTGTATCACTCTGGGTATGTATCGGCCCTGTGAGGATGGCCCCGATTGTAATACATATCGATGCTTTGTGTTGGGCCTCGTCGACCACATGATTTTCCTTTACTTTGCAGCTGAAATGGCAAGTTTTCTTCTCGCTGTGAATTTTGGGCTTTGAAAATATCTTTTATGAAGAGAATCTCATAAAATACAAGCTTTTATTTCTATTAAAATTTTAGGTGATAAAAATAACGGCTCTGGGCTTTACCGGTGAAAACGCTTACCTCTCGGACACATGGAATCGCCTCGATTTTTTCATTGTAATTGCCGGGTAAGTCAGTGTGTCCAATAGAATATTTTTTTAGTATTGCGGAGTACCTTCTACAAGAATACTTGGGTAACATTAATCTAACTGCTATTCGCACAATCCGGGTGTTGAGGCCGCTTCGGGCAGTAAATCGGATTCCATCCATGAGAATTCTCGGTGAGTCTACGGTACTTGATCTCAACACAAAAAATTTAAAATTCTGTGAACTGTGTTTTAACTTTAATCCCTCAAATTTCAGTAAATTTATTGTTGGACACTCTGCCTATGTTAGGCAATGTCCTGCTGTTGTGCTTCTTCGTCTTCTTCATCTTCGGAATCATCGGTGTTCAATTGTGGGCGGGTCTTCTGCGCAATCGGTGTGTGATCAACTTGCCCCGCACCAACTTCTCGCATGATGTGACGGAAGTCGTATTTCAAAATGTCTCATTAACAAAGTAAGATTTCACTGGTTTTTACGTTTCATGGAGACCTGTCATTTTCAGACAGACATGTGTAATATAAGTTTATGCCGCGGAGAATGTAGAAATCTAGATACAATCGAATTTGTAGCTAGACAGACTAATGGAAATGATTTTGCAAAAGTTTGTATAAAAATTTAATTAAAGAAATTACATATTTTTTTGAATAATGGCATTTCAGGTATTACATACCAGAAGATACCTCACTGGACTACATTTGTAGCCAATCCGATGCCGGTGGCCTTCATACCTGCCAGAATCTCCCACCCTATACTGAGAACAATGTTCGATGTAATCTCACCATCGAAGAGTACGACAAAGTGGGAAATGGATCCTGTATCAACTGGAACATCTACTACAATGAGTGTAAGGTGATGAGGAAGAATCCATTCCAAGGCTCGGTCTCTTTCGACAATATTGGCTTCGCTTGGGTTGCCATCTTCTTGGTGATCAGTTTGGAGGGATGGACGGATATCATGTACTATGTTCAAGATGCTCACTCGTTCTGGAATTGGATCTATTTTGTATTGTTGATTGTTATTGGAGCGTTCTTCATGATCAACTTGTGTTTGGTCGTTATCGCCACGCAATTTGCGGAGACGAAGAGAAGAGAGACCGAGAGGATGTTGCAGGAGAGGAAGAGGATGAAATCAGTCTCATCACTGAGTAAGTGGCTACCGTAGTATGAAACAGACCTTTCTGTCTTCTCCCTCCCAGATTTGATTCTCTATATTTTTGATAAAAAAATATTTTTTTTTTTTGTAATTGTCTCTGAAATCTATGTCAATTTCAACCTCATCCATTTACACGTAACAACTCATTATAGCCAGTAGTGAGCAAGGAGGAGCCACATCTTCCAAAGAAGGAGGCGGCGACAGTGTTTATGCCGCTCTCGTTCGATTCATTTCCCATTGGTTTCGACGATTCAAGAGATACACTTCAAGAAGATGGGACGAGTATCAAGAAAACAGATCGAACAAGAAGAAGGGTGTCCAGGAAATGGTCACGTTAAAGGAGACTACATTTGATCTTGATCAAGGAGTGGATCGGACTATTGGAGGGTCGTTGAAAGAGAAGGGACCGAGGGAAAATCATGAAGAAAGTAATCGAAGACACAGCTTGAGCCATAAAAGTAATGGGAGTAAGTATCGAAAAACCTTTAGCTTGATTTGTGAATCTTTTTTCTTTAGGTGACTAAAGTAACACTAACAATTTTGAATTTAATCTAAACAACTGCCAGAATTTAGATTGGTATCAGAGATTTAAATTATTTTTGCAGGAATTAAGCACAATCTGAGCATTGTTGAGCGTTGGGATGAGGTCCGCCGAACCGACGAACTCAACGCCGAACTCATGGATGGAGATGAGACCGCAGCACCTCGATCTCGGCGGTCCACACCCGGCCGACGCACTAAGAACACTCCCCAGAGCGCCTGCCAAATCCGTTGGCAGTGGTTTCGACAGAAAGTTAAGGAATTCGCGAATGGAAATCACTTTACTCGAGGCATCTTGATAGCCATCTTGATTAATACGGTCTTGATGGGAATCGAGCACCATCAACAGCCAGAATTCTTGACTGTCAGTCTCGAGTACACGAACTACTTTTTCACGGGGCTTTTTGCCTTTGAAATGTTGTTAAAAGTGATTTCGGATGGCCTGTTCGGGTACCTGGCCGATGGATTCAACATGTTTGATGGCTGTATTGTCGTCCTCAGTGTGCTGGAACTCTTTCAAGAAGGAAAGGGAGGTCTGTCGGTGCTCCGAACATTTCGATTACTTCGGATTCTCAAATTGGTTCGATTTATGCCGGCTCTTCGGTATCAGTTGGTGGTTATGTTGAAGACCATGGACAATGTCACCGTTTTCTTCGGTCTCCTGGTTCTTTTCATCTTCATTTTTAGGTAAGGCCTTTCTCAACTCATTCAGCATAAGAATATCTAACAATTCCAAAATTAACATACTATTTAACATCCAAATTCTCTTTCTATCTCAATTTCTTCAGCATTTTGGGAATGAATTTGTTCGGCTGCAAGTTTTGCAGCAAGGATGAGCATGTGGCTGGACAAGCCGTCAAGAGATGTGAGCGCAAGAACTTCGACTCTCTTCTCTGGGCATTGGTTACTGTATTTCAGGTAGGGGTTTCCGCTAAAATCATGATTTCGTGATTTGAAGTGAAAATAATGACGATTTCTTCTTTTCTGGTGTAATTATGTAAAACCTTCTCTCCTCAAGTAGACTTTATTCTATCATAATAATTCTTATTTTCTATGTCCACTGCCTTACCAATTTTCTGTTGCGCAATGCTTGTTTTGTGTTACCCCTGTTCAATGTCCTGTAATGTACTGTTTTGTCGAATGTATAATTTTTTTGGTTTTTGTGACGGGCTGTTTGCAGTATTCTTGGCATGGAAATATTTGGTTGTAAGTTTTGTAATCAAGAATTGAACGATTGTGATGAAGAAGTCGGAGCCAATCAGAAGCGAATGCACTTTGATTCACTGTCCAGAGCTATGCTTACCACCTTCCAGGTAGTTTTATGTTGTTTGTGCTTTATTTTTATAGCATTTTTGGCCGGAAATTATGTTTTAAGGAGGCTAAATTCGGTTTATGATGATTTTTTGAAGTGTGATATTAAGAATAACATTTTTAGTGGTTGGTTCACTGTTTTTTTTTTTCTTTTTGTAAGTTGTTGTGACGTGAAAGAAATTTAAGACGCCAATCGTTAGTCGATATCGGTCTTACATTAGACACTTTTTATTACCAAGTACAATATAATTTTTGTTCAGATCCTCACCCAAGAAGATTGGAACATGGTTCTCTTTAATGGAATGGCCCAGACAACACCGTGGGCCGCTCTCTACTTCGTCGCATTGATGACATTCGGCAACTATGTCCTCTTTAATCTTCTAGTTGCCATCTTGGTCGAAGGGTTTCAAGAGAGTAAAGAAGAGGAGAAAAGAAAGCTGGAAGAAGAGGCCAGAAAGCATGCTGAAGACGAACAAAGTAAGCAGCAACAGGAAATCAAGGAATTGATCTACACAACGACGTCTCAGCAGTATTTGGAGGCAAGAAAGAGTATCCAGCAGAATTGCACTTGTGCGCAAGAGAATTTACATAGCCTGAGGCATCGACTGGAGGTTCATCAACGGACAAGGAGTATTGTCTCGGCCGATGTAAGCATTCTGGGGATAAAAATTAAAATTGCTAGAAATTAGAAAAATGAAGTGAAATATGATCAGCATGTGTCATCATGACGCCTTTTTTGCCTTTTTTGATGATGCCGATTGGAAAAAGTCATCTATATAATGTAAATTGTGTCGATTTGCCTATTTTTGAAGGAATTTTTTATTGAAAGTTCAAATTCTCGGGATAAACATGACAGCTTTTAATTTTTTTTGTCAAATTTCCCACTTTCAGGATCATTTTCGCCGAGAAAGCCGCGATACTCTCCGCCGACCTCGCTACTACCCCAATGTCCGTGAGCCCTTTATCTCCAATCATCTCGGCCATCGTCCATCCCGTCCTCATATCAATAATGAGATCCCAAGTCGTCTAATGCGCCATACATCTCTGGTCCTCCCTTCACATGGAAGATTGGTCGACGAGATCCATCCCGAACACTCTCAACGTCAACGAATGAACAGCTGGAGTGGACTCCATACTCTGCTCAATCCAACATGTCCAATTCATGGCCCTAGAGCGTTGATTGAGGCCTATGCCATGAACAAGTACCTGAAGATGAGTCAGGAGCTCAATAAAGCGATGGCAGATCAGGAGAAGGCGGAGAGCGAAAAGAAAAAGAAATGGTACATGAGACTGTTGAGGAAGAGCTGTATCTACACTCGCGCCGACTCTTCTTTGTTCATCTTTTCTCCCAAAAATAAGATCCGAATTTTTTGTTTGAAGTTGACACAAAAGAAGTGGTTCGATTACACAATTCTCGCGTTTATTGGTGTAAATTGTATCACTCTGGCCATGGAACGACCTTCCATCCCCCCACAGAGCGTGGAGAGGACCTTTTTGATCGTTACGGGTTACATTTTCACTTTTATTTTCACCGTGGAAATGACAATGAAAGTCATCGCGAATGGCTGTTTCGTGGGAAAAGGATCGTATTTCAAAGATGGATGGAACATTTTGGATGGAATTCTGGTCATAATTAGTCTGATCAACTTGCTAATGGAGATGTTTGTCAGCGGAGGTACGTTTTGTACGATGAAATGTGTTTTGAAATTTTTTGAACTGATCTCAAAACTATTTTTTTAGATTCTCCGAAAATTTTTGGAGTTATCCGAGTTCTCCGACTTCTCCGTGCCCTCAGGCCATTGCGCGTGATCAACCGAGCGCCGGGCGTCAAGTTGGTGGTGATGACATTGATCAGCAGTCTAAAACCCATCGGAAACATCGTCCTGATTTGTTGCACCTTCTTTATTATCTTTGGAATTCTTGGAGTTCAACTTTTCAAAGTAAGTATTATGCTCTGTAAATCAAAAAATTAGTTGGTTGTAGAGGGGTTTCGTTGTACGGAGAAATGCATCTTTCAAATAAGTTTCCTTAATTTTAGGGAATGATGTATCACTGTGCGGGCGAAGATGTAAGTAATGTCACCACCAGAGCTGATTGCGAAGCGGACCCCCGAAACAAATGGACAAACCACCGATACAACTTTGACAACCTAGGCCAGGCCCTGATGTCGTTGTTCGTCTTGTCGAGCAAGGATGGATGGGTCTCCATTATGTACCAGGGAATCGACGCGGTCGGAGTGGACATCCAGCCAATCGAGAACTACAATGAATGGCGGATGATCTACTTCATCTCCTTTCTGCTTTTAGTCGGCTTCTTTGTCCTCAACATGTTCGTCGGGGTTGTGGTGGAGAATTTCCACAAATGCAAAGAGGCCCTCGAGGCAGAAATGAGGGAAAAGGCGAGGAAAAAGAGGATTGAACGACAAATCAAGCGACAAGAATACGAAAAGAACTGTCCACAAAAGAAGAAACCAAAGAAAAAGAAGAAGAATCAACCTTATTGGGCGACGTATGGGCCCACCAGAGCGACGGTGCATAGTATCATCACTTCAAAATACTTCGATCTGGCCATTGCTGCAGTCATCGGAATTAATGTCATTTCAATGGCCATGGAGTTTTATATGATGCCTCAGGGTTTGAAATATGTCCTCAGGGCGCTGAATTACTTCTTCACGGCGGTGTTTACGATGGAGGCCAGTATAAAGTTGTATGCGTTGGGAATTAAACGATTCTTTCGGGAAAGGTGAGCTAGTACAATATAACATAAGTTGTGATTTAAACTTTTTGTTGGACGCTCGGTAATTTTTGCAGAGTACTTTTACTACTGTTTAACCCTTTATTTACTACGTTCCCAATATGAATGATTTTCAGATGGAATCAACTGGATATGTTCATTGTCATCCTCTCGATCGCTGGTATCATCTTCGAGGAGTTCGAAGCCCTAGAACTGCCAATTAATCCTACGATCATCCGAGTAATGCGAGTTCTTAGAATAGCCAGAGTCCTAAAGTTACTCAAGATGGCCAAAGGAATCAGATCTTTATTGGATACGGTGGGAGAGGCGTTGCCTCAAGTTGGCAATCTGGGATCTCTCTTCTTTTTACTCTTCTTTATCTTCGCTGCTCTGGGAGTCGAGTTGTTTGGCAAATTGGGTAAGTATGGTTACAGTATAACTCTTTCTTCGAATAATCGAGGTTACATGGCTAGTAAGTCAAGTACAATCTAATTTTTCTAGAATGTTCGGAAGAGCATCCCTGCGACGGTCTCGGAGAACACGCCCATTTTAAGAACTTTGGCATGGCTTTCCTGACGTTGTTCCGAATTGCCACCGGCGATAATTGGAATGGAATTATGAAGGTATACAACTACTACATCAAATATTGATTTTCTTCTAATCGAATATCTTTAATCCCCTAAATTTTATTTCCAGGACGCTCTCCGGGATGATTGTGACAAATCCGATCATTGCCAGCGAAATTGTTGTGTGGACCCGATCCTGGCCCCTTGTTTTTTCGTCATCTTCGTTCTGATCTCCCAATTCGTGCTGGTCAATGTGGTCGTGGCTGTATTGATGAAACATCTGGAAGAAAGCAACAAACGAGATCAGGATGCGGAAGGTAGAATGCACTTTCATTTCATTATTTGTTGATTTAGCTGGCAAAGAACCACCCAAAGATCCGGACAAATCGGACAGTGAGAATGATGACACAGAGGCCGATATTGAAATGAATTTGCCAATTGAAGAGGTCGAAGCTGATACAATTGTAAATTTTATATTGAATAGTACTTGTTAATAGACTATTGGCTATAGATTTCAAAGTAATATCTTATATTTTTCAGACGAATATTGAGAGAAATATAATCGAAGTTGAGGATCAATTGGCCGAAGAAATAATCGAAGACAAGGAGAGTATTAGTATCGCTAATGGAAGTCCCCATTCCAGCCGAACATCTCTTCAATTGTACTCTCTAGAAGGCCAGAATTTGTTGCCCAGAAATCGATCGACGCGCTCCTCAATGCAGGAGACATCAAGTTGTTCGGCATTGGTAGTCCCGGCAGAAAGAAATGAGCCGAATACGCATTTGAAACGCTCTCCTAGCCCATAGATCTCACATAACTTTAGGATTATGCTCTAGTGTTGTCTGTTTTCTATTGCGAAACGACAGTTTCAGATATTTCGTACTGTAAAAACAATTTTTCTGGAGACATTTTTTAGAATGAAATTTGAAAATTATTTTTTCTCCCAAAAAAATTTTGTTACAGTACCCTAGCCATAGTCTGTTTGTACAAGAGATTGTGCCTTATTCTCTACAATAACTTCTCTCTTATGTTGTTCTTATTAGGGTGTTTATAAATGACATTGGCAATATTACACTTGTTCATCTAAAACCGGTAAATAACATCCGATTCTGCAGTGAGAACAATTTTAATAGTCCTCTTTTACTCATAAGCATATTCCTTAAGTCTCATGAGTGTTAATCTCCTCAATTTCAGCCCAAAGATCTTTCTTTTTTGTAATCATTTTGCGGTTTATTCATTCTTGTACAGTAATAAACTTGGAAGTTAATATTGGACAATTTTTATATATTTCTTCCATCTTTTCTTTCTGGAATGGGAGACTAGACAACAAAATGTATGACAAACCACATAAACATGTCAATAATGCCGTAAAAAGGGAGAAAAACTGAGGAAAGACTCATGGGTAACATCACCTGTCTACTATAGTAGTACAAAATTATTATTACTGCCGTATACGACCGTGAACGCCGTTGTAACTTGTGTGCATTGTAACTTGTGAGCCCCCTTTGTCCTTTTCCCAGCTCTCGCTGATCCCACCCCAATAAAACCTTTGGGCTTGTCAGCAAACAAAAAGCATCTGGCCCTGATTGTCCCCCCAAATGTTTCTTTTCTCCGCCGTAATTGCGAATGCATGGATAACGATGAACTTCTGTGAATTTTGGGCCTCTGGGGAGATGTCGGGACGTCCCTTTGTCTTATCCTTCTTTATCATTCCAAATTTTTTGGTCTGTTCCAAATTGGAAGATTGGCGAGCGGAGAATATGCGAAAGCTGATATCGGGGGAAAAGAATAATGTCTTTCAGATCGGAGGAGCTGGATCTGGATGATTTTCGAATGGGAGAGCGATGGAATTTGGGTAAATTTCGTTAAAATCCCTTTTGATTTTGATTCAAACTGTTTTTGCGTTGGAATTTTGGTTGAAACCCAGAAATTATTCAATTTTTTGCTGACAAATTATGCATTAATACCAATCTTGTTATAAATATTTTTATTCATTGATCTATTCGAATTTGATCTCCTCTTCTCAAGATCTCCATAGCTCGGTTCTTGACTTCAGAAGACATTAAAAAAACCCACACTTCAGCGACTCACTTGACCTTCCATCAACGCGCAATAAATCGAAAAGTCCATTAATTTCGTTTTAATTCCGTCCATTGTTTCCACCCGGTTTGGAAACTTTTTTATGGGAAATGACGCGTTTTACGACCCCGCAATCATTACCTTACCCCCACTAAAGGTGAAGAACCGACGAAACGAGTGACCGCTCGGCCCGAAACGAACATGCCCCTAGGTCGGGTCGATCTTTTGAAATGGCGGCTGTTCGCCTTTAAAATTTTCGCTGAACCTCTGATCGAGGCCATTCTTTTCGGGAGATGCCCTCAGGCGCCAGTCTTTGTTATTTAGGTTTCGGGAAAAGAGTTCAAAACCCGGAGGGCCCATTTTTTTACGCATCGGTCATTGTGGATCGGATTTCAAATAAAGGGTTCGGGAAAGGAGGATATGGCCCGCTCCAACTTTATTTCCTATTAGAAACAAGGGGAGTTTACTTAAGGAAGTATTTGAAATAACTTTTCGAGCTTTTTGAAACAGTTATATAAGTTTTCAGGAGAGTTAAAAACGGTTTAATGCCTTTCCAAAGTAGCCCAGATCATCTCTAAGCGAACCCCGATCAATAAACCCCATTAAAAAAGACCGCCTTGGCCCCACATGGCCCAGTACCGACTGGCTCGTTTTACAAGTCCCATTACTCGATTTCAAATAACTTTAGGGTTTGCCGGCGCTTCTCTGCGAGATTGAATTCCGTGTGAAATTTCTCGGTCCAAGTAGAGGCGTCTCCGGGTTATGAAGCAGTTCGGGGAAGTTTCGGGTTTGTTTTTTTCGCGGCATTTGGCCCAACGGGTCACTCGTCCTGTACGAAGAAATAGGCAAGATCCCGAAGTCAACTTCCCACGAGGCCATTCCGTCACACCATTAAAAACCCGTTGGAGTGGACAATCCGCACTTGTGGGCTGCTTCCGGCGCGGATTTACGGGTTTATAAAATGGGCTTCTCTATTTGAATATTCAAATTGGCTGGGGTTGGGATCGGGTTTTCGGAGGTGGAAACGTTCCCCAGGAAGAAGCAGCACTAAATCTGGGGGATTTTAACCGAAACTTTTTTACTTGTTAGATCTCGCAGAAAATTTTCGCTAAGAAATTGCCCCTTAAATTTAGCGCAGAGCCTAATAAACTAGTCAAAACAATTTTAAAGCAATCAAAAAGTGTTGCAAGTTTCACCCGAGTCCTCTTCTCCTCGCACGGCGCCCGTTATCCGAGCCCATTTTCGATTCAGATGCGGAGCCTAATAAATATTACAACAGCCGGGATAAGTGCGAACAGAACGGGAGGCCGTCCGTCGTTTTGCTCAGGTTGAAAGAGCGCCCACTTTTTTCTTTTTTCCATCAAAAGTTTCAATTTGGCGAAACTTTTGGCCATGAACATTTGTCCCGGGAATTAACCGCAACTTTTGCCTTCTTCATCGTTTTTTTTTCCAAAGTTAAGTTATCGTAGAGCCCCCGGAAAGTCCCAAGAAATGCCGGTAGGCCTTTTTTGTGGGCCGTTCCATCTTCGGTCTTAGTTTTTTCTTTGTTTTTTGGGCCGTTTCCTTTGATTGATTTCAACTTTTCTCCCTCGCTCTCCCTAAACCATGTTATGTGAGGGATCTTTTGCCCCGCGGCATCGTATAGGTTTTGGCGCGTTTTAATGTTGTCCTCGGGCTTCGTATCAAAAAACAAATGGGTCGGCGATCCCGAAAGTTCCGGAGGTCCGCGGGGATAGTATCTTTTGCTATGCTATAAAATATATATGCAAGGTACGACCTCAAATTTTCTTCCGTTTTTGCGGCAACAACGTATCGAGGCCAGTTCTCATTTGCCTGAAACTTTTAACCCGAGTTACAGGGGCCACTGAGATTACCAACAATCCTCAAGAAATTATAGGAAGTAAAGGAGGGGTAGGATATTTTTTGATATTAATGTGCATATCGTATTTGCGGCATCAAAATGTCGGTGATCTCGAGCTAAAACCTGGCAGTCTCTCCTATAAATGCCAAAACCAGAAGTCCGAAAACTTCCCAATTATTTAGTAGCCTATGCATCAAACTATATTTACGTAACCCAAGTGCAATCACTCAAACAAAGAGGAAAGTATTGGTTTCTGAGAGTTCCCATATTAAGCAGTAACGTTCCTCTGTAAACGGCTCCTTTTCATTTCTGGCGTCTTCCAACAGCGCGCAAATGCACCGTGCAGTCGACAAGAAGTCGCGGGGGATGTGCTCGTAAACTGATTCGGGGAAGAGTTTTTGCGCGAATCCGCCCGTAATTCGTATTCAGGACTCTCGGTTTTCGAAGGAATTTTTGGGGGGTTTCGGTCACTTCGAGACTGTTGCTATTTGTACTCTCGACCCCCTCTTCTTCGCTCGGCTTATTGTTGCGCGCTAGAGGGGTTAGTCAATAGAGAGAGGGGGTTTTCTCATCCCCTCTTCTTGAGTCACAATATCAATACCACATGTGATCTTTTTGGAAATGTTTCAGCAGTCCCACCGTGATCATTTTTTTGTCCTTCAAATATTTTTATAACGCCAAATGTTTTTTCGATTATCTTAAGGTCATCAAAAAATAACTTGTTTCAGCTGATAAGTCCTCTCATTAATTTTATTGTTTTTGTCGCTTTTTTATTTTGCTCCAGAAATTTTTTGTTGATGTTTTATCGCCCTTATCAAATTATTTTTTACTAGTCACTGTTTTCCAGAACTGTTCACAACAACCTCCACCCTCGCGACGGCCTCAGTGCCATGTCGTCCATGGTGGTTCGAGATGAGATCGGGGATCAGGAATACAACAAATTTGGGACATTTCGCCGTTCGCTGCGGCAAATTAATCCCTTTAAAAGCCGGCTGTTCCGATTGCCGGCAACGCCAAGGTTAACGAGGGCAAGGAAGGGTAAGAGCGAGGAAATCATGGGCTATTCAAAGCTCTTTCACTTTGAGTTACACTAAGTTATTGCATATACTACATCATATAACTTAATATAACCTCAATAATACTTTCAGGCCTCAGCAAAGCCGAAGAACCGACCAGTTGGAACTTCGAACGGCCTCTTTATGGCTCTCAAATGACCAACTCGGCCGTCACGGAGACCAGTTCGGCCGTTTACGAACAGAATCCCATGTGTATGACGGTGCCTTCTGACAGTCCGGCCCTTCTTCGCAGCCTCCCACCTCGAGAGAATGGGGTTGGAGGGAGCTGTCGAGTACGGAATAATCGACATTCCCGACCGCCTCTTCCCAGCTATGTAAGTGTGAAAGATGGGTTTTTGAAGAGAGATTTGAGGATGATTTATGATAGGGAATGGGGAGTTGAGGAGGGTCATTTGTCCGGAAATTAAGGGTGTTTTCAAAACTCCCCAAGAAATTCGACTCTCCTAATCATCTCTACTTTGCCTACCATATGTAAATCACACATTTCAGCACCCTCCCAACGCCCAAGAAGCCGAGGAAGTAATCCATGAGCACATGAAGAACTTGATGATCAACTCCAACCATCAACGACAGTTACAATTCCTCCCCAACACCTCGTATGATCATTCTGGGGAAGTGTATGACGCCTCATGGAGAGACTGTAAAAGTCATGTCGAGATCCCTACAGCTTCAGCTCAATCAACAATCTCCTGTTTACCGGCTGGTCGTCCAGCAATGAGATCGTTGAGTTATGGAGCGAGAGATGAGCCTCCAACTACGAGACATCGTCCCCAATATCACCTCAATGGGCTGTTTCATCAGCCCAGCATGAAAAGTTTGGTGGATCAGAGTGCAATCCTCAAGAATAAGGTAAATTAAACTTTTTGGTGACAATTGTTTGACAATTTAGCCGTCGTTTTTGTTCGAAATGCATGACTTTACTCCCGAAAACACCTCTGATGTTGTCTTCTTGGGCAGAGAATGGCTATTCAAAGAATTACATCAAACTGTAATCGCCGAACAAGCCAAGATTACATTGATAAGAGGTGCAAATGGCACTGGAAAGACCGCAATCATGCGCCAACTTCTTTTACACTCATCCTTCTACGCGAAAAAGGTAAGACAACACTCATAAGTAGTAATGTTAACCTTATACTCTTGCAGAATTCAAACGGAGATACTGTGGATTCGGGTATTGTCGTTGGAAATCAAGGCTCCAATGACTCCACAGTCAGCTCCAAAAATTACGAATGGTTGAGGAAAGTTGCAAACAAAGTCGTTGCCTATCATGAATGTCATTTATATTCATCAAATACTTGTGGAATTCCTGAATTCATACAAAATCTAGCCTCATATCTCCGAGCCAATCCGGCCATGAAGGATTACAACGACCTAATTGAAGAGAACGATGATCTCCTTCAACTTTTAGAAGGCGAAAACGAGGCTTTGAAGTTGTCGCCGATCAAATTATTTACCAAACTCATCGTAGAGCCGTTGAATTTGGTGGATAAACTTGATTCGAAGCCCGATACCGCGATGATTGTGGTGGATGCCATTGATGAAGCCGAATTTCATCGAAACGAAAACGGAGAATCGATTTCATGGCTTATCCGAGAATGCCATCATCTACTACCTCCATGGATCCGATGGATTCTAACCGCCTCAACTGAGAATATTCCCTTTGCCGGCGCTGAGGCCAGATCTCTTTGGATCGATGACATGGAACTCGATGAGAGAGTGGCTCGAGATATGCGATTGCTCGTTGATTACCGATTAACCACGAATCCTCAATTGGAGAAGAGAATCTGCGAACAACGTCCTCAATCTCCGAACCAAGTGCTCTGCGATTTCGTCGATGAAATTGTTCAACGAGCCAAAGGAAACGCGCTGTTCATTATATTGTTGATGGATATCATCGAGAATGACCTCATCCAGATGCGGAACACTACCTTGTCTCTCTTGCCTCAGGACCTCAACCAACTCTACCTCTTGTATTTTAACTGTATTTTCACGTGAGTCCTTGCAACAATTGCGTAACCCCAAAAATTATATTGCTTTAGCTGTTACTTTGATCCCTAGTTTGATCTATTTTCAGTTCTCTCCAACAGTTCCACGCTGCATCAACGGTAATGAGCGTGATCCTGGCCTCATTACGTCCGCTGACTTTCGAAAGGTTATTAAAAATTATGAATTCGGGTAATGCTAACTATGGTTTATCCCCCAAGGAGTTGGAAAACAGGTACGTAACTCATATCTCATGCTTAAATCGATTCAGGTTATACTTGCTAAGTCCATTTGTATGTAAACTCTCTACTGGTGCGTATGTTCAATGTCATAATTCGTTGCGGGAATGGTTGTTACATGGGAGTAATCATACCGATTATCTTATCAATGTCAGGTAAGTACCCCTTTCTACATATCTGTACGAGCTGTTCTATTCTACCCACTAAATATCATCTTTCCAGATATGGCCACCTTCTTCATGGTCTATACTACACCAGAAAAGGTGATAGTACCCCGGAAGACCTGTTCGAATTAGGACATCATCTTCTGAAGGCCAATCCCCACAAATATATGCCTCCAGATATGGCCCCGGAAATGCCGACTGGCCGAGATGCGCAGGTCCTATGGATCCAAAGATGTGCCGGAACCAAAGTTCAGAGTGCGCTCTTATACCAACGGAATGTTTTCTACCCAAACAACAAAGTGACTCGTCTACTTTTGATGGCCGGAGCTCAAACCAACATCTTTTGGCATGAGAACCAAGAGCCTCTGCTCTGTTCGTATGCTCGATCTGGCAATCTTATTCTTCTACAACTCCTAATCCACTATGGAGTGGAGGTCAATTGTTGCAGCAGATCGACTGGCATGAGTCCATTAATGCACGCAGTTAGAGAGAATCACAAAGAAGCTGTCAAACTACTACTAGAAGCAGGAGTGGACATTTGCATGAGAGACAGTGTGGGACAGACAGTTATGGTCCATTCGGCATTAGCAGGGTCTGTAGACATGTTCGCACTCATTTACGATTGCGATTGGGGAGAGAATGCGAACAAAATCAAAGCGGATCAAGTCCAACATAGTCTAGAATTAGCGACAAAAGCCGGCCAGATCGAACTAGTCGAATTCATCCTCAACAAAACTGATGTCAATGTAAATCTTGTGAACAACATGCTGATAGCCTGTTCCAATGGTCAATTGGAGCTAGTTCAATACTTCTTAGCAAAGGGTGTTACTCTTTCCAAAGATCAGAGATACGATGGGAAATCCTCATTAATATGCGCCGTGGAGTCTGGCTCGTGGGATCTGGTGGTCAGTGTTCTGAATGGCTATGACGGAGAGATCAATAAAGATCTCGTGGATGGAACTCAGTGGAATGCGCTGATTGTGGCGAGCAGATTGGGCCATATTGGACTAGTGGATTTGTTGTTGAATAAAGGTGGGATCTCTATATGGCGTTACTTTGAAAATCTATAAGCAAATCAAGTCAGGAATCCATAACTAAATTGATTTCAGGAATCGACATAAACCATCAGGATGTTGAGGGCCTCTCCGCCCTTTCGCATGCTATTCTGAATGAGCAATTCTCATTGGCTTCACAATTAATCAACCGAAAAGCTGATATCAACGTCGTGGACAAAGATGGGAACACCTTGTTACATCTACTAGCGATTCATCATAATAAATCACTCGTTGATCGGCTATTAGAAAGTGGACTTCAGGTCGATGCGAAGAACAATGACGGTAAGAGATGGATAAAGTGATTTTAGAAAGTCTTTGAAATTGCCGATGATACCAGAGATCTACATAAATAAAAACTCTAAAAGGGTCTTACGAATATCATATCGACCTATAAAACCCATCATTTTTCAGGTATGCGAGCAGTAGAGATAGCCTTAACCAACGGCAAACAGAACGCAGTAGATGTTTTCCTCCGCCGCGGCGCACGTCTTCGTTCGCTGACCTGGAAAATCGCCGCCGAATCGAATCCTCAACATGTTATCTCACTAATCCGAAAGTTATTCGACGATGGACGCACATTATACAGGAGGAACCGGTTCGAAGAAGCCATGCATCGATTCCACCATGCCCTCGAGAAATGCACCGAATTTCTTATTGACGAAAACACTTTCACCCCACTAATTGCATCATCAACAACAACGAAGAACAAGACCAACAAGAACAACACGATCGAGGCGATACAACCACAACTTCGACTGTGCAAATGCGAGTTGTTGTACACAGTAGCGGACATCAAGCGACAAAACAACGAATTCCCGGAAGCCGTAAAGCTCGCCGGAGAAGCGCTCCGTTATGCGGACACGGAGAATGTGGCATTTCAATTACATTATTTCCGAGCGAAATGCTACTTTGATCAAGGAAAGGCGCATGATGCTCGTTCTGAGGCACAATTAGCCGCCACTCTGAGGCCAGACAATGGAGACATACAAGTTTTGCTGAGCGCATTGAACTCCCCCCGTGTTTAAAATTGTATCCTATGAATAAACATCTATTCTCAATCCTGAAATAATTCGTAATTCTCTCAGATCTGATATCAGGCACTAGGGAATCACTTGGCAATCGACGGAAACGAATTCGTTGGGTTCGATAGGCCATTAGACATCAAAAAATACGAAAAACTTGCTATAAATTGCGATTAAAAATAATAAAACACCTGTGAACGACGCTTTCCTAGACTTATAATCAACTCCACCTATCATCCGCTTACCTCATCGCATCCTTCACGTGAATTCGCTTCCAACATGTGTACATGTTCTTTACGGTTCAAAACGAAGCAACTGTTCCGTTTTGGGCAAACTTGACACAAATTGTCAAGTGTTTCCCTTCTTTTTCTCTTTCTTTTCATGGATCAAGAAGCAAGTGTTTACAATACAAACTTTATTGAAACATCTTGGTTTACACGTCCGTTGATTTTTCACCCTGCCCTTGTATTCGACAATTGTCACTTCGCGATTTTATGAAATATATTATCCTTGAGATGTTTCTTATTCTTTCTTTATTTTATTTCTTTTTAGGGGTTTATAATGTTGCGGTTGGCCGCAAAGGAGTCCATAAAATGTCGAGTTGGCTCCATACGTGAAGCTTCGCAATCAGCAGCGGAAGGTGTGAAGAAAAGTGGTGGAGTTGGTAAAAAGCTGTTCGCCTTGACTGCGGTTGGTACTGGGGTTGTCGGAGGAACCTTGGGATACGCCTACGTTGATACCGAGTTCCGGAAAACTGTTGAAGATACAATCCCACAGTCCAAACAATTGTTTGATGCCACAATTGGGCCTCCAACGTGAGTTTTATTGCTTTAATTGTTAGGTATTGTTGAAAGTTTAGACGGAATGCTTTTGTAAGCACCCCAATTGTTGAGAAATTGGGACATTCTGTTTCCGAAGTGAAGCAGAAGGTCTCCGAGATGGCTCACAAAGTTGTCCCCGAGAAGAAGGAGCTTCCACCACCGAAGCCAAGACCAGAGATTGTACCGGTTGACGTCCATAAGCCGGTTCTTCCCCCGTCAACTAAGAAACCAACTTCTGAGGAGACCGTCAGAGCTACCAAAGGTGAGAGATGGTCTTGACTTGCCGCTTTTTGTACTGACGGATTAATGACGTTTAAATTATATTTTTTTTGTTTTAGAAATTGAAAAGAATGTTATCTCTGCGCTGGAAAAGACCCAGAAGGTTGTAAAAGACGCCACGGATGCGAAGATCAAGACAATTGAAGCCGTCACCAACCATGCTAAAGCAATTAAAGAAGCTGTTGATGCGGGATCAAATGCAAATTGGGATAAGGTCCGAGAAGCCTTGGCCTACGCTGAGAACTTGGCCAACAAGGATTTGGAGTTGGAAGCCAAGAGTCGAAATGCTCTTGATGGTTTGAAAAAGGTAGGATTTTATACATTTGTTATTGTTTTAGACCTCCGTAAACCCGAAGGTGAACTTTAAGAGAATAAACCGCGAATTTCAGGTTATCTCTTCTGGAAAGCATGACGCCGCGGCTGCTAGTGCTCCAATCTTGGTGAACGCTCGTGATACCGCCGACAAGCTCTCCTATCAGATTGATGAGTTGAATCAGATGATCCAGAATGCCCGCAATGAAAGCAGGGTGTTCAATCAGTACAAGGACTTGATTGATAAGAGTCGTCAACGATTCGCTGAGGAATTGAAGGCTGTCGTTCCAAATGTTGACATTCATGCCAAGCAAAAGAAGCTGACTGAAGAGGAATTGAATGCTTTGATTGCCCACGCCCATTTAAAGGTGGATCAATTGAAAAGACAGTTAACGGAACAGCAGGTTCGTATTTTACTTGATTTTTACAATGGCGGAAATGATGTATTCGTTTGTCGGGGTTATTGTAATTCGAATTTCTGGGAAGTATTATCGCCCTTTTTCAGCTCCTTGAAGAAAAAAACATCGCCAAAGCCCTGGAGGAACAAAGAAAGTCTGACGCGAATCTGTCTAAGGCTCAGCTCGAATTGGAATTGACCCGGGTCCAAGCCATCAGTAATGTGGAATTGGAGAAGAAATTGAGAGATGAGAAGAGTAATTGGGAGAAACAGCTCGAGGAGAGACTTCAGAGGGCTGCTGCTGCTCATGCTGACAATCTCGAACAGGTCATCCGCACCCAGAAACAACTCCATGATATTGAGAATGCTCAGGCTGTGGATGTAAGTAGCCAGTGTTGCAAATTTGCTCCGGTTGCCCAATGAGTTGAAATGTCAATCAAATTTTTTAAATGGCTAGCCAAAGTCTCAGAATAGCTGTAAAGCCTCGAAAAAAACTAACCAATATGTTAGAATGGGGAAGAGTAGGAAAAAAAGAATTCTGTCCCAAATGAAAGGTTTCGAGTTACTGGATTTAAAAACGATGGGATTTTTTTACATTGATTATGTTTTTTATTTATTATGACTCTTTCTTCAGGAAGCAGTCGAAAAGGAACGCCGGCTCCATCAAAAACAAGTGGAATTGGCCTTGGAGAAGCTTCGAGGAATCGAGACAGCCCTTGAAAGTCGAGTTGCATTGGACGCTGAGAACAGGAGATCGAAACAATTCTGGCTGGCCTGTCAGAATCTCCATGAATCCATTGCGTTTGGCCAAAAGTCTGGAGAAACTGTCGATGCTAGAAGAAAACCACTGGAAAAGGAGGTAACGTATATTGTAGTAGTTGAATATATGATTGGGATACCTAGTAGACCTGCATGTGTTGTAGTAAGTATATCTAAGATACTGTTGTCTTTTCGGATACCGTAATGTACTTGATATGTGATGATTAAGTTGTTTAGGGTACCTGATTATGTTACATATGGGATTCAATGTTATCTCCTATTTTCTTGCTAATGTTTTTATCGTTTAGCTCTCCGTGATTGGCAAAGCTTGTGAAAACGATGAGTTTGTGAAGACGCTCATTACCATCTTCCCCTCCGAAAGTCTCCAAAAAGGCGTTTACACTGAAGCGGATCTAAAACTTCGATTTAAACAAGTAAGCCCCGATTGTAACGTCATCATATTAACTTGCAGGTATATAAAATCGGATTTCGACTTGCCAGCATTGATGAGAACGGAGGATCCCTGGCCAAGTACATTTCTTCTTGGATCCAATCCCTCTTTATCGTGGATTTCCCCCGAAGATTTTCACCTGAAGATCCCCTTGACTTGAAGACCTTGGATAATCGGGAAGTTCTGGCCAGAGTCAACTTCTTTGTTCAACAGAATGACTTATTGTCTGCTGTTAGAGTAGCACAACTTCTGGAAGGCCCCGCCGCTCGAGTCGCTCAAGATTGGATTCAGGACACCCGTCAGCATTTAGAGGTGAAATTCTTGGCGGATCTTCTTTTGTCCCACGCAGCAGTGTCAAGTATCAGGTCTGTGTATTAGGGCTTACCATAAAGTTGTCTTAATATAGTTGAATAAAGGTTTATTTAGTTAACTTCTTTTGTTTTATGCGATTTCCCCAGAATTGAAAAAATTTAGTCCGTCGGATTCAGATCCGACGCGTAGGCGGCCATCAGAGGGATGAAGTCGTGAAGATCCGCCCTGTCGCTAGCATTCTGACAGCTTCAAGAAATTTAATTATGAATAACATTTCGTCTCATAAATCTTTGAAATTGACACTTATTAACACAAGGCTTATTTGGTCTAATAGCGCAAGGATTTATTTCGTGATTTGAAAAATAATTTAATTACCCGAATCGCATTTAAAATGTTGATATGAGCTAGAAACATACACGTCATCACAATTTTGTATAGGGTATTCGTTGGATCAAGTTAGAGACAATTGTTTGGATCACAATACTCGTTGCAAACACACCTCCGATGACTGAACAAAGACGGAGAAGCAGTTGTATTAGACCCCTAAAATATTTGTCAGTTAACTTTCCCATGATTAGAAAGGCCATTCTTACATTCTTGTCGGATAAACATCAATTACATTTCCGGCGAATTCGTAAACAAAGGTGATTCCACTTCCAATATGTCCCGAATCCTGTGGTTCCCGTTGCATTGAGGTAACGGAGTATTGATAGGTTATAGATTTTCCCAAGAAGCCCACGATCCTTGTGGGGACCACTTTGACAAAATATTTGTACATTGTTCCTCCTAAGATTAATCAAGTCAGCCTTCATTAATAGTATCCAAGACGCATATCACATAATGTGTAACCACTCACCGCTTTGTGAGAACTTCTCAGTCCCGGCCAATGGAGTAACCAGTCCCCAAACGTGATCTCCAAAGTGGAACCTCTCGATGCGATGAGAGAAATTGGACTTGGCCCCATTGTCCAGCTCTCCCATAAACGGTCCAAAGTTGATGACATTGGATGAGGAGATTACAATTCGGTCGTCATCGCCCTTCAGAACTGGTACTTTGCCAACCAAACGACACGCGTGCCCTTCGTTTCCTCCATTGGCTAAAGTAATTAAATTTGACAAAAAGCCGTAAAACAATGTGCACAATTGAAGTAAAAAGTGTCTAGAAAGCCTGTCTAAATCATAAACTGACCAGAGATCAGCTGGAACATCCCCATTCCATTACCAATCATCATCACAACTTGTCCATGTCCATGGCCTTTATTTCCATTCGCTGCTCGTTGCTTTTTAATGTCAATTTCCTCTTCTTTCACCTTATCTTTTGCTATATCTCTAAGCCCGGATTCCACACTGCTACTTACATAAGACATCTGGAAAGAAAATTTTTACATAATCCATGAAAACGGCAAAATATTCCTTTGAAAAAATAGATATGAACAAACATACATCATTGAGTGCCTTTAGCTTCGTTCCGGGCTTAAACTGTTCTTTATGAGCTGCTTGAAGAATACTCCATAACGACTGCTCGTTTGGTTCCATCTCAAAGCGAGTTGGCTCTTTTCTAATGCCATCTTCTGGAGTTCTCTTGTGAGCACTACTATGGCTAACAACCATCACGGTTAAACCTCCGCAGGGAGTGTTAACAATCATGTCGATGTCCAGATTCGGCCGTCTAAACAATGTACTCAAAAGTAAAAGCACTCACTCATCAAAATTCGTGTCAACCGAGAATTTATATTCCACATCATCGTTGTAATAATATTCACAAAGTTGAAACCCGCATAATATCAAAATAAGAGCAAAGGAACAGATGGTAACTAAAATAACTTTGAGAAAGTCTTCACACAACTTACTAACTCCATTTGTGGCAGTCTTCTCTTCTTGAACAGAGTCCACGACCTTATTGAAAGCATCAAACGACTTGATTGTCTCATCCACGGTTAATTTACGCCGTTGTCTCAGCCCAGAGTCCGGTAACTGCTCCATTTCGTTCGTGTGGAAGTCATACGCTGGCTTGCAACACTTCGGAAATAATGTCAAGAAAAATAAAAGACATTTTATACGATGAAAGGTCGACGAAAGGTCAATTTGTATTTTTTACAACTTTTTTGGAGGTTTCCTGTTTTTCCGTTTGGTCTTTGGAACTTCGCTGTGGACACTATGAAATGAACGCCAGTCAAGAGAAATTTTATTAGTTTCTTCGGTTTCTCGCGATATTACACTTGATTCTTGCCGACTAAATAGATAACGATGGAAATGGTCATCCGTGTTTCTATCTAGGGTTGTAAGTTATTTCCCGCAGTCTTTTGATTTTTATGTTTAGACAGAAAACAAACCCCAGATTGCAGCCAGAGAACAAGAAAGAGAGGAAAGGTCCTCAAAGAACGTCACATGGAAGTGTGGTTTTTGACTTGGCCGGCTCATTCGGAGGAATGGTTCGTCAAATGTCGCAAATGATGTCTTCAGCACGTGGCGAGCTTATCTTGTTTATCATTTGATCTCCATCCGTGTTTGTATCTAGACGTTATCTTCTCTCATTTTCAGTGTTCAGAAAAAGCCGTAAGTCGGCGTTATAAGAGCAGATAACGATGGAAATGGTCATCAAAGTTCACAATTTTTTTGAAGCCGTTGAATAGTTGTTTTGAAAATAAATTTAATCGTTTTTACCTCTCCTTGGGCTTGCTTCTCTTTTTGGTGGATATTTCCATGTTTATTGGAAATAGGCTCTGTATTACTCATCTAACAAACATTATATTTCAGGTATAGGCTCTCCGATTACTGTTCCAAATGGCCAACGAAAAGGCACAGTTTTCGTGAGTTCATAGCATTTCATTTATTTTTCCGGCTTTACTTTAGGTACCTGCCAAAGATCTTAAACGGAGGTTTCGCCGGTATTGTTGGTGTAACATGTGTTTTCCCTCTGGACTTGGTGAAAACCAGACTGCAGAACCAGAGGTCGGTTCCGGGACAACCACTACAGTATAAAGGATTGTAAGTCGCTCTCTGCATTGCCTTATTGCTTACTTAGAGTTGATTGTGCGCAAAAAACTTGGCGAAGTGGAGGTATAAGGGCTATATACTCAGGATCTGGAGTCAATATATTGTTGATAACACCAGAGAAAGCTATAAAATTGGTTGCCAACGACTTCTTTCGATATCAATTGGCAGTACCTAATCAAAAGTAAGTCGGATTACTGTAGTTTGACTGATGTGATTGCTTTTACGGAAAAATAAACGAATCCTTTTCAGAACCCTTCCGCCATTCCGAGGTATGGTTGCCGGTGGTTTAGCCGGACTCTGCCAGATTATAGTGACCACTCCCATGGAACTTCTAAAGATCCAGCTGCAGCGTGAGTGAATTTATTTTTGATTATTTCTGATCTTTAGAAGCCCAAGGAACGAAGTTGAGTGCCACACAGTTAGCGCTTTCCTTATTCAAGGAGAAAGGAATTGCTGGTTTATATCGGGGAATTGGCCCCACCATGGCCAGAGACGTGACCTTCTCCATGATTTATTTCCCTCTTTTTGCTCACTTAGATTCGCTAGCGCCAAGGAAGAGTGATGGAAGTGGAGATGCGGTGTTCTACGGCTCATTTATTTCCGGAATAACAGCTGGGGCTGTTGGATCATTCTCTGTTACGCCCCTGGATGGTAAGTTGCATCACAGTAATAAAAGATGCAATTACAGTAATCAAAACGAGAATACAACTGATTAGCAAAGTCCCTGGAGCCTCCACCTATAATGGAATCGCGGATGCGTTTGTGTAAGCCGTTTAGAATATGTTTCAGAGTTTGCAAGTGTAATATGATCTCTGATTAATTTCAGAAAAATCCTAAAGGAAGAAGGTCCCCGAGCTCTCTTCAAAGGCGCCGCTTTGCGTATGATGGTCATGGCTCCATTATTCGGTATCGCTCAGACAGTATATTACATTGGAGTGGCCGAGTATTTCTTAGGAATCAAGAAAGTACAGCATGTGTAATATTGACAAGATGTTCTCAATCTTCACATATCTACAGTAGGATAAGATTACAATATAGTGTATTTGCATACAGAAATATATATTTAAGTTATACATGTTTTCAATGATAAATGTGATCTAATTAGGCAATCAGAATTAATTAGTTCAAAACTAGGCCTAAAAACATAAAGGACTTAAAAAACGGCCTTAATTTTTCTCCTTTCACTGCATCGGTCGAGCTTTACATAAAAATCCTTCATTAATCAGGAATTCAGCGATCGACAGTGGGTCATAATCGTGGGGGTTCAAATATCCTGTTATCTTAGTACTTCAAAATTTTCTTAAATTGTCATACTGTTGCTTACAACCAATAAATATAATAAATTTATGGGTTCAATAATACAAATGTCTACAAAAAGTGGAAGATACTGATAAAAACGAACGTTCTACCCACGGAAATTGTTCTTCTTGGCTCGGAGCTTGTCGAGGACTTCAATTGGATCTTCTGCTTGACAATATTCTTTTACCGACTGCTGGCTAAAAAAAACTCCAAGTGAGTGTCGTAATTCCGTAACGCCATGAATATACAAAACGACTTACTCGACTCTCAAGAACGGGTTGTACAACTTCTCATCTCCCCACAACGAGGGAACAGAGTATTTCCCGGCATTGAGACTGCTCTTTACTGTCTCGATTTTCTCGGTGATCCGGGCATTTCCTGGCTCTACTTCCTTGGCAAATTTTAGGTTGGTTGTGCTGTATTCGTGGCCACAATACACTTCCTAAACCATTAAATTTATATCAGGTATGCCTTGAGACCGTATTACCGATATAACAGGACTTACCGTATCGTCATCGACTGTATTTTGTAGCTTATTCAATGTTCCGTACATAACAGATGCCGGACATTCGAAAAACTTCCCACATCCAGCTAAGAATACAGTATCCCCAGTGAAAAGCGCCTTCTTCTGAGTCCTCTTGTCCTTGGCGTAGTAGCAAATATGGGATGTTGTGTGTCCAGGAGTCCCAATGCAGACAATTTCGATATTCCCAAAGTTGATGACCTGCCCGTCAGTCACATTATCAGTCTGTTGGATTCGGTCTTGATCTCCACCGTAGATCTTGATATTCGGATATTGTTTTCGGATCTCAGACGCTCCTTGAGAATGGTCCCAATGATGGTGTGTGACTAGAGCGGCCTTCAATTTGAATTCCTCTCGACGCTCAACCTTTGCTACCTGAACAGTTCTTATTTACAAAAGTCAGCAATTTTCCGCTCTTAAAAAAAACATTTAAAGACCAATATTCTTACATTCGTAACATCCCCTAAATCCACGACAAATCCGTCTCTGGTACTATCATCGATCACATAATACATGTAATTGTCAGCCAGAGCTCTTTCCACCACAACCTTCATAGTTCTAAATTGTTGTTGTAAAAAAGTTCTGGGTCTTAAAAACATCTTTGAGAGTGGAAAGGGAACCGCAGAGAGATAAAAAAATGATAGAAACAAGTGCTCCACAAACTACGGGAGGCGAATACAATATACACATTTATTGTAACAGAAATAACTTATTTCTTATTTACATCATGCTGATTATTTTCGGTACTCCGATCAGGTGAAGCGGCCGATGAGATCGAGTTGAAAGTGGACAAACGACTGCGTGCCGTGGCAGGCGGAGATAAGGAACTTGTTTTTGGAGACATTGATGATGTTTGTATAAGGGCAAGCCAAGCATCAGTTACTCCACCATGGTCTGGCTTTCTGCCCTGTGCGATCTTCAATACTTCTCGCAAAGGTGTAGATAGAGCATCGTAGTTGGATGTATTTTGAGCCTCTGGATCTTTGAAGCCATTGTAATTTAGCCTAAAGATCCCTGCTGGCTTCTCCGGCTTTTCGTCGCCTTCACGAGCAGTCTAAAAAGAGATACCTAAAAATTTAAATCGACTTACATAACTAGAACTCGGCTTCTGAATATGAGTTTTAGATGGATGTGAAGGCCTTATTGATCGGGATTTCTTATTTTCCTCGTACATCCCTTCACTGGCAACACTTTCAATTATGGATATAATATGCTGTCTTGATTTATCAGCATCATCGTCATCCATTGAGATAGGTACTTGGTGTGCCTAAAACAATAAGTAAAATTTCAAAATAAAAAAAATGAAAAACAAATCAAGTGCGACGTGCAACCTACGTCACGCTCTCGTTTCTTCATCTCCGCTAATTTGCTCTTCTTTATATTCATTTCCACCAAAGTTGGATTCTGCATGACCATAGTAACAACCTCACTGATGGTCTCGTCAATCTGCTGTTCATTATCGTTCTCATCAAAGTCGATCCTTTCATCATGAATATTCTCGTCCATCTCCAGCAGTTTCTCACACAAAAATCTAAAATTTCATCCTTCAATAAACAGAATTCCATACCTTTTGATCTTCTTCATGAGTTTGATCTCCTTGGAAACAGAATTCAAGCGGTATCGAAGCTTCATATTCTTCTAAAAACAAAATGCAAACTTTGTGAGCTACTTACCTTCTGTATTTTATCTGAAAATTGTGATAACGCCTTGATCTTAGCCAGATAAACCAGATCTTCATGGTTCAGTTGCCGGGTCTGATTAGGTTTCGGAGCCCACACTGGTCGTCCATCAGAAGTCTTGTCCGTTTCTAGCTGTTCAAGATAAGTCTTCGGCGGAGGACGATCCATGATAAACAACTCCTGAAAATTAAAAAAAAAATAAACATGTTTGCGTGTTCAAAAAATACGTCAGCAGGAAAACAAAATGCATAAGCATACGCAACTCGCTTCTACAGTACTACGAAGGAACGTTTTATAACCTCAACTCCGCTAAATTTTATAGCACAACAGTCAAATCTACTGTCAACTTGCAAGTTGCAACAGCATAAGAAGGAATCAGAATGACGGATTATTTAGGTATTTTGCGCAGCCCGCGATAAATGTTGTTGGCAGCTTGCGCCCTAATTCAATCTTTTTTGCTTTTTTTTGATGAGAAGAAGGTATTAAATTTGAGTACAACGTTCATCAGGTATAATGTGTGATCACGGGCATAGCCACGGTGACTGTGGATCGCAAGCAGTGACTGTCGAGACAGCTGATGCTGAGACCCAGTATAACATGGCCAATTATATTGACAAAGATAAGGTAAATGTTTTGAATGAAGAACAAGAGGGTACAGGAGTTGAGGTATTCAAAGTCTGGAGTGATAGGTTTGATAAGTAAGTCCGTTTTCTTGTCTTCAACCTTATTATAGGACGAAATCAGTTACCAGTGATGCTGATGAGGAATTATTGTTTAATCTTCCGTTTACGGGTCATGTCAAGATTACGGGTATTGTTCTGATTGGAGAAGAGGGTGAAATGCATCCAGCCAGGCTTCGGATTTTTAAGGACCGAGAAAATGTGAGCATACATTTTTTTTGATTTTTAGGTACCTATTTTACTAGCTTAAATCTCTTGAAACTCAGTGGTTTCTTTGCAGATGTCGTTTGATGATGTAGCTGCGGGAAAGCCAGATCAAGAAGTTGAGCTTAAGATTGACACAGAGGCCAAGGTTGATTATCCTTTGATCAGCACCAAGTTCTCCAATGTTTATTACCTTACCCTTCATTTTCCGAAGAATTTTGGCGCCGAACAGACTCGTATCTACTACATTGGACTTCGAGGATCATTTCAACATGGATTTAGAGAACGGATAGCAATTGCGACCTATGAGGCTAGGGCAATTCCGGATGATCATAAGGCTAATGTCCCGGATCAAATTCATCGACATGTTTTCTGATGGACCAATGTAATATTTATTGATTATATTTGTTAAGATAAATTGAAAGACCTAAGCTTAATTTTATTGAAACAATAATACTTTGAGACTAATTATAGGATAACAACCGATACGAAAATATTTTTAAAATAACCGTCCTTGAGATTGAAAAGTGTGCAAAGATCAACAACAACAATATCTAAGCGACAGAGAATGGATCTCAAAAAATTTAAATTCCATTTTTGGACAACCCGACCATTGCAGCCCCAGTCAATGTAATCGCAATAGCTGCGACTAATATCTGGAAGTTCCGTTTCCCTTTGATCTCTCGAAAATAGAATACCGAATACAATGTGGCCACCACTCCCGGTACCATGCCATTGATGGGATAGGTGACTCCTTGAGAGAGTCTATCGTTGGCCACGAACCAAGCCAACATGGCCAAGGCCCAAAGAATTCCGCCAAAGAAAGCGGCCAAGCAAATGCGAGGGTCAATGAATGGCTGATTATGCTTGATCAAGGTGTAGATCAAGAAGGCAAAGGTCGAGGTTAAGTAGATCCCGGTGAAATGAGGAAAGACATAGTCGATGGCGTCCTTGGAGGGGTTGATGAACTTATCCGGGTTATCTTGGATGTAAATAACTGGAGTGAACGTGGATCCGTAGCAAATCCCCGCAAAAATTGAGAGAACGCAACCTCTGAAAGGAAAAGAGTCAGATGCAGGGCCAAGAGCGATCAAGACAAATTGGATACAGTAACTATTTAATCCCAAAGCTTACACAATCTTCGCCTTGCTTATCCTGGGTGGCGGTGATAACAGAACGGGCTGATCTCCCGGGTTTGTTTCCACCAAGCCGGCTGCCTCTTCGTCTTGGGGGCCTGGCGACGGAGGAGAGACTTCTCGGTAGCCTCGAGTATTCGATTCTATCGTTTCCTCTGGACCCTCTCCTTCTTGATTTGATGACTTTACTTGTGCAAATAGAACTCCTCTAAAAACAATCTTTGTATTTAGTGTAATGGGATCAATTCAGTAGTTCAAAGTCTCTACTTACCCCAGAATAACAAGAAAGAGTCCGAAGTAATTGACGGCTTCATAAGCCGGGATTGAAGCATGTGTTCCAAAAAGTCCGAATCTTCCGATGGCCCAACCAACCGCACAGTTTACCACTCCCCAAATCAGGACACCCAGACCGAGTCCTACGGCGTTGATGATGGGAACCGCCGTTAGATTACCTAAAATACAATTTATGGACAAAATTACGAACTCAAATAAGGTCGGAGTCATGAGTAATATCAAACACTTACCACTGGCCCATAACACTCCCCCTATCATCGCGAACGGTTGGAATTGAGGGCATTCTCGGATTAAATGAACAATGGCGCCCACACAGAAGATACCCGAGCATAGTACCCATTGGACAAAGAAGCCATCACCCGGCTGGAATTTGCGAATGGCCACAAACATCGACCCGAAACATAACACCGAGACCAGACAGGCTCCTAGGCCAACCTGGGTATCACTCATCTTGGCTGAAAATAAAACGAATTAAAGTAACACTTGAAATCCGGGACAAAAGAGGATGGCCAATGTAAAGAGATAGTTGCAAAAACGTTTCAAAAAAATTCTACATGAACATGCAGTTATTACTCATTTACAACGAGTTTCCCTCATTTTTTGTACAAAATATTTTTAGAAATCCGTCAAACTTTGTATCGGAAAATGAAAAATGGACTTTATTGCGTAACGAAAACTGAAAAAAACGATTTGAATAAAAATTGCAAAGTCCGAAAATCACACCGCGATGTCATGCATCGTTATTCAAGCTGGGAAAAAACAATAATTTCGTAGTCAAACAGTCTGAAAATCGAAACGAAAGTTTATATTTTCTAAAATAAGCTTGTGTAAAGGGCTCTAAACAATGAAACGGATGCTTATCATAAATTACAAATGACTTTTGCAAAATGAACAATATTCCGCTAGGGTATTCGGGACACCAGGGATAAGCCTTGAAATATTCACAGGTGACGGGAAAACATTGCGTAACAAAACAAAACTATTTTAAAAAGAGCTAGTTTCTCACAAGAGGTCATCGGGTCTTTTTTAAACGAGCAGCCCCTTGAGCTGTTGAAGACATCAGACTCAAGCGTCCACTAAATTTTTTTTATTTAAAAGTTGGCTGATTTTACCTCAAGTGTAATATAAATTGGAGTCAAGAATGGATTAAAACGTTTGCCAAAGGGAAAATTGAGTCAAAATTAGAATTCTGGAGGTCTTTTATACCCGGAAATTATTTGAAAACCCTTAAAAAGCCGTGAGAATCGCCGAGTTTTGCTTCTCCCGTCTAAAATAATATGAAACTCTCCCTGAATCCAAAAAAAACGTGAAGGGAATAGCAATAAAAAGGCCGGCCAAAAAGTGTCTGAGACCCCCAAACGACTGACCAAACAAAAATAAAAAGCCTCGGACCTGAAGGCATTTACAAATTCAATTAATAAGATGCTGATAAAAATAGATAACTCGAATAGAGCGTAAATGTGACAATATTTAAAAATGAAGGCTTCAACTTCTTTTTAACGCTATTTTGGATGAAGATATATTTTTGAGCTCCGTGACAACCAGATGTTGGACGTGCCCTTAGGCAACAAAAACTAACCCAGAACAAATGTTGGAAAAAACGGAAAAAGTGCACATAGTTAAATCCAGGTGTAAATTAAATATCGAATTGAGTGGAATGTCAATTATAAACTTTCTTGTACTGGAGATAGCAAAAATTTAGAAGAATTTGAAAAAGGTCTCTATTTTCAAAAATGATGACCAAACATTTGCCACTCACAATCAGATAACAATTCAGGTTGCGAAATTTTGCTCCCTAATTGCCGAAATTCAAAATCAGATCGAAAACTGAGAGTAAAATCCCATCCTTTATCCATCCCAACTTTTGTTATTATTGTTTTGGTATGCCCCTTTTATGAGATCTCCCCTTAAGGGTTGGTTATTCAGGTGAGTAAGGAGGCTGGTGAGAAAAAATCATCTGTTCTGTTGGAGCAAGGACTTATTCCGCTCAAGTTTTATTTATTTATGTGACTTTTGGCTCAAACACGGTGAATTTTCTTTTGAGGATTTGAGGTTTAAACGAGAAGTTTCTGTGAGGCATTAACCGAAGTGCCAAAACCATTATTATTGTATGTAAATTGTAATCGGTAAATATTCTATTCACCTAATTTTTTTTGTTTTCCCCAAATCTCTCCATTTTTTGTTAACCGTTCGTGTTCTTTAAGCTCAGGTAATTTGTTGCAACAGTGGCTAATCCCTCTTCTGATTGTCAGCAGTTATTCAATTATCCGGCGATTTTGACCCTCATTCTGGATAACAGTCGTTGCAAATCAAGATTTCTCGACGACTCTTAAAACTTACTACTAGTCTTCCAATGGAGTTTTTTACGTAATTATATTTTTCATTATTAGCTGAAACGTTTTCGGGCAACTATCTTTTCATAGGCAAGGGCATATTTCTGTATAATCCAATGAACTTACTTCCCTTAAATTTTTTCTACATTTTCTTTCTAGGCCTAGCTAGGGTTCGTATTTAAATCGTGAAGCCGTTGGCACGGGGTTTTCCGAACATACTTCCTGAGGATTCAACGCTGTGACGACTTGAGCAATAACCTTTTTTAAGTGGTAATCGTGCAAGTCATCGCCGTCCCGGTTCCATGTTCAAAAGTTCAAGAGATTATTCCTCCTCCTCCATCCCCCTTTTAATGTACTGTATTGTGTCATAAATTAATTGAATTCCCCCATTATCCCTCAACAATGACACACGCCAAAGGGAAATGAGAAAAACTCCCGAGAATCGTACGGTTTTTTAGTCATTAAATTAATATTTCACGGCTGTCGACGAGCTAATTTCTAACGGAGCAACTTTGGTTGATGAGGAACATTGTTTGCTTTTGTTTTCTTTTCGAGATTTTCGAGTGGGAAAAACGTCTTCGTCTTGATGATCTGATTATAACACAATTGCTGTTACAGTTCGTTTTGTCGCTTCCATCGCGCGCACAATGAGGTCAGCGGAACAAGAGGATCAGAGAGTCTTCATGAAAGTGCGTGCACAGTTGTTGGGCCGGTAGAGTGACTGGTTACTGTGGAGCATCTCTTCGACATTGATGATTTATTTTTTTCTCAACGCTGATCTACCGTTCCTGTCAAATATTGAAAATTTAGCGGTCAGCACGGCGAAAGAACTTTCCGTTGCATATTTACATGTGTGTCTCCTTGTTCGCATATTGCCGTTTTCCCCGCTTAAAATGCGAAACGGCCCCCAAATCTCGGGTTCCCCTCATATTATCTCTCAACCTTGGCTGACCACATCTTCCCAAGTTTTACTGCGCCTCCAGATGTTCGGCACATCAAGGAAAAGAATGGCCCCTAATTCCGGAGCGAATCTCATTTGCCAATCTTCAAGGCCGTCGGCGAAACGCCCCTCGATTTCTTTCAAATTTCACTAATAATCGGGGAAATCCTTGAGATTGTTATGAGTAGCACAACACACGACCTTCCTCTCGCTTCTAAAAATATTTTTTTGAGCGAAGAAATTTTACAGCTTTGATTATTGGAGAGAGAAAATATTATACTATTTTTTGTAATTTGAACGGTATTAATACCGCGGTATTGACTTAGAAATAGACATACATGGCCCAGCCAGAGAGCTATCTCTATTGAAAAATATAATCATTGTTTGGAAAAAAGTGTTTTGTTCAATAAAAAAGTAAATTTGATAGCAAATTTGAGGTAAAACAAGTAAAGTTTCAAGACAAAATTCAGCTAAAAACTATCTTTCGCCACTTCACCCCTGTTCTGCTCCAAGACCTTCAAAAATTTTGTAATTTCCATATAATTTATGCGAGAATCGGGGAATGAAATGCGGACAAAACCCGATGTGGGAGCACCGGTTTAATCTCCGTTCGCAAACCTGCAAGCAAATAACTTTTTTTTGTATTTTTAAAGGTCTTTTTGTATTTTGTTAAAAACTGGCCTTTGTTTCGGAATTTTGGGTTGGTCATTCGCTAAGGGCATTACTCAGTTTACACATTCCTTCTGGTTTTATTGCTTTAACGGCACTCTTAACGATTGCGATTTTCCGACTTTTTTTCGAACGGGATCTGGAGAGAAAAGCGAACCCTTGTTTGGAAAACAACATGAGGAATGACTTTGAAAGATTTGGAAGGTTTTGTTGGAGAGGGGGATGGTATTGCCTCAGGCATTTGGAGAAGATTTTTGGCGGTTTTTGATAGATTTTTACTTGGAAATCAACGAATTTTGATATCAATTGACTTGATCGTTTTTCTATTATATTAAGGACGGTGTATCGTAAAAAACTTCCTTAATTTTATTGTATAGATCTCTGTTAGTTTATTAACGAAAACCCAGAACCTATCCGCCAAATCTGCAACCGGACCAAAGAATTGAATCGCTAATTAATCCAACAAAGCGTTAATAAATCAAATTAGAGATCAGCTGCGTTGATATTCCGATCCTGGCGTTCTCTTCCGGTCGAAAAAAACATAATCGTGACTCAAAAATTATTCGTTTCCCTTCGGCTGACCTTGAGCGCACACTCGATCCGCTCGCTTTTTTCAGTCCAGTAAAGGTATAGGGGGAAAAAAGGGGTGGGGGCGCGGAGGGCTGCAGGGAGTGCAATTCGGGGCAGCTGAGTCATCTTAACAAATGCTCTTAGGGCTTCAGAGGGAGATCCGAATTTATTCATTCTTGAGCTATTTTTTCTTTTCAAATTGCTCAGTCTTCTGGGGTCGAGGTAAAGGGGGGAGGGAAAGGAATTCGAGTTCTGGATTCCTGGGAAATTTTTTTCAAATTTTCAAGTCAAATACAAAAAATGAAATGTCATCATTTTATTCAATTTTAGCAGGCTTGGCTTTCGATTTATGATTACATTATGTTCAATCTCTTGAATCAATCCTTGCATATTTTAGCATAAACAAAAGGTGTCATGCCAAAAAACTTTTATTACAGTATCGTAAGACTTGTTTTTAAAATTTTAATTTAAAAATCACGCGACCTTGGACTCACTTCAAATGGCCTTAATCACAAATACTTTGCACTTTCACAAAAAAATCATATCGTCTGTTTTTCACACCCTGATGGCAAATCATTCATCATGATTGGTTTCTTCTTAAGATTTTTTGTATTACTGGAATTTTGTTTGTCGTCTTCTTATCAGTCTCTTTATTTTCAATCTACACATAATTTATGAACTGTCATGGGTTGGAAATTAGAAATTTGGGGCTCATTAATAGCCTAAAATTACCAATTTTAGCTTTATTAAGGGACTGCTAATAAACATGTAATTATAATATTTGCTAACAAAGCTTCAGCTAAGATTTGAAAGATCTGCATTTGAGTTAAAAATGAGGCCAACGCAAAGGCTTAATTTCTTTTCAGAGCCTCCAGGGCAGCTTAAGAGATGCTTATGATTAGAAGACCTGCAGGAGGATTTTATTGTATTTATCGACAAGAAGAGTGAGTTATCTTTTACAAGGTAGCATTCTTTTTTTTCTTTTGCGCTGCAAAACTTTCGCTACAAGGTCAACGCGCGGAAACAGTGGGATTGGAATGTGTGAAGGAAAAGAAAGTGAGGTCGGACAAAGAATTTGTAATATTTTGAAGGATGATTCACATTCAGATATAATTCTCGCGTCTTTTATGGAAGTTTTATGGATACTGATAAGGGCCATTGTGTTTTATTGAATTATTTGTTTTCAAGTTTCCTTTATTTGCGTGCCATGCAAATGTAAGGCTAAATGAAACATTAGGATTTGCAAAAAAGTTAATTTTCTGCAACAAAGATCATGTTGATGTTTCTACATTTGGATGACGCCACTCCGAGGTCAAAAATACGTAATGTTATTCGAAATTTCCTTATTTGCTTTTTTTAAAGATAGTCATTTTTAAGAAAATGAATTGTGTTGCATTTCTGTTATGTTATAACCAAAATTCACATCGTCATCATTTTCTGATTTCCCTATCCGACTAATTCTTCCTTACTTCCTTATTCTTGATTACATTAACCAAATCCCCTTTGAAATTACTGAAACCCGTGCCGAAATCCCTCCGACTGGTCGTCTTTCATCCTTTTAGCGAAGTTTCATTCCATTTGGATTAACGGAATTCCTCGAAATCTTTGAATTCAACTTCTCCTAAGCGTTGAATCCGATTCTTTACTTCGACCACTGTCTGAGCTGCTTATCAGCCGTTGTATGGGCATTGTTTCGAAATTATGAAATTGATATGAACGAAGTATTTTAAGGCTGGAATTTGAGTATTGGGAATTCGGGGAACGTTCAAAGTTCAAGGTGGGAGAGAGAGGTGTGGCATCTCTTGATTACAAATATTATTTGACAGTTTGTATAGTGCTTTCAGAAGCCGAGAGAATTTAGAAAAGGTAATCTTTACCGTGCTTTGAAATAGTAAAAAATTTGCAAACAAGTTCCAAGTTTTTAAATTGTTACTTAATACCACAAATCTCCAAGAAATTTCACAATTTTGTATTTCCATTTTCAACCAGAAATTAGCCCCTTTCGCCCCAAGGCACCGTCGAATCGCCCCTCCTAATTGAGACTTCCCAGTCCATTCATTTCGCATTCTCCTTTTCCCCATTCAAGGTGCGTGAAATAAAGGGCGAACAGACCCCGGGAGGTGCAATTGCAGCCGAGGAGAGTGCGTCGAGAGCAGACCCCGAGAGCGGTTACCTTCCCTGACCTGGGTTATGTTTTCGAGACACCGACCTTTAATATTTCCCTTAATTTTTTATTTGCCCTCGTCCGTCGGGGCGGTTTCTTTGGCAAATTGCGCCATTTTATGCAAATTCCCCGCCTTTGTCCAGGGTTTTGAGGTCTGTTATGGGAAGGATTACATTATAATGGCCCTAAAATTTGTAATAAAACTGAATTTTTTTGAGAAACGGGAAAAATTTTGGAAAATAACGTAAACGCAATTATTTAATTTTGTTTTCAATTATTTTTTAATAGTAAATACATTAATTCCCCATTCCGCAATTGCCCACAGCCCGCAATAATTGATCTTCCACTCCAACAAATTGAGTCATATAATTTTACTCAACGATTACTTTTGCTTGTAAAAATTCTCCACTCGGGAAATGGTTATGTAACTTGTAATTACCGTGCGTTATAATTTGCGGAATTTTGAAAATCGCGTTTCTTTGTGTTTTCGCACCTTTTCTTCCCTTCTCTTCGAACGTTGACCCAAAAAAACTAATTTCATGTCGTTGCAGCGAAACACCCATGAACTCCGGGTCGGGATACCTCAGACGGAGTCAGTCCGGTGCTCGGCGAAGGATCTGCAAGGTCAAGGGACCTGAGTGGTGAGTTGAGAATACGAGTTTATAGATGGGGGTAACTCGCTAGCACAATATAAAAATTATTTACTTTTACTCTAACGAGGGAATGGTCTGAACTTCCCCCAGCGTTTGGGAAAATGACTAGTACAGGTGGATAGAGCATGTCAACTTTGGTAAAAAGAGCCATTTTCCAGCTGCGGAATAAGCCCGGCCGACGAGTAAAATCGACCGAAAGTTCCACAAAAACTTCCTCTTTCTCTTCCCTCGGAAAAGAAGAGCGGTGTTCAGTGATTCGGTTAGCCGAGTGGATAAAGCATCCGCTCGATATTCTTTTGGGGGTTGGTTCGATTCCGGGGTCTCGCGAAGGACCGTGATAAGGCTTTGATGAGCAAGATCAAACTTTAAAAACCCAAAAAAATATTTTGCCATTTTTATACGTTTTATAGGGGAATTATAACAAAAAAATAATTGTCAAAAAAGGAATTTTTTGGGTGCTTCCGAACCTTCAAAGCGATGGAACGTCGAAGTTATACTTGTTTGGCTTTGAAAAAGGCAAAATAATTTTTTTGGGGTTGTTAGAGTTTGATCTTACTCATCAAAGCCTTATTCCTTCGCGAGACCCCGGAATCGAACCAACCCCCAAAAGAATATCGAGCGGATGCTTTATCCACTCGGCTAACCGAACCACTGGACACCGCTCTTCTTTTCCGAGGGAAGAGAAAGAGGAAGTTTTTGTGGAACTTTCGGTCGATTTTACTCGTCGGCCGGGCTTATTCCGCAGCTGGAAAATGGCTCTTTTTACCAAAGTTGACATGCTCTATCCACCTGTACTAGTCATTTTCCCAAACGCTGGGGGAAGTTCAGACCATTCCCTCGTAAGCTTCAGTTAAGAAACGATGTCCAGAATTCGCAATCCTTCTCGATTACAAATTAGAAGAACTCCATTTCCCCTCCGACTTAATGAACCGTCTAATTTCAGGATTGAACGGAAGTTTGGTCAGCACGACCCGAATCTCTCGGCGTCGACAGAGAACGTCGCTCCCGTGAGTAATCAGTCCACCCACTCCATTCCTGAATCAACGGAGTTCGGGACTGAGCCGCAGCAAGCCTACAGAAGCTTGATTGACAATCAGGGCTATCGATCTTTGCTGCCTGATCTCGAGGAGCAGAGACAAGTCGAGTTTGAGAGGCAGAAGAGATTAGAATTGGAGGAAAAATTTAGGTGAGTTCTCTGATAATTTTAGTTTTGTAATTGTAGTAGTTTGGGAGTACATCGCCGGATTTTCATTGATTACAATGTCTATAAAGTAATATGTTGGCCTTTTTAGAGATTGGAATCTCCAATCCACATTCAGCTCGTCCCCCGTTTCATCGACTTCCACCATTCAGCTTCAGACTTTCAATATGCCCAAGTCTAAGCCCACTCCTTTGCCCAGAGTTGAAAAAGAAAGGGAACGGTCATCGCCTGTCATCACAACGCTTCCATCCCGAGAAAACATGTCCCATTCTTCTTCTGACTCTGCCAATGGATCTGTCCTCTCCACAAACGACTCTTTCTCCTCCTTAAATCAATCAATGGATCAGCCCCCTCCTCTCCCCCCGGCATCTCATAAACCCATGCTTCAAGTGCATCCTCTACCGGTCCCTCGATCTCGTCCCCAACCTCCGCCCATCCCGGAGAAACCCAAGAATCTCCAAGTGTCCAAGTTTAACACGCTCAACAGTTTTTCCTCAGATTTGGGAAGTGAGAAGAGCTCAAATTCATCAAGCCAAGCGTCCTTTAGTTTGGATCCGGAGGGAGTAACTTACAGTATGGACGATGATTCTTTGAATAAGTTGGAGAAAGTCAGAGTTGAGGTAAGTGAACTAACCCTTTTTTTGAATTTTCGTTAAAAAATTTAATAATTTTCATCTTCTAATTTTAGCGCTTAAAAACCCTCTACAAATTAGTCAGCGGCCGATTAGACGATCTTCAGAATGTTCAACAAGAAAAATCAAAGAATACCGAACTTTTCCAACAAATTGTCAATATTGCACAAGATCGGAATGTCCCAACAGCACCATTCGTCCGTTTTATCAAACGATTCGAGATGGTCTACGAAGTTCAGACTCGGTTGATGATCAATAAACAGAACCTTGAAAACAAGATTGAAGATTCGAAAGACGAGGAATTTATAAAGCCATTGATTGAAAGGAACGAACAGAATCTGAGGGACATGGAGAAACTGGTGGACGAGTTGGATCAGACATTCCAGTCGTTGGATGGGCAGTTGTGTCAAGTCCTGGAACAAGAGGAGCACGAGATCTGGGTGTTCTTTGTGAGAACGCTATACTCGCTGATTGCTGAGGAGTCGAGTATTCAGAGCAAAGTCAGATTGGTTTATGAGCAGATTAGGAAGTTGGAGAACTTTTCTGTAAGTATTTTCAATTTTAAAAGAAAGACTTGCTCTTCTCGTATTGTAATTCACAGGGGAAGTACTTCAAGTGTGACGCTCAGATTTTTTTTAAATTTTGCACGCACATCGGGTATGGACTAAATATCAATTCCTGAAAGTTTTAGCTCGCGCTTTGCGGGCGCCGCCGAGATATCGAACGATCTTTGCCGCCGAGAGAGCACGCTCAACGTGGAGAGCGGTCAGAGAGAAAACCGTTTTTTGGCCATAACTTTGGCAGTTTCGTGCGGAAAAATTTGATTTTTTGTAGAAACATTATCCTTTACAGTTGAAATAGGCATGAAACTTTTCGTGCCGAAATTCGGCAAAAAGTCCTAAAATTTCGCCGACTTTCGATCTAAAAATCTCGGTTGTTTCTGCAAAGCGCGAGCTAGGATTCCCGCATATATCTTAGAAAAAATTATTCTAAATTTGTGCCAAGTTTCATCAAAATCTGAGCGTCACACTTCAAGTACTTCCCTTGTCAGTTAGACTTGATGTCAAATTTTAAAATTTCTTTTTCAGTTCAACCAGATCATCAAGACCCGGATAACTCCTTCTTTATCCCAGTCAACACAAACCAAGTCATCTCTGTCTTTAGGCGGGTTAAATATCAGCCAATTGCTATCAAATTCACCGACGGTTTCCACCGAGATTTCCACGTAGTCTTTCTCAGCATTTCATATAAAACAGTAGCTTTTGTGCAGTAATTTGCTACGACGATACGTTTTAGTACTGAGATCAGAAATTACCGGTCGAAATTACTGTCAAAATTAAGAATAATAGTTTTGTTAATGTCACTGTGACGCAATCGTTGATAACAGGTATATCTCTATGTTGATTACAATGTAAATATCAAAATAAACTGTAAATTAACGGCAATGGAATGTATTTTTAACTACATATATAACGAAAGGAGAGAATTTTACAAAGTAAAGTAAAAGCTCACTTCACTTTCTACTGCTTGAATAACTGTTTATTTACCTGGAATCATCAAAATCTCACCGAATGTTTGCCCTTCAAATCTTCCCGAGGCTTCTTTGTTTGGAGATTCGCCGCTTCTTTCGGAACTTTTCCCTCAGGCTATTGTGAGAAAAGAGAAAGTGACCCTGCCATATCCACCTTTCCATTCATCCACAATTCGCCCTCGGGCGGCTTTTCCAATCGGTCAGTCGCGCATTCAAACTGTATGCAGATGAGCTGGTATTGGGCATTTCTGTTCGTATTCGAATATTATTTGGTGTGGGGACAGCCATGTAAGTTGCCATAAACAAAACGTTTCGAGACTTTTAAAAAAGGATACCTGTTTGTGTCATGATCTTTTGTGCAGTTTATCTTTTTTGCGAGTTCTTTTGTATATGTGAAATGCAATATATTTTCCGCAGATGAACGGTATACTCTCCGAAGCCCTTCCCAAACCCCTTACGATTACAATTTTCAACCCCAGCTCGATTCTAACAGAATTATCGACGGATTTGTCCAACCGATTATCAACATGATCGACATGCCAAACCGAAGAGAATCGCCTGCTATGAACAGTGTAAGGTCTCTAGAGAAGAGATTAAGTCGTCTAATTTTTTTAGTTCCAGCAGGATTCCCCATCAGACAACTATCTCCGCTATCCGTGGGTATTTACCAGCAAGCCTCCAACAACCACACCGCCTCCATCAATCATGGATACTATCTTCAAACCGTTTGAACCATTTATGCTACCTTTCAAACAACAACTTGACAAAGTCACAGTGAGTTAAATTTCGAGTTTTGTTTTATTTTTTCCCGCAAAACATTGTCATGAACTTTACATTACATATTTGACCTTATGATACATTCCAGCGGGACCAATCATTATTCACCAACTTCCTCGAAGGCAAACCTCTTCCCCCACTGAACTCAAACTCGCCTCGAAAGTCCCCGTCTAAACCAAATTCCCCGCAAAACAGCCTCCCAACATCCCCGCCGACATATCCAAACGCCTTGTCCACTCTTCTCGAGCCCTTAGGCATGAATGCAAAACCTCGGGAAGAGATCCAAATCGGCAGAGACAAGAGTTTATCCGTTCTTGGGATGCCCGTCGGTCGAAGAGATGGTCTCCAGTTGTCACCCTTACAAGGATTAAGTCTTGGAGGGCAGAATATGTATGGGCCGATTGCTGTGAATGACAAATACAGTGTGAATTGGAATTTCTTGGATGGAATCGGGAAGCTGTTTGGTGGAGATATCTAGAAAATTATAATTGCGAGCGAATGACATTGAAATAATACTTGTTACTTTAAGTGCAATACGCAAATTATTTTAATCCCCCGCGACATAATTTATTCCAAGATTGATTCAAATTTTAATAAATAAAATCGGTAAAACATCGACTTTTCTGTACACCTAATGTACCCCCATTTCCATCAATCGCAGTGAGTGGAACCGAATTTCATCAAATATGGTTTGTTTTGAGAGGACTGAAGGATCAAGTTGGTAACAGGTGGCCGGTGATTTATGAGTAATAACATACTTTCTGTACCTGACTTGATCCATGGATTCCGATAAATCCGCTTATCCCATTATTCTCTAAACAAATTCAAAAACAAATGACAAGGCAATTAAAATTCGTAAAAATTAAATTAATGCCCTCGAGGCAAGAGTGCCCGGCTTTTGTTTCAATTCAACAAAAAATCAGCTAACTGACAGCTGTCCGAAAAAAACCACTCCGGCATTCGAGTTGAAAAGAGTGACCAGTCCGGTTTGTAATAACTAATGTACTTGAATACTGCTAATATGGTGGCCTACACCCTGCTCTTCATGGGTACCGGCCTGGTCTTGATGGCTTTTGGGACCGATTTTTGGTCAGAGCACACTTCAATTGATGTGCCGAGTAAGTAAAGGATGTACATGTGACAACAGGTATGATGTTTTAGACGTTTCTTATCTTCACCGGGGTCTTTACCGACACTGTCAAGTCGAGAATCAACAGAAAATATGTTACAGTAGGTATTCGGATCAAAAATTGCTGGAGGATGGACTCAGAATTCCCATCTTTCGAAATCACGGAACAGTAAAGTCCATGAGGCGTAAGTTGGATTAAGTTTATACTGCACCTTAGCCCATTACATTTCTAATTTAATTGTGCTGATTTAGATTTTGAATCTGTCCTAGTCATCCTCGATGGGATCTCCTTGGTCTTGGCCTTAAATGCACTGCTATTTGGACTTTGTGCTTGTGCCAATAAATGTGCAATATTCACTTTGATCATACAAATATTTTGTTCTGGTAAGTTGAAGTCATCTTTTAGACCATGTTAAACTTTAGCTGCACTGTCCGGTGTTTGTGGAGCCATGTATTACGAACACAACAAAAAGGGCTTGACTTTTCCATTGGAAATCCGAAATGGGGAAACGGTAGTGCCAATTTTTACGGTAAGTTATTTATACAGCTTTGCAAAATTTTTGTTTCCTCTTTAGGCAGCTTTTATTATCAAGTATTCGAAATACCGTATTTTACAAATTTCATTTTTTTCCAGCGAAGTTTCCTTTCCTGGTCCTTCTTCATGTCCATTTTTGGCTCGTTTCTTCAATTTTTATCCTGCATGTTCTACATTTTTGGCGCTACTTGTTGTCATGTCCCGCCAGAGAAACGTAGAAGTCGTAGTCGGGAAGTTCAGCGTCCCTCCCCAGCCCTCAAAAACGTCTATGTCAACGAAAAAGAAGTTCTCCAATCAATGAGTCCCAAACTTCCAAAAAAGCCTGTTCCTCCAAATTCACCTGTCCCAAAACCTCCAAGGCGATTTCAAATTGCACCGACAGCTCCGAACATGACCATATCAGACATTATGGAGTATTATGAGGACATTTTTGATAAGAGATAAAACTATTTTTAGAGTTGACGTATATTACAGTGAGGGACCGGATCCAATGGCAAAAAACGTCTCATTTTGCATCCCGGAAGGGACCAAAATGTCTCCAAGCCCTTCCCTTCTCTAAGCTAAAAACCTCCGCTTTGAAGAGCCCGCCTTGAAGGAAAGGGCGCGCTTTTCAAAGCGGAGTTTTTTAGCTTAGAGAAGGGAATGGTTTGGAGTCATTTTGGTCCCTTCCGGGATGCAAAAGGAGACGTTTTTTGCCATTGGATCAGGTCCCTGACTGTATACTTGACCCCCACTAGTCTGATGTTCCTGGAAGGGCGAAGAATTTTCTACACAATTGATAAGAACGTTCTTTCATTGACAGAGGCAATCTCTTACATATTTTTATTTTTTATAACAATCAACAAGAAACAACTGATAAAACTCAATTGGCTAGCTAACCAACTGAAATTGATTTGAAATTGTCAAAAAATGACTTCAAATGATAGAAAATGGAGGCTAAAAGATGGCGAAATAAATAAAGAATACCTATTACTTATGACAGTCCATGTCATAGGCTTGACAACAAATAACAACTCTAATATTATACGAGAGACCAGCTCTAATTAGAAATCACGGAAATAACGGGCATTACAATAGCCGGTAGGCCCTACCGGTGGGACATCAACAATCGGATAGATCTGGAATCTCTTCAGTTGGGTGTCGTATTGGCATTGGATATGAGCCATCGGCCGAGCCTTTGAATTGAACTGAAGATGACGATGAACAAGGTTCTGACGCTCACATTCGGCGAGGAAATCATGGAAGAAGAGAGTGTCGCATTGCGTCACATAGATCTGGAAGCCTGGCGCCTCAGAAATGTTTATCCAGCTCTAAAACCAAACAATTCACAAGGGTATGTAAAAATAACAGTTGGTGCCAAGTATAATATAAAATTTACCTTGATAAAGTTGCAGACCTCTTGAACTGTAAGATCGGGAGCTTCAGCATAGAAAGGCATGCTCTTCTTGCTCCGGAACCTCATCTCCATGGCCAGCTTACTCAAATATTTGTTTAGAAGATTCAGTCCGTTCATGGGCGCACAATCTTTGACCGTAAATTGGATCAATTCATTCATGCGATCTGCTTGAGTAGAGTTAAATCCGCACGCCAATTGGCATTCTTCCAGGCTGATCGCCTAAAAACAAGAAGTAAAAATGGAATCAGATGAGAAAAGTGAAAACGTATCTCACACTATGAAGTGTGTATACTTACATGACAAGTTCCATTTGCCAGCAATTGATACAAACGCTCACAGAGCGACTTGTTTTGCACGATCATCTTCTTCATGTGGAAAGAGCGGATTCGGAGTTGTCGGGTGTTGTTGAGAACAGACACCAGCTTTTCAAGATCACCTTCATCTCTCAATGGGCCAGATAAAGTCAACGTGGAGACCTCGATGTCCTGCAGATGTTGCTCAGAATCGTCCTAAAATAATCGAAGAATAATTATATAAGTCACATCATTTGCCCAACATCTTGCAACATTTTTACCGAAAGAAAATATGTAAATAGGACGCGAACTGCCAAAGGTTATATTATACGATTAAAGGTATTAAAAAACAAGAAATTGAAGACTTACCAGCATGCATTGACAAGTAACTTGATTTGAAGTCGATTCTCTTCGTATTCTACACTCTTTCTTCTCCATGTCCACATCCAAATGACGAGAAAGTCGAGCCAAATACTTCCGATTCGAGCGAATGAATGATTTTAGGTATGAACTTGTCTGTCCCAGACTCTCAACATCTTCAACGCTCAATTTTTGGAAGATCCTCAGCTGAATCTCTTTAGGAATTCCATGTAGGGAAGCAGCGTTTACCGTAGGGCCCATTTTTAGATCAACAATCGAGGAAAACTGAAAAAATAACACTATCTGATGCCCAAGTTTATAGGGAGAAGGTCACGTTTGCACGGAACGCCTCGGAATAAACATAAATCTACAGAAGAGGTGATAAACAAGCAAAACACATTCGACAGTCCGCCGAGAGGCCGTAAAAAGTGTTGCGGACAACTTTTAGTCGAGGTTCGCTTTTTTGAGAGGGAAAACACATAAAAAAGTCAGCATTTTTGGGAGCCAGCGATGGGATTGTGATCAGAGTATAAATTGTGTAAAGAGTTCAGCGGGTGCAAATTGTGAAAGGGCAAAAGAAACAATGTAAACTAGAAAGGGAGTATATTTTTACTGGGATATTCGTGAAATGACTCAAAATTTGATTGAGTAAGTCCGAAATTTGATAGCCTAGCATGGCAGTCTTCACAAATTCTTCATGGGCCTAAACGGTTACCAAAAACTGGATATTTAAGCCTAGTTTAATATTGCCCTAATATTACAGTAAGCCCCCTTCCGGTTGATCTCTCCACGTTCTTCCAAAGATCTCTCCGAAATCCCCGATCCAAAATGAAGTTGTTTTCTCAAGACCCGGCCTTTTAACAATCAAGAATGAACAGATTCTGCTGCGTTCGGACATTCCTTTATGTCCTGATAAAAGGCCGGCCGTTCCAGTTCATCCATCTGATAAGGGTCACCCTGCAGGGGAGAAAACATTTTTAAACTGTTATCAATATGCGTCCATCGCCCTTTGATAATCGATTGTGGGGCTTTTCGATTGTAAACTTTTCTTCTGATGCCGACTTTTCGAAGAATCAAGGACGCGAAACCCCTAATTTCCCGTGAGAACGGAACGAAGACCGCCTCGATTCAGAATGTGGAGAGTTCGGGATCGCCCCTTGGTCTTCCTTCAGAGGTTTTTTGCACGACTTTCAATGATTTTTGCTCTTATCACGTCCTGTAGTTGATTGCACCCAACTTGAGAGTGAAAAACAAAGGTCATCAAAGAAGCCGAGAGTTCACTTCGCCTTTGATCCGAATGTAAAACAAAGTCTAGTTTATTCTGGAATGTTGAGCAAAGAACATGTTATTATCAAACTGAAAGAGGAGTTTCATGGAAATGTGAAGAATGGAGTTGTTGTAAAGCATGTAAAAACAGGATTATCAGTGATTATCATCATGTTTTCCTTCATTGTTTCTCCCCTTCCGATGCTTACAAGAGATATTACACATGGTTGCCGATGGGAAAACAAAAAACAAAAGAACAAATACAAAGCAAAATTCAATTTACAGCAACAGAAAAATAAGGTAATAATAGCGAACTTAGAGTACTGTAATCTATTTATAAGTTTCCCGCTGTTCCGTGGATTTGAAATTAATGTTGCACTTCGTCTCACTGCTATTGATTTTTTTCACTGAGACTGCGATGTTCGGAATTTTTCGTCAGTTTGGCCGGATTCCGCGGACAGAGGTTGATTGAAGAGGTGTAGAGATGGCTGCACAAGTAAGGTTAAATTGTTCTTCCACATGTATTTTCAGAGGGAAGTTTCCTTTGCTCGTTCCCCAATTGAAAAGTTTTTCGAGCTGAATTTTGATTCTCAAGGGGCAATTCAGCGCTTCATGGAGTTCAAAGTCAATCTAGAGGCGGACAAGGATCATGTTCGAGTTCATGGACAATGTATGCGCTTTCTTATATTTTTAGGACGTCATTTTTCTTAATTTTAGATTACAACAACATCCATTTGGGCAAGAGAATCTTCGGTCCAGCCAGGAAACAGATGTTCAAGTCGACGATAGTTGGTGGGATGGAAAGGCGATTTGAAATCATTGACAATCAAGTCAACTATATTCCGTTTAACAGCGAGTCCTCCGAAAATAATTTGGACAAATGCCGGAATTCGAGTTAGTATAACACAATTTATCACTATTTCGGAATGTTTTCAGGGATCAAATGTCGAGAAGATACGCGAGTCGTTCTGAATACTGACTCGTTTTCCGAAGAGAGTGATTTTATTCATGCCAATTGGATCCGTGGCCCTCCTTTGTTCAATTCATTCATCTTGACCCAAGCTCCAATGCGCAATACGATTCAAGACTTTTGGCGTATGATAACGCAAGAGAAGGTCGGGGTTGTTCTTATGATGATTAGTAGAAAAGAGGAAGAGCGGTGCTCACGATTTTGGCCGTAAGTTTTTCTGTATTGTACTGGAATTGTCGATGAAATCTTGAATTTTCGACGAGCCTGTTTGATGTCTCGATACTTGAGTTTGTGGATTTGACATTTTCAGATCTGTCGGGGGGAACTTGAAGATTGGAGCATTCACTGTGACAACCGAACATTGTGATAAGATTGGAAATATCATTACCAAATATTCGATCAATGTGAATTATGTAGATACTTCAAATGTGGAGACTCCGGAATCCAAGAGCTTGAAGGTGGTTTTGTTCCAAGGTGATTTGAACAACTCGGACAATCTTCATGCCCCACTTATCCTTCTAAATGAAGCCAGAAGAAGTAAAACCCCAACTGTTGTCATTGATCATCTTGGTGTTAGTCGAGGTGCCTGCTTGATTGCTGTAGAAATCTGCATGATGAGTATGATACGAGGACCGTCTTATAAGGTAATTATTTCTATCTGATCAGTTTATGCTTTAGGTAATAGAGGGTAATGTGTATTTATCTTTACCTATTGATGGTAATTTTTTAAAATTACGATTTGATGTTTCAGCACCCAGTCCAACGAGCCGTCCATTTCCTCCGTTCTCGAAGGCCTTTTTCGGTTGAAACCCCAATGCAATACATCTACATCCATCGAGTTCTCCTTTATTTCCTGAAGCCGTATGTTGGAACGGCCAAGAAATTCGAAGAAGATTATGAACGGTGGCTCGAGTCCAGGTCCCAGCGCCTTTTTGTTGATGATCCTACTGGTCCGGTAAGTTTCTCTTAGTTTGACTTATTTCTTCTTTTTTTAGATTCCGGCTCATCGCCTTTTATCCCCTCGAGTTGATCCCGATCTCTTAGCCCAGGCCAAATCTAAGCCTCGCCCTAACTTCCGAAGGGAAATCCATACAAATATCGGGACATTGCCTCAGGCCAGTGAGCGAGCCGAACAGTCCGCTGCCCTTCATTTACCTAACAAATACCCTCGAGGCAGGAAATATCTGTATTAACTGTGAGATACTACTAGTATCTGTAATTAGCTGTATTTTATAACCTTTCATGTGGAACTAAGAGAGAAATATAAATTTATTTTGTAGATTCCGATAGGATTTTAATTCTTTGCGAATTTATTTTTATTTTCGACAGTTTTATGTCGTTGAAGATATTAAAATGTCGTGGCCCTCCATTGCCCCCTATAATAGTAATTACCCTCGGCGCAGCTACCCTTTCAGCGCCCAGCTCCAACGTCCTTGCCTTCGAAGATCTTTCTAAATGCCCACTCTGACTTTTACTGCCACCGAAAGGGCTAACAAAGTTACAGAGATTAGAATCGGTTTCTCCTTCGCTTTCCCTCGCACTGTGCGACGTCTTTTGGGGCCTCACGCTTCGCTTAACCTTTGAGGCGCGAGAGTTTAAAGCGCGCGGAATTCTCGCGCACTGACCCCAACTTCCCTTGCTTTTGATACTTTCCCCATTTTACAGCCCTACTGTTTTTGTATCGAATATAATTCCGAGATTTCCGATTCTGTTTTCTTTATGTGTTTTTTCGAATTCCAATTTAAATTTTGGAAGTTACTGTAATCTTCGGGGTTTTCAAAGTTTCTCATCCGTTTCTGGGCATGCTCAATTAACCTTGATGGTGATCCTACCCTCCTCACTGCGGGAATTTTAATTCCTTGGAATAAATCAGTTTTCATTTGCTCCATGATTCAAATCCTCCAGGTTCCGAGGATTTCTGAGGGCGACAGATGTGTTTTTTCTGGAAATTTTTGTAATTGAATTATTCCGGAGGTTCTGTTTTCTAAAATTTATGAATCGACTTTGCTCAAAAATATTTTTCGAGCCTAAAAACGGCGTTTCTTATGTTAGGTTATCTAGAGAAAAATTTTATTTTGCAAAATCTCGACTAATAAAAACAACTTTTTTTAGTGCTAATGGACGTTTTGCATGGTATTGAATTCATTAGACACCATTTAGAGTATTGGAGTTTCTTTTTTATTCCCATTTTGGAAACAGAAAGATGGTTTTTTATTACGGAATGCGGATTTTTGGAACTTCTTTTCTGGACCCTCGGGCATTTGCTTTTGTTGTTTTGACTGCGCTTTCCATTGAATGCACGGAAATTCTTTTTGACTTTTCCCATAAACTACAATGTTTTTGGATTTTTGTAGAAAAAATCCGCAAAGAATGTCCTTTTTTGAATGAAAGAAGAATTGAAAAATGGATTACAATAAGAAAAAAATAAAACCTTTTTAAACTTAATCCGCCAGCAGATTAAGAATTTATGGTCTCAGCTGGTCATTTCCGTCGTTCTCGAACTCTTCCCATTTATTTTCGACCAAAAACAAGAGGATGAATTGTTCGCTGACCAACCATATGCGCTCTTCTCCCTTTCCCACTGTTTTTTGACCTTGATTAAGATGCTTACTGCTTCGGCTTGAAAATAATAGCGATTTTCTTACCAATTATAAAGCCTTATAATTTAAAGTTTCAGAATTTAAAATCTTGTTTTGAAAGAAATTATTATAAAAAATCGCGGAAATGGGGCTTACCAGTGCAAGCAAAATTTTTATTGTCCTCCGCAGCCCTTATCAGTAGTGCTTTAACTACTTTTTTGACGGAAAAACGAAAAACGATGACTTATTATATTGGCGCCAGATGGTTTTATTGTTCCTCAAAAAGTCGAAAAACGGTGGTCCGCTTAGTAAGCACTCGTGTTTTTATTGTATTGAGTGACCATATAATTAGAAATAGTAACGCATTTTAGCTCCAAACCCAATTCTCAGACCCCATTTAGTGGACAAAGACATTTTTGCCCAATTTTCGTGGAGTAAAAAAAGGATTTAGGCCCAAGAAAACCGCATTCTTCCCTCCGTCCTTCGCTCCTTTAACTCCCTAAGGGCATTTTCTCTCCTAAAATGTACGTTTTTTGCGCCAAAGTCAAGGAAGTAGATGTGCTGGAATGCGGGTGTCTAAATATTCATTCTAATTGTTTTGGGGACCTCGGAACTTTTATTCTCCAATTTTTTTTATTTTCTTTTTTTCAAATCTCAAATTTATGCGACATATATGCGATGGTAGATTCTATAATCTTTGATGTTTGGCCTATCCATTTTTTGTGATCCATTCAGCAAAACTTTACCCAACCTGACCAATAATCCTAACCAATAATCCTAATCCCCTTACCGTTGACCATCCGCTATTCCCTCCCGCATCAAACAAGCCCTTATCCCCGCCATAAATTGCACTCAATTCACAAATGACCAATTGACAAAAGAAATTGTTTTTCGGGATTCTTTTTTTGCCTGTTTCTGCGCGCACAATTGACCATTCCGGCTTTTGTGGCGGTCTCTTTTTGTGCGCGAGGTGTGAAAAGACAAGAGGGCGAAGAGTTTTTGCCTCCGGGGCGGTTTGGAGAACGTTAGAGTTGTGCTCGCTTAATTGGAGTCTATTGTTTTACGGAGTTATAATTATTGGTATTGTTGGGATGGGTGGGAGTAATCTAGGCGGTGGGTGTTATTAAGCCGTTATGACAGTATTGAGAGAGTTGAAGATGACTTCAGTTGATCTTATAATAGTCATCAAAATTTTCATCTTTATTTGTGTGCCAGATTTTCAAAATTTGAGGTTTCAAAGTCATCATCACATGCTCTCACTCATTTTCGCATTTTAACAACCTCAAGCCACAACATAATCTCCGTAACCAATAAATCCAGTAGTCATTCCAGATCTCATACGCAAACAGCTCAGCAAAAACGCACAGTCGTTTTATGGTCGATTGAATCGAGCAGGCAAAGGTCTCCTGTTATCCGACCATTCGGCCGCTTTTATTACCGTCATTTTATGTACCTCTCTCCTTCTTTCCGGGTGACATTGAGAGTACCTTTTTCACATGTATTGCATTTGAATTTACTTTTATTCGAAACTCCCAAAAATATTTATAATTTTCCGCCGGACCGCGCATTTTTTGATTCGACTGACTCCGATTTTTTTTACTTTTTGATTCTCTTTTTACGTCAATATGAATTTTACAAGGTTGTCTCATCAATACGGTTCTGGTTATTAAAAGGAGATTATTAATTACTTTTGTTTATTGAGAATGACGACTGCGATGTAAAGCGAGAAACTGGACGTATTAAAAGTTGTTTTTGTCAAAAGCATAATGTACGTGAACATTAACGCTAAAATAACTATTTTTTTAGCCACAGTCCACTCTCACAATTGGCCCTTCATAAAACGTTTCCTTTCCATTTTTCTCGCTCTGATTTTGAAATTGACGCTCTTCTTCGTCTTTGACATGGCCTGAGGGTCTTTTTGATAAAACGCTGAACTGACTGCTGATATGGGTTGTCATTCTCCCCGGGGCAAAAAGCATTTCTGGTCGGGAATATTTTTCGATTTTGGAGCTGTTTTTGGGTTATAAACAGATCATGTACATAGGGAGCAGACTCGTTTGTTTAGACCGGCTAATCCCCCGAAATATGTTAGACATTTATGTTGTAGAAAAAAAGAAAAGTACGGAATATGCGAGGGGTTTACACTGGAAAGGGCGGAAGGGAAGAGCTTTTTGGGACGTCAAAACTTTGAGGATACCGTCATTCTTGTGGCCAAAAACAACCAAAAAGCTTGGATACCCACAAGCCTGTTCCTTGATTTAAAATTTACTCTATAATTTAGCCTGGAAAATCATTGTTTTCCCATCACAGGTTATTTATTTTCCCAATGGAGCGTAAAACTCAGTTTTCCCAGATCACAACCGCGCTACTGTTACACCCAACAGGGAGTCCATTTTATAGGCTTTTGTTTACCCAGGACCCTAACAAAGTCTTCAACGTTTCCCGTGTTAGCCCCTCTTCTTTCTTCTCCTGATCACATTTCAGTGTTTAGAACTGATGAATCATCAGAACGCCCCAAAAAAACAGGGAGAAGAATGGCCGTGGCTTTTCTCGTTTTCAGTTGGGGGAAATTTTCCGAAATTTTTGGCGATCCTAGACCATTTTTTGTTGTTTTTTAATCGTTTTTGAATTTGGATTTACATGTTGTTTCGCATTCCGATATGTACTTTGAGTTCGAGGTTTATTTGTAGTTTTTACAGCACAATCTTTTTTATATTAGAGCCGAGGAATCTTGTTATCTTTTCGATCCAAATTTAATAATCTCCGCTTCCGTCGTTAGTCATAAAAAGATTTCCGCTTGAATAAACAATCGGCTAGTTCCAATGACTAATCAAACGGTTTCAAGAGGTCATTCGAAATGGCGCCTCAGGCATTGTTTTTCGGAATGTTAATTGATAGTGCGGTCAGAGGCATCGGTTTCGCTAATTTCTCGTAATTTTCCGAATAGCCGTGGTGTAATTAAGGTCAAAAGATTACTGTAAATTGAATTTATCGCAACGATTTTTTGAATTTTTGGTGAATTTTCACAAAAACAATCTGGCCGGGTAATTACCCCTTCCGGCAAAGGAAAATTGGAAAAGGTGACGTCATCGACAAAGGAATTTTTGAATTTCAGTGCTCTCCGTTTCAAGGCTGAAATTCTTTTCCTTAAAAAGTTCTTCGAATTTCAAAATGACTCATGAGGGAGAAATTTGGGAACTTTTTTTTTTTCAATTTCCGACCCCAATTCGAATAATTGGGATCTTAATGAGACTTTACTTTGATGTGTTTGCATTTATCAATTGTCTTTTTTTCTGATATTTGCTCTTTTTTTGGGGCTTTAAACGGTTTTCCATCGTTTAGAGCAGGTTTCTGCGATTTCGTGTATTAGGGGCTTTTGTCAAATGCAATTCCATTTTATAGAAAGTGAAGGTGGAAGCCGCTGCTATAACTAAGGGCTTTTGTTAAGAAAGTTTTAGCTATTACTATACAACAAACTTAGTAATGACTGGTGTAATGGTGCAATTACAGACTAATTTCATTTTTCTACACTTCATTTCTTAAGACGATTTTTTAATCATCGTGTGATAAGGAATTTGGGTGTGTCCATTTAATATTTCCGTATTTTATGGCTCGTAAACAAATTGTAAACAAGTTGACGCTTTTTTGAGATGATCTAAGCGGTTTATAGCGTATGCTGACGTTATTATTTTTATATCGTACTAATGCGTGGGAAGTTTAATATTTATTTGAAACTAGTACTATTATTTATGTTCATCGTTTTATTGAAACTTTTACACTAACAAGACCATGTTGTAACAACAATAAACCAAAGAGTCAACAAAAAGAGAAACGTCCGGAGTTCTCCACGGTTCGAATATTACTTTAGATCCACCCCTCTCAAAAAATGTTTTTGTCGGTTAATCACCGGTTCAGAGCCGGCTTCACCTCGTTTGTTAGAATTGCAGGTTGCGAAGGATTTCTAGAATAGCTCTGGGATCTCTGGAGATACGTTTTGACCCTCTAATTTTAAAAGTAGAATATATGTGCCATGGATAACATAATAATTATTCCAGAAATCCTTAATTTCTCAACATTCTTTGGGCATTTCAACTTCATTTGGGCAAGCATGGGGAGGAACAATTAGATAAAGGCTATAACTAAGACTTGATTGTGAAAAAACCGTACTTTTACAAAGGTCGTCCTCCATTTTTGGTGACAAAAAGCCCTTTGAACTTCTGTTTTTCGAAGTCTTCAGCGCTTTTCCCAAACATGACTAATACTTAAGACGCTTTTCTTCCCCGTCCTTGCTATGAATAATCATTCCCATGCTTCTTTATTAATTCTTTGTGGTCAGTTTTCTTCCATACTTGACAGATCAAGGACCTTTTTGTTTTTATCCCTTGTAAAGTATAAACTACGTACTTCCTTCCGATTTCTTGCTTTAGTTATGCAAAAAATACGCTAGGCCACATGAAAATATTCGAAAAATTTGCATAATAACTTTTGACATTTCGTCCATTTTTCTGACACTTCGTTTATCCGCGCGAAATAATAATACTTTTTTCCCACGATTGGCACGAAAGCGGTTTTTTTACAAGTTTCAACATTTTCAGGGTAATTCGGACGAATTTTACGTGCTAAAATGGTTAATATTGAAATTTCTCAGGCCATAGATCCATCTACATCAACGTTCGGCATTATGGAACGACAGCCCAGCTTGGATCGACCCCCCGATGAAGAGATCCTTAGAGCTTTTGAGGATGTTTTGGTACGTTTTCAGCCATTTTTGTTCTTTTGTTTCTTTAGATTGAAAGAATATTATTTATGAGGGTAGATTATGACGAATTTACTGAAATTCTGATGGTTCGATGTTGAGACTATCTTTATTCCTTACTTATGTCAAAGATGGCACCGTATTTTATTCTAAAATCACAAAAATTCAAGTCTAACGTGACTGGAAATCCTTTTGATGAGTGTGTTTTGATTTAGAGTCCACTTTTTGATCTTTCTGCGAAAAACAAGGTCCTTTTTACAGAAATGCAAAAAATTTTCTCAAAACATAAGAAAGCAAGTAACCTTTGACGTCAGGTACCTAAAAGAATTTATAACTTCAGATATAAAGTTTAAAATAATCCAATTAGTATTAGGGATAATAACAAGGCAATCTTTTCTAGTCACAAATGGATTTACAACCGGATAAAGTGCGGGATTTGAGGAAGTGCGACATTCAGAAGAAATGGAAGTTGGTCAGCGATCACAGGAAGATGTATCAAGTTGACGAGCCTTCGGTTTATTTGGATAAACTGAAGGTCTTATTGGATAAGAAAGCGGGTAAAAAGGTAATATTTTAATAATTTGTCGAACCCAATCAGCTAATTTCCATGATTGAGTATTGATTTTGATGTCTAAAATAATGTGAATTTTTAGAAAAAGAAGATCGGAGCATCTACAACTGATGTCCTGAAGCATATTGAGATTTCTTTGAGGACAAATTCCATTGATTGGGTGAAGGCTTTTTTAAATCCCCCTAATAATGGTCTCACCGTCTTGGTGGAGTATCTCATGGCACTGGAGGATGAGATTTTCAGTGGATTCGAGTGAGTTTTCTATTTTTATCATCTAATATAACAAAATTTATGGTCTTATTTACTGTCAAAAATGCTTTCTTTTAGTGCAACTGAGCTGGAAGATGTCCCCACATCCTCCTCGGCGTCTCATTCTTCGGGTGAGCCTCTAAATGCCACAGGGGAAGATCTCTTCTCCACCACCCCTATCTCCCAACGCATTCTGAACTCGACCAGTCGATCCGCGAAAAGTCTCAATTCAGCACTTTTAGTGACAAAGTCGGCCAAATCGGCCAGTAAGATGGCTCCTCAAGCCTCGCTGGATCTGGCGTCTAGCCAAACGGACGATGTTCATGTTCTGGTCAGTTGTCTCAGGGCGATTATGAATAATTCGCATGGCTTCAATCGGGTATTTTTCGAAGCCAATGCGATTTATTCGTTGGTCAGAGCAATTTTACACAATAATCTGAGGTAAGCGAGTCTTTTCCATATGGTATACTTTGTTTAGATGACAAAATTTAGGTAATAACTGTAAAAAATTTATTCTTCAGAACGAAAGCCTTGGTTGTTGAGCTTCTTTCGGCCGTGTGTCTCGTCGAAGGTGGGCATGAGAAAGTTGTGGATGCTTTTAATCGGTTTCGCCTCGAATACAAGGAAATCCATCGATTCAAATGCCTACTTTACCTTTTCCGAAATCCTCCCGAATTTCATGTTGACTTCATGGCTGGCTGTATGCAATTTATTAATGTCTTGGTCCATTCTGTCGAGGACGTCAACTACCGTGTCTATCTTCAACATGAATTTACGATCCTTGGTCTTGATGATTATCTCAAGGTAAGTGTAGTATAATATATACATGTTTTGCGCCCCGGATGTTTTTTATTTCCCATTTTTGTAGGAGTTGGAGGATAATGAAGCCGAACAGCTCCAAACCCAGCGTCGCGCTTACCTGGACAACCGAGTTGTGGTCGAGAAATTGATGCATGAAGCCGATCAACTCCCAGATCTCAAACAAAGGATCGCTGATACCCAAATGGAGCTCTCGAATAAACGAGAGGAGTATCAAAAGAATTTGGCTGATATCATGGAACAGAACAACAAATTGTTAAGTCAGGTTTCGAGATTAGGAGCCGAGAAAGAACAACTCTTGAGGGCAACTGAAGAAAAAGATAAAACACTGACAACTTTGGAAAGGAAATACTTTGAGACTAACAAAAAATTGAACAAGGTAGAGACGGATCTGCAGTTGGAAGTGGAAAAGGCCAAGAAAAAGATTGAAAGTAAGATTTTCCAATATTTTTTTTATTGTTTGGCAAGAGAAAGTCGTCATGGATCTTGAAATTAATATTTTATTTAAATTTTAGCCGAGTTATCGAAAGCCGCAACTCGCCGATCCCAATCTCGGGACAAGGCCGTTGGAACAAGCCCCAAGACAACACATCCACCTCCACAGTTGACGACGGAAAAGTCCGAGGAAAGGAAAGAAGAGGCTGCAGCAACTACAACATCAGCTCCCCCGGCTCCAGGACCCCCACCACCTCCGCCTCCACCTCCACCACCCCCTGGATTCCTCAATCCGGCAAATATCAAGAAACCTCCAGGATCCGGACCTCCTCCTCCACCCCCGCCTCCACCAAGTTTGAAGTCTGGAGGTCCTCCAGGACCCCCGCCACCGCCTCCTCTAGCTGGAGGAAACAAATCATTTCCTAGTATGGGGCCTCCACAACCACAGAAGAAAGTCGCTAAGATCAATGGGAAACTTCCAGCTTTGAATTGGACAGCAATGCCACCAAGAGTTATCAAGGATACGATCTTCAATAATTTGGACGATGAAAAATTGGCTGATGTAAGGTTTGATTACTATTTTTATTTCATTTTACTCTATTTTTTGGTTGAATTTTAATGCCTTAGCTTTTGTTGACAGTTGTACCTAAATCTATATTGTTTTAGACATTAAACTTGGATTTCTTGGAGAAAATGTTTGGCGAAGACCAAAACAGCACCGATGAAGAGAAGCTGCATGCCAATGGACCTCCATCCCCATCATCAATCGCCTCCTCGACTCCTTCAAATGTTGGCCAGACAATTCTGGACGCAAAGAGACTTCAAAATATTGCCATCACTCGGAGGCGGCTTGGAAAAACAATTGTTGAGGTAATGGGAGCCATTCATCGACTTGATTTGAAAGCCTTGTCCTTTGATGAAGTGGATATTCTGCTGAGAATCATGGCCAACGAAGATGAAATCAAACTCTTCAACCAATTTGCTGCTGAGAATGATGGGATTGAAAAGCTGTCCCTGGATGAACAGTTTATCTGGAAGCTTCATAACATTGAAAGGGTCACAACGAAACTGAAGTTAATGGCGTTTATGTCGGAGTACGAGGACACGATGAAGAGAATTGAACCAGAATTGTCCAAGGTCACTATGGCTTCGAAGTCAGTAACCGAATCCAAGAAATTCCAGCAAGTTCTCGAGGTGTTACTGGCCGTGGGGAATGCGATGAATGTGGGAAGGAAACGAGCTGTGGCTTATGGATTTAGATTGTCAACCTTGTCCAGGGTAAGGCTTCTATAGGCTTTATTGGTTTTGAACTTTTTTCCTTTCGTGTGGTGCCAACTAATTCTTGTTTTTTAAGTTGACGATGCAAAAATCGCATAAAGATAACGAGATTACCATTCTGCATGCACTGGCTGATGCTGTTCAAAACGTCCGGCCGGAATGCATGGACTTTACAAAGGAATTGGCATTTGTTGACACTGCATCAGGCGTCAGTCTCAGCAGTTTGGAAATGATGTGCCGAGAAGCGCAGCAGTCCTTCAAGATTGCGGAAGCCGAAATGCAACGAGAGAATCCTCCAGAAACCCTCAAAGAGTTCGTTGCGGAAGCCAAACCACGGGTTGATGGATTGGCCTCGGCTTTGGACCTGGCGAAAAAGGAGTTTGCACGGTGTGCTCAACTGTTTGGTGAAGATCCAAAGACTCAATCCCCGGAAGAATTTTTTGCTTTGATTAACAACTTTGCCAAGAGTTTTGACAGTGCTGCAGATCAGTTGAAGAAGAAGAGACAAGCTCAGGAAGATGCCAAGCCAAAGATCAGTGTCGTCCAAAGGAAGCCACAACAGAATGGAGATGATAGAAAGGACGCTGGAGTCATGAAAGAACTGCAGAATAAAATCGCTAATCGAAACTCGGGCAAGGTTCAATCGAGTCAGATTGAGGATGGAGATTTGGAGCGAATTATGAGCAGTAAGTTCTCTTTTTTGTTGGTCTGTTTTAGACAGGATAATGATGTTACCTTCCAATAATTCTTGCAACTGGTATAACAATCTACTGTAATAATACATTTTCAGACTTAAAAGACGGTTACGTTGCCTCTGGCAAGTCAAATGGTGGCCCCATACGGCGCGCCGTTCGTCCCCCACCTCGACAAAATCCCCCCTCGAATGGCAGTGCCGAACACACCCCATACAAGGAGGTTAATCGTGAACGACAACACTGATTGTACAGTAACCTCGACCCATATTCCCGTATTTTGTACATAAACACCGTATCCTGTGAATATCTGGTCCGTATTGTCTTCAGAATCTTTGTATATCTTGATGAACTCTTCGTCATTCCTCATTTGTTTATTTACTAACGTGCCCGCCGTGTTTTATGTAAGGAATAGAGCCCCTAATATCGTTTAATTGCCGGTGATTTGACATAAGCGTGGCCTATTACTCACGCATCCCTCTAATCTTTCAGTTCCTTACGCATTTTGCTCCCATAACTTTTACAATACTGTTATGTACAAACGTTGTTCCCAGTCTAATACCCCAAAGTTTGAATTGCTCCTTCTAAAAACAGGAAATCTCGGGTCTTCTAAAGAATTTGAAATTTTTAATAATCGAAATTGAATAAACTTATATTACACTTGACGTTGGTCATCTTTGAAGCTTCATAAAAACCGTTGTGTCAAGCCTTATCATACAACACATATATCAATAGATAGCGCATTCAAAGCTCTTTCATAAGATCTCAAAAGAAATTTTAAAACCTTACTGTAACCTGTAAAAATGCAAAATAAAAAAAAAAACGGCGGAGTCACACTTCTACATGTAGATCTAATATTACAGTTGACGTAAGATTATGTTTACTTGTTTTGGAACCGATTTTTGCACGTGTGTGTAGTTAGTTTCCTGATAGTTTACCAGGAATTACGGTCTCCAATTTATTTTTCACCTGACATCTAGGCACAAAAAAAATCACCTGTATGCCATTCCCGCTGCATTTCATGGATTCATATTGTACGGTAAAAGATTACGGAGTTCAAAGCGTTACTTTTTAACGGGTCTGCTTAGAGACGTGTTGAAAGTTGCTGCTAAGACTTGTACCTGGTAGAATTCTACAAAGGGACGAGATGATTGAATACGCCATTGATGTTGGCTATCATGACGTTGAGGTTATCCCTATGTCTGTGAAGAACGCCATGGTTATCTACGCTTGGGTTGTGGAAGTCATCAACTTTATGATTTACATCATTATGATCCAGGTCATCTTAAAGTACTCGACAAGGGAGATTGGTGCCTATAAATGGTATGGTTACAAAGAGTATCCCTATTTTCCTGTTAAGCAACCTCATTCGCATCTTTGTAGGTATATCGTTGGAAGTCAGAGTTGCTGTGTGTTTGCGTTCATAGTGAAGGCTTGTTTTGAAGACGAGCCGTTGTTTCCTTATGATGTCACAGTTCTTGGTGGCCTAGCCGGTTTATTTCCAGTAAGAATGTAGTCGAAAACCCGAATCGTTTATTTTAGAATAATGAGTTCGTCATTCGCTCATTGTACGCACTGTTCCACGTGTTTTTTGTTGCACACTTCTCGTGTGTATTGCTGATGTTTATTTTTCGATACGCACAAACAACTGGACGAAAAAAGATGGTGCAATTCATGTCCAATCGGAAATTTTTATTCTATGGTTGTATTCCATACTTTATCTTTCTCATGGTATTTACATATATCGACGCGCTTTTTAGTATTCCAAACGTCCAGATGTTTATAGAAAAATTCGGAAATTCAAATCCAAAAATAGCAGAATACATAAAGGGAAAAATACTTCTCGTGGAAGTGGTAGGTTAACTTTTATTAATATGTATATGTTACTGTCCTTTGAAACACTAAAAAAATTACAAATTAATGTTTTGCAGAGCACCTGGTACAATAATTACGAACGATATGTCCCCACATCGACTGGCTTGTTGATCTGCGCTTATTCAACCTACGGATGCTACAACTTCCAACACGAACTGGGTCAGAGTCTCAGTGATCGGACGAAAGCGCTCTACCGTACCCTCATAAATGCTCTTTTAATTGAAATAGCAGTAATGGCAGTAGCCATCTTTATTCCCGTAGTCATTTGTCAGGTGTTAATTGGTGCCGCTTATCGTCCAATTGGAACAGCGCTAATGTGGCGCTGGCTCTACCTTTACCCAACATTTACCATGATTTTCAACATGTCTTATATTGGATGTTACCGACGAGGATTTAAAAGGTTGATCTTGAAAAAGATCTTTGGGATCGAGGAAAAGAATGGAGTGATGGTTATGGGAAAGACATCATCATTTGTCTCGGCGACGGAATCAGCCCCGACCTAAACTGCTCTTTTTGAAGACCAAACATTGTAATTGAGAGTTAATAGCGCTGTCTTGAAAATTTTATTAAATAATGCCTACAAAAATTCCGTTCGTGCAGTAATTTGCCTAATCATTAAGTGCCTATGGATTGTCTGCACGATTACGTTTGCCATTTTAGTACTTGAACCAGACACCTTATCGGACTCTGATCAACGCACCGCTTGTTTTCATTTATACCCCACTTCCAAATCTATTACAATGGGGGACTTGATCCAGCGGCAAAAAACGTACCATTTTGCTTCCGGGAAGTATCAAAATTTGGCAAAATGCGTCTCTCTCCAAGTGAAAAAAATTCGTTTTGAAGGGTGCGCCCTTTTTCCTCACAAAAAGAGCAGCGCGCTTTTGAAATCGGAGTTTTCTCACTTGACGAGGGAAACATTTTGCCACATTTTTGATACTTCCCGGATGCAAAATGGTACGTATCTTGCTAATGGATCAAGTCCCCCACTGTACAATCTGGGTTGCTTTAAAATTGTTGTGAGCATGTCTTTTGAGGGCGAAAAGGTTATCCTTCACAACAAATTCCTTAATCCTAGAAAGTTGTTCTCTGATCTGAAGAGCTGCTCTAGGACTACGTTCAAGTTGATTCCTTCACTAATGTTCAGTGAACTCCTCCATTATATCCTGTACTATCTTCCGAACGCACTCGTACCATCTAATCCATTATGCCTCATAAGAAACCATCAACTTCCACTCGAGAAAAGTCAACAACAACCCCAACTTCTCGACGTTGTAAGAGTACACCAACAATTGCATCTTCTTTAGAGTGCATCAGGTGGCGAGTAACTGCAAATTGTAAAGAGGATGGCCTTCCGGAACGGCTAATTAAGCTGAGTTTGTAGTTTCACCTCTAATTATAAAGTTGCCCTTCCAATTTACACTCTACTCCCACGCCTTTCAAGGAGTATTTTTTGTTGGAGAATGTGACTTGTAACAAAAGATGTGCTGCAACTTTTGGAGGGGATAATGGGAAGGGTGTAGACAGTGAAGGGCTTCTTTTTTCTATTAGTTATACAATAGTATTGATTATCGAGATGTCCGAAATTGTGTTTTGACACAAACCAAACAGTATGTATTGCTTCCATTCGTTGCTTACTAAGAGTTACAATTCTGCAAATTGTAAAATCAGTCACAACACTTACAGCTTACTTTTTATTTCAGAATGCAGTCTATCTACTAACAAGCTATAGTTTCCAATCTTTTAAAAACTTCCTTTCTATCTTACTGTACTATTCATAGTCATACAATGCGACTGCAAATTTACAAAATACATGCGAGAATGATTTACACAAAACCCGGTCGTCGAAACTACAAGTTACAATCTTGATTAACAGTGTTTTTTATAGCATTTTTGTTCGAAAGCTTCCGCATTCTTCAACAAAAATGTAAAACAATAAACAATCCCCCCTGAATAGTTCTACTACAATATAAATTATTTGGATGCACTTTAAATTAGAAAAACAAACAACCAAAGCGAAGATTACATTCCATTCCTACTATCTTTACCGTCTATTATTTTCTATTTCCGCGTGTTTTGCGGTATTTCTGCAAAAAAAGGACCTTGAACGTTCAAAATAGATGATTTTTTTGAAAGCAAAGGTATTGTCAAGATTATTACTCGGTAATACCTTTGCTTTCAAAATCGCTGGCTTCAATTACTATATAAAGATAAAAAAGTAATCCTGCCTTACTGTAGAGATAAGATTCTTGGTGCAAAAGTCATTGGCCGACCACAGGTGTAGATTATTTTGGAGTGTGATAAGATTTAATAGGCTGGAATCGATTATTTCCTGATTTTTATGACATTTTTATGAGTTTGACCTTTGATTCTGGAGTGATCATGCTTTATAAAAAGCTAAAGGATGGTATCCGGCAGGGACTGCAAGTTATCTGAATACCTGTATTTTGATTACTTTTCAGGATTTCCTAGACTATTTTCCCATTTTTAATGTATAAATACCGCATTTTTCTTGGGTTTAAGAATGTTTCGCACTGACCTTCAGTATATCTGTACAGTCCAGATTTCATTTCCAGGTAAATTAAAGGACTCGCGTGTCCATTTCGGACGTCACAATTACTATGCCGTTTAATTCGGAAGTCTGACGTAATGACTGGTTATATGTGTTATTTATATTTCGTGTTTCGAAGGGTTTATGTCCGGCTGTATGTGTAATATGGTTTGTAACATAATGGTTCAAACAGATCGGACGGGAGGGATTGATCCCTGGGTCAGTTTTTTTAAATTAAATCGTGGAATACGGTAGGTCCGGAGAGCAATATTTTTTCGATTTGTAGCGGATAGATTTTGTTTAAGCAAGCCAAAAGTTGCACTACAATTTTCTGAGATAAAATCGTGGATTTCCGCTTGTGCTTAGCAACATGTTGGACTTTATGTTCGAAAACTGACAAAATTTTTGTGATTAAAAAAATGGAAACTTGGCGTACGGTTCCACTTGAGGAGTACATATTTAGTGCTAAAAATTAACTCCTATCAAAGTCAACGGCTTTTAAACCGATATATTTACGTACGTCATTTATTTCCAATCGAAGAATCTCGGCTTGAACCCGCAAAGCGGAGACTAGAATATACATAAATTAATACGCGTCTTATGCCAAAAATGGTTCAAAAATTGTAAAAAATAGCTTATACACTCCCATTTTCATTTCCTGTTATCATGCATAAAAGAAAATGGAGAAGATGAACTTTTCCACCAATGCTCCAGCATCTTTCAGGGAAGGGAATGCAATGTTCCAATCATCTTGAAATGTGGTCAAAAAGAGATTTCTTTACATCACAGTTTTCAGTCGCAAGTGAAATATTCAATGATCTTTTTTAGGAGAGAGCGCGTAACATGAGGAGGGTGGCAGTTTTTTGATTACATCCATTTGAACTTCTAAATTAAGAGGTTCTTTCTTATAGCAATGTTGTACACCCGCTATGTGGACCAGAAAACGCCAAAAATGTGAAATTTAAGCAAGCTGCGGACACAAAAGGTTTATATTCCGGAAAGTAGTGTATACTCTTAAAAAAATTTCAGTTTGCCTTACAACCTACATTGTTAGGTTTTGTCGAAACCTCAAAGGTCCAAGATACTATTCCAGTGATGTCTGTCTTGAAGTTTGTTGTTACGACCATTTCAAACGATCTTCCCGTTTTACAATGACTTTTAATCGCTTTAGGGCAGGCGAATATTTCAACCGCTAATCACCAAAAAAATTGGCGCCTTTTCTGTGAGGTTAATCCGATGTCTGTAGGCGTCTAAACAAGTAATACGAGAAATTAATTATTTCCATTACTTTGCATTCATTTACAACGCGAGGAGGCGTCGAAGAGCTTTTAATCGGCAATTCATCCATATGGTTATATGTATTTTGTGGAACACACCTACGCACATATGTATACCGCTCGAAATAACCATAAATTGGTGACGGCTTCTCAACGTATCAAGTCTATGGCATAGCGGAACATTTTCAGGTGTTTTAGATTCTACGCAGACGCGCATTCAGTTTCCTAGCGTGAGTACTAACACAACACATTTAACTTGAACATGAAATACGTTTTGCGTCGATAGCGCGTAATGAGATGGGCCTAAGATCAGTTGATGCCGTTTCTGCATAGGGGTATTAAACAGACATGGCCGGATTAGGCCAGCTCTGTTGCCATGTCTAGTACAAGATCTTAAACTAAATTCTTCGTTACAATAATTACTTCCTGTTTTGCATTGTTTGCGTCTTAGCTCGCAAATTGTATAATATAAACCCGTATTAGGATTGTCTATATATGATTTCGCAACATTATGAGGTCTGTCAGAAAATTAATTAAGTCAAATGGGACCCTTCTCTGTTCATTTTCTTTCCAGTAACCCTGTATTTTTGCAATTTCTTTCTCTTGAGCAACACTTTGAGGACATTTTGAATCAACAGTCTTGCCAAAGGTGTCATTTCTATTGACTTTCCAACTTCTTTTCAAATTTTAAATGTTCAAGACCACTTGGATTTAAATTTGAACTGCAAAAGGATCCTCATGTGAATTATTTTGATTATCGTCATAATTACAACAAGTTAAAGTCAGTCTAGGCGAAAGAATATCAAAAATAGACAAGCAATAAGTTATTTTTGTTCGATATTATGTTGACGAGTGCCTGTGAACTACTCCGTGATTTACTCCAAGGTCCACGAATTTTTTTGGTACAGGTTTACAACGTTCTTAGCCCTTTACGGGCCTTGCTGATGGGTTGTTTGTAAACACGGGTGCATCGGTTCAAATAGCTCAAATTCGCGGCTTTGACGAACATATATGATCTATGCTGAAAGCTATAAAAATACGAGAATTTTGAGATCAGAAGATGGACGGGGCGCCATGATACCTGCACTATACGTCCGAAAATAGCGTATTAAAGTTGTAAATGAGATCAAAAACAAATCGAACGGAATGCCACGGAGTTTAGGAGATCTCTAATCTTATGTGAAGCTGTAATGCCCTTTCTGGCCTGGGGTTTCGACTTCTTGGGACATTTGCATCTTCTTGGAACCGTTTACAATTTTGTTCTGGGAACGGTGATATCAAGATATAAGTGGCTACGGTGTAACATGCATTCTTATTATGTGAGACATGTGGTATTGGCGGTTTGTTCTTCGAGAGTAGATGAAGATAATAGTATTTGCCCTGAGATAACAAAGATGGATCTCCCATTAGTTTTATGAACATGTTTACCTCGGATTTTATGGATTTTATATCATGGCTTGCAGGAGAAACCATTGAAAGAATTCAAGGAATTTAGGGAGAGTTTCGGTCATCATCTCTAGATGTGTGTACGTAAAACCTCTATTTTGGCTGCCGTACTTCCTAGAATTTCCGCGACTTAAAGACCGTCAAATCCTTACCGAATTCTTCAAAGCGCTGTACAGAATTTGAGCTGCCTGGCCATTAAGTACGTGTAGATTTTGCAGCATTTTTTGATAAGTTATTATTACGCTGCTGGGACTACCCAAAGCTGATTATTATCATTACATGTTTATCTTCAGTAGTGAGTATCATCCAATCTCGGATCGCAGCGTAATTTTGTTATTTTATAACTCTTCAGCTCCTTATAATGTTTATTATGTTCATTAAATTATTTTTTGCCCAAAGCTCACGTAGACCGTTTTAAGCCGCCTGTTTATGGACAGTATCTTTGCTCAGAAACTTTCCTTTCATATCCTAATCCGGTAATTTTACAAATTGAATGATTAGCTGTAAACAGGAGCTTTTTTCCTTACAGTGTATAACTAAAGAAACGCAGATTAGTAATCTTTGTTTGAAAGGAGCACTTACATGGATAAGAGTCCTAAGGGCTTTACAGTGTTACACTCAGCTGATTATGCAATGTAATGGCCAAAAACTGGTTTGTGTGAGGGATGAGTTACAAGAGACTGATGAATCGGTTGTAATCGGCTTTTTGTTCTCACTACAAAGCAAAAAAACATGAGCGGAAACGGTTTCATGGCGATGGGGACATCTTTTGCCATCGTAAAAGTAGACATCTAAACTCTGAGGATGTGCTGTGATTTCTATTAGCATGGGGTTTGATCAGCTCTTAAAAAAAGGGTTTGGCGGTGAAATTGCCTAATTTTATCTGACTCGGCAAGTCTTCTTTTTGCAGAGTCAGAGTTCGAAGTTCAGTCTTTGTGGATACTGGGAAAAATTTCGCAGAAGGGAGGTGCGGAGTCTTACAAAACGTGACAGCCTATTTACATGCTTACTAATAATTATAATATTTTATTGTTCGCAATTTTGCCGACATTGTTTTCGTGACAGGAGATAAAAACCTTTTTGAGAGTCTGTGATAAAATAGACTGCATTGTGAAGTATGCAATCGGCTGAGACCCAATGAGAGCTCAATTTCAACGGTTCACAATCGTACAACTTGAGTGATACCATGAATCAATAACATGACAAATGTCGGAGTCAAATTCACAGAGTCACTTTAAGCTTCCTTTTTTCAAAATCTTTTATTAAGAAGATTATTTGGAGAAAGATCACTGAAAGATTTGAAAACCCTTTTTTTCGATGTAAAACCGGTCCCGTTTTGGCATTTTTAAACCTTCGGCTACCATACCTTTAGATGTAGCGAATCATCTGATTTTTGTACAACGACAAGGGTGGGACGCATGTTGATGTTTAGGTGTTGTAACAGAATACCTTAAACCGGTTAAATGCTAGTTCGCAGAACTCAGAAAGAAAAGCTTTCGCGATATTTTGAAATTGAAAAATTTAAAATAAGCACCAAACAGATGAGCGATAATTTCATACAGTTGTGAAATCGAAGTTTTCGTAACAAAACCATTTGTTTTCATCCGCGTATTTTGCCATCTTCGTGCACACACAGAGTAAAATAAGAAAACGGAAGGTGACATTATCGTAGGAAACTTGGCGAAATTGTTTTTGGCAATATTTTTTGTTAAAGCGCTGGAATCGTCTTATTTTTGTATCGAAAAAATGCCGTAACTCCGTCGAAGGAGTAGGTCTTTAATTGTAAGAAAAATGGGCGAAAAAGTTGCGTTCTGTTCTGGCTAAAAGTAATCTGAAGGATTTCATTTCACGGGCTGAAATTTTAGTAAAGACTGTGTTTTTATACAGAAATACAGCTGCAGCTGATTGTGAACATAGACTATAAAAAACTCCGACATATGCGTTGAGATATTCTGACCTATTCCCATGCTCTTCAAAATCTACAAACCTCCTTTTCCCCATCATTATCAGCCATCCATCTTACACAAAACCCTTTGACCTCGCTTCTAAAGGATCACAAAATTGATGCAAAAAAACACCAACAAAGTTTCTTTCCTCTGCCGAACGCCGGTTCTCCGCTCAGGCAGAAGGCTAGAGATCGAAATTCCCAGTAATTTGGCAATTACAAAGTTGGTTAATCTGTGGAAAAAACACGGGCGGACAATATTGTTGTGCCGGAAACGTTGCGGAATAAGTGCGTCAATGGTTCTCATCCCCCTTTGAGTGCCTATTATGGCTGATTAATCTTTCGCTGAATGTTGATGGTAGGTTTGAATAGAAAAAGGGATTGTGGGAGTTTAGTTGCGTAATCGGGTCTTTTTTCTGGAAATATGAGAGCTTTACAGTAAATATAATATATGTAATACAAAAATTGGCTCAAGAAGCCGCTTACTAATACATAAGATGGTTTGATAGCTTTTCAGAATCGTTGGGTTTAGATGAAACAAGCTCTAGCCTGAAAATGTCTAGTTGCGCTTTGCAAGTTGCAAAATTGGGACCACAACTCGTTTCTTAACATGTAAAGCCCATGCGGCTCCCTTATTTAACGTTGCACGGTGTATGATCAAGGAGATTTCCAGGGACGACTAATCCTTGAAGGGTCTCATTTGACACTCCGATGATCCATAGTGTAAGCCCATTATCTTGTTGACACCATAAGACTCCCCTTTCAAGGGCGGTTATCCTATACAGACACTTGCAAACCCGCTTAAATTGCCGTCAACAACTACTTTTCCGAAAATCAGGCCTTGAGTAATATTAGTACAGACTTTGGAGAGTCTGAGTAGGGGCAACAGTAAGCGTCGGTTCCTACGCAGTCTTATTATTGGCGATTGGATGCCCTCTTAATGTTTCTAGTGACGTTTCAATGGGTACAAAAACCGGAAACCGTAAGGCATGACAGTGCTATGTTTATGGAAGCGACTGCAAGTAATTACAATATTGGCTAAGGTTGGAGGATAAATTCCACATTTGACGTCCACAACGCGAGTACTTTGGACCGAGCCAATTATCCCCATGTACAATAATTAGTGCGTATTTTGGGATGCCCACTTTGGATGGGGCAATAAAACTGGGTTCAGGTATCTATGCGGGACAATTAATGATTATTAATAAGACGTGGGTCCGATTAATAACACGTAACAGTAGAATGCCGTAAGGTTTTTCGAAGCCTCCACTGGAATCCGGCAAAATTGGATTTTGGGAATCGGATCTGTGTTCTGAATGGGTCCATGCGGACAAATCTGGCAAATGCCAGCGTTGTATTTATGCTTGACGCAGACGCCGTTAATCCGCATTAAATGTTTACAGTGTCACTGAAATCACACTTTTTCGGGACTCCAAAAACAGGCTGGAACAAAGACGGCGGTACGGTAATTAAATTGGTCACCGGATTAAGTCAGAGTGTAAATAAAAAATATTTTTTAAAGTTGCATTTTGGAAGATCAGTTACGAAATGTCTTGATGTATTTTAGGAATGCGATTAAAATTAGGGGAAAAAGGAGGATTTTAGACAAAAAATACTTAAAGAAAAAGTTGTAGGGCTGCAAAGGCCGCAAGGAAGTTTTACAACAAACAAATTGGAGAGATTTTCAAATTGCAAAGGTCTTTTTTCTATGTGATTATACGCAAATTGCAAAAGTGTAGATAAGAAACGGTGTTTTCTGGTCGTTTCTCATTATTTTTGCTTAATCTTTTGATAAAGATATCTTTGCGATATCTTGCTAATACATCTATATGTGCATATTGGCTCTACTTGTAAAGCCTAACCGAAAACAAGACATCACAATAAAGATATTTTCTCCAACCTCTGATCCATTTTCATCACCTTCTCTTTCTTTATGCCACGAGTTCTAATCTTTTATTTATGCTATTTTGAATGCCATCTGAACTTATCTCGGCCGTGTAAACATATGGATATTGTACCACTTAATTCTGCATTTGTAGCGGTAACTCGAGATCCTTAAGTGATGTTTGGCAAACAAAAAGCTGATTAGTTTCGCAAATATTGCATTTATTTTCTGCATTTATTTGAATAAAATAAATGCTTTGAATCTAATAAATGCCGCATTCGATCACGCTTTATTATGCCTCGAGTCAGAGGCAATATCCGGCAGTTTTGTTGAGTGTGAGATGATCCAAAATGACGGGTGTTTTGGACATTTATTATTAGAAAAGTAGTACAAAGGTTTAGAGGGATTGGCAGATTTGAAGGCCGAAAGCAGGGAGTTAATTGAAATTAATTCAGCCTGTTTTTGAAATATTTAATTCCACAGACAAGTTGGATTATAAACCAGGAAAATGGAGATCTAGACCTCATAAAACAGGAGTCGTATGATTGTAAAATTTTCCAGAGATCAGCCAAATCCAAGGTTTTATTATGATTATGGTAGATGGGCTACAACAACAAGACCATAGACAAGATTAACACGTAATGCGGGATTTTTTTGAAGTTTCTGGCTGGATCTTTGGATGAAGAAAGCTAAGGCTAATTTTCTGCTTGGGTTTAGTTTCAAAACGCTGGGATTTGTAGTCAGAATGACAGGACATGAATGATTTGTAGTTTTTAGTGTTTCGAATTGGGAGAATTTCGTTAGCAGAACTCTGGCCTATGACATTATATCCACGACACTGGATATTTTCAAATTTTTCAAGACTAATGTAAGGTGAAAGAGTTGTGCATTAATTTCGGGTATTTTCCTCCAAATTCCAAAAATTTCTTCCAACTTTAATTTTGTTTACTTTCGGAATGTCCTTTTCCCGTGTTGCAATTTCCTATCGTACCATGTTTTGAATTCCGTCCGTCTGCTCCAATTTGTTGCGCCAGACGGCTCGGCTAGCTGTCAATATTTTGGCGTCTGGTCACTCGATTCCCGTGGATCTTGGGCTCCCAATCAAATCAGACCTTTACTGTCCGTCTTAGAGTGCAACGGCCCCTTGGGGGGATTGCACGGGGAGACAGGATTTCCAGACGACAATTTACGGGTTAATCGGTACGCCGCGAATTTGATTCAGTCTGGGCCCGGAGGGCAGACGAGCGTTCCCCCGATTGCCGGACGTTTTCCTCGATTCTTCGAGATATCCCCCGACTTCAGCGGGATCTTATTTTAGCTGTCGATAAAGGGCATCGCCAAGTGGTTAATCAGGGAAGCGGGGGGAATGTGGACGTCTTGGAGGGTAATGAAGGAGATCCGGATGGTCCGCTGGTTTTTTGGGCCGTTCCAAATTCGGCGTATAAGTGCATCCAAGGACCTTTGCTTTTTTTGGGCGCGGCGTCTGGAGTTGGTCAATTGTTCGGACCGATTTTCAGACAATCGAGTTACTCACTGGGAAATTACGTTAAGTACCCCACATGACACAAATTACTGTAAGCAAGAGGATGAAAAAATTGGTGGTTGTTGAACTGCCTTAGCGTCATAAAGGGTCAGAGATTTTAGTTATTTGCCGGGCTTAGCGGGCCTTGGACGCATTCTTGTCCTACTGTAACATTAATTGTACCCATTCCGGAAGCTGGGTTAAGAATGGCTGAATTCTTGTGCCGTAATTTGATTGTTGCGGCTATTTTTAACGGCGGATGTCTAGACGACTTTAGAAACATTTTGTTCCTTTTTATGCCCAAGGTCGTGTGGGAGGAGGAGGGGAATTATGGTCATTCTTTTGGGGAAATAGACTCTAAATACGTATAGGTACATGTGTACATATGAATATGTATCTATAATCGGACGTAATGTTCAGAGATTAAGCAATTGCAAAGCAAAATTTAAATTGCACAACCGGGTACAAGGTGATAATCATAGGTATTTGGAGGTGTATTAAGTAATTTGCAGAGAGAATTTATGCGGAAACTACAGGTGGTTACCGAGTTCGCAAAGGTTACAACCAACCATTCCTTTCCATGTATTTGCATTTGTGGGTTGATGTCTTATTTATATTTTAGTATACGGAGGGGGCACGTCATGCCCATTCTTTGACCATACTGCATGTCCTTGAAAAAACGAAGCCAGACAAATTCAAAACGAATTAATCAAGGGCAAAATTCCCCAAGGCAATCGTTTTTATCCCAAAATCCGTTGCGTTTATTTTTAAAACGGTAGGTGCATTCTGAGTTTGCAAAACGTAATTTTTAGAACGCTGGATTTGATCATTTTTTCTGAAAATTTTTGATGCCAAAATTTGCATAATTTTAGAAAATTTATACAGATTTCAGGTTAGGAAATTTGCATAGTTTTGTTACCATAGATTAAGATGTTCTGCTAGTCTTTCCATAAAATGCGTAGACTCTTTGTCGCGAAGCCTGCCGTTTGCACTGTGCATTGCACTTTTGCACAGAGCCAAACGGAAAAAATACACCGTGCAGCTAAAAAAGTCTACCCACTTAATGGAAAGACTAGAAATGTTGCAATTTTTGGCATTTTTAACAAAATTTGTCAAATTTTCATGTGTAGTCTTCGGAAACTAAATTTCTAAAAGTTTGAAATAGCATTTTTTAATTTCTTTTCTTGGGGCACCCCATCCAAAATCGAACCATCCCTCGTCAGGCATAATAATTTAATCCGATTACACAAATAGCCCACCGTATGATCACAATGATGAAAATATGTATATTTTTGGAGACATGAAGGGGAGGAAGAGTATTGCTTAACCTGCTAAACAAAGACACCCAAGCTAAAAATGTAATGGACAGTTTTATATATGTATATTCGGTAGTCTCGACTTTCCGTACAATAGATTTGTTAACAGTGGATTACTAATGTGGATTACAGATTTCAGTAACAACATAACTAATTGCTACTGAAATCTGGGGGATGTTTTTGTTTAAAGTTCCTCTCCGGGCTTTTTAACCGGATCGTATTGGGGAATAGAAAAGCATACTGTAAGGCAGTGAGGAGAGCAAGTATTCATTATTGCAAAATATGTAATTACCGAGGCGGATGTGGTTTTTATTTACAGAGCCATTTAGCGAGTTTACAAACATCCACATCTTGAGCCCAAAAACACTTTTTTGTTGTTATTTCAAGAGTTCGCAGAGATTGTTGCTGTTTTGACACTTTTCTGTCTAGAAAATGTTTGTCATATGTTTTAACAAAAAATCTAGTTCATACTGTAGTGTTTCTTCCACAATTTCAAAGACCTGAGACCGTTTTTTTCTCCAAAAATTCTCATTTTATTTTGAGTGGTCAATATCCACAAATTCAAATATAAAATTTTGCATTATTTTACATATATGGAAGTATAATGACTACAGATAACCTGCAATTTTTTTTACAAAATCCGAGTATTGTGAAGAAATCACAAGATTCTTTTCTACAGTATCTAAGTTTTGAAAAAAAATATTTTTATTTTTTTTCATAATTTATGCAGAAATGTTTAATAAATTGTAAAAGAAGGCCTTTTCGGGTCAGCGACAGTTCGGGTCGAGATGGTATTATAATAAAATTAGAGAAGGTGGTTATACAGAAAGTCTTCGCCAAGTCTCCTTCGAGTCTTTGCCGACCGTCCGCCCAGCATCCAACGGGTTTGCCAGCCCTCGTAGGCACCTCGTACAATCTTTTTTTCGGGTCTCCGCTTGTCATGTCTCGTATTGGTCGATTTTGTGTTGACCCGCACTGTCGTCGTCCCGAAAGGACGGTCCGAATAAAAATGGATGCATACGAGGTTTGAGAGTTCGTGCGTTTTTGCATGCCCTCAGGCATTTTTCGTGCAGAAAAATCGTTAAAGTTCAGAACTTTAACAAAGTCCCGATAAATAAATTATGCAATGACGGGCTTAGTAAAAAAACTGTAATCAAGTTATATTTTCCAGCATTTTATGTAGTATGTAATGCAATTTGCGAGTTTTTAATTATGAAAGGTGAACAAAGAACTTGATTCGTCTGATAGAAATGATCGCGCTAATCCCGTATTAATCGAAAGGTTACTCTTTGATATACTAACGAGTCCCTACAATGGGAATTTGGAGTTAATTGGGCTGATTTCAGGGGCCGTTTGACCTTTTTTTCAAATAATCTGGCTCTGTCTGCAGAGATTTCGGGGAACGGCGGTATTTTGGTGCTGGGGAATGCCATCATTTATAGCGTTTTTTGAGTGGACAAAGAGTTCTTCCGAGGAAGAATAGATACTAGGATGCTTTGATATCTTCGTGGACATGCAGTACTTGTTCAATGAAAATTATAAAAAAACTTTTCAGCGAAATTCGCATTCCTTTGTTAGCTTGCTTTTAGTCGAAATTACCAAGATCTTTATTTCGAAAACGCAAAAAGCTGCACTTTTCTAAATTTTCAACGTTCAAAATCGGTAATCGTCCTCTTCCGCATTGGACTAAAATTTCACTACATATTTGTATACAAAGATTAACTTTTTTGTCCAAGTTTCCAAAAAGTGGTTTTGAAAATGTACTCGGGGACATGCACATGATCTTAATCTGTCGAAAAACTGTACAAATAATCCCGGAATTTGCAAGATGTTTGGAATATCAGGTTTAATTCTGGGCAAATCTCCGTTAGAACAGACTATGAGATCAAAGATTGGTTGCTTGTAGTAGATTATCCTTGTCAAATTCAATAAATCGTCTGCATTGTGCAGCTTCCAGATATTTTTCCTCAAAATTTTTGAAGGCCCTGTCAGTTCAGGGCATTTTTCAAGCGTAGTTTACAAGGATTAGACATCGGTTTAGATGATCTCTAAATTGAGCGCATAATTTTTTGGCCCTTTGTTGTGTCCAACCCTGATTTTATTTGACAGTAAATGTCTTAGACCTCTTAGCTCGCCACAATTAACGTCAAAAAAGTGGGATCCCGCGTGATTTTTAAGCCCTTTAATCTGCCAATTGTAAACTTTTCAAAACCAGGAAGGCCAGCAAAAACAATATGATCCCCCTGTCGTCGTAGACATGGCGATTTAATCTCCAGAATTATGAAAAAACCCCCGCAGTTGCCACAATTACGAAACGCGAAGGTACTGTTAAGAAATGGTTGGAAGTAACTTTTCCATAAGTGTTGAAAACACAGGAATTTTAGGATTTAATACTGTTTAAGGAATTAAAGAATGGTTCCTCGTTATTCCACACGTTCATTAAACAAAACGATGACGTTTAACTGTACTCTAAAGCGATTTACAAGCCCAAACGTCATGTTTTGAGACGCCATTTTGGGTGATCTCTGTTCTGTTAATCAAGAATTATGTATTATTTTTTGCCAATTTATTGTCGCTACCCTTACAATTTACGGGTTTCGTCGTCAAGTATTGCAATAATAGTGACAGGTCGTTTGTTCGTTGGCACTAGCCAGTACAGTATTTATTTGAAAGTAGAGGTTTAGAGTTCGCTCTTTTCGAAACAAAGAGACGTTGGGAATGCAGGGGTATGGTTACATTTTCAGCCCCGAACAATTACTTTCGACAAGTACTCTTTTCGAGTGATGCCAAGTATTTTTAGTGACCAGGTTTGCATTTCCGATGAGTAAGTTGATCCGCCGCGTGCACGGTGCACAAGACCCGAGGCTAATCCGGGTCTGTTCAGCTATTCAAGTGTAGGTCTGCAAAGTTCAAAAACTAAACGAATCCCGAGGATCGGAGTCTTAGAGCAAAAGCCGGTCGATTATTTGGAGATTTATGATAAAAATATTTATTAAATTGACTGTTTAAGAATTTAAAACAATTTGTAAACTCACCGTGTTGCTTTGCAACGTCCCAGATGGGATTAAAAAGTGTTCGGAAGAGTTCTCAAAAGCGTGGTGATGTCATACCGGCGATTTCAATGGCCACAATGACTCTAATCTTGGGAAATCAAAGCCCGTAACGTAACATCCTGTACAGGGGCCGGAAAGTATTGCAGACAGAAGGTGTTTAAATCAGATGTATTTTTGGACTTATTTCACTTGTCTAAATTTTTAATTTTACGAAAACATAACAGAAGAATTACTGAGTAGTCTGCTTGTCTGCTTGTGGTTCAAGAATTCGGGATAAGATCGAAAGTAAAAAGAAGAGTATCGCACAGATTCATTTTGAAATTTGCTGTAGCAAATTCTGAGAAATCTTAGCTTTGGCTTTCTAGATGTCTCAAAAGTCTTACCGATTAATCCGCAAAACTTATGGAACACAATATTTTCAACCATAGCAACATACCATGGCGGAAGATGAACTACAGCCCTGGCGTTTAACAAACTTTATAAAATTAGCCCAAATTTTGCCAAAATTTGTGTCTCTCCCCTTGTAGAACTCTCCCGTTAACCATACTCTAGAAGTCAAGTTAAACATGACATTTAAAGTTACAGGTTTTATGACCGCATTCAATTACTTCTATTGTACTTTCCGCGTACCTCGAATTAATTGCTTTCAAAGCAAAGCTGATTAATTTACATATTACAATTCCGTTGAAAGCCCCTCTTTTTTAGGAAGAGATTACGTAACCAGTTTACACCTATTTATTTACACTTTTAGGAACTCAAAAACCAAATTATCGAAGGAAATGGGCCCACTAAAATTAGCCCTTGAAGTTTTAAAGCCTCTGTTTCTTCATGTAGATTGCGGTTCAATCAGAACTTTTGATCTAAAATTTTGTTCTTAGTCGTTCCTACTGTACTCGTTTCCGCGAAGAGATTTGACCGTGATTATGGAATTGTCTGAGGCTTTACAGACATTAGGTACCAGTCAATATTTACGATTTATGGAAATTGCCATATATAATAGAAAAGTGACGAAAAAGAACTCTTCTATAGTTTAGATTTGCGGGTTATGATATCCATTATTTGGCAAGATTAATCCGATGCCAAAACAAACCTTGTAATGAAAGCTAAGGTTGGGAAATCAAAGCGGAAATACGAAGACTGTAATTAACTATACCGACGTAGTCAGTAGTTTCAGGGTGACATAACTATTACATATTTATGCCCTGCGTCAGAGCGGTTTATGATGTTGTTAATCGGACAGGAAGTTGCTTTCTGAAAAGAAATTCGATGACGTTTCATTCATCGGTTTGTTGAAGGGTCGGCGTGACCAGACCATATTCTTTTCAGATCTAGGCCTAGTTCATTGACTTCCTTTAAGCGACTTTGGCAACTTTTGTCACCCAGGGGATCTAAGCGCAATCTGATAACAAGTTTGGCACTTTCTTTCAAAATGATATAACATTTTATCTCTGACAACTTCATTAGACGGCCCTCATCCTCTTGATTAAGAGATATCCAAGTGTCGGCATGAATGATGTCATCAGACCACAAATGCCGCTCATTCTTCTTCACTTTGGCCATCCATGGCTTTCACAAAGCGGCGGTTTAAATCGGGAATCCTACGGATGACACGTCATTTGTAATTACCGTAACCACAGATTCCAACATTTTCAAAAGGATTAAATCAGAAATAAAATTTTTCACGTTCAGCCCGTAGACAGTGCAGTTGTGCAGTTATTTTTCATGAATTTGAATATAAATTGCTTGTCTGAGAGATTGGAAAATTTAAAATTTAAATTTGCCTTATAAGTAAGTCTAAAATAAGGCAATTTCAAGTATCTGACCAGCACTTTCAAAACAACATGACGATGAAATAGATTTTCTTTTCGTTTAGTCACTTCCATTGACTTGCTAATCGAGGCGTTAAAAAAACATTTCCCTTGATTTATGCGCAAGAGTAATACAACTTATGACACAATCCATAACTTAGACTTGTTTGTCCAATAACACCCGTTGAGTGTGACTTAACAGCCGAGCTGATACATTTAATTCGGTAGTCAGGTGATAGAATGTGAGCTGAATACTTTAATTCTCAAATTAAGAAATAAAAAATGGACAACGTGTTATGGCTTTTCCTATGAAATTTCCACGTGTTTGGGGATCTAATATCCAAATTTAACTTGAGATAAAAGATATTTTACTCGTTGAAAAAGTGATTTAGTGTCGGCCATTATGGAGGTCTAAGTGACAGGGATCCCCTGGATATTGCAGAGGACAAAGAAGTCAGAGCTTTCAGATCCAAACTTCGCAAAGTAAGAGATCACAGATTCCGTCTTAAAGTTCCTGTGATTCGATTTTAAGAGATTGTCTTCAAAATCAAACAGTATAATTTAAATTGTGTTTCCTCAGAAGTGGGTGGTAAAAGTTCAAATCTAGAGATCAAAGACCTTTTCCACCTTTTGAAAACCTATTATATTAACCATAATATAGGCTGGTAATAGAGTCTATGGAAATATATTTTATAGGCAAATTTCCTGAGACTATTATCCAAAGCTAAGAGTTCAAACCGGAGTTTTAGGGCGGTTCCCTCAGCTTTGAGAGTGCCTTTTTAGGGCATTACATTGGTCCGCTATTCTTATATCTGGAAACCTGTAATCTCCCCCTCATTTCCTCGTACCGGCAAAAAACATTTGTAAATAAGTTACCGGAATTACATTTACAACTTTCGCTGACCCACACACAGCGAGAAGCCCGTGTTGGGATGGTATTTATATACGGAGTTACTGTTGTCACAAGAAAGGCGGAGGTTTTCAGCGCAAACTCAAACATTTCCAACAAATCACGACACAGTGCGAGGGTGATAAGCGATCCCCGATTTGTAATTCCTGGCCCCATAAAAGTGCATTGCGATAAGTTTTCGTTTTGTTGATCCCAAAGTTCATCGGGACGGATTGCGCAAACGGAGTTGATAGATACAACACAGGGGCGTAGCTGACCAAAAATTATGGAGGGGGAAGGTCGGCAAAGGGGACGGGGTTCACCATGTAAAAAATTTATATCGCTTACTATTTTTTTCATTCGGCTCCGGCCTGGGGGGGAGTTACCCCGCGGGGTACGGGGCCCCGCACCCCTTCCCTCAACCCCCTAGCTACGCCCCTCATATAGCACAAAGATCGTTCCATCATTTTTAAAAGTCTGGCTGCTTGATATCAACAGATGACCAGGAATTTTTGAAATTTTTTTGTTAAAGACTCTTTGCGTTGGGCACAGAAACTTGAGCCTTTAAATGTGCAACGCAAAAAAGTTGTATTGTAACCAGGCGAATGTAATATGGAGATAATACTACATGTTTTGAAGGAAATAGGCACTTCTTCTTTACAGTCTCAGTTGTTTTCTTGAATGACAAATTGCCTTGGGTATTAGATATCTCCAGGAAAGCTTAGAGGGAGATTGTTGCAAATAGCTTTTGAAATTGCATTATTTGAACAGTTAAGCCGTCTACAGTAATCCCAATTGAATTGCGTCTGCAGCTGGCTAAGATTTGGCATTTCTTTTCTTTACGATAATCCGTGTTAAATCAGGTTTGATTTTTACTCTTTCCCATGTACAATATCCTGTCTTTTTCAGTACCGTATAGCATTTCGAAGGGACTTGTATCCACCGTATGTTGAAGGGCTTGTGATCACAACAAGCCACTCTTCTAAATACCAAAATATACAATTGTTAAATAACGGAGTAAAATAAATTGCGGTCTTGTGAATGCCCTAATTCCCTCAAGTTGTAAGGAAGTCAATTATATGCAATAAAACCTGTAAATACTAGCAAGTACAGCGCGGCGATAAAAATAGAAATGTGAAGCGGGATCGGAATGGCAAACATTGGAGGCAGAAGAAGCCATGTGATAGTAGTTGTAGGGGATTGCAGGAAGACATCGGGCTTTAAACATCGTGAAAACCCCATGTTGCGGACGCCTTACACTTTAAAAATCCCGGAGATGTCTAGAAACTACAGCCCAAGAGCTCTCTAATTTACGCTAAATCTTAATCTAAATTTTTGGCCAAGTTTCATAATGTTTCCTCCGCATTCCGCTAAACCTTAATACTCTCCGAAATGGAATGTCTAGTCCCGTTTATAAAAACCTGATCCCAAAAACACAAAAACCCACAAAATTTACGTAGGAGAGCCACGCAATATTCTATAAAGGTCGCATAACGTTGTCTGCATTTGTTACAATTACTGTCTGGTCCATAAAAAGAGTACGTGTCCGGGAAAGCAATTTATTTTGAGTTATTGTTTCAAAGACTAACTTTTAAAAGCTACATTTAGCAAAGTGCTTTGTTACACCGTCCGGAAAAGACCTTTTACGATGTTTCCCTACTATTTTCATAGTTTTTGAAAAGGTTCTAGCATCTTCACCACCCAAAAAGTGTTCTCCAAAAGTCCCACTCCAACATTTGCATTTTGCTTTACAACACAACTAATGTATACAGGGGTAAACAGTGCAGCAGTACAAGGGGAAAAAGCTTGGGTGCATTTGGAGTTCTTGTTAATTGTGACAGAATACAATTTACGGAATGTTTGAGGGCCTCGGGCACCTTTGATCTTCGGCTTTTTCGATATTTTTGCAAGTGCTTTGGAGCATGTGATTACTCTTTAATTTATCTCAAACTTTTATGCGGCATTACAGTAAAAGCGTGGGACAAATTTGACGACTATTTCCTGAGGGGATTTTGCCGTAAACACGCATTGTCAGCAGCAGTAAATACTTTGTAAAGCGATCTAACAAAGTATTTTTCGTGCAATTGGAAGTAGGCGAATTAGTTCAGGCTTTTTGCGTCAAACTTTTACAATTTGTAAACCATTACTTAAACTTCGAATCCATTTTAAAAAGATTAGGATTTGGTGCTTTCAAGGGACGGATTACGGTATTCTTGCCTCAAAAAGTCGTAGACGAAGCGTGGGATTTGCTTAGAAATTTAAATATCATACTTGCTTCTTTCGGGTTTGAATAAACTTTATTCATTTATTAAGTGATGCTTTGAACCATCAAAAAATTGGTAAAGTCTCGGAATAGAGTAATTTGATTACAATTTGTCAACTGCAACCATCATATGTTAATGTGATTCTATGAATCACGTTTAATAAGTGCACTCTTGATTGCAGATATTTCTATAGATGTACAATTGTGTGTTGATTATACACATACTACAATTCCAAGTTGAGGGTGGATAGAGGAAGTAACTTAAGTGGATATACGATAAGCTTTGGCCATCTATTTATGAACTTTTTTTTTGTAGGATGGAGGTGGAGTTACTTCTCCCTGCTAGATTATACTTTGGTATAAAGAGCAGAATTACTGTAAAGCTGTAAATTCGGGAAATAAGTAAAGAATCGCTTTAAAAGTTTTAATTTCTTCATACTGTAACCCGTGGATGTCGTTATATTTTACACATGGTTTTATAATTATCTTGTTTACAGCTTTCAAACAATCATACACTATAAATAACAACATAATTTTGGCTTCCAAAAATGTCTAGTTTTACCTTTCCTTATCGGGTACAGGTATGACATCGACTTCCAGTGCTTCCGTATATAACATTATCCCTAGAATCCCGCAATGACGCCAACCCTGCAACTCTCTAGAACCTTCACTGACGTGCTTGTGACATTATTACAAGTCATACACAGTGTTTTTTTGGGATGAGAAACTTTTTACTCTTTGGCTTTTCCATGGAGCCTTTCATTAAAACTATAATATAACATGTTTACAACTCTCCTCAAACTACCAACTGCTTTTTTCCACATCCCGATTATGTCAAACTTGGCATTAAATCGAGCAAAAATATTGTCGAAAAAGACGATATTCAACTACGGTGGAATATACAATTATCAGCATCACTACAGCTTCTGAAATTTTGCGCTGTAATTGGGATAAAAACTGCTGTAAAAACGATAAATACTCAACATTTGGCACTGTTTGGTTCTGTAATTGGAAGGATTTAGTAGTTTAGGTGAAGACGAACGTCTGATGGGACCTTTTATTCCCTCTTATTACAAGTGGTTGTAACAAAAGATTCCTCTCATTCTATTATTACGGGCTTACAACTGCTACAACCAGGCAATTGTAGTTTTAATTTTTGAAAAATTTTTGTATTGGCAGTCGCTGGCCGTGTCAGAGGATTTGAATTCTAGATGTGATTGCACGTAAGAACAGAGGGTCTTCTTCAACATTGCGTATGACCTTTTTTCTGCAAAATATTGCTTTCAATTGTTGGTCAAATGAACACAAGAATCTTCCTCCATCTTAAAACTACAAACGTATTTATTATCCAAGACTAAGAATAGATTGCGAACTGTAAGCGGCCAGTGCAACTGTCCAGCCAAAACGTCCATTTAGTGACCACAAGGTACTCTTTACTCTTCGCGAATCGGCTTAAACCTCACGTGTTTTGGGCTATCTCTACGAACCTGTTGAAAGGCCTTTTCTGACGAGTTTCCGATAAAAAAATCAGTTTTTATGAAAAAACGTGACTTTCCATATTATGGAGACCGCAATGATAATTTGGGTAGCGGATTTGTCTTGCTCATTGTGTCGTCATGAGTTCTAGATTGGACTAGAGACGTTGTCGAGTGCATTCTGAGTATGTAAATCGTATTGTATAGAAATTATGTAGGGAAAAGGTGGATGTGGTAGTTTCGGGACGGATATTTGGATTCTGGGAGAGATTACTGTATCTGCCCGCTCATTTCCGGACCTTATCGGACTTGTTGGCGGAATTTCTTTACTCTCTATATGCTACAGTAACCGCTTCTTTGGTTTTCGTTGAATAAATAGCACGCACATCTTTCCGTCACCTTCTCTCACTCTCCGTAACAAATTGTAACGTTGTATCCAATTAGCTCACGTCGATGTCATCTTTTTCTTATTTGTTGTTCCCATTCCTTTTCAGTCTTTGTCTCGCTACGGTACCCATCACGCTATTCGCAAAACTTTGGGTATAATGTCGTTGCCTATGCTTTAATTATCGAAATGCTACTGTATACAAAACAGCGCATCGTGCAAACCCCGCACGCCATTTGCGAATGTTAGAGAATCTTGTGACAGGTTCAGGGGCTGCCCCGCCGAACAAAACCGATTCTCTAATGGCGTATTTTTGGAGGTAATTGGCCTAGCGATTGTTTTTCCGCATTCTACGTTTCGTGTATTGAGCTAGAATTTGGGCATCTTCCTACGTCAAGCCGGGTTACCCATTGTCTCGGCATATTATTCTCAAGCTATTTATCGGCCGTTGAACCTGTAATTTCGGCGGTGGAAGTAATGCACCAACCGGGACTACTATTTAAAGCCATGTTTTTCACCATGACATAGTGCATTGTAAAAGCTGATAATGCCACTTTTTTTGTAATTGCGGAAAATCGCGAGAAACTTGAAAGCGACGAGTAAATCGTGGGTTATGCAAGTCTAATTAATGGGTGGGAAAACTTGATACATCATACATAGACATTTGAGCAAACATCCTCAGTTAGTCGTCGGAACTCGTCATCTCGACGCACATCATAGCATCTTGAGGTGATTCTTGTGTAAGTGGCATAGTTGGTTACGTATAGGTTTGATGAAATACCAAGTTGAGAACTAATTAATGACCGAACTTGCGATTTGAGAGTTTTTATTTCTCTTTGCATGCATCGCAAAAAAAAAGGTTTAAAGCTTGGTATGCTAGAATACGTGACATTTCTTTGCCGTAAATATTGACACATGCGACGCAGCGGAACGTGTAGAAAATCTTAATTTTGCATATTGAAAATGTCAGGAGAAGCAGCGTGCTCTGAATATACAGTTGTATACGGAACCATCTGCAAACTGGCTACGGTTCAGGCACCATTTTTAACAAGGATCCAAGTGGTCCGCAATCCCAAAAATGTTTTAAATGGCCAGCGAAAAACCTGAGTCGGCTAGCCAAGAATTTAACGGTGGTTCAACTCATTGGCTAGCTGATAAAATAATTTTGCAACCATGGCTCTAGATATTGGACTGATACGCGATCTGCCTCAAGTGAAAGGTAGCGATTCCGATAATTCGGTTCCTTCTGGACAGTTATTTCCGTTTCCCATGATGCAAATTACGACGTTTCCCATCGTTTTATGCGGCCCACTCTTTGCAACGCGGCAGTTTACGCGTTTCAGAATATATAATTGACAATGTTTGGTGCTAAATAATTTATCCTGTGAGAGCCATAATTGCTGTTTCCAGCTTGTGTACACTGGGTCCTACGTATCCCTTAATACGCCACACTTTTAACCCAATTCCGGCAATTTCAGTTGATATAATTCCACTTTAAAAACAACTAGAATACAGTTTTAACCGCACCCTGCATTTAATAAATTTTAATAAAATTGCTATATTTTAATAGAATTGCGATAGTTTTGTCATCATTGTTGGAATCTAATTATACAATCACATGCGTAAGCTGAGCTCTTCCAGGGTCGCTTTACGGATTTAGGGTAAATTCAAAATTTTGAGAGGACCTCCGGGATTAGGGCTTCAGGACAATTCCAAAGCTACAGGAAGTCGCATTAGGTCTAGTGTAACAGGTTGCCGGTACTTGTTCTAAAAAGATTTCAAGCGCAGACGTGATTCCGGCTGGAGTACTGTAGTCCATCTGAAGATTTGGCAACCATAGCTTCTCTGAATGTATTACACGTCGCCATAAAAAATTTCATTCTTATATTGTGAGAAGTTGCCCTTAGATCTCCTCTTTATATGTAGTTCCTGGTAATCCTTAATGAAACCTGTGTTCTGCTCTTTCATTCGAAATTTTTTACGCACTTTCTTTATTCATTTTCACAACTTATTGTCTTTATCTCAAAGCCCATGCTCCACTCTTCCCACCCAGGCTGCAAACCCGAGGACTTTCTTTGTACTAAAAGTGGTTTCTTTATATGTATCTTCCTAAGCCCATTGTGTAATTCGAAATGTACATAAATACATTGGAGACGTACGGTGAAAGCCGATTGTAGTCGATGAAATTTTTCAAAAAACAAAGAGCCTTCTTCAATTCGTTTTACTGTATTCCGAGCTGCCAGCGGAATGTCACAAGTGATCGTTTTTTTCACTTCCAGACATACAATTGTGTTGTTGTAGTTGTAGAAGGGGCGGTTTTCAAGTACGACAGTGCTTTGTAGATAGGCTCACGGTATTGTGATCAATTCAGCCTACGACAGAATTGCAACCACGAGAAAAAGAAGGCCATATGGACATAGTATTTTCAGCACATACGACAACAGCTATAGAATAAGAAAATTCTGGAATTGAGCTACAAGTAAACGAGCACTGCGATCATCAGTTTTATTAAACTGATTAGTAATCCTTATGGGTTCACTGCGGGTCGGGCTAAAGACTATCTAGTTCGGTCTAGAGACTATTTAGTCCGTGAAATCGCATTATTCTTGCTCGATTGTGGAGCATTTTATTTTATTTGTTTTTATTTATCGTCTAAATTTACATTTGTATCCGCAGAAAGACTTCCTAATCTAGTGAGTAATACGTCTACAATCTATTAATAGGACAGATATATTAAAAAGCCATCATGTTTTTTACTGCGTAGACATCGAGTAAAACGAATAAATCACTACTGTAGTTGAGTACACAGCAATGACAATAGTAAGACTAGGTATTTAATCAATGTTTTCTCGCGGATTTGAGAGCTTTTCTGTTGTAAGGGGATTAGGAAGCTGTTCCGGTGATATCTCTGGCATCCCGGTTACTGTAGGATTCTGTTATTCTGGAGATTAAATCCGCTGTTTCGTCGATTTTTCAGGCTAAGTAAGCCGGCTATTACACTGAAACAGCTTGGGCGGTATTTCCTGGAAATCCGCGTTGAAGTCGCGGAATTCCCGTTTATCCGTTTACAGTATGGCTACCATGGCTTTGCGCGTTGCTGTAATAAGCCTCCTGCATCTTGCGATTACCAATAATGGCGATTTCTCAATTTTCTGTAAACCTTTATTCTAATTTGTTTTTACTCTCCTTTACCACTTTTAATAGATGTTTTTTGTGTTTCAGTTGTATTAGTATAGTGGGGCGGAGCGTCGCGAGTTTTATGCGAACACAGATTCAAAATCAGTGAGTCCGCGGCCGCCGGGCCTTCGACCAAACAGTGCGCGGAATGCGGAGAGTTTACAGAGTAATCGCTGGCCGCTGTTTCGAAATTTTTTTTCTTCGCTGAGGGCCGTTGGCGAAGAGATTAACTAGACACACGGCACGAAGAAAATGGAGGGCGGAAACACGTTTTCGTGCGGCCGAAACGGGGCGGAGCTTTGGGCCGACTACAAGAATGAGAGGCCGGGAGTAGGATCGGTTTTGTCTTGATATTCCATCAAACCGTTTCAGGTGCTGAACAAGATGCGGTCGGTGTGTTTTTGATGGAGGTGGGGCTTAGGTTCAAGTTGTTACTTTAAAGCAATAACTAGGTGTAGTTGTGATAAAGTCTTTTCTCTTATTTCTCTTATTGTTGCAACTTGCTTTTCATTTACCTTTATTTTTTACGGGTATTTTTTTTGTGCTTTCTTAATATTCCCTGAACTTGCGAGGACCATTGGTTTGCACAACACCTAGGACCGATCACGCGTTGATGACAAATTTATCACCAATCATCGTCCTCTCTCTCGATTTGCGCTTTCGCTTCAAGCCCCTTCATACTGCAGTCGGGTCGTGGACATTTTTTATTTGCACAAACTCGTCTTTTATCAGTTTAACAACGAATTGACCACCATTTGTAAGCCCCGCCCCTTTTGCATGGTAGACGGACCCTGGTCCGATTTTGTCGTACCAAAAAACTGGGTTAGAGGAGTTATATTTGGGGCGTGTGTTCCCGTTGAAATACGGTTATGATACGATTTTGCGGCATAAACTAGAAGGTATCGAAATTTAGTTCCAAAGTACGGCCTTCTTTATGCAAGTTTACGTTTTGAAATCTTATGTAAATATCGATTTGAGGAACGGTACTTCTTCGCTCATCTATTTGCTGCGGACGTGATTCTCTGACCCATCCGAGGGACATGGAGTTAAACGTGCCTTATGGACGGTAGCTGAATTGTTCGTGTTATGATAAGTTCACAACAAGTCGTTGTTTTCTGTAAATATTTACCCACGCCTGGAATGCAAGAATATAATTTTAATTAAAGTAACCTTCTAATTTTTCATATCGCGTTTCAATTGCATACATGCCATTTTTTTACGGTTGAGTTACGTGATTTTGCACATTCGGTCAGATCGCGATGTTTTCTTTGCCTTACTTACAACTGATTGTTCTTAGTCCCGGTTGTGTGCCCATCAAATCGTTAACACTTTGGAAATTACGTTTTCGGAACACACAGAATCCTACTTATAAGGACCGCAGACTCCTCGCAAACACGTACTTCTGATCTCAACTTCCCGATCTCAACACCCGCTCGAGAGCACTGGACCCGGTGAGTAGTGAATGCCCCGGACTTGGTGAGCATTCAAACCATCCAATCATATCACTCCGATTATGAACAATCTTCCTGTGACGTCGACGACGATGAGTCAAGTAACGAGGAGAACGTCGACCATGTGGGCTGCATTTGCATGGACGGCCGTTATGGCTATCACAATAATGCCGGTAAGTCTTCACCTCAGGCTGTAGCCCTCGTTAGAATAAAAAAACATGCAAGCTAATTTTCGCTACAAAAAAGTTTATGTAATCTACCCAACCGTAACTTCTATTTTTGACGTTTTAACTGGGTAATTGCCCTGATATTTCCAATTTAAAAGCTAACTGCGTAAAAATACACTTGGTGTGGCCTAAGACCTTTTATTTCAATTAGCTTCGTGCCCGAAAATTGGCAACAAGAAACTGTAGGTGCTGCACGCAATTGTTCTTACGTACTTGGCTTCATCCCTGGTTTAGTCGGTCTGAATCCATTCTTTTTCGTGAACAGATTAAGCCTTGCCAACGATATTAATAAGGGATTTGTTTACGGTAACCTTGAAACGGATAACAGCCGTACAAAACACCAAAAAATGGATGTTTATCCATTTTGGCTCGTTAATTTCAAGTTCAAGTTGATTCCACCACCCAGAATGAGAAGGTGGCCAAATTAATTCGTATATTCATGTCGAAAATGGGGACGAACGTCTGCCATCTTAGGAAAACAAATATAACAAAATCAAATGAAGATATAGTAGGGTAATTACTAGCCATTTACATATGAATAAAAGTTCCATAAAGCTAAACAATGTTTACACTTCCAGCTAAGTTCAATAGAAGATTAATGGTCGAAAAGCCAGTTTATCTTAATTCTTGCGAAGCCTGTCTTACTGTAACTAGTCTACGCAAACTTACAGTATGATGATAGCGGATAAGCAAACTGTCTGATCAGTCGGTATAATTAGAAAATATAGCGTTTAATTAAAGGAGGATTAGCGCAAAAGTACATCCCACAAATTCTAATTTGAGAAAACCGCTTCCGCTAATGACGAACGTACAGCATTCTGACCTTTCACACCTACATCCTCCTCATTTTTTAGGTAATTTCTGCTGCCTCATCAACCAAGTGCGCGTCCTGTGAGGTGGATAGGTTTGACGAATACAAGCAATTCCGTCAGAACCAAATCCTCAATGACCTCCTGAGGAAACTGGAACTGGCGGCAAAACCGAATGTCACCATTGACTACGATAACCTCCCTCCAATCGGGCGACAAAACCCCCGAATAAGGGCATTGATCGAGCAAACGATTCGAGAGAAGAAAAGAACCAAAAGATCACTGCCTCGCCTCCAGGAAGACATGTCGCACCTCTACGAAAGCGATGCCGCTAACATTCCTACCAGCACATTCTTCATGGCTGAGCCAGCTCCGTGGCCAGTCAGTGAGGTAGGTATACAACTCAAATACGGATACTCAAGGTCCAATTTCTAAAATATATAATTCAAACTGTTTTAGTCATCACTCGATTCCAAAACCAGCTGGAAATATGATACTTTCCTATATGTAATTTGTAATTTCAGGCTGTTGACATCTCCGTATTTCGCTTGAACCGCTCATTACGACGAAAATACATTTACACAGCCACCCTGCATGTGTATATGCGACGACCCGTCCTCCTGAGGTTATCCCAGCAAGCGGTTACGTTCAACGTTTACCAACGATATATGAACGGATCGGTAGGATACTCTTGACTGTTAATCAACTGAATTTAGCTTGGAGATAAGCTAGCTACTAAGTACATGACCGAAGACCTTGACGATAAACGTCTTCTGGCCCCCGTTTCTATCCGATTGGATGGCCAAGACTTCCAAACATGGCTAGAGGAACAAGAACGGGAAGGCCGTGAAGCCACTCTTGGGTTATACGCAGAGATCATGTATGAAGGGCAGAACTTAGTCCTGCAACCACGCGATGGGATGGCGACTGTAAGTTTAATTGTCAAATGCCTACGTTACTAAATTCGGACATGACCCCATTAATAGTTATTATGTACAACGCTAAAAGGGCATTGTGCACCCAAACAGCACGTCATAAGCTCAGTTATTCTAAATGAATGAGTTTCCAAATTCCATGCTCAAGCAGCGAGCTTGATTAAGGTACTCCGTTCTTCAATTTTCTCCCTCTAAATGACCAGTATAAGAACCGTGGATTAGAGATACGATTTCTCATAATAAAAGATAATCTTAATGCGGAACGGGGCGTCTTAATTTTGTCAGAGGATTAAGAAGGCGGAACGATCGTAACCTCTTCCGATTTCAGAACCAATACCTGGAATTCGAGTTGTTCGATATGCCTGGGCGGAGTCGGCGGAACTCCCCTCACGTCTGCCAAGCAGGACAAAACGAGACCAAGTGTTGTCTCTACGACCTGATCATCGACTTCGAGAAGGTCGGGTGGGAGTTTGTCATTGCCCCCAAACGATATAACGCATACATCTGCAATGGTGACTGCAATGCTATGGTATGTGCAATTTAGATACACATCAGGTCTATTCAGGGTCAAAAACAGCTGTAATTACCGCAGTTTATTACACCCACAAGTTTTTACGCGCTCATTAAATTGAAAGCACATCAAAGTGGATGTATACCCAAAAAGTATCGTCCGAATGCCTAATAATTTTGCATTCCGTTCCAAGGATAGATTTCAAATTCTCTTGGCACAGCCGAGTCACACATTTCATTTAAATTTAGGTCGGAATACTTGATAGCATCCTCCCACTAAAAGTTTGCATTGAAAAAGGACTTGTGCGCCCATTTTGAAAACAAAAGCTTAGCGAACAATAGGGCAGCAACATGTTTAAGACAACATATGCACATAACTAAACTTATCAAGGACCTTTGTACGCAAAACTAATGTCCCTTTTCAGAACCAGGGTATGCCGTTGGTCTCGACACATGGCTCAATGACAGCAAAAACTCAAACCGACTTTTACCAATGCTGCCATCCCAAAGATTACACCGGTGTAACCATCGTATACGTCACTGAAAGCAATCAGATATGGGTCAAAGAAGTTCCCGGTATGGTGGCCCGGAAATGCGGCTGTGCATAAACAGTGGCCCAATAGCAGTTTTGTTTTGAATAGTATATCAATAGCTACCTTTGACTGTTCGGGGTACGTCGTTGACCCTCCGTATCCAATCATGTGATCATGTTCACAGCCTTCTCTGTATATCTCTAATACCTATTTATCGTTAACCATTATAATATCAAAGGCCGATATCATCAGCAAAAACCGTTGTCACTTTCTGTACATTTCATGTCTAGCAGTCTTCTTCGAGTCGCCAAATATCATACCATGGGACTTGGATATCAGCGTAGATAATCATAGGCGTCCTGAGAATTTACTTTACAGTTTTCACTTTCGTTTTTTACGTCAACAGGTGGCAAGACATTCAGCCACAGTAGCGACGGCCCTAATTAAGGTAGCAACTATAGTCAATTAAAACATGTAGGTCACAATAATCACAATTATATACCAATGAGGGTTCTTGGTGTAAAACGGGCCCTAATTAGTAATTTACTGGTATTTGTAATCACAAAAAAAGGTTCCCCAGGCATAGTACGTTGAATAGAACACACTTTACACTCATGTACTACATAGGACTATTAGAATTTCCAACTTAATTTATATCTTTCGTTCAATATTGCTATTGCGACGTTACTTGTATATTTCATTCATGTTTCACGTCTAACGTATCTCAACTGATGTTATAATTATTCTTGTGCTATTCCCGTAATTTATTTTGTTGTATATGATTTTCTTTTTGAATGTTTATTGTTATCAATTGTTTCCATGAGGCTACCATGTCCTTTTATCTTAATCTCATTTGTATTGAGCTCTTTCAACCCATCATTTGTTCTCAGTATATCTTCTTCTTACTTACTTTTACGCGCATACAAAAATATATTCCATTGTAAGTCAGCAATGTGCAGATGTCTTCAATCGCAAGGGATCTACTATTTATAATTAAGATAATTAAAACAATAGGAGTGTTTTTAATAGGATCCAACGCCCTTGTGCTCTGTAAGTTAAGCTGTTAGTGTCTTTCTTAAGTTACGATAGATCCCGCTCTGTAAATGCAAAATATAATAATCTGTTAAAATAATCGTAATTAATGTAATAAAACGTCTTATACCTTCTGTTATATCATATTGTGTTGATTTTTTCTTCCATATTTTGTTGTATCTTCGTTTTTTGTGTTTTTTTTTGTGTCTTGAATATCGAATAAAGAATATAAAAATAACCATTTCGGATTTTTTAAAAATCGGTGTATTAAACACGTTTAAAAAAACCGCGTCTACATTTATAGTAGCCGGTATAGATTCAAGACTTATAGCCGGTATACATCCATTTAATTATTTTTATGCAAAATAAAAACTGATAAAATACGCGTTTCGTACGCCATGTGCCCATATAAATTTTTCATAGATTTATGGGCAAATGGACTTGTGTTTTTTACATAAGTAAAAATCAGCGGGCATTAGTTATACCGATGCATTGACCTTTTTATGACTAGGTAAAACAGAAATTTTTAAAATCGCCTAGTTTCTCTTGAATAAATTATAATTATGGATAGAAAATAACAAAGGGTATGCAGAATCCTCACTCGTAATACGCGCTATTCTAATCGTAAGGCCTTCCTCTGACTCAAATCCAGATTTACGTCGCAAAATTTAATGAATAAGAAGATGATTTTAAGTATTTTTCCCATCGACGATTTGGGCACTGTGTTCTAACGTCAGCACGATGCCAAAAACAACAGGTTTTAACCCATACAATGTAAAAGACATTGCTGATTCTTAGTCCGTTTGATATTATAAGCCCTAAACCGCTGTCATAAGCCGGTCAAAAAAGGGATAGTCTTTATAACTGTAATCTGATGCATGTGCTACTTTCAAAAAACTGTAATGAATCATCGAGGCTTGTATAAGCCTCAGATTGTATAATGTAAAGTTAGCCACAATCCGATCGGCTGACCTCCACTCTTTTTCATGGTAAAGATCACACAAGATGCAGCGGTGTGTACTACCAAGCTGTTTTTTGAACCATTGGCCGAAGAAAAAATACGGCTTGAAGATTGTGCAATTGAACAAGAAATGCAGCTGTGACGAAAAACAGTTAACTTGACATTAACCTCCTCACTTATTTTTTGCAGCTACTTTGGTGATGTGGCGCTGATGCAACCGTGTTTCCGTCAGTGATAGCGCGGGGGAGAGCGGAAACACAGAAAAGTTATTTGAGGGGCACCCTTAGGCAATGACCATTTGATTGACGGGTCTTCAGTTCAAATGGGCATTACTATTGCATTTCCTCACCATTTGAGAGACCTTTTGCAAAAAACTTCCTCAGTACTTAGAGGTTTTCAAAGCTCACCTTGCAAACACATTAGGATCAGAAAAAGTATAACACCACCATCAACGTAGACGAGCAGACATGCACTCTCGTCGACGCATTTTCAAATTATACCGTATAATCTTGCATATTTATTACGGCGAAAACTTTTGTACCACGACATTTCACGGCGGAGAAGAGCACCATAATGTCGACCAAAAATCATGGTTATTACAAATATTTACCGTCTTTCTGTCGACATTCTTGTTTACAACAGTGCTCCTCCTGACATTTGAACGCTCAATGCATAAAAAAGCATTAATAAATTGATTGTGAAAATTCTGCCGGAATGTCTGATGACATATGGTGTCACACCCAGAAATGCTACAAAACAAAACTAATGAAAAACTATGGGAAATAGGTCCAAAGTTTAGATAGCGCGGGGCAAACAAGGCAATTTACGTCAGACAGAGTTCGACTTTTCTATTAAAGTTTGGTTCAGTAAATGAAATATATGTACATATAGGTAATTCAATGTCGTCGTTTCGATTTATGATAACTCGAATGATGTACATTTACCTTTATTAAAACCGTAGCAACGTAAGATACTTAGAGGAATCTTCGTGGGCTGCAAAGATGAGATACGGTACAAGGGATGGATGATGAAATTAAGAGCATACTACACTTTCAGCCCAAGAGAATCCGTCAATTTGACGGAACACAGGTACACTTTCATAAAGGTCTTTAGATTCCGAGGTCTGGGAAATTTTTGGGTATTTATAGGAATTTTCAAAATGAGGAATCGGCCGAAGAAAAAACAAATTTTCACTTGGTTAAAATAAGAAACGTACGGTTGCGCACGCCGCGGCGCGCCGCTTGCCCACGGTCTAAGGCTATAGGCCAATCTAGGCTAATTTCATAAATACCCCAATATACCCGAAATTATTGGCGCCTTTGTTTTCGCGGCATGACATAAAAAACTTTTTTTCACATTTCGTTTCCAACACCGAAAAAAATTCAAAAGCAGACGCACTGGCCCTTTAATTGTGTCCGTAGCATGATTCCTGCAATTTTTTAAGTTTTACCCTACTTATCTACCAGTAGTGAACTCTGAATAATTCATGTCGGATAACGATAATACTGTGAAATCGGGTTTCTGTTTTCAACAGCTGAACTCTTCTCCGTCGTATCGAACGTAAATTTTCAAGAACCAAACATTAAACCGAGTAAAGAACCCAACAGTCGCATCATTAGGCAACATTCTAACGAACATGTCACTTAATTTACCTGGTCGAATTGGACTGCGTACCCCCAGTTTCCAACCCATGAACAACTAAAAACAACTTTGGAGGCGAAATGTCGGAAAGATTGACAACCGCGACGTCATCACGAATGTATACAACATTTACTCAACGGTATTTTAAGCAAAAAGATAATATGGTCTTGATGAGTCTGGAGGCGAAGATAATGCGTAATATAAAGTTCGAAAGCTTCCCGAATGCAGTAGCTAAATGTCAAAGATGATTAAAAAAAATACTGTAGCTATACGGAAAAGAAAAAAAAAACTTCTAATTCTAGATTGTTTATCAGTCTTAGCACGTGAGCTCTGGCAGAAGACGCGAGGTCACGCTAAACACAACGATTCATAAAGCCAATATCAGATGTTAAAATGGCATCAGTGCACTCCTCTTAATTAATCGGAGGCCAGATAACAGAAAACTGGTTGTTTTCATAACCATTTTATGTTTTCGAGAACTTCGGATCTCTCATCACCGAGAATTCACTAATCCAGCCATATTTTCAGTCAGTTGTAGCAAATCAGTTAAAAAAGTTACCAGCCGCGAGACCAGACATCTGACAGGATACCAAAGATATCGCAAGAACAATGGCCAATGATGTTAAAAAAATCTGTTCGTTCTCATACTGTATAAATGCACTTATTAGATTGGAATCGGCACTGATCTCAGACTTTTGGTTGTAAATAGCTATTAAGCAGCCCGTTAAACTCAAACTTTACATTCACTTTCAACGCGGTACAGTTAAAAGCCGCTTTTCAACAACTCCACGTAGCCACTAATAATTTCATACTTGTAATGGGCACGTTTCGCACTCAATGAAAAGACGAATAGCTTTTGTTGAGAGGCACATTCTGCGGGAAAACACAACTTTAAACACTGCAATCGCTTTACCCTAATTCCCTAATACTCCAACGGAATTTCAATCTTCATAATGCAAGGTGCAGTACCGTATAATATATACGGTTTAACGGCTATTCCCATTGTTTACAACCCCGTCCCCTTTCCTGACATTTTGAAACTATTGTCTGCAATAAGGTTCGACTTTTACATATATATAATAAGCCGGTTGCATAAAGCTTTCAGACTTTTATGAATGGAAAAATCCCTGTACCATTGGCCTCGGGAAGAAAGCCATTAAATCCCATCATTGTGCAGATTTATCGCAATGGATTAAGATCGAATTATGTCACTGACGTGTAGAAAATAAAAAATTGATCGTTCGACTTTACATCGTTTTTGTTTTTACCCTTTGCATCCAAAAGCCACAAATAGTTCCTCCATTAGTAAATCAATCCTTATGGCCTTTAAAATTCAGGTGTCGCAACAACAGACTAAGTCTCAAATTCAGGAACCTTTACAGTATTATCCACCCAAAGATGACTGTCAAAAGGTTCCTCGTTTCCGTCGTGCAGTTTTAGCGCCCAGTTTTTGACCTTTAATCGTCTGCAATAGCGGAAATTACGACTGGCTTGTGAATAGAGCATGGTTACGAAAATGTCTGCTCGCTTAAACGGAGAACTGATAGAAAAATAGGCAGATAACGGCCTTTTGGTCCATCGAATGACCTCTTCTTTCCAGCTTACGAAATCAACCAATTATCACCGCAAATATAATATAAAATGCGTCGATTTGACGTTGCATATTGATATTTCTGCCAGACATTGTTTACGCCGCAAAAGTGCTACAAAAAAGGTGTTTGAAAACAAACTAAATGTTATTCCATCTCCAACTGCTCGAAAATAAACATGGACCCGGGTAAATAATTGAAACAAATAGTCTGTAGAAATGGCAAAAGAATAATTTATACCCGGGTTTCAATAAGTCGGCCTTTTTTCTGTTTACAATAGGACCCAGTCAAGAAATGACATTACGGCGGCTATTTTAGTCATAGATATCAAAACATTACATAACCCATCTTCGATAATTTTTTACGATCACCACATAAAAGATGTGACAAACTAAACCACATTCTTTGACCCCTCGAACCCTGTTTTATCACAATTTACGGCCAATTTCCCGATCTCTCCGTTGTTTGGACTGATAAAAGCCAATACGGTAAGTCAATATTTGAGACAAGTTTGATGTGTGACCAATAATCAGCAAATAAATACGCGGGAAACGTTTAAAAGTGCACGAGTCAGATATTTGAACTAATAATATCATAGATCATATAAATGCCCATAAACGGTCACAATCTTCTTTATTCCTTCTTCTAGCTACTCTTATCTTCTTTCTTTTCACTCTTCTCACTTTTGTCACCCTCTTTCTTGCTTTTGTCACCCTCTTTCTTGCTTTTGTCACCTTCCTTCTTGCTTTTGTCTCCCTCCTTCTTGCTTTTATCACCTTCCTTCTTACTTTTCTCGCTCTTTTTACTCTTCTCGCTTTTGTTGTTGTTCTTCTTCTTTTCCTTGGATTTGCTCTTGGACTTGTCTTCACGAGGCTTGGAATTCTTGGATTTTTTGTCCGCTGAATTCTGGATGCTCTTCGATTTACTTTTATCCTCGGACTTCTTTGGACTGCCTCCGGCACTTTCGACAATCTCCCGAAGTCGACCAAAGGCTTCTTTCACCGAATCTGAGTTCTTGTCATCATGAGGTAAAAGGCTAACGATCCTGAAAATATAAAGAGTGTTATTTTTTACGTTATATATAATATAACATGATCAAATGCTGTGTTTACTGAGGAATGTCCTTGGTGATAAATTCATCCAATTTCGCCAACTCCTTGGGATCAATCTTCTTCCACAACTTGGCTTGAGTGTGGCTACCTTTTTCAATGAAATCCTGGATAATATTTTTATATTACTTTTCCATTCTCGGGTCCGACCTACATTCACGTTGGGCATATCATGATCAGTGACCCCGAGATTTCTCTGGACTGTGGCAAAAGCCGTGCGAACAATCTCTGGTCTCAAAGTATTTTTTGGAGGATTAATCCCGCCCGAGGCACCCTATAATAATAAAATATAGATATGAACGCCATGATGGTCATTAAATTACCTTGAGTTTCATCAGTTCCGTCATAATATGGCCATGAAGTCGGACTCTCTTCGCCCTTTTGATGACGTCATTCACTTTTCGAGCCAACGTTCGATTGGGTGTTGATTCGAGTTCATTGAAGAGCTCAAAGTAGTCGGCCTTGAACACACTCATCACATTTGGCTGGAAAGATGAATATTACAACTCCTTCGTCACGTCATTGTATAAAGAGAACTGTAATCATCAGAAATTATATTATCTTTACATTCTTCATCTCTTCCGTGAACGACCCAATAAAAACCTTGGGTACTTCAGGGGTGTCAATTATCTTGCTCAAGCCCCACATCAAAGCGCCCCTCACTCTGACCAATTCACTTGGACTAACACAATCGGCTTTGTTTAACACGATCTTCACCTTCTCGTCATTCCCATTCAGACTCTAAAGCAATACCAGTCAATCCGATAAATCCAAAAAAACCAGAAGGATGAAATAAAACCATAAAATGCCTTACTTTCAAAACCTCCTTGAACTCATCGCTCATATCCAATTTGGTCGTATCGAAAACACAGATGATCAAATCGACTTTGTCGGCCAAGAATCGGATGATCTTGGAGAAGTCGTAATTCCTCGATTTCACTTGTTTATCTCCAGCCAAGATGCCTGGAGTGTCTATGAGAGTCATGTGTCGAAGAACCGGCGCATCAACGGCAGCTCCGCGAAGTCGATTCTCGAAAGCTCCTCCAAATTGCTCCAGAGACTAGAAATGAAAAAAAAAATTAGTAGAATCGAGTTTTCCAAAAAAACCATGAAAGTAATCAAGCTGATTATTCCATCAGTTATGGCCACCTCACCTTGAAAGGAAGCTTCGGATTGCTGAGCAAAGACGCTCCCATCTCCTCATGGGGATTATCGCTGTAAAAGACGACTGTGAAGCAATCGGTGGTCGGCTCGGGCCCAATCATCGATCCAGGATACTCTTTGCCGACTATGTACTTGATCATCGACGTCTTTCCGACAGAGTACTAAAACTGGTGATTAATTTGTATTACAGTCGATATTACAAAAGAAAACGGAGGCAAAATGGGGGTTCCCGGATTGTATAAAACCCATTTCCGAGTCATACCTGTCCCAAAAACAAAACGATGGGTGAAGCACTAAACTCGGACTTTTGCAAGGACGGGGTGTAAAACTGGTCGTAGATGTGCCGTTTCTCCATTGGAACCACCTTGTTCTCGTAAATCAATGGCAACACGTCACCGACATTGGACGCCGCAAGGGGAGGTATCGGCTAAAAGAAAATTTACAATCATATAAACGAAAGAATTTTATATTGCAGCGGCCACTTACAATCTCCTTCGGTTTACCCTTGCACATTTCGACGGATTCTTATGACGGAGTGAATGGTGAAGCTGAAAATGGATTAAAAGAAAACTGAAGATGCTTACTCAGGTTCAGTGGATATGCTTGAATCGACCGGTCGATCTCCTTTCCTTCGTAAAAAATGGACTCAAACTGATCATTTGGTAATTGCCCCTTGACCATGCTCGCAAAGTACATTTATTGTGGCCGGAATAAGAAACTTTTTCTAAATTTTGCAGTTTCAGACGTCTCTTGCAGGGTCTTCTTATCCAAATAAGAAAGAACAAACAAACCGCTACCAAAAATCGACCAAAATCCGCGGTTACCGCAAATTATTTACATGACGAAAGACAACACTTGACATGGTGGTGTCAAGTCTCCCTATTCTTTCAGAATTATTTTATTTTTCCGCGCCAGAATTTCCGCTGAATTCTCTCCTGGAAATGAGCAACTTTGTTGTTCCGTCAACCATACGACAAGATAAGAAGCACAATGTACAGCAAACTTTGTATCGAGCTCTTCATGGACACCGCCAAGAAGTAAATTTTCCATTTTTTTTTGTTATTCTTCTTCAGAAAACGTTTTTGTTCAAAGATGTCATCCGTTTTGATGTTGTTACCGATCATATCCTGCCCTCCATGTGTCAACATGACCCAAATGAAAACGCAAATTGTCTGGTATGCTCTTCATGAAGATTTGTATTTGTTTTCGCATTTAGGTCTGTAAGTTCGAACGAGAACTCTCCTTGCCAAATACTCCAGATATGATCTTCGGTTCGAACGTTCTTCGACTGTCTTGTCAAGGGGATCTTCTGCTAGAATTTAATGCATTAGACGCTTTGAAACGTGTGGACTCCAAAAATTTGCCTGAAGTCAAGGTATTTATCAGGTTTTACTCGTAATTAGGTGTTGTAAGCCTCTAAACATATAGTTTGTTAGGTAGGGACAAGTGAAGCTTGGCAGAAGGCTAGAGGGAATCTCCCTCCGATTCCTAATGCATATGATTGGACCTTTACTTCGGATTACGATGGAACAATCCCCGAGAATATTCTTGTAGAAGAAACCGATGAAACAATTGATTTGGAAATGCTAAAGCGACCTGATCCAATTGAATTCATTGAGACCATACCTTTGTATGAAGATGAAATGGATGACAATGGTTCTACTGAAGTCGGTTTTATTTTTTCTCATCATTCTGTCGCTACAGCGGCAATGAGCGCACCGTCGCAAGAAACAGAGACATCGCAGCGCAAAATTTCATCTTTGCCGCGGCGATATTTATTTTCCTGCGACGGTGCACTCCTCGTCGCTACAGCGGCAAAATGTTTCGCCTTTTGCCCTGCCGACTGATAATATTCTTGGCCTTTCCAATATGTTTATTGAAACAAGCGTGTTGCAGATGACAGTCCGTGTCCGGGTGATGCCAACCAATTTTTTTATTGTTTGCCGTCAATATGTTCGGGTAGATCGAGTGCTTTTAAGGACGATTGACACTCGATTTTACAGTCAAATTGGTTGGAATTATATTATTCGAGAACAGACAAAAAGGGAGGCTCTGCAAAAAGATTGGACGCCTCAGCAAAAGGAGCATGCTTTAGACCCTTCTCAGCTTTGGCAGTATCTGCCAGTGGTCCATAGGAAAGCCCATCGGATATACTATGTGAAATCTTCGTGATGCTAATATCAAACGTTGTTCTGTTGGTTGTATTTTCTGTAAATTAAATATTTTTTCGGTATAAAGCATTGAATTCGTAGTAGAGTTGCAGTGCGTTGATCAGAGTCCGATAAGTGGCGTGCAGATAATCTATAGCGACTTAATGATTAGGCAAATTAATGCGTGAACGAATTTTTGTGGACATTGTATCGAGAATGCAAAAATGTTAAATTTTATGATTTTTGTTTCATACACACACCATAGACTCAACAACCAGGTGTTCACTGTTTCGCGCAATAAACTTTACTTTACAGGTGACATAAAATTGTTTAAAAATCCTACCTTTTTTCGTATCCGACATCACGTCAGTCGGCGCAGGTATTTTCTTCAACAAGGAATAAAAAGTTTGAAAGCTCCATTTACGTGAAATGCGGCCTTTAACGGGACCAAAATTTTTTTGAATTTTAATTTTTCAGGCTATGCGGGTTTTCTTGGAAGCTCATGAGACCCGCGAAACTTAAGGTTAAAAAATACAGTAATGAAAAGCTTTTGTTTTTAGAAGGAATCAAACGTTTAGACCGCCCACGGAATATTTTATTGTTAGATTAAAAAGACAGCGCTATTAACTCTAATTTTTATATTTTGTGTCCAAGAAGAGCATTTTATGTCGGGGCTGATTGCGTCGATGGGACAAATGACGATGTCTTTCCCACAACCACAACTCCATTCTTTTCCTCCATCCCAAAAATCTTTTTCAAGATCAGCCTTCTAAATCCTCGTCGGTAACATCCAATATAAGACATGGTGAAAATCATGCTAAATGTTGGGTAAAGGTAGAGCCAGCGCCACATTAGCGCTGTTCCAATTGGACGATAAGTGACTCCAATGAACACCTGACAAATAAATACGGGGGTAACCACAGCTACTGCGATTACGGCCATTTCAATCAAAAGAGCATTTATGAGGGTACGGTAGAGAGTTTTCGTCCGATCACTGAGACTCTGACTCCGTTTGTTTTGGAAGTTGTAGCATCCGTAGGTTGAATAAGCGCAGATCAACAAGCCAATCAATGTGGGGCCATATCGTTCGTAATTATTGTACCAGGTAGTCTGCAAACCATTAATTTGTAATTTTTTTAGAGTTTCAAAACACAGTAACATATACGTATTAATAAAAGTTAACCTACTACTTCCACGAGAAGTGGCTTCCCCTTTATGTATTCTGCTATTTTTGGATTTGAATTTCCGAACTTATCAATGTACATCTCGATGTTTGGAATGCTAAAGAGCGCGTCGATATATGTAAATGCCATGAGAAAGACCATGCATGGTATACAACCACAGAATAAAAATTTCCGATTGGACATAAATTGCACCATCTTTTGTTTTCCGGTTGTTTGTGCATATCGAAAAATAAACATCAGTGTTACACATGAGAAGTGTGAAACAAAAAACACATGGAACAGTGCGTAGAATAAGCGAACGACGAAATTATTATTCTAAAATAAACGATTCGGGTTGCCGGCTACATTCTTACAGGAAATAAACCGGCTAGGCCACCAAGAACTGTGACATCATAAGGAAACAACGGCTCGTCTTCAATGAAAGCCTTCACCATGAAGGTAAGCACACAGAAAGTCTGGCTTCCAATGATATACCTACAAAGATGCGAATGAGGTTGCTTAACAGGAAAATAGGGATACTCTTTGTAATCTTACCATTTATAGGCACCAATCTCCCTTGTCGAGTACTTTAAGATGACTTGGATCATAATCACATAAATAATAAAGTTGATGACTTCAACAAACCAAGCGTAGATAACCATGGCGTTCTTCACAGACATAGGGATAACCTCAACGTCATGATAGCCAACGTCAATGGCGTATTCAATCATCTCGTCTCTCTGGAGAGTTCTACCAGCGTAGGTACAAGTCTTAGAACCAGCTTTCAACACGTCTGTAATCAGCCTCGTAAAAGACTAACGCTTTGAATTCCAAAATCCTTTCCTTTGAAATCTGAATGTAAGAAAGGGAGTGGCATACAGGTGATTCAATGCCTAAAGGTCTGGTGGCGTGCCGTCAGATGACAAATAAACTGGAACCCGTAATTCCTGGTAAACTATCGAGAGACTAACTACACAAACGAGCAAAAATCGTTTCCAAAACAAGTAAGCATAATCTAACGTCGAGTGTAATATTATATAAGTTTATTCAATTCCGATTATTAAAAATTTCAAATTCTTTAGAAGACCCGAGATTTCCTGTTTTTAGAGGAGATAAGGAGTTGTTGTATTTGCTGTAGATTGCAATTATTTCCGGTTCGAAGCATTGAATCCGTAGCAGAGTTAGCCGTACTTCTTCCGTCGATAACGTTAAAAAAAGGCGGGCCCGAAAGGGCGCCACCCGAAAGAGGGGGACCGAAAAGTCAGTCTCCCAATTTAGGGATTTGGTAAATTCCCATATCCCATCTCCTTTCAATTGAGACTAAAGATAAGATCAGTATTTTTATACAGTCGCTAAAATAACCAAAATAAATTATCAAAAACATTGCTATAAAATTAATTGTGATTACTCAGGATTCCACAAACTGAGGTTAGTTGAAGCAGTAGCCAGAACATAGTATTTCTGATTGAATAAACAGTGTTCAATCGTGTGAGTATCATTGGTCTTGTAGGTATAGACAATCTGGCCAGTTTCTCGATCCCAACAGGTTAACTGCCCGTCAGATCCTCCACAAAACACATATTTGGAGTCCGGGGAGAAACATCCATTCAAAGAGAGTTTCTGAAAATATTCAGTGGTAAATTTTAAGCAATCGTTGATAGCAAAATCAAATTATTTTGGTTATTTTTTTTACCAACCTCACTGTTATCGTGCCCATATAACGTTGACATCAATTTCCCGGTGAACGCATTGACGACCCTGAGGAATTCCCCGTTCGTTGAGATCAAAATACATTGTCCATCAGGGGAGAAGGTCATGTTCGTCCATTCAGCGCTCCAATCATCATCTGGGCGGATTACAAAAGTGGCGAAGGGTCCTTTGTCGAAAGTTCGAACATCATACAACTTTATTGTGTCGGAATTGATACCGGCAGCAAAGATCAAGCCCTCAGGGTCAAAAGCGGCTATTGGTCTGGATGGAAGATTCATAACTCCCTAAAAAATATCAGGATTACATGGAGCAACCACAATTATAAAGTTTTAACTTGAGGAATACGAATATAAACTATTCAAGATGGGGGAAATAAAGTATTTTACCTGACATGTAGAAACACGAAGATCCCATAACCGCACGGTGTTATCCAACGCTCCAGAAAGAAACATCTCTTCTGTGGGATTCATACATAATGTTACCACTCTAAAACTATCAAGTAAGCAACGTTGAAATCTAAATTTCGATTAAAAAAAATCACTCACTTTTTCGAATGACCCACAAAATATCGCAGATATTGATTGTTTGACAACGAAAGGTACCTTATTGTATCTAAAAAGACCACTTTTAAGTTGTTATTAACAGTATTACTATAAAATTATTAGCGCATAACTTTCATAAAGCAACTGAAAGGCTAAAAGTATACTGCAACTTACTATCAACCTTGGTTGATGCACTGATCACGTCTTTAGTTCCGCGGACAAAATGGACAAGATTAACTCCATACTTCTTGCTGTTTATCTAAAAACAAATAAAAGTAAAACAAAGTAACTTACGGTTCGATTCTGCAAACCTGTTTGGATATCGTAAACGATCATACAATCATTATCATCGGAGCAGATTAGCAAGTTCCCATCTTCACTATAATTTAGGTGGTTGATTCGAGCTTTTTGGTCGTGGACTTGAGTTGGAAGCAGTGATTTTAAACCCGCAAGATCAACATAACGGGGTTGAAGAGTCTGAAATTGGATTGTAACAAAGATGAGTTATGTTCCTTGTGTCGTGTTTTACTTTATGATATTTCAAAACAAAGCAGCTTACCATTAGATGAATATAATAAACAAGTTAGATGTGTGGAAATGTGAGTCTTTTCTCAATGTACAAATACTTGTGGTTATGTGATCCTAGTCAATCCTCCTTTGCTCCTAAACAATAGCTAGCTAGGTGAAACTTACTGATTTTTGCAGAAATTATTATTTCTGTGGCATTTTGTCTTAAGGCATTCATCATTTTCGTGGTGAAACGCAACCATTGGTCTGGTGAAAATCTTATTTTTCCTTTCTTGATCGAAGGGACGTAAGTTGATGCAAGTCGGGAGCTCCTGCGGGAGCTTACTGTACGACTTGTGGTATTCATTCAATTTTATCATTTATTTTTATTTAAAATATTGTTTTTCGATTTCAGCTCAAAATTTTGTTGATGTAGAATATTTTCTTCTTTCTATATTATGAATGGCGCCCATTAGCTGTTGCAATGGAAGGATTAGGCATTGTGAAAGTCCTATCACCTGTTTCAGTTGTGTTTTTTGCAAGGAAAATATCTAAAATAAACCGGGTTTCATCATTTGTCCACTTTTGTTTTCTTTTCCCATTCTTTCGCCATGTTTACGGTCGCTTCACCCCTTCCTTTTTATTTTTGACTCGACTTGGTCTGCAGTTTGTAAAACAAGACAGCGGAAGTTTTCAAACTTTTAATTTCATTTATTTTTATCAAGATTTATATTATTATCCCACATTGGATAATAATTGTTTTTATTGGCTAGACTGTTCGAGATTTTGTTTGGAGCGAACGACTGCTTGACGAAAAAACAGGCGTTCCGGTCCATTTTCTCGTCTCTTCAGGTCTAATTTCAAGGAAAAATGAAGAGAAAATGGAACTTTTTCAGTGTTATCAAACGTTTTGTCCGAAAACTGAACCGCTTCTTTCGCTTTACTTGTTTTCGTGGAAATTTGTTAACAGATAGCCTGTTCTTTGTGTTTTCTGACGACTCGAAGACAACTCAGTCTCTTAATTTGTTCACTTCGTCTCAAAAATAATATTGTTCTTTGCACTTTAGACCAAGGTTTTTTTAATTTGCGAAATAAGTTTTTTTTTGAATGTTAATGGCATTCTCTACTATTCCTATGACCTTTTGCCGATTTTTATTATTTTTCAAGACGATTTTGTCCATTTCTTTGGCCTTTTACTGATAATCAATCTATTTTTAGAGGAATCATCGCCGAAGTAATCAGAATAGAATCCAAAACGAAGTCAATATAGCACTTATCGGGTCAAACCCACTGAAACTTCACTCAACTTGAGCTAAAACCGCCGAAAACATGATTGGAATATTAGTCCGGAGAACTGGAAACCTAAGCCGGTAAGAATGATATTCTGCTTATGATTTGTCGTTTTAGTTTCCACAGAGTCAATCCGAAATTCCATTGGAATAACAGACATGTCTGTGTTATCGAACCGCATCGGTTTTATGCCGCCAACGATCGAAGCAAGGTCGAAGAAACTTTAAAGATGCTGAAGGAAGACCTTGAACGACAGCAAAAAGAAGAAACTGAACGGAAGAAAGAAGTAAGACCTTTAATTTGATATTCTGTAGCTTTAGAGTAAAAAAATGATTTAAAAAAGCAAAAGAAAATCAAACAACGATATATTACACCTGATGAAGGTTATCAAAAATTTATGTTTTATTTTAGAACAAAGCTTTGGCTCAAAAACTCCCGTTAAAGACCCGAGTTATTCATGAAATCAAACATTATTATCATGGATTCAGACTTTTGGTATTGGAGACCAGGTTATCAGCCAAGTATTTATATCGCTTGGCCCGTGGTGATACCCTGACAAGGAGAGAGCGGCAACAGATGGTTCGGACAGTCTCCGATCTGTTCAGACTCATCCCATTCTCTTTCTTTGTTATTGTGCCATTTATGGAACTTGCTCTTCCATTCTTCATTAAGTTGTTCCCCAGTATGTTGCCATCGACTTTCCAAGAGCAGTCCAAGGAGGTGAGTATTACGTTTTTCTCTTTTGTTTTTAGGTGCTGTATGATGTGTGGTGCTGATTTTTTTGTTTTAGAAGGAAAAGATTAGAAAACAATTGAAGATCCGTCTAGAAATGGCCAAATTCCTTCAAGATACATTGGAAGAGATCGCTCTTGAGCGTCGCAAGAAGGAAGAAGGCTCGGCCGAAAAGTCCAAAGCTTATGAATTTTCTCAATTCTTGAGGAAGGTGAGACAAGAAGGAGCTCTAGTCACAAATGAGGAGTTATTCAAGTACGCCAAGTTGTTTGAAGACGAGCTTACTCTGGATAACTTATCTATGGGGCAGTTGCGAGCTTTATGCCGAATGCTTGGAGTCCAGCCTCTTGGAACCCCTGAGATCTTGAGATTCCAGTTGAATCTGAAGTTGAGAGAACTCAAAGCTGATGATAGGGTAAGTTATAGTTTGGTTTTTGAATTTAAATTTAGATTGAAGATGATTTACGGTCTAAAATTTCAGTTAATCATGGCTGAAGGAGGTGTGGATGCCCTTTCAATTCCGGATCTTCAACAGGCTTGTCGTCAACGAGGAATGAGAGCTATTGGTGTGTCGGAAGATAGGCTGAGGTCTCAGGTAAGAACTTCTAATTGATACGTTTTTATTGTTTTAGCTCCGACAATGGCTTGAACTCTCCCAGAACGACAAAATGCCCCCGTCGATGCTGCTTCTGAGCAGAGCCCTCTTTTTGCCCGAGGACATTTCATTCTCAGAACGTCTGAAGAAGATCGTGCAACAATTGCCAATGGAATTGGGAGAACAAACTAAGCAGAAATTGACCGAGTTGGAAGGAGGGAAAGTTGATCCAAAAGAACGTATGGCTTTGATCAGGTCGATTGAAGATGGACTCAAGAAGGAAAGACAAGAAGCCAAGGCTGATGCTGAGCAAAAGAAGAAGGCCGAAGAAGATAAGAAGAGAGCAGATGTGGAGAAAATGGAAGCTGAGAAAGCGAAGATTGAAGAAGAAGATAGAAAACTTAGAGAGACCTTGGAAGTGGAGAAACCAGCTGTGGACACGGCGAAGGACATCAATGAAGTCCTCCAGACGGCTCATGATTCTGTGAAGGATCTCCATGTTAGTGGCACATTTGATAATTTTTATGCAATATTTTTGAAGACTAATATTATTGTTTTAGGCTGAGGTTGCCAAGTTCCATAACGTTGTTCATGAAGAAGCCGAAGCTGAGAAGAAAGCCAAGCCCGCGAAGATCAAGTCAAAGGAATTGGAGGCTGTCGAAGATGTTCTTCACGGCTCCCACATCAATGAAGCTCGTCACGACATCAGCGAACTCAAGGAGAAGGTCATTGAACACACAGAAGATCTGATTGAAGTCAATACTTTGGCCGATGATTACACTGAGACCAAGGTCGCCAAACGCCTAAGGGCAAGAGTGAATTCTATGATTGCTGGAGTTGATACTCTTGTGGCCAAATTGGAATCAGAAAGAAGACTGATTAATAATAAGGATGGTACTGGAAAGGCCGAGGATATTATCGAGGCACATGAAACTGATAAGAAACAGTCAGTGAAATTCTTAAATTTAGAGTTTTGTGAAATGCGAGATTACTTTTTTGTTATTTTAGAGCTCGGTTGGTGAATATTGCCGATTTGTTAAACTCGTTGTCGAGCCTGAAGGAAGCCAGTGATCTAGCTAAATCTACAAGGATAGCCGAAGTCCTGAAGGCAATGGATGAGGACACTGATGGAAAGATTGATGCCAAATTGGCCCTCAAAGTCATCGAACTCTTGGGAAAACATGGGGATGTCGAGATTAGCTCTTCTCAAATGCAACATATTATTGAGCTGATGAAGAAAGAAAGCGCTGTGGAAGGCCTACAAAAGGATGAGCAACTTCAGAAGTAAGGTTTTGAATGAATAATTAGGGGAACTCGAGATTAGATTATGTTAGATGTCTAGTGAAATAAAAAATAATTGTAGGAATGGAGTAAAAATCCTTGAAAGAGTTGTCCCTCAACTCTTGGACTTTGGTCACCACGAATTTCCCATCCGAGCAGCGAATGGATCGGACAAAACCCCTCATCCAACATCATCAGAGGAGATTGTAAGGTCGGATAAGGAAGATTACCCACCACGGAAACCGGACCACAGTCCTCATCCAACTCAGTCTGAGGAGAATGTGAGGTCGGAAACGGAAGATTACCCTCCCAGACAACCTGACCATTCCCCTCATCCCACCCAGTCAGAAGAGAATGTTCGATCTGAAAAGGAGGATCATCCGCCAAGGAAACCGGACAAAACTCCCCATCCAACAGACTCGGAAGAGGTCGTAAGATCAGAGCAAGAAGTCGATGGAAAGATCCCTCCTCCACCGCCAGCGAGGTTAAGGTCTAATCAAGCCAAGGTGGAAGGTAAGGTCAACAGAATCCAACATTCTCCACAGCCCACCGACTCTGAAGAGATTGTCCGTCAAGAGAACGCGGGGGAGGACCTTCCCCCACCCCCTCACATCCCTCCGCCTCCGCCTCAACTCTCAACCCGACCTCCGCAAAAATAGGTGAACGTCCTTGTTGTAGCGCATCTCCAATACAGGGTCCAGACTTTCTAAATAAGCATATGCATGCTAATGTATAAAGTAAAGTATATAAACCGATAATATTTGGTTGGATATCGGATTTTCTGAACTAGAAGTTGGCGATTGGTGGATAGTCCAAGAAGATTAGGTCTTCATAGTTTTGGAGCGGTTAGCTGGCGTTAATTTTGGCGATGCCTTTTGCAAAGGCGACCGTGGCCCAGGCTTCGGTTTTGGAGAAGACGACCGAAGGGATCCTGAGGAAGCAGAAGCGAGAGTTGGACGGCGAGTTGACGGCAATGAAGCTAAAATTATATATCTCGATAAAGTGACCGCTCACAAGTTTTTATCGTAGCAGATGTTCTCCTCCCATTTTCAGCAGGCTCTTGGGCCATGGCCTCCCTTGACGCCAGTCTTTCGCGATCCCACGTTTGCCTCAGTTGTCGTCGAAGGACGGCTCCATTCATTGTTCTGGGAATGTCTGTTACAAAGAAAACCCCGCCTCGAAGTTCCTTGAATTGGGGGATTTTACCTGGAAAAGTTGATGTAACGTTTTCTGTAACTTTTTGACATGACATACCGGAGATATGCTGTCGAACCTCGGCGGTAGACAACACTAAATTGGTGGAGGATTTGACGATAAAAGCGGCCGGAACCTCTCCAGCTGTATGACTTTGTTTGCAGACGACAGCACAGTCTTCTATTCCCGGATGAGCTCGAATATTAGACTCAACATCAGTGGGGCAAAGCTAAGTATAGAAGTATATAGATTAGTATTAATTGCACTTACAACAAGCCCGCGGAATTTGATGATATCTTTGATCCTATCGACCACGTAAATGCATCCTTTTTCGTCAAAGAACCCGGCGTCACCTAAAAGTTTAATTAAATTCATTGCTCCACGCAGCGTATTTAATACAGTTACAAAATTATCTTAAGTTTTGATGACTTGCCTGTCCGAATATATCCATCATGAGTATCCCCATTATGTTTATTCTTCTGATTGTAAAACCCAGTGGAAGTCCAGCCTGGCTTTTTGATACAAATATGACCCACTTGCCTTGGAGCACACAAATTTTTGTTGTCGAAATGCATAATCTACAATACAAGCATATTGTCAGTGTATTTCGCAACATAATACCTTGATCACGTATCCGGGTAGAGGAGATCCAACGCTTTCAATGTTTTCACTGCAGAAATGAGGAAAAGTGCAGATTGCTCCCATTTCAGAAATGAGGTAAACTGAAACAGTTATAATTGAAATATATGTACGGCTCCAATGAAGGTGTTATGATTTTTAAACTGGTATCTTTACTTTGCCTCAAATCTCTGATTGCCAATCTTTCTTTGCATTTCTTGGCTTCTTTCGAATATAAAGAAGCTCCGCCCACAATTAGTGTCCTCAGATGTTGCCGGAGATTGACATTCTCTAAACTGAGATCAGTTGCCAAGAACAAGATCATAGGAGGTGTGACATGAGCGTACGTTATCTAAAAAATAATTATTTCCTAAGACGTCGGCAAAAAATTCAAATACCATTAAAAAGCCAAATTCACCTTGTAATCACTGAGAGCCCTCAAGAAAACCTTGGACGAATACTTGTTTACCAATGTCAATTCAGCCCCATTGACAAGCGCTTGATACAACGACAAAAATCCAAAAAGATGATGGATATTCAAGGGCAACAAGAACTTGTCAGTTACCCCCGGAGGCCCGTAAACACTTAGTCCAAGTTGCATTAGGTTGAGGATTATTTGCTGATGAGAAATGTAGATCGGCTTGGAAGGCCCGGTCGTCCCGGAAGTGTAGAAAATAAAGTAACCATTGGAGTCATCAACGTCGACAGGGTCCAATGGAGTCAACGAACTTTTGTTCGAATGGACAACAAAGGTTGATTGGGAGGTCATAGAAGCGGTGTCAAAGCTGGATTCAGAATCAGCAGTGGATGAGGGCAGTTGGACTGGTATTCTGAAGCGGTTGTAATAAAAAAATTCATGGAATTTTTTCTAACAAAAATTATCCTATCCACTATTTTTTTATATGAATGAGTAGACATTAACTCCGAAATCTTTGGAGGCAAATTTTTCTAAATTATTCCTTCCTTTATTTTCAAAGTCTCACAAAAATCTGTGAGTCCACTTTCGACATGTCCCAGGATCATCAGAATCAAGTAAAAAAGCACTTACATAGATTTACTTTCCCTTTTTGTCAGCCTGCTTAGACTAGTCTCTCCCAGGACTTCTTCCATTTTTCTGATGATCTTAACCCTTCCACTGTTTCTCATGATCGCTCTTCTTTTCACATCTTCCATTTTGGCGGTGAATTGACTCTCCAGGATGGCATGAGTGACTTCTGCTTGGTCGATTTGATGCCATATTTCGTCTAAAACAAAAAATATTTTAAACCTTTTTGTATAAAAAGAAATGGAATTGTGCTTGGACCCCAGTGTTTGAATATCTGAGTTCCATGATTTGTTTATTTGTTCAACAAATCCTCGGCATTTACAAAGCCAAATGGATAATGTTTATCCCTCTCAAATTCATAATATTCATCGTTTTGATGGCCAAAACATTGTTTGACCAAGTCCATTTCCGCTGCTCTACTCAAATCCTTACCCACTGAGAGATTTCCATTCACGCAGACCAACCGGCATCCCAGCTGAGCGGATGCCAGATGAACAAAGCAGCAGGCACTACAATTGGAGGCGATAAGGGCCACTCTCGTGTTGTTCTGAATGCCCAACTCCTTGAGGCGTTGAGTGCAGAGGTTGGTGATGGAATTGAATTCGTTGAACTTGGTTTCTTCGAGGGTTTCGGCGTCTCGCTGAAAAGTCATAAAGTTTGTTTCATAAGAAGCGTTTTGTTGTCTTGATCTCAATTAAACTTGGTGCTAGCTGAGATTACGCCTATCTAATAACATAAGATGATTGGCTTATTTCTAGCTTGCGCTTTGTATTTATAAACGCATTATAATAATGTACATACAACTTAAAATTGATGATTTATCCAAGATTGATAATTTTGGAGAGCTTGTCAAATTGACATTGCTTTTGTTGTAAATATATTTGTAAAATCAAGAGTTCAATCTCTGGACACACGTTTATTCTAGTTTTCTTTTCTCATCTTATTTCTTTCTTGTTTTATTCAAACCCAACTAAAAGTAAGTTGAAAAACAAACAACCGGCTAGTTCACTGCAGTTTCTTTTCGACCAGACTCTTGCGCGAGGTTTTTTTCTACCCAAAAATCTCGGAAATGGTCCCAATAATAAACTTATTTATTTTTGCTTACCAGCGCTACGGTATCTCCATCGTATACCGAGATTCTGTCAAAAATATAATCAGCGAAGTTTCGAATTGATCCTCGGATATCCAAATCGACAATAAATGGAGATTCCACTTGCATTTATAATAGAGTATGTTAGTAGTAATATAAGTAACAAAGGCTCAAATATCCAGCTCTGATCCCAAAACTTTTGTTATGTATTTCCGGGAATTGTGGTCATCTCAGAAATGCATGAAGATGCCCGTCTTTGACTCTTTTTTATTGATAATACAGGGACGGATCTCACTTTCGTATTCATCACTCTTCAAAAAAAAACTTTTAATCGCGTATTTACATATTTTACTTTTGTGGTCCTCATCATTATTAACTTATTTTTATAAACTAGGTTAAAATATTTTCCTTTTAGTTAATGTACCGTCATCGTGCTGGTATCGAAAATGTTGAGAATCGACGTAGAAAATTGATAGATCAATTTGTGTTTGAGCTGGCTCAGCTGTGGGTTGTGGCCAGATGTAGATGCCCGGTGATGAAGGGGTGGCACTCGTTATCACATTTGGATTGTTTTTCGGTTGATCCATGGCTGGTCGATGAATTAAGGACTTGCACAGAGAACCTGGTTGATTCGCTGGACGGGAGGAACAATAATAAAGTCATCATGAGACCAAGGCAAGTTTAACATAACCAAAACCTCAGAACTTGTATAAATTCGACCATTGGATCCCTTTGAACCATACTTGTGACTCTGAAAAAAAAATTGTAAAAATTTACAATTTCAGTGACGCAATCCGATGGAGACAGAGCATTGAACGTCGGTTAAGCCGTTGCTCCGAAAGTTCGGACAGTCTTACAAATATCGTTGAGCCAGATTCTCTATGCAACAGTTCGAGACGATAAAGAGATCGACATCAGTATAAGCTGTTGTCAATCTCAATTCATGCAGGTCAAACTTCAGAGCTTTTTTTATTTATCCTGAGTTCGAATACGACACAAAAATATAATATTACAAATATTCGATAAAAATATTTTATTTTGCTTGTGACATAGCCGTCGTTTATATGTTTTGGATTAAAACCGCTTATGCAATTTAACTGGGACCCCTAATGTCGGTGCCAAGACAACCTCAGTCGTCTTAAGGTTCTTTTCGAATGGAATATCAGTAGTTATTTTGAAATTATGGACAAGATGAGCGATCATAAGCTTGGCTTCTCGTTGGGCGAACTTCTGGCCAATGCAGTTTCGAGGACCCGCACTAAATGGAATATACTCTGAAGGGATTTGCCTTCCATCAGCAAATCTCTCAGGATCAAACTTTTCTGGATCCGGGAAAGCCTAAAATCATGCTGATTTAAAAAATTTAATATCAAATCTACCTTGCTGTTTCTATGCAAAACCAAAGGCGAGATTTGTACAGTAGTTCCCTTCGGAATTGTAAATCCTCCCATTTCTATTTCATTTACAACTTCCCTCTCGTAGATTGGAACTGGAGAAAAGATACGGAGTGCTTCTTTGAAGACTTTTTCCAAGTACGGTAAAGACTTCAGTTTTGGCGATACAAATTCATCATCTCTCCCACTGAATTCTGTCTCTATTTCTTGATGCAACTTCTCCTGGACGTCTTGATGACAGGCTAAAGACCAAATCGTCCAACCAACAGCGTGAGAAATTGTGTCGTGACCTGGAATGAAAGTTAAGACAGTTAAATCGGGATGAAAAGGAGCGCATTCGAATTTAAAACGTTTGTAATAAGCTAAGAACTTACCAGCAAACATAAAGGTGTCAACTTCCTCTCGGAGATTCTCAAATGGAAGTTCCCCTTCGGCGTAGGACTTGAGCAGGATGCCCAAGAAATCAGGTTTTTGAACTTCGTGAAATTCACCGTGATCTTGTTGTTCCACCCTTTCTTTGATGACCTAAAAGCAAAACCAGGGTTTTATTGGCACTCTTAACAAATTGGAAGCCCAATTTTCCATTAGATCTAGTTACCTTGTCCGTCATATCCTTGAGGATATCCAAGGTTTTGACGGTCTCCTTTTCATATCCACTTAGCTTCCATCCCAATTCGTTGAAGAAAAAGTAATGTGGCTTTTGCGAAGCAATAACCGCCAATTTGTTGAAAGTTTTCACTGCTTGGACATACGGAGTCTCTGCATTCCGCTGGGCATCCAGATGAACTCCCATGGCTGTTTCGGCAATGATATCCAAGGCGCAATTCTTGATATTACTGAAGATATTGGCATCAACTCCATCTTCAATTTGACGAAGGTTTGAGACCAGAGTCTAAAAAAAAATTTTAAAGTCTAAAAAATGATAAAAAAGTCTCACTCTGCAGTGTCGATCCATTATTGGCGCGAATTCCTCAAGTTTCTGGAAATGGAATCCTGGTGTGACCAGTTTCCTTGTTTTATGCCATCTCTCCCCATCCCCCAAGAGTAAGGCCGGGCCCAGCCACCTTTCAACGAATTTGTAATCTCTCCCTTTCTTTAATTCAACAGAACTATTGGTAATCACCTAAAAGGTAGTGTAACAAACAAAGTCTTTTAATTACTTTTACTGCATCTCCAGTTAGTGGAACTACTGTGAAGTCGGTGAAGAACCAAGCCGACATAACAGAGTGGCCTTCATCGAGGGTCTTCTTGGCAAAATCAATATAGAATTGAGTGAATTCTAAAAGTTCAAGTCATCATTTCAGTTTATAATTAATTAAAGTAATCCCTTGTAGACAAAAACTACAAGCACTTACTCTCAAATTCCAACGGCACATATAGAATACTTCCAATAAAAGGGACATGCCCAAAGTTAGGAATATTCCTGGCGACTTTTATTTTATACAAGTAATCTTTGAGCTCTTTCAAATTAGCAAAAACATACAGAATAAACAGCGCAATAAAAATTTGAAGCCACATTATTTCTCTCGAAAAGGAGTTGAATCAAAGATAGCTCTGATAAGATGTAAACCTTTGCAGATTAGAATGAGATAAAAAGAAGAGCCTTATATACCAGTCAAAATACGCTGACGCACTGTCAATCTGGTAGCTCAATGAAACGGAGGAAACCTAAACAAGCTCTTGCTTCAAAAAATACACTCTGTTCTGCAAAAATAACACAAAGCATGCCTTCTTTTCAGCCTTTATACTGCCTCGTTTGGGAAGTTTATGAGAATTTGTTGATGAAAAACAAAATTAATGATTATTGCTTTTACAGAATCAGCTTTCTTTTACTGGAAATGTCTACATTTGATGAATCGGATAGTTGGGGTATGTGATTGTTTAACAGCATTTGTCTCTCTGTCTGTCTTTGGGTAAAACTTGTGTGGTATTTCAAATTCCAGTGGGGTCCTCTAGACTTTGTCTAATAGTGATGGAGCCAATTATCTTGTTCCAAACTGTTCATAAACAGTTTTCATAGTTCTTTCATAAATTTCAAAAATATAAGATCCTCAGCTTATTCCATAAAGTGTGGACGGATGATTGGTGAATAAAAATCGTTGAAATTTTGTCCAAAAACCACAAATTTTAATTGGAATCCCTGCCATGTTTCTCAAACAACCCGTATTCCAGTGTTCTCGAATACGGAAGCTCTTTACCCGATTAGTTCTTACAGCACTCTTTAAAGTACATTCTTCTACAGTTTAAAACGTGCGTTTCCATAATTCGGGCTGTTAAAATCAAGGAAGAAAGTCTTTTTTACAGTAATTTCTTCCGGTCATTGGATTCTTATTACAGCAACATCATGAGTTTTTGTAATCGCTGATACGGTCATATCACAAATTTAGGTTACCGGAATTTTTTGTGTCGTGTTCATAAACTGAATTTGTGATTATACCTCTAAGCCTAATCGTTGGCGAAAGTTCACAAAGGCTTAGTACCTTACTGTAACCTACAAAAGAAATATCCGAATCCAATAAAATATCGTAATCTGATCCTTTCTCCCCTCCTCCCTTCCCCGATCATATGCACACAAAAACAGGAGAGAGAAAGAAAGCTACAGTACTCGGAATCGGAAGAATCCGAGAGAAACGAGGAAACGGCTGAAGAGCCTCAAAAGAATGACCGAACTCGACTCCCAGAATGACCCTCCATCCTGGAGCAAATGACGCAAAAGCGAACTCATCACCCGAAATGTCGGCGAAACAGGTGTGAAATGCGCCTTTCCAAAAGCGGAGGCCCAAAAACAAAACCGAAATATTCAGATGAAGAAAAAACCGCCGGCGACAGAACGGCGCCAAACTTCTTTCCTCGCTGGCGCCGCACCGGAAAGCGAGAAAAAACAGCGAGAAAAGACGGAGAGGAATCGGTCGAAACATGGGGCTCGCTGTTGTGCAATTTGTCATCTAGATTGGGGGTTTGATTGACAAAATTATTTCACGCTTTTTAGCACCCATCAGCGCTGATACGCCGAGGCGGACACGTTATACGGTGAGAAGCGTAGCGAGGAGAGGAGGCGCGAATTCGGTGTCACGTTTAAAACCGCCGCCATCGACCAGTCGAGGCGCTGATTCGATTTGTAACGGGCCATTGAACGGGGTGATGGAGACTGATTCCGATCCTTTCATCGGTGGTCTGGTTATGCTTTCTGTGTTTTTCTTACAAAATATATTCTTTGTTTTTTTGATTCTGAGAAATCTGAGTTCAGCTGTTGCTTGAAGGTGGTTGTAATTCAATGGCCAGCTTTCCGTTAAACTTGGCTTCCCAGAAATGTCGCAAAATTATTCTGTAAAAGTTTTAGTTAGCTGTTATTGTATTATTTTCGGCTGAGATATCCAGCGAGCTTACCAGGCAATACATCAGACCATCGAAAGATTGGCAAGAAAAAAAATCGCTTCGCCAAAAAGAAACATTTTTATAGGAAAGATACGCCAAAATTACCTTGCCTAATTTTAAAACAAGAACGGATTGAGGTTTTTTGTCACATTTCGTCATAGGAGATTTATAGCACTTGTAAAGAATCGGCCTAAAAACGTTTGGGAATGTGACTTGTTATAATCAAACCAATGCATTCGAAGCACTCAGCTGATAGATTTTGATCTCCTAGCCTTAGTCTGCTCTTCTCCGCAACATTCAAAGACCCCTTTATTGTCATAATAAATTACTTGACCCCAAATTTAACCTTCCTTTGACAACGTCATCGATCACTCGTTGATTTATTTACCGTAAAGATCGCTGTAAAAAGTGTCTGTTTTGAAACAAACACTTTGTTTTTTCCGGTCTTGACAGGCGCCAGCGTGTATCACTGTAATCATCCTGTAACTGAGGGTTGTAACAAACAGACAGACGTGTTTCCTGGTTTTAAAAGATGTCTGTCCTTGACAAATTGGATGTTTTATAGGGTGGAGATTAAAAGGGACATTCGTGGGTGAAAATGATGATTTGAGGGCCTTAAGGTGAAGTGGTCACGGTTACTGTAACTGGATAGATTGACGAACAGATGACGGTTGGAGTAGTTGTAAGACCTTTGTAAGACCAGAAAAGCGAATTGTCATCATGGTTAACCAGTTTTTTCAATTGTTCCAACCTTCCTACTGATGTTTGTCAATCGCTCTGTAATTCTCACAATTTTGTAAAGAGACTGTGATTGCAAAACCCCTGAGGAGCCGTCAACAAATCCTTGACTTTCCGGCGCCACCAATCTCCAGCCATCAATATCGATTTCCCCGTTCGTTTTATATAATCAAATGTATTTTTTGTGAGTCAATGAAGCGATAAGAAATTTTCACTCCAAAAACACCGTCCGACTTTTCGATTTCCCCCACTTTTCTCGGGTTTGGAAATTAACCAGAAGTTAATTTGTGTGGGCTTTACGGGTATTGCGGGTTGAATTTGGAAGTTGTCAAACCCATAAAGGCTTAGGACACTAGAGTTCTGGCACAGCATAAATAGGTTTTGATGCTTTTATATACGATTTTGAGAGGTTTTTATGTTTACTAGAATATACTATGTAGTATTCTCTGCGGAATGTCATATTTTTAAGTTTTACGACCTGTAAATGATTAAGCAGATCCCTTCAGGACCCCATTTCCCCTCTACATGCCATGACATCGGCGCATTTCTCGATGGATCACTCCGGCAATGGTGGATCCACTGGTTATGCTCCTATTGCCAGTCTACCCCCAAATTCAATGAATCAGCCCCATTTCCAGCCCGCTTATAATCCTCAAACATCTTCGGCCGCCCATCAAAGAATGTTTGGGCAGATGCAAATCAATCTGCCTCCTCTGCAGACTTACCAACAAAACTATTCGAGTAATGGGCATCAATTTGTAACACCTCAAGCGCCCCCGGCAAGACGAGAGAGGACTAAATTTGACTCTTTCTTAACACAAGCCAGTAATTCAGTAGTTAGACGGCTTGGATGGAAACAGGGTATGCATAAGTTGAACTCGGATTGAGTCTGTTAGAAGGTGGTTTTATAAGCAGTATGGTTACAGGTGACGAAGAAGAGAGCTGGTCCAAGAAAGCCATCGACAGTCTAGTCAAGAAGTTGCAAAAACACAACAAAGAAGCGCTTGATATGCTGGACAAAGCGCTGAAAACTGAGGGCCGTGAGCCCAGTGACTGTGTCACCATTCCCCGTTCCCTAGATGGACGCCTTCAAATCTCTCATCGAAAAGCTTTACCCCATGTTATTTATTGTCGTGTATACAGATGGCCCGATCTTCAGTCGCATCATGAGCTCAAGGCTATTGAGGTAAAGCAGTTAATTGTTTGAGTAAATGTACCATAACTCTTCTAATGTTCTGAAAATATTTCCAGTCGTGTCGTTTTTGTTTTGAAAGTGGCCAAAAGGAAATTTGCATAAATCCTTATCATTACGAGCGCGTAGACTCGGCATGTGTGCTCCCGCCGGTGCTGGTACCCCGGTACAGCGAGCCTCCTCCAATGGACACGCAATTACAGCCTGTTCAGCAGTTTGGAAGTGAGTTTTCCTTATTCCCGGCTTTTCTTTAACTTTTGTCCACTTTGCTGTAAGTCAAACAATTCTTAAATTACTTCATTTCTCATTCTCCAGACTTACCCTGTAACGTAGACATGTCCAATGGCAACAAACTACAACTCCCCTCAACTCCCCATCAACACAACCCTTCGTTCGGCCCATTTACCTCTCAAAATGGCCATAATGAGAACAATTGTGAACAGAATTACCAACAGAATGTCATCAACCGAGTCCCTGTGCCATTTATGCCGTGCAAACATTGGGCGACGATCAGTTATTACGAGTTGAATAATCGCGTTGGAGAGCAAATTAGAGTCTCCTCGAATACAATTTATATCGATGGATTCACCGATCCAAACACGCAGGATAAAATATCACTTGGCCTGTTCTCAAATGTCAATCGGTAAGCGTTGTTTGTGATATTTTACGTTGTTTTAGATGGCAGCGAATTATTAAAATTCTGATTTTTAGAAACACAACAATCGAAAATACCCGGAGACATATTGGAAAAGGTGTAAAATTAACATATGTGCCATATCAAGGAACTCTGTATGCAGAATGTCTCAGCGAGAGCGCCGTTTTCATCCAATCCCGGAACTGTAATTACATCAACAACTTTCATCCAACTACTGTCGTCAAAATTACTACAGGTTATTCGCTAAAAATCTTCGACACCGGGAAGTTTGGGGAGGTAAGAAAGTTAGCGCAGCAATTTTTAGGATTATTAAAGCAGGAAGAGTTGTAGTATATATAATACAGTTCTCAGAACGGTCTAACAGACATAACGAAAATGTTTTCAGCTGCTAAATCAATGCGTAAACATGGGCTTTAACAGCAGCTACGAGCTGACCAAGATGACCCTGATCAGAATGTCATTTGTTAAAGGATGGGGAGCTGAATATCAACGGCAAGATGTCACCTCAACCCCCTGTTGGATTGAAATTCATCTTCACGCTCCTTTAATCGTAAGATAATATCCTGCATTTTATATTCAGACTCTGCAGTTATTAATAATAATATTTTCAGTGGCTGGACCGTGCATTGGCCAAGCTAGGCCCTTCTCCCGACCCCATCTCTTCGATTAGCTGAGATCTTTGTAATCATTTTTTATTCGTTTTAAGTTCGTTGCAATTTCACCAAAGGTGACCATGCGTTTACGGTGTAAATCTTCTTGGAATAAATTTCTTATATCGTTGCTTTCCTCGAACTTTCATTCTTAGATTTTAAAGGCCAAAATCTCTCACTTGAACTTTTATATTATCCATGAGATGAAAGCTTACAAAAATGAAGAAACCGAATCTTTGTGCCTACAAATCGCAGAAATTTTTGATCGTCTGCCTATTTCCGCCACGGTCTCTTCTGCGCCAAATAAAGCTTTTCCTATGGCAGAGATTCCTTTGCATAACTCGACCCTTGATTACGCAGAAATACTTGGAGTAAATTACATCCTCTACTCAAACCCGATTACCGCCATTACATTTTAATTTTCGGTCGTGGGGAAATGTGGCTCGCGGAAATCGAAGGGACGCTGTGGCCAGGGAAAATTCAAATATGAGTTGTTTCTGATGGCAGCGGTACCTGAGGGATATCTGGGGCGGGGAAGGGATAAGAGGGGGGAATTTACTTGGCAGAAAACCCCTCAGAATATATTCGTTGTCTTTGTGCATGATGGTGTTGCTTTTTTATTTCGCTCGAGGTACCGTAATAGCTTCAGAGTTCCCTTTACAATACCCACTTTAATTTTTACTTCAAGCAGTTATCAGTAGTGTACTAATAGGCATACAACATTTTTTTACCATGATTGAAGTAACATATTTGTTCTTGTCGTTAAAATTTTTGATCTCAATTTGAATCTTCCACCCGTATTTTAGACACCCGATACCTTTTTATGACGCGAAACCCCTTTTCATTTCTAATCCAGCGGCAATTTCTTGGCCACGATTTAATCAATGTGGCGTTTCGTCACAGATAGAATTTTGAAAATACCTTTGGCTGTTTTTTTTTCTTGGCTAGCCGGGATAAAATTTTTTTTGCTTTCTGGTCAGAAAATAACGTTTTACTTTTTTTTCTTGATTATCTAACACCAATTTTGTCCTCAAAAAAATCTCCGGAAAACAATTTGATACCTAAAATATTTTTGGTCAATCGATAGTGCGTGGACGAAACGTCTAATCCAGGAAATTTTGTCTCCTTTTACGTAATTTAAAGTAATCATATTCGATATTCCAGACCCAAGAATGAACGGATTCTCTCCTCAACAGCAATTTCCAGCCGAGAATTCAGAGGAAACCCCAAAAATACGCAAGAGGAAGCTGGAAAATGACGAGAATGAAGAGCCGGAGAGCAAGTTACCGGCGAATGTAAGTCTCCAAACTGTAGGATCATTCCTTTTAGATCATTTCAAGCTTGGCCAGTATGGTAGATCAAGCCGGCAGTAGCTCCATGGGAAATTACAGTATGTATCCCGCGTACAACGGCTCATTTAACATGAACTTTGGCGGGATGGATCCTCAACAACTCCTCCAGCCATACAATGGAGAAGGAAGTTGTGGCCAGGCAGTAAGTTGAGAGTTATCTTTTAATTAGTTATGCGGTGACTTGGATGGGTGTTGTGACGAAAAAATTTTTTTTTATTTTTTTTTTGATGATTTTAGGACCCTTGTTACGCAATCATCAATAAAATGGCATGGTAGTCGTAGTCGGTCAGATAAACTTTTGTAAATTTAATTTTTGTGCCTGATTGTCTACTTTTAGCCATTTTAAGGCCAAATTTGACGGGAATTCGGAAAAAATATTGCCTTTGGATACTTTTCGGTGCTGAGCACATTTTTCTAACTTGTTAGTTAATTTTTTTTTATTGCAAGTGCTTCTGATCAACCCTTCAGGGAAGATGCATTTTTTAGGTAACAAAAAATACGTTTCTTATTGTTAAGTTCGGATTTTGATGACTCTTCGCTTTTCAATAAACGCTTTCAGTATGCCCAAAGCACTCCTAATCCAGCTACTTTTGTCAGCCAACAAGCCCAATTCCAACAGAATTATAATATGTTTCATAACTACAACCCCAACCTCTTCAACAGCCCTTTGACGGATAACACTTACTCCTCGAATCAATCCCAGCCTTACCTCAACTCAACCGACTCGGGCCTTGGGACTAGTGGAAGTATGGGAGGATCTCTTCATAGTACCGCCAACTCAGAGCTTCAGGATTTTTTGCAAGGTGCAGAAGGAGAAGCTACAGAAACAGTCGGAATTGAAGTTCATCCGGATGACGTCAAGACCAAATACGACGAAGTTCCTGGCCGTTTGGCACTGTTGAATGCCAATGTCAAGCATACTGTTACGTTAGCTGAAGTCAAGAGGAGATTGGGACATCCAGAAGGGTTAAACATGTCATTAATTGGAGGGTATTTGAGGAAGTAAGTTAGGAGTTTTACTTGTCATTATATTTACAAGACTTTTTATCACGTATTAACTTTAAACTTTATATTATTTTCTTTTCCAGAGCCAAAAACAAAAATGGCGGGCAAAAGATCAAGGAGCAACTTTCACAAGCCGGGATCTCAATCCCCTCAGGCAAAAGAAGGCAAACGGATCCGACAGCCTTTACAGCACTTACGGAGAGCGAAACCAACACTTTGGTAGAGGATTTTGATGCCTTAAATCGAAAGTTCTTCCCTCAAGAAGCTTTTATTCAAGAAGTTCAAGCCGAGTTTATGAAACCTGAAGTCTACAACGCATATATTCAAATCCAACAAGGCTACCTGAATCCTCAAAGGGCTGTGGAAACGGTTAAGTTTGTTCTGAGGATCTGCAGGAACATTATGCAGAGGGATCAGTCGATTTATGAACACAGGGGCTTTACTTCACCGTATGGAAAGCTTTCACCTCGATTACAACATGATTTGGAGACGTTTAATCTTGTAAGTTGGTTTTTTAATACATGAATTTAGCTTTTTTCCTCATTCTGTTCTATTTTATAATCATCTATCATACCTAATTTTTTTCTTCCAGGTAACCCACGATTTTGCTGTGCGAGCATTTACATCGATGCTGTCAGCTCTGATTGGAGAGACAGAGCCCGAAGGTAGCTTCGATATCCCAATGTCACTCCAATAAGATTCCATTTTTCATCAGATAGATAGTAGATATTCTTTATCCATGTATTTCCCGCGGGTTTCCGGGTCTTAGGGTTCCAAATCTCAATGATTATCCCCCGATCTCGTTTTCAGAATTAATATTAAATATGCTCCTTTACCTCATCATAAAATACGACCTCATTTACTTTCTTTGTTCGAGTTTATTAGCAAATTTTTGTATAAAATAAAAGTTTTCATTCCACCTTTTTGGTGTTGTAATGTTGTACTCGTTTTTTGTGAACTCCCAGCATAACAAACGGGACAAAGAGTTGTTTGAACACCCAGAAACTAATCAGAGTTCCGAAAGCGATCTGAAAATAGAGCAGGAATTGATGATTCAAATATACAATTATTGAAATTGTAATGGTTACAAAACATTATGGAAGAAAATTCTATTTTTTGTGATTTTTGAGGGTCATTATCTCACCTGCATGTCATGAAAGAAGCATCCAGTAGACAGTCTGAACCTTCCAATAATGTTGACGGCATATCTCGCATATGTCTGAGGATCAATTACCCAGATATCATTCGCCTCTTCCTTCTCATAGAATGCGATTTTGGTCGCGACAAGAAGAGGAATCAAACACTGAATCTTGACATTGGTATGGGCAAATTCATCGGCCAGAGTGTCGGAATAAAAGCTGATAGCGGCTTTGGAAGCGGGATATGTGGACATGTAAGGGAGTGGACGCCAGCCCTAAAATTGAAAGCAGAACATTATGGAATTCCAAATTGACAATACGGTAGCAAAAAGCTTTTTTACCGTCATTGAAGCGATGTTTACGATGATTCCTTGGTCTCTTTCCAACATTCCAGGGAGAATCGTCTCAATCATTCGAAGATTTGACATCAGATTTACTTTCATGATTTTAGTGGGTAAGCCCTGAGGCAACTCCGAGAAATTCCCGACTTCTGTTGGGCCAATTCCAGCACAATTTACTGAAATTTGGATTTTAGTCATCAAAAAAGTTTTTTTTTTGAAAAAGAATCTATGTGAATTCTTACTCAAAATTCCGACATCCAGAGTCTTCAATTCGGCTGGAAGTTTATCCAGATCATCCTTCTCAAAGTCGAAGATCGCGGTCTTAATCTCACACCCATATTGTTCCTCTAAAGTTTCAAAATAATCCTAAACAGAGATCCATGACTCACTCAATTCATTGACAACAACCTCCAATTTCTTTGGATTCCTCGCAATCAAAAAATACTTTCGAATCCCCCTGGTCTTACACAACTCATCGATGTAAGCCCGACCAATTCCATCAGTGCAGCCCGTAACTACTGTCCATTTCTCTTTAAAAGGCCCCAAATCCACTGGTTTTGCAATGAAGTGACCATAAACACTGTACAAAACGATGTAAGAGAATTTGAGGAGCCTGAAGAAGATGTAGGCCAAGACTGCCTGCTTGCCGGCCCACAAGAAGGTATCACAAATGCATGTCATCTGGAATGTGATGAATTAAACTCTAATGAGCCTTGTTTGATGACATATGAAATATCACGGCCTTTTCTCGGGTAAAATGAAGAAGGTCAGGCAAAAACTTTGCAGAAAAAGCACTGAGGTTGCAATAACAGAGCAATTTGGTTCCGGTAGACCCTTTCTTTTTGCTCGTTATAAACGAATTACTCGCTAAATTTGATTTGAACTTGATTTTATATCAGAAAGAAAGTACAGACTTCCTGTACCAATATAAAACCAAACCATATAAGAGTGAAGAAATAAGACCGATTTTGAGATTTTGAAAAAGACGCTAAACTTGTTTTCTCGAGCTTTTTTCTCATGTCGGCCTCATTTTTTCCATTCTATTTTTTCAAAAAAAAATTAGGAAAGCGTTTTTAACGTTCTGCTTGGGAACGACCGGTGCGATCTTATTTCTTCACTCTTATATCACCTCAGTGTAAGGTGCTCACACCCACCAAATCCGTAAAAACATCTTTGCCAAGAGCCTCTTTCATCACCGTCTCTGTATTTAGGACCCATGAAAGAGGTCGTTCCAAGCCGTAAAATTACAAGAGTTTAGAACAAGACTTGCGCAAGGTTATTGTCCGCAGCTCGGTCTTCTCTTTCCCGAAAACGAAAACACAAATTTCCCGCTTTTATTTCCAAAACTTTAAGTGCCGCGAAAGCATCGATCCGTAAATCCTTTAATGGAGGTAAAACTGAGGGGTTGGGGGTAAAATACGGAGCAAATTTATTCTTCACAATTTACCGGATATTAAATCAAGATAAGGAACTCAAAAAATCAAATCGCTTCCACCTAAATCCGCAAGGATACTCAAAAACTTTCGTCAACCCCGAAACCCAAAGTTCGAAAAACATCATCGCGCGGAATGCACCCAATTTGGAAAGCAGACCCCAATTCGTATCCGTCAAGACATTGTTGTTGTGCTAGAGATCTGATTTGGGCGGCTCTCATCATTCAGCCCCTTTTTTATGACACACGGTCGGTCAAGGTCAGCGACCGAACGTCCGACCGAAAACAGAAAACTGATTGGAATCTTTACGTGTTATTAATTGCAGTTCGTTAACTCTGGGATTGTTTTTACCATCAGAAAATGGAAAAATGGTGCAGAAGGAGAATGTAGAGTAGTGTAATCCTGGAATGCATAATACAGCACAAATTCGCAAACCTCCAAGAGCCAATCCATCACTCTCAAAATACAACATGGCGTTTTAAAAATATAGTAAATTCTCTCTAACTCAACCGCGAAAACATTGAACGCTAAAAATTGATGGCGTTCTGTCAAATCTAAAAATTTATTTTTGCAAGGAATGGTAAAGTACAAAGTATGTCGGTTTTTCTGAAAAACACAAGATCGCCATGAGTTTATACGTTTATCCAGCTTTTTTGGGCCTTCCGTCAATGGATTCAGCTTGTCTTCAGTTCTTGGTAGGGGTAGTATCTGATTTCTTTATTCTTTTTTGTGCTTTTAGGCCGCAGCAAGGTTTTCTGCTTTGGAGGTTACCGTCAATGCAATAAGTATGCCCTTTCAGAGTCCCACAGGTATGTCTTTATTATTTATTGCATTAAGATTACATAATGTTACATAATGTGGCAGTTTTTGAAGTTTAGGGACACTTCCTGGGTACATAAGTCCAGAAGGCGAGCAAATTGTTGACTTCGAAAAATTTGTGATACATCTACGGAAACAGCACGATGGGATTCAATTAGATTCTGAGCTTACAGATGAGCAAAAAACCCAATTCAACACATACGAAGCCTTGTTGAATAGCCATCTGATTCCAGCATTGGTATGCCGTTGTTTTCTGCTATGATTCTTAGAATTTTTCAGGAAGATGTCTTTTTTATGGATGAATTCAATTATTCTGCGTTTATGGTCAATTGGTATTCAAATTACGTCACTTTCCCCATGAACATCTACTATCTCAACAAGCGAAAGAATTGCGCAAGAAAAAGGGTCAAACTGACAAATCGGACGTCCACAGAGCTGCTAAATCGAGGGATCAATGTAAGGGAGCGTTATCTTCACGAAGAACATCGTTTTAGACAACGTATCTAAAATTTTATCTCTTTGTTACCTAAAATAATGTTAACTTTTCCAATTTTAGGTGCTTAACATGCTGTCAGCAAAACGAGGGGAGTCCAAATACTTTTTTGGCTCGAAACCTTGTTCATTCGATGCCATGATCTTTGGATATATCGCTCCGTTACTCAAAATTCCACTTGCCAATAACAAATTACAACTTCATCTTTCATCTCTTCCAAACCTCACTTTATTCATCGAGAGCGTCATCAATATATACCTTCCTTTGTCCATTGATGAGGTTTGTCATCGAATTTAATATATTTTTAGATTATTTAGGTCTCATATCAAGTCCAACAACATACCAAGTGGATGGCTTATGCGGACAAGGGGAGAAGACGGTTGCAGTATCAGAAGGCAGCACAGCAATTGGAGAAGATTGAGAGAGAAAAGGCGGAGAAATCGGCGAACAACAAGGTGATTGTGTTCTCGATGTTATCTTTGATGGCTTCGGTTCTGTTTGCTCTTCATACTGGGATTGTTCAAGTCCAAAGTGAGCATAAACATTATTTGAAGAGGAAAAGATAGGTGCTAAATATTGTGATATAACTTACTTTATCTAATAAACTAGCTAGAGTAAATCGTTGCACAGAAAAAAGGGTGATTTATATTTGCCGGACGCAAGCAAAATTCGGACCACTTATATTTTTCAGATTTTCAGCTCTTTGACTGGCTATTCAGATTTCCTTTGAATTCCGTAGACAGGTTTAGAAGTAGCCAAAAATCATTTCTTAAACATACATACAAATACACCGTCGTTTGAAGTAATCTTTATTCCAGTAACGCTCAGTTTCTCTCTCAGTCAGCGTCTTTCTTGATGGTCTCGGCTGACCCTCCTCCCTTCATTCCGCGCACTTCTCCCTCCTTGATCTGTTTCCTCAATTGTTCGGCCGTTTCGGCTTCAATCTTTCGGATCTCCTCCAAGGTGAGTTCATACCAAGCATCGATCCAGCAGAAGATTTCGCGATGGAATTTGGTGAAGAGGCGAGGATAATTCTTGTGGGCCGTCCTCTCCACCTTGGACTGAAGACCGAACCATTTGAAATGGACGCGACACAACTTGTAGCAGCACATCAAAGGCTGCGTGTTGTTCTGCCAGCCTTCCACAAGAGGGCCTCGACCAGTCTTGGTCGATTTGAAGGTCCGGGGATTGGTTTCTGGCTTCGTATCCTATAAATATTACATTGATTCATCTAAAAGTTTGATTCCTACCCTTGGAACCAAATATTCTTCACTCCAAATGTCGAGCATGACCACCTCTCGCTTCTTCAGCTCGTCCTTGCCAATACCCAATGCCTGAAAATAATTTTGGTCGCAAAAAATTATTTCAAATTATATCACATTAGTTTTTTTGAACTTACATTCTCCGTGGACCCGTTGTCGGCCAAATGAATGGACTCAATGACGACAGAGAAGTTGCCCTTCATGTAACCGGGGTTGGTTACGACCGTTTTGCAATAGGGATAGGCATTCCAACTCTCTTCATGAAGGAAGCCGGCTTCTTCTGGGAGCAGCTAAAGGCCTCAATTAAAATATAAAGGATGGAATACCAGAAAAAATTGGTTACATAGCCGACCTTCTTGAAAATCCAGGGCATTTTGGACTTGAGGTTGTAGATCTTGTAGGTGTACATGCCACTCAACGTCTGCCCGGGACGAACTTTGTCGCTGGTGAAGGGCTCTTGCTTGAGGATCTGAACTTCTGATCCGAATACAGCATAATCGAACTCACCTCCACTCCTTCTCCACCTCCCGTCTCGTTCTTGCTGGCTTCGGAAACCGAATACAACTGACCTCTTTGGTATTCATCAACGCTCAGTGGCATCGGAATTCGATATTCCTAGAACAATATAGTCATCATGGACAATGTCGCTTACCTTGATCAGCATGGCTCACCCAGTGATTCCAATCGGAGCACAACCACTCTCCCGGAACTCCGTAGAATTTAAAATTGGAATACTCAAATTTCGAAAATAAGTTTACATATTTATTTTTTATCAAGTTGAAAGGTACAGTAATACAAGGCATAAAATAAGACAAATATTTAGAGGATTTAATAAGGGATGTCTTCTCCATTCCGGTTAATATATCTGCCAGACCATTCTTTCGTAGCCTTAGATACAGTATCGACGATCGCTGTGGTCGATTCCTCAACTGTCAATTGAGCTTTTTCTCCCCCCATATCTGTCTGAACCCATCCTGGACACATGGCCAATGCAACAACGCCTTCGCTCGCTGGATCTGTTCCGAATTGTTTGGTGAGGGCATTCAAAGCAGATTTAGATGCAGCATATCCACAGGAATGATGAGGGACAGTGGCACCATTCAGTGTGGCGATCGAACCAAGTCCAGAGCTGATATTTAAGAGCCTTGCAGGCTTATCGGCAGTGGCAGCTTTCTTCAGGAGAGGTAAGAAAGCCTGAAAAAGAAAGGAAGGTCAAGTATAATATCGGAAAATTTGATTTCAGGTCAGCAATTTTGACTAAGACTTTTCAAAAGCTGAATAAAAGCAATAAACTCAGAAGACCTTCACTTACCGCTTGGCTGATGGCTACACCAACAACATTTGTATTGAAGACCAAAAGAAGGGCATCTCTTTTGGGGTCGGTTATAACAGTATCATCTGAATGGAAGATTCCAGCATTGTTGATCAACAGATTGAGCCCTTCATCCCCGACAACGGAAGAAACCTTCTCTACAGCAGATTTGATGGATTTGTCGTCCAACGAATCAAATTGGACAATCTGAACCTTGGGATTGGACTTGGCCAGACTTTGGAGACTCTAAAATAATGTTCTTTGATGCCAAAATTGAAAAGAAATGTGATAGAAAAATTATTCATTACAATGCAGCCTACCTCAGCCTTTTCGGGAGTCCTGGCTCCAGCAAAGACCCGTTTTACATCAGGTCTTTCGATCAACCTTTGGACCAAACCAAATCCAATTCCACGGCTGGCACCGGTCACAAAAACGTTGGCTCCGACGTATGACATTTTCCTGAAATTTGAATGGTCAATAATACGGTGACATGTTTCACGCAAATTTCATGACAAGATCTCAAAATCACATTGTTTTAGGCATTGTTGATGGAAAGTCGAGAAAAAGGAAGAAAAAAAATAAAGATGCCAGCGTATTTCAAAATCGTACTCGATGTGTTTTTTCCCATCTTCTCGCATGCGAAAAAGCCTGGAGGGGTTTGCGATTATCCGGCTAAAAATGAAACCTTTTTTCTTGACACTTCGCAAAAAAAGGAAAATTTTTGACGAAATTTCATAAAATGTTTTCCAAAAACTTTTATTTTTTCGTAGCATAACTTTTACTAAAAGTTGAATGATTTTTTTTCTATTTATACTATTTTAGCAACTCTGAAACATTCTAGAACCTCCCCCTTTACGCTGATATAACGTTGCTCCACAACCATGGTCCATCCCCTCAACCTTTAAAATGGAAATGCGATTGATTGGGGCGCTCTTTTCGTCGGAAAAAAGTTTGTTTCCCCTTTGAATACTTATAGTTTCTGTTCTCCAACTGCCGGATCGTTATTCTGCAGTCCTAAACTAGAAGTTATATGTATAACACGAGCGAGGAGCGAAAACAGAACAAAAAGTCATCCAAATCTTTCCTGTGCTTTGGACTTTGGTCATTCCATAGATTTGCATTCAAGTTGCGGGTTAGAAATGGTTTAAAACAGTTCATGGATAATGCAATTCTCTGGTAAAAATTGAATTTTATCAAGGAGCAAAAAGAGATGACTTTATTACAATCAGTAATTTATTTTCTCTCCAAATCGATTCACAAATCTTCCACTGTCATCCTTCCCAGCCTTTGCGATAGTATTTATCATAGTTGTAGTGGATTCTTTAACCGTAAACCGTCCAGCTTCCCCTCCCATATCGGTTTTACACCATCCCGGACACATGGCCAAAGCGATGATATTCTTGGCATCTTCTATAGTTGCAATTTGCTTGGTAACATTGTTTAATGCAGCCTTCGAAGAAGAGTAAGCAACGGCAAAGTCATCCCAAGGAGGAATGGAAGAATTGAGGTCTTCGGATGATCCTCGCTCAGAGCTTACGTTGAGGAGTTTCGACGGGCGGTTGAAATACTTAGCAGCTTGATTTAGGAGAGGCAGGAAGGCCTGTGATAGATTAAGAGTGAAATCAGTTGAATTATCGTCGTCAGACATCATTTTAAAATATATTTTATTCAAACTCACCGCCTGAATCATAATGCATGAAGTTACATTTGTTTCGAAGACCAAAGACAGGGCTCTTCTGTCTGGCTTCGTAATAACCGTTTCTTCCGGCATAAGAATCCCGGCATTGTTGATCAACAAGTTTAGCCCTTCATCTCCAACTTTGGACTCCACATATTTTACAGCAGCCTCAATTTGGCCATCATCGAGACAATCAAGTCTTAAAATTCTGATTCTCTGGTCAGCGTGTGCAAGCTTTTGAAGAGCCTGGAAAAATCTAACTTTATCATGACATTGTGCGGTAAACACGCGAAGTTGAAGACTGTACCTCAACTTTCTCCGGATTTCTGACACCAGCGAAGATTTGTTTCACATCTTCTCGCTCCAGGAGTCTTTGCACCAAACCAAATCCAATTCCTCGGTTTGCTCCGGTTAAGAGAACGTTAGGTCCAATGTACGACATTGCCAATATGAATACAGTTTATAGAGATCATTGAGGCTTTTTATTTCGAGACTTTTACTTTGCAGTCTGGTTGTATTTTGAGATGGAACTACAAGTCATAAAGCAGAAATCACTATGTGCATACATCTTTATGTTTTGCTTTGAGAAACGTTTTGAAATCAGGTGAGAAGTGCTTAATGGAGGTAACAATATTTATATCCGTAATAGAAACCGTTGAAGTCAAGAAAAGATCGTACAAGTAATTACAACATTAAAATTGATACTGTCCATTATGAGGTCGATAAACGTTTCTCATCTCGTTGTAAGGCGCCATATTGCCTTGTGAGGAGATACAACTATATTCGCCTTCAGCCATCATGCTCAAACTTTGCAATTCCGCTGATCCGGGGGTCGGAAATTGGCTTTCTACATTCAAAAAGTATTCCCCCTCAGAGCTTGAGGTCGATGTGTTTATCAATTTTTTTTGTTGTTGTGTCATCATCAAAATCCGAGGAGGAACATTGTAAAGATTGGCGATCATATTGGCAGTAGTTTGAGAGAGTCCACAGGATAATATTCTGGCCGATTCCAACGGGGAGGGCTCCACATTTCGTTGAAGAGTCATGTTCAACATGTTGATGTAATTCCTGAAATACATAGCACGTCAAATCTGCTGTAAACACCACTAAACCCCAAACCATTGAAAAAATAAAGCATGCAACACAAAGGCAAGAGATCGATCCTTGTTGCGGATTTCGATGGCCCGATTAATCCATTGTATTTGGGCAATCTCGACCCGAATCAATCACCCAATTATAAATTAGAGTAATGAGCATGACAACGTATAATCAAGTGAGAGATGGGACCACTCTATTATGCATGCAGGGCTCCTCAAGAGAGACAAGTTGCTATTGTTTCGAGAGGGCAGTGAGGTGAGAATTGGCGCAATAATTAGGCAGGTAAATAACGGGGATTGGTTAGGGGGTGGTTAATAAATTTGGGATTAGAGAAAGCTTTTCCATGATTAGTAATAGTTGACGCAAGTAAAGTCTCAAAACTAATTGTAGACCAAGGATCTATGGACGTGAAGAGATACATTCAAGTATCTTGAAGTTACCCTACATATTTACATAGTGTGATCGTTACCCCAAAATTCAATATGATCCACACTCGCTGTTTACCTAAGCAATCAATCCGTTACAGTCCTCAATTTGCAAAAATTACTTGCGCAAACAGTCGATTACCCAAAACATATTATACATACGTAAACATGGCCATTTGATCTCCTCTAAACGGATTTGGGTCAGATTTCGATCAAGAATAAGTGGTTTCCGGACAAGTGGAAATGGTGGTTATGAGAGGTGAGAGACTATGAATTAAAAAGGGCAGGGGAAGGCAGAACAGGTTACGGTAATTAACGGACGTGTTTTATTATGCATGGCCGAGGAAATTGACTGTGACAAGCAATTTGGATGCGTGATTCGATATGAATTATATATTTGGAGGCTATTTGAATACGCATTATTATTCGAAACTGCAATTTTTTAACTCGATTTTTCATTATTTCTTCCACAATCCCCTGAATCTCTCGGAAATAATAAAAACAATCGAACGGCCCTTATAAAGCCCCGAGTCCTTGGCCATCCTTGAACGTTCATGGCCACGCATTATATTGCACTTGATTATGCGCATTCTTCAGTTTAATGACCCTTGAGTTGGGGACTGGATAAAGTGGGGGATTATGATGTTACAAGGTCCCTCAAGAGGCGATTACAATCCTAGATTCTTCAGGAAAAATACCGTAAAGGTTGCTGTAAAGGCGTCACAACTAGTTTAAGTCTTTTTGATTACCTCAAATTGACCTGTCAAATATGAGTTTTGATCGAGCATGAAATCCGAAACTGTAATGTGACGTTATTGGCCTAGCTTCCCATTGGATCGGTCAAATGTCGAGATTACCCAACTATGGCCAAGAAATGACAAATAAGGAAAAGATTGCGCAACCCCGGGAAAATATTTGGATAATTGGATAAATTGTGCTATAATCACATCTATGTAACCCCGAAAACTTTTTGGGAGAATACGGTAACCCTTAAGTCTTATCGCAAGTACTATAAGTATTATAAATTCAGAAAACTTACGCTGCCAGCCTCAATGTTTCGATTTTTGACAGTTTCTGTTGTGTGGAAAGCAATGGCATCCTATCCCGCAGTATGTCCATTGCTTTGTTCAGCCCATGCATCCGATTTCTCTCACGATCGTTGGCTTTTCTCCTTCTGATAATCTTTTTGGTCACACCTTCCGGACCTTCGCAGAGTGAAGACATTGAAGATGAAGAAGGAGAAGAAGTTGGTCGGGTCATAGCTTCCTATAGGATTGGCTTCAGATCAGAAACCTATGGCCTCTAAAATAGACATTGTCAGTCAAATCATGATACCGTATAGTAAACATAATCACGAAATATACAAGCCGTTTATTCCCGCAAAATCCGACCACCAAATGACAAAGATCTTGATCGTGTTCGGGCCCCTCGGACAAGTCGGCCAACCCCTACTTGTCCCCGATTTGGGATGGACTCGGGGATTGTCCCATGGTGAGTCTCTTTTCCCTTTTGTTACCGAGATTTCCCTTCCGAAATTAGCGATCATTCGGATGCATGGAAACCACGCCCACCTTATACAGTACATGAATATAAAATACGAAAAATGTTTGCAAAAAATAAGACTTTACATTTGTGATAATCTTTATAATCGGTGGTGATAAACAACAATCCTTTCAGGTCCTAAAAATGCTGTTAAGATTTCGAAAACTTGAAATAATTAAAATCTTATCAGAGCGCCATAAAACTCTGGGTTCTGATGGAGAATAATATTAAATACGGCCTAGAGATCTCCTATAACAGCTTTCATTCATTGCGGGATGCATGGCCGCAATCCACGGCCCACCTTACATCGCGATCTTCTCCTTGTTCTCATTGTTGCATCAGAAAGACAACTCCTTCTAATTACATCTGATTTATAACTGGATTTAACCCGTTTAATTATGGATAACGGGCGTCTTCCAACGAATAAGTTTGCGTAATAGAGAAACTTTCAAATAATAACCGTATGGCCTTTATTCCTTGGAATAAAACTTTTTAATCAAAGAAAATGAGTTGCCAAAATTTGGGGTTTCCCTTCCCAGGTTCTTCAAATCTTTTTTGGGTTTCCGTAATTAGTTCGCTATTGTCTATTTACCGCAACAGGTACCGCGTCTTGTAAATCCGTTAAGAAAGCATGTCCCGAAAGGGAGAACGGGATTTGGCTTTTCAATATCTACACCCGTCCCGGCTTTGATCCGATTATTTAGGGGCTCTGGAAGAGGATCAAAGGAGACTTCCGAAAATGGAAGAACCAAGGGAAATATTCGTATTTTACATTACAATTTTATTTATATATCATTGCACCACTAAAGCCTTAAATTGTGCCAAAGCCAAATTAATGCCCACCGTATTCTCCCCTATAACAATCCATCACCCTTTCCCCAAAAAACTCGAGAAGGATTAGTACCATAAACTCATCAATATTTTCGGAAACGCTTTTTGAAATCCCGACATTGACACCTCGGGATTTTGTCCTCGGTCTAATGAAGTGAGAAGAAAAGAAAGAAATCACTGCGGGATACGGTGGCGGCTTCTTTTCGCTTATGGTAATGTCATGGGATCGCTTTAAAGAGAAGCGAGCGAAATTTGCATAAACGGTCTTAATACAGTAGTATTGAGCCGCTTGTAGATTTGATCCTATTGCCTAAATTTGATGTTACAAAGGCCAAAAGAGCCCGGTAATTGTTGCCATTTCCCTCATTGCTTTTCTTGTACCTTTTGTTTTTGTTTCGGCGGGTCAAAAAAGGAAAATACGGTTAAACGGACAAATTAACCTAATAGTAAATGCGGGAAGGTGCATCTGCAGTTAATAATAACTGCCGCACACAAAAAGGAAGCTGACAAATCTCATTATAAAATACGGTCTTTGGACTTGGATCAAAGGGAGGGTGACAATCTTCCTCTCTTCTCCTTCCGGTGTCATAATCTTAGTGGATTAGGCGCGTCCGCCTTGGACATAAAACATGCGGTTGATTATGTAATTAGAAGCTGGATGAGTCGGTTATGTCTTCCTTATTAATGCAAAATCAAGTACTCTTGTTTATTAATCTCTTTGGTAATTTTGATGACATTTCAAGCCCATTTATAATATAAAATGTATTTGTATAGAGGTCAATTTAGATTAGAATATTGTGGACATTGCAGTAAAAAAAAGGTTACCCGTGCTTCCTATGACAAGATAATCAATGTTTAGAGCATTATAAGAAGGGAAAAGATCAAAACAAAGGATCCGATTATTCTTATAGCTGAACTCGGCTCAACATCACAATTATGGGGCTCTCCATGACGTGCTGCTGTACAGATCTCGGCCATTTTTGCTTTGAGGTAAGCTTGTTCGTCAGTTCTGGAAAGACCGTTTGTTAGATTGACTTTAATTTAGAAAAACGTTTGTATTAATCATCTTGCAGCAATGCTTACCTCTTCTCATTCGGATCCATCTTCGGCTTCCAAACATATTTGGTCCCAGGTTTACCTCGAGGGATCTCCCTTGTTCCATTCTCACTGCGAAGATGCTGTATTCGTCTATGGGCTTCGTGGAAATCGAAACAAACTTGGAACCAACTCATAGCCGAGAGCCGGAGCCGATGGAAAGATTTGAACTGCGTTATGTCAAAGGCACTTCTATAAGACTATCGATAACACAATAAAACGACTTGAAAACAAAAAATAATTGAATTCACCTACCGATAAATACAATGACCTTTGCAATGCGTCGACCGCAACACATGATCTTCCCCGTAGAACTGTGAGATCTCGGATAAAGTCTGCTCACTTCGGGGTTGCCGAAACAGGATCAAGACTGGATAAATACATTTCTGGAATTCCCCGGGGACCGGCGGAACATATGGGGCGATCTCATTTCCTTCCGCATGAATTGTACCGGCAGCCAAAGATCCGGCCGGGATATCCGATATAAACCAATGCAGATAGTGACGATGCGGATCGAACATGACCAGGGTAAAACGGTCTTCTTTTAGGGCTAAAAGAATCTGGTATAATAAGCCAGCAGTCGTCTTAAGATGGTGTTTGAAGAACTCGTTGTATGAACTCAACCACTCAAAGTTTCTTACCAATATAATGCCTCAGGCTCCTCTGATAATTCTCTGTTTCGTATTCAATAGATCTCATAGAAGTTACAGTGGGGTACTTTCTCACAGCCACACTTGGAAGGGTTTGGCCTGAGTCCAGCGGGTCAATAAAGATGTCTCTCTCTCTGAAAGAGTAAGCAAAAGGTAATATTATGGCATGGTAAGTCAGAATATCATAAAAAATACTTACGTTGTTGTAATTCTCTTACAGCACACTTCATATTCAACTTTCGGCTGAGAGAAGCTCACGGACAACGAGGAATCCATTTCCGACAGTGGGAAAAGCTCCGTAAATTCGTAGAGTTTCTCTTTTTGGAGCTCTAAAATTATCAATAAAATTTTTTAATCATAATTTTTGAGTGCTCACTTTTTTGAATCAAAGAATGACAGTTGTCGACTGATCCCTTTAGCCGTTGTCTTTCCATGGCATACGCATCAGAGCCAATTAACGCCCAATTCAGTCCAATCAAATCTAAAGATCTCACTCAAGAATATTTGAAAAAACAACTCACCTGACTCGAGTCCATGTTCCATCATAAAACTTGTTAAATCAAACACTTTTTCGGTATTAAATTTGGTCTTTTTAATTGATTCGGATACAAGATTATCTCCCCTGAAGACCAAAATGACCAATGGAGTTGGCTGATTTGGTCGAAAATTATCGATGGTATCATAATCGACAATAATTTTGGGATTCCGAGGATAGTCGACCATCAAAAATTTGAGGAGACCAAAGCCGACGTCGAGGAACATGATGACATTACTCTCATTTGAACCAAGTTCCGGCCAGGAAATCTCTGGGACAGCCCGACTGAGGAATGGCTGAAGAGGCTCCATTTCTGGATGCGCCATTACTTTGCTGCGATTGCATTCCACCACAAAATCATGGTCGCAACCTCGGTATTGACCTGAAACTTGAGGATAAGTTGGAGTTTTGGGTAGTGTCTCGGGTTTGGAGAATGGTAAGGTTTAAAAAAGAGATGGTCATACCAGACTGTAGAGTAAATGTCATCCTGGGAAATATTGCCAAGTTTTGAAGGTAGGCAGCGGTGAATGTCCTGGCCTGGAATAGTCGACTTCCCAAAGAGTGAAAGACCGAGAGCTCCCGCGGATTCAGACATCGGATTGGATTTTGCTGAAAAGGTAAAGTCAAAAGAGAAGTTTTTTAGTTGCAATGCAAAGATGTTATTGTCACTTTACGAATTATAAACATCTTTAGAGCTTTGCACAAGGCTTATTTTTCAATATTTTAATACAAAGTTGCGAGTAACATCCTCGTCGAACGACATCATTATCCCCAACTAACCTCTCTCAATCTAGCTGCCGAGAATCCTCCACAATTCATTTTCCATGCATCGCCAAACCAGAATTTGTTTGTCTGCGGGACCAATTTCCGTATTTTCTCAATGCAATCAACAGTTCTCACACAAAAGGCAGCATCATCATCAGCAATCAAGGAGAATGATCGTTTATGAGAATGCTGGGAGAGGACTAAGGATGCTGATAAAAGTAATTGAAAGAGTAATCGGGGGTTGATCTGGAGATTCATTTCGAACGATCCTTACGTGATGTTCATTTGAGCTGGAATATTTGGATTAAAATTCAATATTTTAGTCACCATGGAACGATAATTTAAAAAATCAAAATATGCGTGACAGCGTTGTAAAAGTAACAAAAATGGCATTTCTAGCCAAAATCTTTGCGAATAAATACATCGTATAGTATGTATATTATAGTAAATGAGATGTCTCTAATTTGGAGGGAAGACATACGAAAACGGCTCCCTCTTTCGTAAAGTAAATTATATATCATCCATTCTATGCACATGTTAAGAACATCCTTAGGGATTTTTATATTACATAAATAATGTAAATAATACTATCTTAAAAAGAAAAAAACGAAAAAGAAAATACCTGGAGAATGAGATTAGGGCTATTTGAGGGAGAGTAAAGTAAAGTCAGTAATTGGCACCAATATTGTTGGAAGAGAAAAGAAAATCATTCCTTGAGAGAGCGACAAGTAAATTTAGGAAAAGCGTAATGGAATTAGATACGTTGATATTAACGTAGATCATAAAGGCAAACAAAAATAAGGAATGGAGCAGAGGAACGGTGAGGTAAAGTCTTGATTTATCATAAAGGAATTAAGTCAGTTTCAGAAAGAGAAGACGAAACTGGCATTGATGCTGGGGTTTGTAGACCCCGGCAAAAATGTTAGACAATTGCTAGGATGACAGGGTAATGAAGAATGTCCAACATAAACGTTTCAACAAAATTTGTAGAAAGCCAGAGAACCCCAGCCAAATTCTATGGATAAGTGACGGGCAAGATAAACCAGCTTCATGATCTTAAACTGGTCAATTTTAATTACCAGGCACGCCGTATTTTAAAACTTGACTTGAAACTCTCACCTCAAAATCTGCATAAAGCAGAGAATGGAAAGTCAAAACAAAAGATCGCGCGGAATAAACATAGGGTACACGATCTCCAAAAGAATTGTTTCGGGTTAATTCTTACGCAAAAAGTAACGTTTCAGGTTTTAGGGCGTGAAATGATTGAGTGACCACTCCAAACTCAACTGGGCATATTTCAAATTCGGAACTAGGGATCTTAGACAAATTAGGACATAAAATTAAATAACATACGGAAATATAAATGTGACACAATATAACTGACAACATTCTCATCAAGATTAGGCAACCCCTGAAAACAATATGGAGGAAAAGTTGGAACAATTATAACCTTGAATGCTCCGACCACCCATTACGCAAATTACCTTTATCGGTAAGCGTAAAGGAATAACTCGAAACTCCGAATATTAGCAAAGACACCCGCCCAATCCAAACTTTACATATTACACAAAAGTCCCAAACCGAAATTGCATTTCGTTGTTTAATAATCGAAAAAATGGAATTGGAATGTAGAAGTCACGACACCAAAAACGACACATAAAAAGGCGGCGAAAACATTCCGCTTTGGTGAATTCAAACAGATTTGTTAGGATTTCTGAGGACATGAGATCCGGAGGCACTACTCGTTATGAGTTTTTGGTTTGAAAAAACTGTTCAAGAAATCTTTTCAAGACGTGCTTGTCAAAGGCCGATCATGTCAAACCAGACCTATATAGTGCAAGATATGATATATAAGGGTCATAAGAGTTAAGAAAAAAGTTTTACGGGAGTAAAGTTGAGAGCAAAAATGGGAAATTGATCAATGTTTGCCTTGCGGTAGGGCTTACTATGATAAAGTGCCGTTGTAGGATAGTACGGAGTAAAAAGTAATCAGGGAGAAAAAATTGTTTGTTTTTGGAAAAGATGGTCACACAAGAAATACAAATTTTTTTAAACTTGACCTGCTGAAAACCTTGTTGGTTAAAGAGTTCACTTGACAAAACATATGATAAATATACTCATAAAATACGGTAATTAAGTCAAGTCAAAACTCCGAGGCCAAAAATTATCTAAACTTTTATTTAACCCTTTTAAAATTACCTCATTACCGCATAAACTGTAAAATAACATGAACTGCGATTTTCATAAATCCCTGAGGAACTAATTTGCATAAACGCGCGCCTGTCCAGATTCATTTTCGTATTCTCTTTTCGCGCGCTTCCGTCCAACTCCCTTCTCTCCCCTCGGCCCTAATCTGCAAACAATATCGAGTTCAGGTGAGGGAAATTGTCTTGCATAAATTAAGGCGTTCGTTGAAATGAGGTACTCCAAACATATCAGCCCCAATTCTAAAGAATCTCAGGTTCAAATTGGGCCATTTTAAGTTCCGTTTATTTGGAGTTTTACCCAAAATAAACAATGAGGAAGAACCTGGATTAAGTCATCAAAAAAAAAAAGATCTCTCGACCAGTTCCGGCCGCACTTGAACACTTCTAAAGTCTAGTATGATATCAAGTGTAATCAAAGATATACAAACTCGTGACCACAGAGTCTTGAGAATCTAAAAAGACCTTCTAAAACCTAGATTTAAATTCAAATTTAGATTATAACACGCCTCTTTGTAACATCGGCCATGCCGTTCCTGCGGCGTCGTTTGTCTCCCAATCCCGCTCGTTTGTCAGTCCAATGCCTCTGACAGATGGTGTGCCATTACTTTCGCAAAAAGTTGAGTAAGTTTCGGCATTTTGGGTGAAGGTAAATTGCACGACATTTTGGCCATAAAATATTTGACAGGTTGGGGAGACAAATGATGAGAAAATAGGTATAAACTAAGTCATGTTTTGGCAATTTTAATACTAAAGATACGCCAAAGCTGTTAGCCAATTGCAAAAAAATAAAATAAGCATAACATTATTCAAATACTAAACAAAATAAATTCGAATAAAAATTGAACATCTTCCTTATTGCCTTCAAATTTTTCCTACGGTCCCTGTTGTATAAACGATGGGTACTCTAAATCACAGTTTTCCGAAAATTAAACAAAAAATGAATAAAATTTGCATAATATCTCACGCTCTCTCTAAATGTGCCTAAGGTCATGTACCTGCCAATTTTGATGAGAAAATGATTCGCGAAAAAGGCTTTTAGGTGATGTAACCGAGGACCGGAAAACCGGTGCGAGAAACGCTGACATAAAAAGGGCGCATAAAATTAAGGGTAAAATTTTATGTTTCGAAAAAAGGTCAAATTAAAGCTCTAAACAGCCTCCGGTAAAAAAAATTAAACACAGGGTAAGAGGCGCTTAACAGTACCGTAATTGCTTGGTATTGTCAGACTTTTATGATAAAGAAACTTTAGACGGGAAAACCGGCAGTTTTTAAAATTTTAATAGATCTGCAAGACCTCTCGAAGGATGACAAAAAACAGATTTGAAAAGAAAAAAGTTCGGAATGACCATCGGTCATCTTTTGCCCTCATTCTAACGACATTTGACAACAAAAAACGAGAAAATTTTTGAAAAAAAATCCCGACGGAAAGCTCGGGGACCACGCAAAAATTTATTTTTCGGACCAACGACTTTTCACAATGACGTCAAATTATAAAAAAATTGAAATGAAATCAGAGGGCTAAAAATGGCCATTCAATGTGGATCCGGTGCTAGAAATAACCAGAGTACAACGAGTGCAAAACTCTGCAGTTTTTTGGTATCAAAAAATTTAGACATTCAAAAATAACCCTAATGAAACCTTTTAGTGATCAAAGAAAATTTTTACTTTAGTATGTCACCAAAAATGTCATCACAACTTTTGAATTTTTCAAAATGAATTTTAACAGGACTATTATATATGTAAAGCTATCAAAAGAATCCAAAACCAAACCCCCTTGACCCCATGGCCCGGCGGGATACCCTGAGGGCGCAGAATAATTTTCCGCTGCTCAATTCTGTGGCATCTTCATGCAGGCTTAATTCGATTTCCCGGGTCCCTAAAGCCTCCGGAAACCAAAGATTTTCGCGGATTCCGCTTTAAGGATGCCTCAGGCAATCAAATTAATCCAAGTGATTGTTCGGCCATTAGCTACGTACTTGTTTATGCATAAGAATAAACATTATTTTAAGACAATTTTTGAACTTTTTTAAAGAAAAAAAAACGAAATTTGAGATTTTTAAAAAACAAAATGAAATTTAAGAGAAATACATCCCAAAAATCTGTTTTCTTCGTATGTTGGAAATGTTTTTTCGTATGAAATTTGATCCGCAATGTCCAGACACTTAAGAAATGAAAGAAAAAAAAAACGATTGGCCATTATGTGGCCAAATGAGAAGGAGGGAAATAAGTATCCAAGATATTGTAAACCCTTGCTTTTGAACAGCTAAAACGGGAGAAACAAGTTTAAAAAGTTGTCTAAGAAAGTCTAATATCGCCAGATCTAATCCGATATTTGCAGATCTCAGAGAACCGCCTGAGGTTTTAATTACCAAGCCCAAATATGGCCATAAAAGACCGAAATCATCCTTCTTTTCGGAGAATTGAAGGCTTATTATTAAAGAGCCGCAAGGCCTATGTGGGGCTATAATTTCAGGGCAAATTTTGGATGCGAAATTGGTACAAGTTTTATAAAATTGAAAGCAGTACTGTAAAAACCAAGAAGCAAAGAAAAGTTGCATTTTTAAATCAAAAACTTTTCAAATTTTTATTTTTCCACAAAAAACCGGGTGACCTTCTCCGCTGAATTAAGTTCAAAGCAAATTCCACATCCTTAATCCCATAATTGTAAAGACAAAACAAGGATCTCGCCAATTTTATGGCCATAAAACGGCCTTTCGCGCACTTCCTGTGCCCCCAAATTGATGCGCTTGATTTGACGCGGAACAACCCTCAATTTGAGTGTGAAATTAATTGATTTCCGAGCCCGCTAATTAGTCAATCATCTTGAAGAGCCGTTTTTGACGTCTGGCCAAGAAATTGCAAGATCGACGTGTTCTGAAGATGACCTTTTTTGGAGGTCATCTTTAGGGAAAATGCTCTTTACTTCACACTAGATATCTTTTAGAAATTCTAATGATTTTTACAGTAGTAAATGGCTTAAAGACAGTTTTCAAGAAGCTGGAAATCTCTTCGATTTAAAAAAAGTGATATTTGCCTTGGACATCCAATCACCTCAACTTTCCCATAAATCGAACAAATCCACAAATTCGAGAGTTTCGGCAATGGGCCGTTTCAGTGCGTAAAACCCATAAATTACCGTCGCCACAGATGACTTGGGGATCGGGATCAAAGTTAGGACGATAAACAAATTTGATTATTCCAAAATTTAGGCAAAAATTTTAATTTTTACCAAAATATGTAAAATTGTGATCTCGATTTTTTTAAATTTTTAATTCGCAAATTCGGAAAATTCCGGAAAAATTATTCAGAATCAAAAAATCTCAAATCTCAAACTGCTCTTAACCTAAGGTAACAGAAGTTCCAGAAAAGAATGACAACTAAAAATTAAGCCCAAAGCGAAGTGTCACCTCATTAGTGGGGGTTGTGCAATATCCGAGTTGAGAGGAATCGCACGACCCATCAAAAGAGCCCCTCGGATGTCAATCAAAAAACCACAAAATATAAAAAAATTCGCCTCTGGCCACATTCTTCGGGACATGAAAATTTTGAAACGTATTTATTTTTAGCAGCAAATGTTACTGTAAAAAGCACCAGCTAGAACTGTAAAATGAACAAGGTCAAGAGTGAGTAATTAAAATTAGAGTCAGAAAATTTAAAGAAAAAATATCGGAAGTCGGAAAGAAGGCGAGAAAAAGATCATAAATATCCTCAACTAGCCTGATTTCTTTCACGCCTCAATGACAATCTAATTTATGAAGCGAGTCACAAAAGTTCACGCTTGCATTTTCAGAGAGATTTTTGGAATTCGATGAGAATTTAACTGCAACAAGTTGGGAAACAAGAATTTTACAGAACAAAGAAAGATTAAAATAAATAGTCATGACAAAGGAAGTTAGAATTTATTCACAATGTATAGCGACAAATTTGAGTTGTTGCCTGACCCGAATCTCATAAAAACCCTTCATTTATTTGCACTTAGCGGATTTCGCGGTTGGGCCCTAATATTTTAGGTTTTGCGGACGGTTTTACGATCGGCCTCGGACGCGAACGCCCAATCTGACTCACACCAGTTGACAGTATGATAAATATTTATGCAATTTACATATGGGAAAAAGGATCAAATAATTTTTTTTAATATTGGGGTCAAAAAATGATGACGTAAAAAGTTTGTTAACAAAAGCTTGTTGCTTATCCATAAAAACTAAAAAAAGGAAAAAATATTTATTTTAAATATTCAAATTTCCTGAAAACAGCCAAGACCGCGCGCCAAAACATTTTGCGGGCAAATAAACAAAAAAAAAAGAAATCCGCGAATAATTGAATTACTGTTGATCCCTTGAAAAGCCATTCAACGGTAAGGATTTGGCCTCAACGCGCATTAGCAGCCTCTGTCGGGATCCCCAGCCTCATCTTTCATCTAAAGCAAGGTAATTTTAGATATTACTTTAGCTATTTTCGTTTTTTTTGGTTTCGGCAAAATCTATTGTTAAATTTGTGGTAAATTAAAGGAATAACCAATAGTATCGACATGAAGAGTTGGCTACTTTAGAAAGAAATTGTTCGGACAAGATGCGTACTTTTATAAAAAATTGAAAACATTGAACTGTAATTATCTGCAAGAGGGAAGGGTACCCTCAGATTTTATAAATTTTAATTGCCTTTCCTTTCGACTCAAACATGTGATCAAAAGTTTTCAAAGTCCCACGAAATGGTAACTGATACAATAAAAATATTATAAAAGTACAAAGGCGCTTCTAAGGTCTTCAAAATACATCACAATACAATAATATTATAGAGACGGCTACCTCAGACTCAATAAATAGTCTTGGAAGAGTCTGAAAATAAACACTCCGGTCATCTGTTGCTACCCGCTGTTTCTGTAAATCGTATTCTTGCGCCGTCCAATAACCCTTCTAATGAGATCTTATTGCCGTTGAAACAAGATTTGAATTGTGTCTGAATTAGTTTTTACAATTGGATTCTTTCTTGCATTGATCGGACCTTGTCTTACATTGTTAGATGAGATTTGAAGAAATTATCAAATGTCTTGCGTAATGGTTACCTTTGTGAGGGCAAAATGATGGTAACCCTGACAAATTATTAAAATTCTGATTTGCCTGTTGTCGCAAAACGCGATTTGATGAGAGTGGGATTCGAACCCACGCCTCCGAAGAGACTGGTGCCTTAAACCAGCGCCTTAGACCACTCGGCCATCTCAACATGCCCCCGGCTGTTTTGAAGCCGCTACTTGATGCTGCCTTTCATGTTGGCTTTACAAATTCTTCCTTCTCTTCTGCCAAGGTGCGTATGGCCCCAAAAAGGGAGATTAGATTTTTATGATGACGGGACTTTGATGCGGCCGCGGCCGGTTTTTGTCCATTCAAGAAATTTTGAAGTATTCTCGCTAGGGATTCTTAATCGGGTATTTAAAATTCTACGGGATTTTGGGCTTTATAATGTTCGCATTTTAATATTTCAGCAATAAAAATAAAAACAAAAGTTTCTGATGAGAGTGGGATTCGAACCCACGCCTCCGAAGAGACTGGTGCCTTAAACCAGCGCCTTAGACCGCTCGGCCATCTCACCACACTCTCCGCTTTTCGAAAAATGCTCTCTGAATCGGTGTTTTTTCTCGCAGCTGGATAGAAAATGGGAAAGAATTGAATGGGAAGGGACGGAATCTCGGAGTTGAAGTTATGCTTCGTGTATTTTAATTCGAGTGTGCAGAAGTCGACATGGTGGTTTACACTCGATTTTTTGTTTTGTAAATAAGATTCTCGATGGTTTCTGTGAGAAATTTTGTATTTTTGCTCGACTTTTTTGAGTTTTGCATTATCTTCAAGACTGCTGGACAATAAATTCCACTGCGTGAAAGGCCAAAAATTATTATAGGTTTTATTTTGGCGTCCATTTTGATTGACTTTTACTCCTCTCGAAGTCCCCGTTTCTCTTCATTTTTCCCGCAAGTTATCCGCCGTACGTACATCAGGGCCAACATCGTATTTCCGCACGCGTCCGCAGACGCCTCGTTCCCGACCGGAGGCTGGGTAGAGAAACGAGAGGGCGAGACCCGGCTTTCCGAGGCCCGAAAGGACATTGGGTCCATTCGGAAAAAAGAAACGGAGAGTTGAGTCCTTTTCTTTCCGCTCTCCCTCTTCCCCATGCTCTCTCCCACTGTCTCTTGGATGGTCTCTCTTTTCGAGAGAATTGTGGGTATATACATGGAAAGGGGGGAATTTTAAATATATTCTTTTTCGCCCCGAAAATTTACAAATCTATAAAACTTTTTTGTTGCTCCGGAACCCGGGATCTTGCGTTTTATCCCTTGTGATTTCGAATACAAGTAATGTGAGAGAATTCGGGTTATGTGACGGCTTTTTGTTTTGTTGCTCTTGACAGGCTTCGAATTACGTCATTCTTTTGGGATTTTTTGTTTTTGTCGGTACATGGAATATAATATCCGTTAAAAACACACGGCTTATTAGTAATTTTATACAAGACTGCGTCGTCTTAAACTAGTTGATTGCAAGTATACACTTTCCTGAGATCACCTCCATCTTCGGTCTCTCAGCGACTTCGCCAAACGGATTTACAAACTAAATTTGTTTGGTTTTATCAAAAGGATCGGCTAGAACTTTCCATTTCAAGTTTATTTTTCGATTTTTCCGTTTTTCAAATTTTGGTTCGCATCTGGCTATTACGTCATCAAAAAGTCCTAGGGCAAAGGGATCAGTGTCCCTTTGATCATGAGATATTAAAATTTTCTTTTTATGACGTCATAAATCCCACATGCTCTGTCCCGTTTTATGTCTCCACGGTATCATTAAAGTCGTTTTCACCGGCGGAAATTGCGTGTGAATTTATTTTCACCGCCATTTCCGACACCACGAATTTCCAGCAAGTTTACGCGGCATTAATTTTCTCCCAGTCGACTTTGTAATTATAGTTGACCCAGTTCCTGAAATCACACCATTCGACGATAATTCTGGCTTCTTTCTATGCGTTGTTCAGTCCTTGTTTTTGCGAATGTTCCAAGCGGCGTTCCCTCCGAATTTTCATACTCATCCACGTCCTGCTGTCTGCCTTATGATTTAGAGCGCCGTTTGCCAATTTCCTCCCCTCAGGGCGTTTCTTTCTCTGCCCATTCTCCCTAATTGAAGCCGCTTCTCGGCCCTTGTATTTGAGTTTTCCCCGCTTTTGCTAATTTCTTTTCTGACGTGGCCATGTGAGACCGTTAATCGTTTGAAGCCCCGGGGGGATGACGCCTTCGAATCAGTTTTTTCGTCTGCTTAAATCTTTGTTTTTAGTGATTTTGATTTCCATTACGTTTGAAACGGATGATCATCATGTTGTTTGCCTGGTTTAACATCTATTATTTTTTCGATTGAAATTATTTTCAATCATCGTTTCCTAGGCTTAGTTTCTCAGACTTTGATGCAATGAATCTCCACCCCCAAAGTCTCTGCAAAATATGTAATTTCAGCCAATTTGAGAGGTTTTTACTGCACGGAAGTCCCAACTGAAATTCCTTACATTTTCTTAACATTTCGTGGACATCTTTTCCCTTTTTTGCATGTGAGTAACGTGGCCACGGGGTGAGGAGAGGGGCGAGAGTGTGGCCATGGAATGCTCTTCTAAGAAATGAAGAAAGCAAAAATGGAGAGGGAAATCTTTCTTTCTCCTTTTTTACAATATTTGGTGGGGCTTGTTACTGGCCTATAGTCTTAACATGCTGCCAACATGCGGTTGTTGTAGGATCATTTTAAACACTGCGTTATTTGGTGATTTCTTTGCAAAGTGATCTAACATTCTCATAACAAAGTGCTGCTTTACCTTCGATTTTTTGCTTTTGTTCCTTGGATATTCTGCTATGACATAAGTGCCATAATAAGCGGGCAATCGAAAATAAATTCCTCTAGGCATCTTAGTATTGTCTTCAGGGTTTGACTCTTTGATCTCCCCTAAAAATCTCTCAAATCCAAAAAAACTGTAGAGTCTTCAATTCTCGTCAAAAACACCGACTTCTGGCTGACTTTCCATCAAACTCTCAACTTTTCAATATACTTTTTTCACCCCGCATTTTAACTTTTTCACGGCCAGAATCCCCGTGTCTTCTCCGGCCTTCGGAATCCCAAAACTCTTTCATGTCAAGCCCGAATTTCGTCGCGAATTTTGGGGGCGAATTTTTCGGACAGGATCTCAAGACAGGAACTTGAGGAGGAGAGGCGTCGACATGTAAATAAGGTCTTCTAAGCACGCCCGGCCATATTTACAGCGGTCCCTAAAAAGGCTACTTTAGACCAGGCCGTTTTCGCGTTCTAATCAGAAACGAAAAACAAAAGTTTTATTCTTGCAAAACTCTGAATATTCCGTGTGTGGGCCGTGTTATTCGGGTGACGCTATGTTCTGAGATACGTGTGTCTAAGCGCGGGTGTTCATTTTCCATGAAGGAGTTGTTGGCTGCCGCTCAAGAAGTCGCCGTAAGTTGGAGTGTGTTGTGAGTGATGACTGGGTAGAAAGGAATGAAAAAAGAAAGCGTCTTAAAATTGTATTATAATTCCTTTTGTTCTATGATTGTGAGGTGCATTGCTATGATTTTTCTTGCATAGTCACTAGCGATCTGGTCTCAGAGTTGACGGTGGGAATTTGGAAAATCGGCGGGGGATTTGCAAAGAAGTCTTCTTCGCTAACACGAGATCTCTATATCGGCCGCTGTGTGTGCGCACATTTATTTCCCAAACTCGCTACGTCTTGATTACAACTGAGCTCGCGATATTTAAACTCAATATCCTCGCGTGGGGGCCACCTTAATGTTCCCCGTCTGCCCTTGCCTTTACGATTTTCTCCACTTTTCTCCATCTCTTTATATTGAATAAACTTTTGATATGCAATGATTGAATCCTTGGCGGTATTTCGTGACTGTTGTTTTGCACACCGTTCCAAACAGAAAATTGAAAATAGATGGCCATTTTGCAGGACGAAATGGCTTCCAGTGGAAGCGACAACGAAGAAGCCCAATTGGCCCAGTGCCAAGCCTACGTCCACCGGCACAACATCCAGCAACTGGTCAAGGAGGCGGTGGTCAGCCTCTGCGTTCACAAGCCCGAGAACCCCGTCCTCTTCTTGAAGGAGCATTTTGAGAAGCTGAATGAACACCGAGCACAGGTGGGTTGCAAGGCTTTAAGATTACCCTCGGTCTCCAGTAATTCAATTACGAGCTGCGTGTGACATTTAGGCACCCACTTCCGGCCAGAAAAGGGCAACTTTCAGTGGCTGTGGGTTGTGTCAACCTTCGGGGAAAATATTTTGAAAAGCCATAATGAATTGCCAGGTGCAGGGGCCTCTCCTTCAAGAATGTTTTATCATTTGCGTCCAGCGTTGAGGTCATAAAATTGACGAGATTCAATAGGGAGACGCGTTTTTCGTGTTCATTTCGTCTTTTTTCTAAATTTTGAAGGGATTTTTAAGCGTAGTATAGTCAAATTTCAAGCTAGTCTGATTATTGTCTCATCATTCTAACCTTTTATTTTTCTCTTGAATATGATATCCTCAAATCTCGTCATCTCCATGACCTCAAATTACCCATGACTTTTCGCACCCTGTTTTCCTTCGCATAACGTCAGTTTTGTTGAAAGTTACACTTCTCAAAAGACAATGCCAAAGGGCGAAAAAAGTCTGCAGCCGGATCATGGCCGATTATCGAAAAGGAAACCAATTGTTTGAACCCGAGGGGGAAGGAGCCTTCAATCAGACCTCCGTCATTTATTGGGAGGCCTCTCGGACGCCGTTACCTTTTTGTCCAACGCCTGTTTTTCAGCCCCCGACCTGTTATTCAATCAAACTTTTTTGAATATTCAACCTGCAATTAGTGGGAAACGTCGGCAATGGACGCTTTTGCAAAGAGTCTATCATTATCCCGAAATACCTCCAAAATAGGGAGTGTTGTATAGTAGTGCTTATAAAGTAGTGGGTTACTGTTCGCCTATCTCTACATGAGTTGATGTTTCCAGTTCATTTTCCCATTCCACGACCAACACTTTGGGGGCAGAAGAAAGTGGCCCCAAAAGAGCGGCCAGAAGCGAGAATATGGGGCACACAAGGGCACGGTTGGGCCGTTCCTTCCCTCGTTTTTTGCACCCCCTGCGGGTCCGGAGCCGCTTTCCTCCATCGCGTTCTTTTTGTTTTTGGCCTTAATCATTCAGCTTGATTTTATGGGACTATCGATATGGCGAACGGGAGTTTTTGACGAGAAAATTGCGACTATTTACTTGCAATTTTTTCTAGAAAGTAGAGTACTTTATTTCTCAGGTTTAACAGGGCGTTTTATAACATATTTGTTTCTTTTTGATTCCTCATAGGCGTTTCCCACCCATTTCTTTTATATTAGTCACAAATCCTCGGCCAAAAGCATCCTATAATATTACTTTTTACAAGAATTACTTTTTACAAAGGATTACATTTCCTGCCGACTTAATTTCTAAAACGAATTTAAATTTGGTTTTTTATCCTTTCGTGGGCTTTCTGGGCTTTTCTTTAACTGAAAATTCCGAATTAATTACTGACTGAAACGGCCATGGAAGAGAATTGAGTCGGTCAGCTAGCTATTATAAGGCAGAATTAGACGGAAATTTGATATATGTAGTGTAAAAAAACAAAATTCCATAACGTTAGTATGTTTGGTTTACCCCGGGAATTAAACTTTTAAATCCCCCGAATGTCGCCGCATTATTGTCGAAACCAGATTAGCATCTTTTCACCTGTCTTCGCAAGGCCAAAGCTTAACGTTTCAAAAAGTTTTTGTTACTTTGTGAGAAGTCACAAGTAAACTTCATTTTTACTACTCTATTACAAGAGATTTATGTACCTAGGCGAGCGGTTTCTACATCGGAAATCAAAGCGTTTCCAATAGAAATGGAGACTTTTATATTAGAAATCAAAAACCTGGCTGCGAACATTCGATGCGTTGTGGTGTTGACATGGGCGCTGTCACTTCCACATTTCCACGTGCTCTTTGTTTTTCCAATAAAGAGTTGGAACGGCCGTTGATTTCGCGTTCCAAAGCAAACCTCGCAGGGACTATCAGCGTTTCGACGTTTTATTAGTTTTTCTGCGCCCCGAAATGATATGGAATTCGCCCATTCTTCGCCTCGCACATGTATAAATTTTTTGATTTAGGCTTCAGGAAATTGTGAGCCTCTCCGCTCTTTTCTCCCGTCCCCCCGGTCAGCCCGACTATGAATCGGTTTCTCTTCCAAAACACAAATTCGTTTTATTTTTCGGCTTCCCTCTTTACCCCCTTAGGCTGATGGGGCTAGAGAGTCGCAAAAAAACAAAAAGTCGTGGATTTTCTGCCCCCAGCAATTGCGTTTTTCGTTTGTGTTTACATGACTCGTGAGTATTTGAATATTCGGCCGTCCGTTCCCGCATTTATGGTGCCTGTCGTTCCAGTGATCCGGAAAATATTTATTCCCTCCGAAACGCGCTAAAATTCTGTCGCATGGGCCAGAAGTTGAGCTCACGACGCACGGCGCGTCACAATAACCAAGGTGGGACCGCGACCGTCAACCCCACTGAGGCTGGATCACCAAACAAGAAAAAGGTACAAGCAGGTGTCTATCAAATTGTTTATTTCTATTTTTCCTATTTATGCTCTTTATTTGCCGAACATAAGGCCCTAATAATTTCACGAGTTAGGCTATAGGTAGGAAATCCAAAAGCAAAAAACCCTCTAAAACTGGCAACCCGAGCTCTCGGCGTAACTCAATTTTCCATAAATAAATGTCACACGTAGCTGTAATAACCCCACATGACAAGCCCAACTGATCGGCTTGACGGATGTCCCAAAATTGGATTTTCATTCCCATTTTAGGAGGTCCAAGATGCCCAGGCGGAGGAGGATGATACAATCGACGAGCCCCCGCGCATCCCACAGCGCGGCCAGCGCCGATTGGGCGTGTCGGCCGAGGTGCCAGATGAGAATGAAGCCGCCAACTACGTGAAGGTCGTGATTCCAAAAGACGCCGAGACTCAGAACGCCCTGAAGAAGGCCATGTGTAAGAATGTGTTGTTTGCGCACTTGGACAAGGATGAGGAGAAGGCCATCTTCGACGCCATGTTCCCCGTGGAGAAGAAGGAAGGGGAAACCATCATTCAACAGGTAAATTTACAGTTTCTGTGCGTTCATATCTTTAGAAAATCGGCCTTATAACCGCTAAACTACATAAAATGAAAATATTTTAGGGAGAGGAAGGAGACAACTTCTACGTGATCGACTCAGGCAAAGTTGATGTCTATGTTAATAACCAATATTGCCTTACGATCAATGAAGGAGGTTCTTTCGGAGAGCTTGCCCTGATCTACGGAACCCCTCGAGCTGCAACCATCAAGGCCAAGACTGATGTGAAACTATGGGCCATTGACCGATTGACTTACCGTGCCATTCTCATGGGATCCACAATGAGAAAGAGAAAGATGTACGATGAATTCTTGTCGAGGGTACAGATCTTGGGTAAGCTTATGCCATACAAATATGTTATCACAAACTGTAACGTATATTCTGAAAATATTATACTCTTTCATAAAACGCTATCTATTTTAGCCGATTTGGACAAATGGGAGCGTGCAAATGTTGCTGATGCCCTGGAGCGATGCGACTTTGAGCCAGGAACTCATGTAGTTGAACAGGGACAGCCCGGTGATGAGTTCTTTATTATTTTGGATGGACAAGCCGAGGTCTTACAGAAGCGCAGTGATGACGCGCCTTTCGAGAAGGTTGGAAAACTTGGCCCCTCCGATTACTTTGGTAAGTTTGTTATAATCGTTAAAAATGCGTTGACCGCATCCTGATATTCTGTTCTTAATTTAATCCCGTTTACGAGCAATAAATGATATGATTTTAGGTGAGATTGCCCTTCTCCTGGACCGACCCCGTGCCGCCACCGTAGTGGCCGAGACCCCCCTGAAATGCGTGAAGTTGGACCGCAACCGATTCGAACGAGTAATGGGCCCAGTCCGCGAGATTCTGAAACGAGACGTCTCCAACTACAACTCCTACGTCAAGCTGATGACCTAAGTCTGTAACATTATTCTCATTGCCTCCCCATTGTCTAATTTCTATGTCATGGTAAACAAAATTTGCCATTTTCTCGCGTAAAGTCTACAATATATAAACCATGAATGTCTTCAAACAAAGTTAGAGGTTTAATGTTATTTTCCCTATTTTATTTGGCTCTGGCCGACGGCAGGAATGTCCTCATAATGAATATAATGAATTCTTTTCTTCTCTGCCGCCTCTGACAGACCGTGTATCGTGCTTCTTGTTGTATGTTTTGTACCATAATTACTTCTATTTTTTGTGTCATAAGATCAAAATTGAGTATTTCTAAAATACGTCTGTTCACAATTGGTTTGTTCTTTAGCCGCATACTAAAGTTTCTTTCTATTGCCAGTTCTGTGTATAATTGGTACTAAGTTCAGCGGTACTATTAAGCTCCATTCTTCGCTGTTACTCTCTCCGGTTTTTACTTCCAAGATTAGTCAAAACACCTTTAGTCTTTACAAGTAGATAGGATTTTTGTTGCCTATTTTTATTGCTACGAAATTCGTACGTAACCTGTAATGTCTGGAACTCTTTCTTTCGATTTTTTTTCATTTTGAGATCTTTGAAATATTAATTTCTTTTGTCGATTTTTGGTTTGGTAATAATTATAAAGATTTTTTGAAAAAAAAGAAAATAAATTCTTACAAGAAATGGATGACTATTCGATGATTAATAGTCTGGCTTTCAATTTCAGAAGAGGAAATGTGAAAATAACACCGTTTTGAACCCAACAAAGATGAATGAGGAAAGTGTTCTGAACGGAGACTCAAAGTTTTATCAACATATGAATCGAGACAGCAAAAAGGTTCCATCTCAACCTTGACCCGCGTAAAAGGCAAAAAAGAAAAAGGCAAGGGAAGAGCGCATTACTGATTGCAACCTGATTCAAAGCGGAACGGTTCTGCGGCATTTGAGAATTTTGTGATTTTAGCAGCTTTTTTGAAATTTTTTCTATCAGTTCTTATTAAAATAGACAAACTGGTTGTTTAGCCCCTTTCAAATTTTGCCAAATCACATTAAATTGGTGGTTACCGTACGAAATTTTGTATATTTGAGCTTTGCAGCGATACGGAAGGTTATAATAGAAACATACCAAGTGCTAGTTAAAAATTCCGCAATTTTAAAATTTCCATCAATTTACGCAGGTGAAGACCCTCAGAATAAGCTTCCAAATTTTCATCTTATTTGTGTACCAAACTAGAACTTAATTTTGTAAACCGGCACTGTTGGTTTGATTTTTCATCACGTGTTTATTATAGCCCCGCCATGACCAAGCCAACCCGTTTACTCGTAACCGGAGGTTGTGGCTTTATTGGTGCCAACTACATTAATTTTGCCTTTGATTTCTGGCCGGATGTCTTTATTGTCAACCTTGACAAGTTGATCCTCAACAGCGATATTAATTATGTTTCTGAAAGGGTCAGAAACTCCGAACGTTACAAATTGGCGTTGGCTGATATTCGCAACAAAGCGGTTGTCACGGATATCCTGGAAACTTACAATGTAAGCATTGACTACATAACTACAACAACTTGTAGATTGATTGCATCATCCATTTTGCCGCTGACTGTACTTCAACTCGTTGTTACAACGATCCCTGCGAGGCTCTTCAGAACAACGTTTTCTCTTACATTGATTTCCTGGAAGCCGTCAGAGACTATGGAAAGGTATCCAAGTTCATTCATATTTCCACTGATGAGGTCTATGGAGATTCTGATTTAACTGATGAGGAAACCGGCAAGTCTGAAGATGAGCCGATGAAACCAGGGAACCCGTATGCCGCTACAAAAGTAAGAATAATTATTTACAGCAATATTTAATCATCAATTCTGTAGATTGCTGCTGAACACTATGCAAATCTGTTCAGAGAGAGTTACAAACTGCCGATTACTATCTTGCGGATCAACAACATTTATGGACCTAATCAATGGGATGTTAAGGTATGCAAAAGATCCTCTATTGAGAGCTGCGTGGTGAATTCTAAGCATTATTACTTTTAGTTAGTGCCCAGATTCATTGACGTTGCCAGAAAAGGCGAGAAATTTACTGTACAAGGAACTGGAAAGCAATTGAGATCCTGGTTGTATGTTGATGATGCGGCCAGAGGGATCTGTTTGGCTACTGAGAAAGGAAAGGTTGGACAAATTTACAACTTAGGAACGTACTATGAAAAGAACGGTAAGAAGATGTTTTTAAAACGACATAAGAATACGGCGTCTTTCTACGATACTAAGATTACAGTGATCGAGCTTGCTCACTGCGTTCAAGCCGAGGTTGACAAACAACTTGGGCGTCCTCAACGTCCAGTAGAGTTCATCTCCATCCCCGATAGACCTTACAACGATCTCAGATACTTGATCGACATTTCCAAAGCGAAAAAGGAACTGGATTGGGAGCCAGTCATTCCATTTGACGAAGGTAAGCACATCCAAATTGTAATGGTGTGCCTCAATTAGAAGCAAACCTATGGCATTTTTTGTAGGTCTCCGTCGCGTCGTTGAGTCCGCTTTAAAGCCCCATTTACCTCAAAAAATGTTTGTGATTATCTACGGAGGGAATGGCTGGGTTGGGCAACAAGTTCAGAAGGAGCTTCAGAAGCGCCAAATTCCATTTTCTTTGGCTGAAGCTCGCGTTGGGAAAAATACCGATGCGGAGGTGAGTAAAATAAATACGTCGATTAAAATTTGAAACTCCAACAGCTTTTTGGATAATGTCATGGTTTTCAGGTTGAAAAAGAGTTGACATCTCTTCGAGGAACCCATATTCTGAATGTAACTGGAAGGACTCATGGAGGCGGTGACAAAACGATCGGATATTTGGAAGGAGGGCCCGAGAAGACTCATGAAAACGTTAGAGACAATCTTTATTGCCCTGTCAAGCTGGCACAGATCGCTAGAAAACTCGGATATCATTACACTTACGTTGGAACAGGTTATTTATTCGCCTACGATGAAGACCATCCAATCGGTGGAAAGCCATTTAATGAAAACGGTAGGGACATTAAATGATTGTAAAACGCAAAAGAAGATAATACCAGGCGTATTTTTCGGTTTTCCTCGAGAGGAACCCCTCGCGAGGGGTTCCTCTCGACGAGGGGTTCCTTTCGATGGCATTCGTATTTTTCGATTTTCAGATACTCCCACATTCTTCGGTAATTCTTATTCAGTAGTCAAAGGGTACACCGACAGAATGATAAACTCGTTTTATTGGCCCGAACTCATCAATGCAAGGATCACTCTGCCCATCAATTTCGAGCTTTCTGACGAAAGAAATTTACTTTCAAAGATCTTGGGATACAAGTGAGTACCTGTCGCAATATACCTGTAACAAAATTCCAGGCAAATTTTTGATATTCCCGTATCAGTCACCATTTTGCCCGATTGCATCCCCATCCTTCTCGATTTAATGGAAAAAAGACACAGTGGGCCCTTGAATTTGGTTAATCCTGGGCCAATCAGCTTGCATCAGATCTTGCAGTTGTACAAAAAAGTGAGAAATAGTCGTCACAATGACCACAAGCTGCACAATTAGACAAAAATTTTAATTTTCAGCACGTTGACCCTTCTCTTCCTGAATACTCAGTGATTGGAGTCGACTCCGAAAAAGGAAAAGAGTTACTGGAAACTAAAGGGAACTGTGCTCTTGACACTGCCGTTGTTCAATCTCTAGCTGATATTAAGAGTGCTGAAGAATCACTGGTTGCGCATTTCCAGAAACTTAAAGAAATTCAAAGTCGAAATCAAGCATAAGTGTCTAGACTATATCAAATTATGTAGTTATAAGATAACATTGCCAAGGTAATATAATACCGTCATAAGACAATTTATCGTATTTAAAACAGATTCCATAATAAATTTCTGCCTTCAATCGTCATCGTGATGTTCCTTGGCTTGCAACGAACCCATATCATTGTACTTCTCTCCCTAAAATAGGTGATTGAAATAAAATATTGCTAATAATCAATGAACATAAAGCTGGCGATTGTTGATTACCCACCTTATCCAATTTCTGGATATCTCTGAGCACTCTGACCGTATTATCGACTCCAATCCTAGTGATTGTCATACGGAAGTCATGGTCGATAAAGAGCGATCCTCCATAATTACAGTCCCCTTCCGAAGATGATCTATAGCCAGGAGCAGTGAAGAGAGTGATACATCTCTCCGAGAACAATTCATATCCGGGCATTGGGCATTGATGGCCACGAAAGATGACGTCAATTTTTAGGGATTGGCAGACCCTGTCAACTGCGTCGGCTCCAAATTGATATCCCATTCCTCCATTCGGATCTCTTTTCAGATTGGGCTGGAATTAAATATCAGTAAGCTTTCTTACAGGGGAAGTACCCCAAGTGCGACGCTCAGATTTTGATGAAACTTGGCACAAATTTAGAATGATTTTTTCTAAAATATATGCGAGAATCCTAGCTCGCGCTTTGCAGAAACAACCGAGATGTTTAGATCGAAAGTGGGCGAAAATTTGACACTTTTTGCGGAATTTCGGCACGAAAAGTTCCGTGCCTATTTCTACCATGGAGGGTAATGTTTCCACATAAAATCATTTTTTTCCGCACGAAACAAGAAAAGTTATGGCCAAAAAGTGCTTTTCTCTCTGTCCGCTCTCCGTGCTTAGCGTACTCTCTCGGCGGCAAAGATCGTTCAATATCTCGGCGGCGCCTGAAAAGCGCGAACTAAAACTTCCAGGAATTGTTGTTTAGTTCATGCCCGACGTGTGCTCAAAATTTAAAGAAAATCGGAGTGTCGCACTTGGGGTACTTCCCTTGATAGCCAAAAATTTACAATTCTCATTTACAACTCCTCACAAGTTTGCAGAGCCCAGAAAAGCCCAAATCCCCACCTCATATCCTCTGACATTAGAATCAGGATCAGACCAAGTCAGATCGCACTGTATGGTACCCTTTCTCAGATTGCACGGCCTCCTGATATTTAAAATGCTCTCCCAATTGACCAGCTTCGGACTCAATCCCCCATGCATTCCCAGTGCTCTTTTTCCAATTCTCACAGCCAAAGGAAGAGACGTGAACGTGTCAATAAACTTGCTCATCACTTTCAGATGACCATTTTCGTTTGCCGGAATACGGTATTCAATTTCCGACAAAAACGAGTAAGAGCGATTGATAATGGCGTCTTCATGGTTTCCACGGACAATGTAGACATCATAGGGCATACAAATCTTCATGACAAAGAGAAGAACAATCACCTGCAAGATCATCATGACCATGTGATATATTATAATTTAATGTCTGATAAATGAAGACTTACCTCCAAACCATGCCGTCCTCTGTCCACATAATCTCCCAAAAAGACACATCTTACAGTTGGAGGCCATCCATTCAGATGGAAAAAGCGCAAGAGATCACTATATTGACCATGAATATCACCATAAACTTGGCATGGAACCGGGACCTAAACGACTCCCAACTCGTCATCATACAAAATTCTATCATCCTCCTACTCTCCACTTACATCAAGAAGAGTCGCTTCAGCCAGGAATATCTTTTTGACTTCATCACAAATCGCCTCCAGCATTTTATAAGGGAATTTCATTTCTCTGGGACCAATGGAAACCATTTGCATGAGGATATCCATGAAATCAGTGACGCCATTCTTAGGGATCTTCACTTCCACAGGACCCAACTGGCGGTTGGTTACAACACTATTAGTACTGTAAGTGAAGACGCCGGTGATCACTGGTTGTCCTCTCAATTCACGGACTTGTGGGCGTTGCGTTGTACGGGCATATTTCATTTGAGACTTCAACTGCTTCATTTCGCCTTTTCCCATCTGCGGGAGGATGATCGCGCATTTCTCTTCAAACTGAAACACAGAGATAGCCATTGGACATATACCATACTATACTCCCCGCCATAAGTTTTGACCCCCCTTCTAACTCGGTCCAAAGTGTACCAATTTGGACCAAATTTGGTACGTAGTCTACTGATAACCTGGTGGTAAAAAATATCATATCAGGGCAAACCACATAGCTGTATTTCAAAATCCAGAGACAATTTTTTAAAATCACCCCCAAAAAAAGAGGACAAAAGTTTTGACCCCCCTTTAAAAAAAGTTAAATATCGCCACCGGATGTAGCCCGAACCTTTCGCAATCGACGTGCCATACCTGAATACAGGTTAATAAACGCTTTTCCGTTGAATGCTTCGTTGCATCTGAGGATGCAACGCGTTAAACCGAGTTTGGTGTAGAGCTGCACAAAATGGTTAATATCTCGCTCTAGCGCTTTCCAAATGTTCTAAATTGTGTTTATATCATTTGCTTTTGACTTGTAATCACCTGCGTTAGCCTTCTTCTTTTGAAAAAAGTCCACGATGGCCTAGCGGGGTCGATTCGGCCGATATCCAGTTGTCATGCCCAGCCTTGGAGAGCGATTTGCTCTTTGGCTAAAGGTCTAAATGTGGTTGTTAGGTCCTCAATCTGATCCTGAGACTCATATCTACTCTTAAACCAAGAATTAACTCCCGCTGACACGATCTCAAATGGTTTGCCGCCGCAACTTCGCCGATCTGCACCTTAACAAAAAAACCGAGTTCTTCAAATGGATTTTTACCGAAGAAAAATGGCTTGCATTAGATGGCCCGCGTAATTTAAGAAGCTACGGCACCCGCCGTCTACGTCTGAGACGTATCGAACGCCAAATCGCCTGCGGGGATGTGATCGTCCTCGGGGGCATTTACAGTAACGGCGAACTCAAGATTAAGGTGAATGAAACCCATTACAAAACGTGTCAAATCGAGAAATTTTACAATACTGAGTGTAAATATGGGTCTCAGGATTAGATTGAGGACCTAAAGACCACATCTAGACCTTTAGCCAAAGAGCAAATCGCTCTCCAAGGCTGGGCATGACAACTGGATATCGGCCGAATCGGCCCCGCTAGGCCATCGTGGACTTTTTTCAAAAGAAGAAGGCTAACGCAGGTGATTACAAGTCAAAAGCAAATGATATAAACACAATTTAGAACATTTGGAAAGCGCTAGAGCGAGATATTAACCATTTTGTGCAGCTCTACATCAAACTCGGTTTAACGCGTTGCATCCTCAGATGCAACGAAGCATTCAACGGAAAAGCGTTTATTAACCTGTATTCAGGTATGGCACGTCGATTGCGAAAGGTTCGGGCTACATCCGGTGGCGATATTTAACTTTTTTTAAAGGGGGGTCAAAACTTTTGTCCTCTTTTTTTGGGGGTGATTTTAAAAAATTGTCTCTGGATTTTGAAATACAGCTATGTGGTTTGCCCTGATATGATATTTTTTACCACCAGGTTATCAGTAGACTACGTACCAAATTTGGTCCAAATTGGTACACTTTGGACCGAGTTAGAAGGGGGGTCAAAACTTATGGCGGGGAGTATATAAAGTAAGAATACTTTATAGTATGGATATCAAGCTTACATATTTGCTTTGATGAGCTTCCGTAGTGGAATGAGTTTCCCATTGGCCTATTACAATCTTAGCCACAACTACGGCAACAACAACACTAACTGCAATACCGGCAACTATGTAGAGAAGGACGAATTTTTCCGCGGAAATTCTAAAAAACTAAATTAATCTTGGAGTAATTACCCTTTCTCCTTGTTCATCATTGCGAGGTAATTGTGAAAATTGTACTGTAAGTGTTCATTTGAGTTGCAGAAATTTTCTTTGCAACAGCCAAAATAAAAATAAAAAATTAGTCATCATAAAAATCAAAGGGAAGATGGATGGAAATGGCTTACCACACAAATCTGTGCTTCTTTGCTTGAAGCTGGCAAAAGTTTTCATGCGCTCCCCCAAACCATTTCTTTTTGTCGTGCATCTCAACTGACACATAATTGACGATTCCATTCAGGAATAACTCAACACAACACTAAAACATCTCCAACATTAAAAGCTCAACTCACCGCAGTTGGACGACTGCCCGCAATCGAATACTCAAAAGGTCGGATATTCAGAGGGACGCCTTCTTCTTCATAGCATCTCAAGGAATGGACTTGATCGATTGAAGTTGCAAAGACGAATACGACGGAGATCACGGCTCCGAGGGATGACCACATCAAGCGCTCCAAGAATTCGACCGTGCGGAGCGAAACTATTCTAATAAGTGATCTAAAATCCGGCCTCCAAATTCATTTCAATTATTCAAATTTGCATATTAAAATCCAAAAAAATCACCAAAACCCGAAAATTAAAAATAAATACTTTTATTTTCTCAAGTGAATGTTTTTTTCAGTGACTAGGATAGTAAAATTGATACAAGGATTAGTGAAACAACATATACATTAGCTATAAAACAATTTTATAATAATTTGGAAGGCTTACATTATTGACCTGTATATTTACAAGACCTTTCTTTGTTCATTACTAACATCAGAAAGGTTCGAATAAAGCGGGGATCTATAAAATCGGACTATCAAACTCTGAATTATGACTGAAATTCTAAAATATTAAAAGTGTATGTATATTATTCATGACATTATACTTGCTATGAACTGGATGGAGAGGCAAGATTGGGGTCGTTGACTCGATTCATCACTTGTTTTATGGCTTGGGCACAGTCGCCGGACTTAGCCAGGAGGAAACAGTGGACTCGAGTGATCTGGGTCTCTCCGAAAGCATTCTCGTAGCCAAACTAAAAGTCATGTATCAATTGTTGTCTAAAACAATACAATCTCCAAAAAAAGATAAAATTTACCTTGAAAGTTAGGAATTCTGGAACCTTCTTCTTTGATGTTACTCTTACAATTGACGGGAGTGAGTGTTGCGCAGTTAACTTGACCAATCCGTCTCCCTCGTTGTGATATACCATGAGATGAGAATATGTAACAACTACGTAGCATTTCGTGTGAGACTTGTCCTGGAACACTTCGTGACCTTCGAAATACTTAAAGACGTCTGGTTGTTTGATAACATCGCTCCACTTTTTCTAGAAAACAAATATAATGAAAAAAGACACAAGTCATCTAGTACAATATCAAAAAGATATCTATCTATCTGTTTCTGATCGCTCTCTTACCTTTTCCTTGCTTGATTGTACAATTCCCGTTCCCATATCTTCATCTCCATCGGATTCTGACTCCGAATTATTGATGGTAAACACGCCTTGCATATTCTTATATCGTTTTCCACTGCTTCGATCTGACGGTTTGGCATGTTTGAAGTTCCCTTGACTCGTCGATTCGACCATTCCTGAAACGGCAGTGGTAATAGCTTCCTTCTTGGCTTGAACGGCTCGCTTCATCTTCTCCATCATACTCTGAAACAAAGGTTATATTATATGTAGTCTATTATAATACTAATAATGCCCATAATCTATTTTTCTCACCAATTGCGGCTCTCCTCCTTTGCTACAACACTCCAAACACTTCTCTGGAATCAAATGATTGTTCAATTTGTTTAGAGCATTCATTTCCTTGAGCATTAAATGGACCGCTTTGAATCCACCATCCACATAACTGATGTTGGCAATGTTCTGTTGGAGGAATCTCGAGATGACCATCAACATCGTAGCGTCTTCTTCCGCGTCTCCTGACCCAATAAAGCAAATATGATCTTTTGGATGAGTGTTCTGTTTAAATTGCAAAAGTGACGTCATCGCAATTCGGAAGTTCTCGGGTTCATCAATGATTAGCTGACCATTTAGATTATACGCACCAAGAATAGCACCGTTGACAAAGATATTATGTGGTCGGGTATCGATGACAAAGTAATTGAAGAGCTGCTGAAAAAATAAAAAATTAATATTACCCTTGACAAGAAGAACGATCTAATACGCTTAAAAACAAAACAAGATACTCACCACAGGCGCATTTACATTCAAATCAATCACTCTCTTGTAAACTTCTCCCGCTGATACTGGCAGACAAATGATCCGATTCAATGGGAAGTCGGTAAAATCATCGACAAGATTGGCACCGAATAAAAGGCAATGGAAATCACGCCTCAATGAAATGGGAGTGTAGTTCATTGTTACCACGCACACATCGAATAGGTCAGGAATATCGTCAACCGACATATCTCGAGGGGAGACCGCAATCATATCGATGACTTCTTCTCGATCTTTCAACTTCATGATTTTATCCTTGGCACATTGGAGAAAAGAGAGAGCTATGAAGAACAGGAGGAAAGGATCTCCCTAAAACAAAAATAGTTTATAAGGTATGGTGAAAAAATTCGATAAAAAAAATTTATAAAAAATAGCGATTCTATTTATTATACTGATCAGCTCTTACCTGCTGGAAATAAAGATCCCACACGCATCGGCAGACATCTGGAGTCAAACTGGTCGACATCAGGCTTGTGAACCAGTCCTTGGCATAATGATGGGGCTGAATTTTGCGAGAGTCTAAGAATGAACATAGCTGAGGATCATGATACTGTAATATCAGGCGGAATAGATCATAAACCTTTCCATTTGTGTCCGAATACCTAAAAGTCGAAGTGTAATTAGCTCTTCTTCCAAAACAAGATGGAATGGTATATAAAAGCTTACCTTGGAATGTATTTGGTTGTGATTGAATAGAAGACATTATACAATGTGGAAGGATCAAAGTCGACGTGCAATAAGATCTTTATGATATCCAACCAACCATTTCCAGTGGTATACTCCACATGGCGCTTCTTACAGTAGAGTGTGATTAGACTTTCGACTTCATGGGCAGGTATTTTGCAATTATGTAGGCCTTCGAACATTTTTCTGGTATCCTTTCGAAGAATAGCTTGATTCTTCAGATTGTAAAGCTGATCCCAATCCAACAAAGGGTCAGGCCTATTGCGGACTCCGAGAAGGCCCTAAAAACAAAAAAAATTGACTACCCGAAGCGCAACAGTGACACTAATTACATTCACCATGACGACTTATACCTAAAACCCAAAGACAAAAACCAAGAAAGCATACTCACTTCCCATCGTTGAGACAGCGACTCCACCTTCTCAAAATTGTTGTTTCCAACATTTGTAGAAGCGGAATCCGAGGATTCACTGAGATCTTTGACCCATTCATCACTTGTGGCTCCGCTTTCATTTAGGTTCAATAGTTCGGCATCGTCCGCCAGCGATGAAGCCGACGTCATTTTGCTGAAAATATTCGATTGATCAAAAAAATTCGGAATAATATTCTCCTTCAGATCTTTCGAAAGGCCACGTCAATCGGCGAACAGAAACTCCTGTTATGAGATTGCAAAAAAAGAATTTAATTTGAAATTGAGGACCGCGAGAAAAAACGTTCAAAGACAGCCTTTGGAACTGGAAATTCAATATTCACAAGGCGCGACAAAAGAAAAGCCGTTGATTTATATTACTTTAGATGAGGAATGTGTTTTCATTGGAATCCGTATATAAAACTCTTATCATAATAGTGTTTTCGTTTGACAAATAAGACCAAGCAAACATAATCTTCAGAATGGCAAAAAGAAACAATCAAAATACGCTTTTTTACGGTTAGCAATAAGTATAACATAATCAATAGAACAAAAAACAATTGAACTATATTAAAAACAAAACTTTAAAATCCCCGTACACCTCAAAAATCCAAAAAGGGAGCCCCATTTTGAGTCAACAAACCCTTGGGCCCGTTGCAATAACAAAAAGAGCACATGTGTAATATCAGAGATGAGTCAAATCGATGTTCGCTATACGAAAAAATAAAAAAAAAATGCAAAAAATGATAACACAGAAAATGAGAGTCGACCTTACTCTTGAGGAAACGAGTTTTGCGCGAAAATTGCGTGAAATTTTTATTTTTTTCAAAAAATGCGCTTTGAATTCCCCGCGCTTTCGGTAATTCTCGCAAAGTTTTCGGCATTCTGCCTTTTGGCGCAAAAGGGATGAAAAATTTCATTTCAAATCCTCGAGGTTTTGAGATTTTCCCGCACTTGGCCAATTGGGTGCACTACTGTTCTACCGTATAAAGTTTACTATTTACTGTATATTTATCTTTATATCGAGCTATATTAACTATACTAACCTTGCTGCGAATGGAAGGATTGTTTGCCTATCAACGGGTCATCTGTCTGTTGGATGTGGACTGTTTTTACGTACAAGTCGCTCGAAAGTTGAATCCGGAGCTTGTGGGACAACCGACGGTCGTTTGCCAGTATGGGCATCGAGATCTGTAAGATAAATTTTATTGTATTCGATTGTCGTTACTAAATTTATTGTTGCGCTTTCAGCATTCTCTCCTCGAGTTATGAAGCCAGGAAAATGGGTGTGAAGAAAGGTTTTCGTCTGGCCGAAGCCCGTCAAGCCTGTCCAGATGTTAAACTTTCTCGGGTACCTCAATATGAAGGGATTGAATTGGCTAACCTGGAGTATCATTAGTAAGTTGTACAAATTAATGTTTTTGACCACTGGAACATTGGCTTGGTCCGTCCTCACCCCTTTTCTTTTTTCGTCGACTCCTGTGCTTTTTATTTTCATTTTTAGCGAGGAAAGTGCCAAGATTTTTGAGACAGTCGCCGAGTTTTGTGGAGCAGATGCAATTATTGAGAGGGCTTCCGTTGACGAGTGTTATATTGACCTCTCGGTTGTAACGCATCGAGTTATCAACAGTCAAGGGTTTATTGATGTTCTCAAAAGTGAAGTAAGTGGATTTCAATTTGGTTATCATTGTTTAGACTCCTCCCGACATTCTAAAAAACGTCTATATTTATCCGAGGACGCCTTTGGCCGAGAACATCAAAGAGATGAGTGAAAACTCGGATTTGAATCTTCATCTTCTGGTTGGCACCTTTGTAGCTGCACAGTTATGTTTACAGATCAAAAAGCTTACTGGCTATGAATGTTCAGCTGGCGTTGGCATGAATAAGGTTGAAATTATTTCTTTTATATTTTTTTGATCCATTTTTATGGGAAGTGTAATGTCCAAATTTTAGATGCTGGCTAAAGTCGTTTGTGGGATGAACAAGCCTAATGCTTTGACAGTTTTACCAGTTTACAAGATCGAAGATATGGTGAAATCTACGAATTTGAAGGAATTCCGAGGACTTGGAGGTCTCTATGGGCAAGAAATTGTCGACAAGCTCAATGTAAAGGTAAGTCCTGTTAGTTTTTCCTTTTTGATTATATATTTAGAATCTCGGAGATCTTCAATCTGTCCCTGATGATGTTTTAAGACAACATTTTCGTTATGGAATAGAGAAACTTCGTCAATTGTCGTATGGGTTTGAAGATGAACCAGTGGCTGATAGACTGTTTTGTAAACAGTTGTCCTTGTCGAAGCAGAATACTAGTCTGGCCAAGGAGGAGCTCTGGGACTTTACGGAGAGAATGGCGAAGGTCTTTGTTAATAAGTGCCTTTCTGACAAGAACAAGGTAAAATTTTGACCTTAGTTTAGAGACTAAAACTTGGTTTATAGTACAAACGAATTGGAAAAAAGATGGAAGTGACTGTGATCATTCAAGGAAGAAGAAAAACGAAAACTCTGACGATCCCTGGTTGTTATGGGCACGGAGAACCGATCAAGACCTTCAATTTGATGATGAAAAAGTTTTTTACTGATCTCTACGGTAAAGAGAAAGTTGTTGAATGGTAAGGAAATCTTTGGCTAATTGAATTGTTTCTTCCGTAGGGCCACTCCAATCACACACATTGGCCTCAGCGTGTCAGGATTCGAGCCGGTTCCCTCAGATGTTAGCTTGATCTCCGATTATTTCAAGGTTGCCGTAGAAGATATGGATGTCCGTCCAATTCCAAGGCCTGCTCCGGTTTATCAACGAATGATAGAGGCAACGAAAGAAAGGAAGGAAGTCAAAAATGGTAGAAAGAACAAGAAACAAAAGGAGAAGATGAAGAAAGCGGAGAATAATCAAAGTTTATCGCGGTTTTTGAAGAAACCGGTGGTCAAAACGGTCCATGTGGAAGATAATGAAGTTATTGAGTTGGACAGTGAAGATGGCGGTGACGTTAACCATGAGGAAGGTGTTCAGATTTTAAAGAATAAACCAGCATCGACCAAAAAACAAAATCAATCGACTGGACTGGAAAAATGGCTGAATAAAAAGAAGATTCCTGAAATAAAAGATCCCCTGGATGATGAAATTGAGATCCTGGAAGTGGAATGTGCCCGAGGAGACGACGAAATGCATAAATTACCGGATAAGCCAGTTCCTATGGATGGTATGGATATAAGTTTGGACAATCTTCCTGATCCAGAGGATCCATTTGCACGTCCATCAAGTGATGCGGAAGTTGGATTCCCCGTTCCAATGCGAGATGAAAGTCTGGATTTTGACGAAGAGGATAGTCCGGGACCTTCATGCCGAACGAAGAAGAGAATGAGCTGTAAGTGTGTTATCGATGACTCAAAGTAGTGTAGAAATGTCTTTTTAAGCGTTGGAATTGCTCGAAATGCTTATAAGTGACGCAGAAAGCAAACAAGGTGCCTCTTGCGATACGAGGCCACCAAAATTGCTCAAAAGTAAGTGATATGGAGGTTATGATTCACACTTTCTATTACTTTCCCTGATGACTTTCTTATACCGTTTTAGGAGAACCACTCCGCGAGCTAACCCCGAGCCCAACATTTGCCGAATATGGAGATTGTCCCATGCCTCTTACGGAAGATCTCGGCGACTTCAATATCGATTATTCCATACCTCCAGTTGGCCACGATTTCTCTCCAAAAAAGTCTGAACCCACTGAAGATAAACTGGCCGCCTTTGGATTTCCCGAAGAATATGATCAGCTCGACCCTGGTATAATCCAAGAAATGACTCCGGAGATTCGCTTAGAAATCCGACGGAAGTATGGACTGGAAAAGGAGAACTCCCCGCCGAAGGAAGAAAATCAGAGGGAGATCAGGTACTCACTCTTTGATGATCTGGACAGAGAATGGAAAGAAAGACTCAAGAATAAGAAGATCCGTAGATTAAACAATGTCCCAACTGGCCTTGGAACTAGCAAACAGTAGCGTTCATATCAAATCACTTTAACATTTGATTTAAATTTTCATTTTATTAGAGATTGTAGCGATTTTAACCTGGTTGTAATGTAAGAATTGGTGAATATTTTAACAGATCTCATATCGATTAATAAAACGGGTATTTGTGAATGAAAATAAAGGAATGTGGGTTTGATTATTGGGAAGAAGTTATATTGTCCGTGATAAGGTAAAAGTTGTGCAGAACTGATTCAAAATTGTGAGGCGTGGAATGCCCTGGCGAGGTTCGAGTGAAAAGCGTCTTCGAATTCCAGAATTCAACCAGAAATAAGTTTATCGTGTAATACCATTATCTGGATTAAGTGTAATGTTTATCAACCGCATGGCACGTTCACCCACAGCAAGCATGATTTCCTCATAAACATTAAAATGGAGTCGGTCTTTCAACTCGCTCCATCGACCCCCTCCTTTTCTTGATATTTTCTTTAAACCGGAGAAGGAAGGGTATTTTCGGTAAACTTTTACTGATTCCCTAGGGCTACGTGCCTCTTTAATGCCAATATTTTTGTAGGTTTCTGTCCCACAATGCTCAGAGCACAACTTACCGCAAAAAGATTGTAGTTACTAAACTTTTTTTACTTGACTTTTTGATTAAACCCAATTACAGAGGTGAAATTGGAATTGAACTTTTGTCTTTGGTCGACTGATGAGGTGAGCGAAAGATGAATACGAATACAATTCTGATTGTTGCCAGTGTCCTTGCGTTTACTGGAGTTTGTAAGTCGATTTATGGAGTAACTTTTCGCATCTACCTTTTCTGTTCTATCAAACTTTTGGCTCATATTACTTTGGCTTTAATCTTCAAAGTTATTGTTTAACTTTGAAACAAACTTTTCATATTTTATTTTGCTTTCCACCGCAATTTCCATCACTTTTCGAGCGCACTGGCCAGTAAAGTGACAATAGAACAGTTTTGGGTTTAGTGTTGTACAGTCTTCTAAATGCCTTTGGGATTGGTCCTTTAGGCGTTAATGTGCCCTACAAGGCGGATCAATGTGCCAACTTCTCTGGGTACGCGGGATGCTCGTTGATGGATCCACAGTACGTGATTGCCAAGAATACGATCGAAAATGCTCAGCAAGTAAGTGTTGGAAGTCGTCGTATCCCAGCCCAACATTTTGAGAATATGATTTGTAAACTAAACAACGCATTAATCCCAAATTTGAAGAAAATTTAAACTGTCGGCCTGGAGCACTCCCAATTTCGAATACGACATCCATTTTTCTGATACTTCTCTTTCCAGGGACCATTAAGTGATCTTAAAACCCTCGTATCCCTATGCCGGAATACCAAAAGACCAAGTCGGAAAGACTTTCTCCAACCCTACATCGACCAATACAATACCGTAATCCGTCCGTATCTGAAGCGTCAAGAATTCCCCGAGGCCTTCGCTGTAACGGCCGCTTTCCTCAATCTCAACTTTAACTATGACTTCTTTATCCAACACGCTACCGACTTCAGAAAACGCTCAGTTTGGAGGGAAGTGCTGATTGCGCAACGGAATTATTCCGCGGTTTTCGAGGACGCAGAGGAAGTGAAGAGAACGGTAAAGGGACTTCAGATGAGTGACGCCTTGATCAATCAGATTTTGAAGTTCGAGAAGAGGCTGGTTGAGGAAAGGGAGAAGAAATGGGACTTGACAAGGTATGCTATAACAGAAAAAGCCTAAAAAATAACATTATATTTTACAAATAATACTAGTTTTGTCTGAGATCAGAGATCATTTTATTTTTATTTTTTTCAGTTTTGCCGATAATCATTACTTCAACGCCTATTTGGAGTATGTGGCCAAGTATAAAATCATCGATTCGTCCCTCTTGAACGACACTTTTGTATATTATGCCCCAGGCGAACATCCAGCAGCCTTCGATAACACATCCCCTGAGGTCATCCAAGCTTATCTCAAGGCGGTGGTTTACAAAATAATAGATCAAAAGTACGATGAACTAGCCGGATTCGACTGCAATGACGCCATTCAAAAGAGTTGGACGAAAACGGTGAGCAAATTGCTGGAAGATGAGCTCTTGCCCTCCGGCACTGAACGAGAAACTTTGGATCAGCGGATCGAGGATGTTTTCTACGACATCAAAATGACTGTCGTGGTAGGTAAATGTGGTAGTTATCGAATATAGTTGTTTCAGGAGCTTCTTCATCAGCTGGACCTCAAAGATCCCGAACTAAACCAGAAATTAGTCTCTGTTATCCCCGATTTCTGCATTCAATTCCACGCTCCAAACGCTTTGGACAAGCTCTCTGATGTCGTCCGCACTCTCAACTCTCATAAACCAGAGAGTAAATGGGGATTTGTCAAAGCTTTGACCGCCTATAAGATCAATGATGCTTTGACTGGAGCCGAGCAGAAGGTAAACAAAATATAAATTAAGTTCTATCATGATTTAGCTGGCTTGTTATCCACTAAGACTCAGTGCAAACATCCTAACCCACTTCAAATGGACCGAGGAACTTGACGATCCAACCTTTTATGCGACTGTTGGCTATGAAATCGCTCGCTTACTCTGGAATTCGATTGGAAAAGCGGCAAAACGAGAGGATTTCGATGCGTTTGCTGAGAGTCAGGCCAAATGTTTGACGCAAAAATATTTCGTGGACAAATTCTTGTCCACAGCAAGGTCCTATGATTACCTTGGTAAGCAATTTTGAATTGTCTGTTCAAACATTTGAGTCCAAAAAACTTGCAAAAAGTGAGTCGCAGCGAGCAGGGTTCGAACCTGCGCGGGCAAAGCCCAATGGATTTCAAGTCCATCTCCTTAACCACTCGGACATCGCTGCACGGGCTCCACTTCTCTTTTTTCGCTTTGTGAAAGGGAAAGCGCATGGGAGAGAGGCCTCCGGAGGGGGCTGCTCTCGACTTCCATGGAACGTGAATAAAATGGAGTTGTTTTGCAACGAATAAAGAAATAATTTTCAAAGCTTACGGGCTGTTTGAAAATTCAAAATGACATCGAATTTCGAAATGAACCCCTAAGAATCTATTATCATCAGCATCTTCAGTTCACATTGAATCTAATACAAATTATGTTTCAGCTCTCCAAACCGCATTCTCTGCTTTCCAACACCGTCAAGCCTATGGTCATAAGCCTACGGTGTTCTCCACAGAAGCACGAAACTTTTTCCTCGCTTTTCAAAAAGAACGCAGATGTTCGGATCGAGGAACTCCCATTCATTTACGTGAATTCTATGGTTTTATCAACCAATACGAATGCTCACTCAAACCTCAATGCAACATTTGGCCCGTCGCCGATTTCGAAGGCAATTTTAATCAACATTATATAACACAACTATTAAAAATCGCAGATACACAACTAAAAATCTTCTTTCAGTGTTCGTAAAGCCTGAACAATGGTCAATGAAGTTGAATCCCCCAGTAATTGATCAATCAGAGGAAGCGCAGAAATTAGCCGATTACATTGAAGAGCGGTTAGATCTGACCTACAGACCATGCTTGGACTTTTTCAAGTACACTTGTGGTGGAATGCCCTTAAGTCAATTCAACAATTATCTAAGGGATGAACAACATGAAGCTTTGGACTATTTAAAACATCTAGATGAGGATGATAAGACCGAGCTTGTAAGAAAACTGAGCGAGTATACTAATCTCACATTCGACGGATTTATGGAGCATCTGTTTGCGATGAATGTCGATGAAAACATCAAGAAAAACAATTTGAAAAAACTTGAGACATTGAAATTGGCTTATAATTGGGAGAATGTCATCGATTACGTTGTTAGCCACCAGATTGACAACTCCACTGACGAGAATATTGTTCAGTTCCCCGATGGCAATACGCCTACTCAAAGCCAAATTCAAGCGTTATTAATCGCTGTCAGCGTGGAAATGGAGAGAGCTCCGGCTAGTGTGTGGCTGGGAAGATTCGGAATCAAGATTGGAAAAGAGATTGGAAAGGCATTCGGTAACTTACACTCTGTAACCTAAATCTCGACTTTCGGAAACCCAGGTGGAAATCATCATTTTTTAGATATCTTCGGAAGCCAAATCGAAGACCTCTCTAAGACCTACAAAATCGAAGATTTGGCCAATTTCGATGATTCTGATCCCAAATACGAATCGCTTGTTGCGAGTATCAAATGCTTGAACAAAAGCTTCAACCTTGGACTCAAAACAATGAGCTGTCATAACAGAATTACCGATGATTGCGTGGAAGATTTGGTCAGAGTAAACGAAGTCGTATCCGATATTCAAGGTAAAAACTAATTTAAGAAAATTCTTAAATATTTCACCAATACAATATACCCCAGTCTACTTTATTTAGCTATCCAATCAGCCTATCGCGCCCATCGCAACTATGTGATCCGTTACGGACCCTGTAAACGTCCTCCTGGAACTTTAGTGAGCCGAATGACCACCGAACAGCTCTTGTTTATCTCGGTGGGACAATTCATATGCGCCCAAAATCAACCAGAGTACGGTATTTTCGCTTCAAAATCCGAGATACCCACCGAGAAGAGAGTAAAGGCCGCTCTCTCCAACTTCCCCTTATTCGCGATGGCATTTAATTGCCCTACGGAGACAGAATACAGACCGGACATAAGCGTTGAATGTAATGTCTTTGCTCGTCCAGTATTGGCCAAGAACCGATATCCATTTGATACTCTAGACTTCTAATTTCATATACTTTATTGTACATTACTTTCTTTAAGACACAGGGGATTTGATATGTAATAAATACTTCTGAGCGTATTTGACCGGTCGGATTATGCATGAAAATCACAAAAATCTTCGGTGCTCGTGTTTACAACCGGCCCTTCTTATTATTTTTCTATTCGGGGACAGAGTTGTATAGAACAACAGCCCCACATACAACCAGAGACCCGAATAAGAAGTAAAGCCCCAGCGAGACAGAATCGAACAACATTACGGACAAGAGGACCACCAGGATGATGGAAATGCTCGAGGCAAAGGATTTGTGAAGATTATCCAAATATTTCATTACCAACGAAATGTAGATACCGCCAACAGAAAGAGAGAGAACGATCGCCCAGACCTCAGCATTATACCCATGGAAGAATCCTTTGGTTTGGAGATGCTCACTGTCTTTGGCGAGAACCCCAACTCCAGTGGAGATGATTCCGCAGAAATACATTTGCATATTCCGGATCCACAGAGAAGTTGGAGTTCCATCTTTCAACATCATCTCGAAATAAACGCCAGCAAATCCAGCGGTGACACAAGTGGCTAGAACAGCGACCAATCCAACCACTGGATTCTCATTGGGTTTCCCGGCTGAGGAATTCTGATCTATATTGTTCAACTAAAAACATATTACCTTAGGGTGTAAAAAAGAAAAAAGTTAAGCAGAGAATACATGAACATGTAAAAAGTCAACATAAGATTATTTACCTGGACAGCCGCTACTCCAGCGAAAAGCATAAAGATGGCAACCCAACGAGTTCTTGAGAACTTTCTCCCCAAAAATGCCATCATAAACAAAGCAGTTGTGACTACTTTCAGCTGGGTCGTTACCTAAACAACAAAATTGTAGGTCATAAAACGATATCCATAACAATAATTTATAAATGTAGACTTACCTGATAAACTCCAGCGCTCAGATTTGATAAAGCCACGAAATCGAGGTTATTCTGGAGGGCATATGTTATACTAGGGACAGACATCTTGACCAGATCCATGGGTTTGTTGATGAAGTCCCGTTTGATGGTGATAATGGTCTCCCCCATATTGTATTTGTGGTCGTGGGAAAGGAGGATAAATGCAATGAAAAACTTGATCAATTCCGCGAGACATACGACTGTTGGGGCTGAGTACATCTAAGAAAATACAAAAATCCCATAAAAAGTTGCAAATTTTAAAATTTCAGACGCTCAAGCATCGAAGTCGAATAACAACCCACCTCATCTTTGCCAGTGGTCGATCGGGTATGTCTTACTAATAACGTATATCCCGTCCAAAGAAAAGTCATGGAAGTGATCACATAGATTTTGAAATTCAACGTGCTCTGACTGTTCTGTGCGGCATGTCTTTTCTGTGGCGGGATGGTAAGTTTGGCCGAAGTGGGCAGCAGTGGGTCTTGATCGTCGTGTTTACTCATGCTGCCCTATTACTCGGCTAAAACAATATGTAACATCAGTACTAAAATACGTCAGCAATAAAATATCGCGTATCTTGTTAAATTCGAGAGTTAAAACAATTATAAACAAATTGAGTCTCTAAATGTTGAAGCCACGTTTCTCTTCGTAATTTCTTTCTCCGACAGCCACATGAATAATCAAAGTCATCTGAATACTGCGTGTTCCTTAACCTCATTCCCAAAAAATACATAGAATCCGAAGCCAGTTCGCTCTCCACATTCAGCGCCATTCAGGGCGCACCCTAATTCTCCACCTTTTCTCTCCCAATTAGATAATATCGATGACGATAAGCAGTTGCGTAAATATCAGAAACGGACACCGAGCCTACAAATCAGTATTGCACTACAAGAGATTTAATAATTTAGGCGTGGAACGTCATGAGTTACCAAGACAAAGTCAAATCATATCGGAAAACAGCAACTTTATCAAGTATAATAACAAACGTTCGGTTCGACAAAGTTCTTTCCCGATCGTAAATAACTGCTCAAAATGCCTTTCAAGGTTAGGGAACAAGGTGGAACTAAAAAACTAAAAATTACACCTTGAAATATTATTATTTAGGTATAAAATCAAATTTATGAAATTAAAACTATTTAAAGTTTATTTTATGATTGTAAATCCATAAAAATCGAAGGAAAATAAGCTCCCGAAACTGAAACGGACAACCCACCCACGAGGTGTTTACAATACTTATTAAACAGGAATAAAGAAGAACGTGTTGATCTCCATAAAATTAATTCAAATCCCGGAAAACCTGCTCCGCATTACCCCAACTACTATTGATTTCACCGATAAAACACAAATACGCTAGAGATTAGAATCTGACCAAAGCCTTCACCAAATCATTTCTCAGAAATAAATTCGACATTTTAGAAGAGTTAGAGGTTCAATTGGAGAAAAGGGATAAGATAACATCAGAAAAAGCGAATTAAAAAGATTTCAAGATGTCAAAAAAACAATGATTATATGATTATAACTCAAAAGAATTATGCATCCACAAACGTGTCGAGAATTCTATAGGAGAATGCGTCACAAAATTTTACGACAACGGAGAAAGGGAAGAAGAGACGAAAATTGGGCGCGACCTGCCGGCACATTTTTATACTATGACTTTACAACCACTTGTAAGTAACAAGTACTCAGATAGCTAACGTTTACAACAAATCGACAACCTAACTCTTTCTGCACAAAACTTTATATTTACCAACAAAACTTTCTTGTTTTATCTTCTTCCTTATGACATAACCGGAACCTTACACAGCTGACCTTTTCTTAAAAAATGAGTAAGAATCAACCTGATTGAGCGAACGAACGCATTCCGCAATATTAAATCAGTTCAGATGCCTACTTAATTCACCGCACACGTAGAATTTATTGACAAAACTTTATTTAACAAAAGGTAACAAAAGATTTTTTTTACATAACCCTTATGAATAAATTAACCTGTATCCAGTGTTCACAACACATTTGAAGACCTGTATCACATTTTCGGGAGGGGAGGATAAGAACCTTGTAAAAGTTGAAAAACTGGGAGATAAAAGAGGAACGCTACGAAATAGGATAAAGAGTCTGGGCTACCCAAACGGGAGAACAATCTAAGTATAAACAGACATACTTAACCTAATTTACAGTACAATCTGGAATAAAAAAGGAGATCAGAAAGCAATAACAATGTAAGAAGCACTTGACAGTGGGGCAACACGTGGAAAGAAATCAGGATATGGTGGGGATTAACCCGAAATTCGATTATCTGAATTTAAGTCCATCACTTCGCCGTCGGTCTTTGGGAATGGGGCTTCTTTCTGGACTAGTGTGTTTTCTTTTTGACTGGATTCTGAGTTGGTTGAGGTGTTGACTGGAGACTCTTCTTCATGTTTAACATCATCGTCTAGATTTGTTTCGTCTTCAAAAAGTTCTTCAAGGTCGGCAGTTGGATTCTTCTCGGAAGAATGTTCGCTTTCTTCGTCGACATTACTCAAATTCCGCGGAATCGTTTCTTCTTCAGGTTCTCCATCTTCTTCCGGATGTCCCAATTGAATATTCAGTTTGGGTTTATCTAAAATCACAAACAATAAAATAAAAGACCTTCAACCTACCACCTGCTTCCTTTGGAGTTGCTGGTTCACATTCGGAGAAAGTAGTGTATCTGTTCATTCTTTGGAAGTACTTATTCTGCTGTTTCGTCACCAATCTCTCAGGCACTTTAGTTCTCTTCAATCCTCCATCCCAATCCAAATCAACAAGTCCTCCCTTTTTGGCAATCTCCTTTTTCACTCTATTCGCGAATTCAACAGCAGTTTCATTGGGTAAGCGCGACATTGGCGGAAGATACCAAACATGGCAGATGATTGCCCAAGATGTCATCATCTGCATAATATATTCAAACCAGCTAACTTCACTCGAGTTCCAGAAGGCATCTCCGAATCTCGAATCGTATTTCATGGCAATTGGATAGATGGTGGTGCCAACCTACGAAACAATCAAATAATTAACAGAAGACTTACCTCGAAGGATCCCTTCTTGAACATCATAACACTAGTGTTGTTGATACAAGTGCCTTCGGGAAAAATAAGAACGGGGAGTTTGTCTGGGTCGTTACAATGGGCTTTTAAAGTATTTGCAACAAGACTTCTGTCCTTCGATTCACCGCGATCAAACCAAATATGAGAAGACGCTCGGGACAGGGCCCGTTCGATGATTCCAAGGAGACCTGAATGTTTTTGGCCAATTAGTGCGTAGACATTGTCAGTGCTCAGAATCAGAACGTCGATGGGAGAGGTGTGGTTGGCAACACAGATACCTAAAGATATAATCAAAAAAATAAACCAAAAGCTTACCTGCATTCTTTGCCTTGTTGTGAGAATCATGGAAGTAAACCAAAGCAGTGATCGCCCGACTCAAAATCCGATAGCACGCCAACATACACCTTTCATTTAACTTCTTCTTCAAGGACCCATTTGGAATTAATCCAATAACAGCTGTTGAGCAGACCAACACGATCATTCCAACAAGGAAAAATGTAAATCGAAGAGGAAGAAGGAAGCAGTAGCGGAAAAAGAAACCGATAACCCAGAGAATTGCTAGCTTCCAGCTAAAAGAAACTTCGTTAAACCATTTCGCACTTACTTGACCCATTGATAAAATGATACACTCGTTCTTGTCAACATGTTCCAAGAAGCAAGCTGTTCAGCTTGGAATCGACTGGTGACCTCGTCTTCGATGATCGCTTCGACTCCGGCCTGTAATAAAAACAACGAGGGTTGATCCACAAACGAGAAATAGATACCTTTATGAAGAAAGTTGAGTCTTTAATAACCTGCCATCCTTTGTTTGGCACAATCAGTTCATCATCGTCGTTGAAATCATCTTCGTCTAGATGGATAGCAGTTTCTCGTCGAATAATGTTGCCTAAAAACAATAAAAGTCCAATCATTACTACTTACTATGCCCAGATCCATGTCTGACCCTTCCACTTCTTCGGCTATGAGTGCTGGCATTCGAATTGAGACTGGCAGTAGATCCTTCAACTCTTTTCAATCGGTGATAATCTAACTCCTGTAATTCTGTTTCTGTGGATCCGAATCCTGACGAGGCGTTTGAGAGAACATTTTCTTCATCATCTGTTTCAGAATCCAGATTTGAAAGGTCTTGCGCTTGACTCTCTGCTCGTTTCAGCTGTCGTTTGGAAGTGTGAAGTTGGCTGGCACCCCACTAAGCATAAAATAATGTTAATATGACCATTAAGATTTAGTTCCCCTTAAATTCCAAAAAAAATCAAATAAAAAACTCACTGCAAATATCCTCAAAAGCACGGCGACATAACGTTCCCTCATTCCGAAGGACTTTCCGAACGATGCCAAAAGCACGACGGTGGCGACGAGGATGAAGAACGGTGGGAAACAGAATGCCATCAACACTAAGAAGTGCTCCGCTCCGGGCCAGAGGACCGACAGGTAAGCGGTCGGCATCGCGCTTTGTCTGGAGGCGTCTGCAGTTACTTCTTATAACCGTTTGTTCTAAAAACAATCCCATTAGAGCCTTGAATACTAAAATGGATAAGAAAAAAAACACGGCAATTCAACCGTAAGATAAAAAAACTCGGAACAGTATAACAATAATTTCTAAATGATTATCACCGTTTTCCTAAAAATTGACACCACCTTCTTTTCTCCCCGAGGGGGTTTCAATCAGAACGTTCCGGAGAACAAGAGAATCGAACGGTTCTCTTGCCATTCCAACGAATCCTGTCCAGAAAACGAACAAGATTTATTATTTGTTTTTCATTCCGGTACACGTTTAATATATTCCTTTCCCAGATAGGTGTAGGAGCCCCTAAGGGCATTAGAACAAAGTATAGAAAAATTTTTCTCTTGCACTTCACATGAACGCCACACGAACCTATCGTTTTTTTAAGATGTAAACAAAAGGCAGAAGTTAGTCGAAAATCCTATAAAAAGTCTGTTCAAATTCTTATCAGAATTATCGGTTTCAAAGTCCGGAGCTCAGAGAATCACGTGAAAAGCACAGCTTCAATGGTCAGTCAGAGCAAGAGATGATCGGAGCCAGCTACAGAAAAGAGACATTCTTCCGGTCGAAATAATTATGGCTAAAAGAAAGACGCGAATGACCGGCCACATGATCCTTCCCGCCTAAAAGAGAGCTTTTTATGGGCCATAAACAACGGAATACGAGAGTTTTTTCGTTAATACATTTAGCTCGGTAAACTACAAAAAGATAAGACTAGAAATGGAGAAGCTCTAAACCACAAGAAGCTCCCCCAATCATCAAAAAGATTGACAAAGAAAGGTTAGTTCTCCTAACAAGTGCGTCAAACGGGAGTGAACACACCTTTAAACCAGGTGCTTTACACTTTCAAAAGTTTGCAAAGATTACACTTGTTTGCAAGCGATGATGTCCATAAATTTCCCGAAATAAAGTTGAAACCCGAGAAAACTGATATATTCGTCATTACAACCTATTTTTCTCGAGGTCATTCCTAATGAAAAGAGACATTCTCATCCCATACGAGACGAGGAAAACAATCTTACCAGCCAAAACTTAGAACACCGAGAAAAAATATGGTTTATGACATTAATTTAGAGATTACGTCATCCAGACAACTCTGATTGATCCCTGGGGAAAATCTCAAGACAAATTGCTTCCAAACAGCCGATGAAGACCGTTTGTTGTTCCTAAAACAAGGAGAGAACAAGTATTTAAGCTTATCATTGTTATTCCTTTCACTGACCTCGTTTCCACTCCAAACTATTCCAAAAGACAATTCTCTACGATTTTTATTGATAACCATCCAATTTCAGAAAAATTTTCGGTTTCTATTTTTGCAGAATCAACAAAAATAGGCGAAATTACATGCAAACATGTAACATTTTACATTATAGATCTGCAAAACAAAAGGAATTTCAAAAGCAGGCGTTATCCCACGTGTTACGCTAGAACGACCTCTATAGAAATGCGAGAGTCATTTTTGCGATATTTCAAACAAAAATAACAATTTCAAAATAAAGCTGTATGCAGACGGGAGAGACTCTACCTTAAATATCAATTTTTCCAATAAACAAAGTAATAAAAAGTGAAACAGATATCTGAAGAGTAAAATTACATCAAAGAACCGAAATAGTTTATATAAAACCGCTATTTCATCATTTCTCTTAAAATTCGCAATTTTTGCAAAAAACAGAGAGAAAGAATCAAGGAATGCGAAAAACGACTTCATTGAGCACCCGAAGCCACAACAGAAACACCCCACAAGCAGGTTCTCGACGAATTTGGAACAGAGGAAAAAAAAAAAACAAAAACAATATATTTTGACATTTTGTAAAAACGAAATGCAACTATCAACTGGATGGATTTATACTTTTCTTCGGAAAAATAAAACAGCTGATTTGTGCAATCTGTACAGATTGCTGTACAGATTGCACAAATTTTTGTGGACAAAATAAAATTTAGTTCGTTTTGTGTTTAGTTTCAATGTATAACGTCAGGTCTAGCTTTATTCACAAACTCGCGTTTATTGGTTATCGTAACATACCTACAACAAAAGACCGAAAGTGAAAAATGTAGTTGACTAAAACATGAGATTTTTTGTTAGTGAGATATTGAAAGCATTGTTCTGATTTGATTTGCCTTATAACAACAATAAATTTTCGGCATTATGTTCTTGAAGAATATTATTTGTTCTAGGTAAGCGTCTTGTCTGACCGAACCGAATGTTCTGAGGCTGCAGTGCTTGTACGTGAACTGCTGGAGCTATCACCGGTTCTGGGATCGAAGAAGATGTGTCCTTTGGGATCAACGGTTCTCATTTTGAAATGGGCGGATTTCACGCGATTGTGTTTGATGGTATCCATAAGTTCACTGGCGGGGCAAGGGGGTTCTGGGGGCTTTTGGAATTCCTGAAACGTCGAAATTAATTTGTGAATAGAAACTGAAATGGGGTTGAAATATACTAGACCCACTTTTTTATATCCGGATTCCATCTGCCTTGATCCATCAAGTTTAAGAGCAGTTGATGGACGTACGGCTTTTGATCGAGAGCTTAGCGTTGGAGCTGTGTAACTGTCCTGATATGCGGAATGCCCATCTAACGTTCCTAAAATCAAATAATTTATTCACCGGAGTTACAAACAAGCCTTCTTTGCTGACATGAAGCGAGGATTCGTGTTTGATGGCTCTTGTTCTTTCAGTGTGATGTGGAATGAAATCGGTTTGACTTGTTGATCTCGCAACTTCAATTCCCTTTCCTAAGCCAAGTTGTAGATTAGAGCGTTTTTTCGGAATTGGTTGAGCTCGTTCCCCAGACTTATTCGAGTAGTCTTCATGGTTAACTGTGGTTGTCTCCATCTTTCCTTCGCGCTGAAAGAGATAGATTAAGTCAAACGTTTTTGTCTCAATGTTAGTTATCCTGAGTTTGTCAGGCTTACCTTCCACAGTTCAGAGCTTCCAGGCCTCTTAGCGTCATACCTGTCTCCTTTTGTCGGTTTGAAATCAGATTTCGTCGATGTCTGACTATTCAATTTTCCTCGGGTTTTCAGGACATTAGAATCACTCGGTTTCTTCGTATCATAACGCTCACCCTTCTTCTCGACGTATTCGGATTGTGCAACTGATTTTCCTTCCACCTTGCCTTCCCTTTTCCACATATCAGATGTTGTTGGTCGTTTAACCTCAAATCTTACAGACTGCGCAGGTTTGTATGTATCCTGAGCAGTAGTACTACTTTCGAATTTTCCTTGGCCTTTTAATATTCCGCTTTCCTCACGTTTTTGCGCCATCGATCGCTCCGGAGATTTGTGGGCTTTGTAATCACGTTTGGTCGAGGATTCTCCTTCCATTGTCCCTTCTCGCTGAAAACGTCATGTTAAATTCATAAAATATTGTTGTGGTGGTAGTGAATATCCCTCCTTACCTTCCATATATCCGAAGTTCTGGGCCGTTTGACTTCAAATCGATCTCCTTTTGTAACTCCAGCTGGTTTATACTTCTCCCCGATATGTTCGGCGAAACTCCCTTCTCCTTTCATTACTTCTGAATCTCGAGGCTTCCGAGTTTCATATCGTTCTCCTTTCTTCTCAACATACTCTGTTTGAGCTATTGATTTGCCATCGAACTTCCCTTCCTTTTTCAAAATATCGCTGTCTTTGGGCTTCGTCACAACGTAGCGATCGCCAACGACGTTACCGTAATCATCTTGTTGAACGGATTTTCCATCCATTTTTCCATCTTTCTTCCACATTTCTGATGATCTGGGCTTCTTCACGTCATAACGATCACCGACCGCTGCTCCGTATTCAGACCTATTTAATGTTTCACCGTCAAATGCTCCTTCTCCCCGTAAAATGTTCGAATCTTGTGGCCTACGGACTTCGTATCTTTCGCCTCTAATCTCTTGATAATCTTCTCTTGTCACGCTCTTTCCTTCAAACCTCTCTTCTGTTCTCCAAGAACGATCTTCATATTGTCTTCTGGCTTCATATCGATCGCCAACCTTCGGGCCATATTCCGCTCTGTTATGGGTTTCATCTGCAAACGATCCGTCTCCTTTCAGAATGTCGGAATCTGCTGGACGCCGTGGTTCGTTACGTATGCCCACTTTCTCGGTATAGTCACTTCTGATGGTTGATGTAGCATCGAACTTGCCATCCATCCTCCAAGAAGGATCTTCTCCATGTTTCCTCGCTTCATAACTATCTCCAACTTTTGGGCCATATTCGGTTCTGTTGTGGGTCTCATCATTAAAAGCGCCATCTCCCTTCAATAGATTTGAATCCTTAGGCTTTCTTGTTTCGTATCGCTCTCCTTGTTTTGCTTGGTAATCTTCTCGCACAGTTGATGTTGCTTCAAATTTTCCTTCTTGTTTCCATGATGGATCTTCCCCATACTTTTTGGTTTCATACCTGTCTCCAACTTTAGGGCCGTATTCCACTTTATTTTGAGTCTGATCGGTGAAGGACCCGTCACCTCTGAGGATGTTGGAATCCTTCGGCCTTCTTGCTTCATATCGCTCTCCTGCCTGCCCAGTGTAGTCATGTGTAAATGTGGATGTGCCGTCGAACTTTCCATCTTTGTGCCAAGATAAATCTTCCCCATACTTCTTGGCTTCTGGTCTCTCTCCAGCCTGTCCTGTGTAATCGTGAGTTACCGTTGAGGTTCCGTCGAACTTTCCATCTTTGTGCCAAGATAAATCTTCCCCATACTTCTTGGCTTCTGGTCTCTCTCCAGCCTGTCCTGTGTAATCGTGAGTTACCGTTGAGGTTTCATCGAACTTTCCATCACTGTGCCAAGAAGGGTCCTCCCCTTGATTTTTAGCTGCATATCTATCTCCAACCTTTGGCCCGTAGTCTGTTCGATTCTGTGTTTCTTCGGAGATTGTTCCTTCACCCTTAAGGATATTAGAATCCGTCGGTATTCTTTTTTCATATCGTTCACCTTGTCTTCCTGTGTAGTCTTGCATTGTAATGGAGATGCCATCTACTTTCCCACCAGTCTTCCATGACGGATCTTCAGCCTGTTGTTTGGGGTCATATCTGTCACCAACCTTTTCTCCATATTCACTTTTATTTTGAGTTTCATCCGCAAATCGCCCTTCTCCTTTTAAGATGTTACTATCCTGTGGCCGCTGTATTTCATATCTCTCTCCTTTGACATTGCTGTAATCGTCTCGGTTCACTGTTCGATCGTCCATAGTTCCCTCTCGACGCCACATTTCCGATGACTTTGGTTTTTTTGCTTCGTAACGATCACCTACTTTGGGTCCGTATTCAGCTTGATTCAACGTTTCATCGATGAATTTGCCATCACCTTGAAGGATTTGACTTTCCGCTGGTTTAACGACGTCATATCGGTCTCCTTTAGTTTGCTGGTAGTCATCACGAGTAACACTAGAACCTGCAATCTTCCCTTGCTGAGCCCAAACGTCGGATACGGTTGGCTTCTTGACATCGTAACGATCTCCCGTCTTCGCTCCATAGTCTTGGCGATTGATTGTGTCAGATTCGAATTTCCCTTCGCCATGAAGAATATTAGAATCTTCAGGTCGAATGACGTCATATCGTTCGCCTTTGGTACGGCCGTAATCTTCTCTTGTCACCGACCGTCCTTCAATCTGTCCCTTCTGGCTCCAAATCTCATCTACCGTTGGTTTCTTGGCGTCATATCTGTCTCCAACTTTGTTTCCATATTCTCTTTGATTCATCGTTTCTCCGTCGAATTCGCCAGTTCCTTTTAGAATACTGGAGTCTTTTGGCCTTTTTGTTTCATACCGCTCGCCCTGTTTTCCTGTATAATCTTGCTTTGTAGTGGAGATGTCATCGACTTTTCCATCAGCCCTCCATGATGGATCTTCAGCGTGTCTGATTGCTTCGTAGCGGTCACCAACTTTAGGGCCGTATTCACTTCTATTCAAAGTTTCATCAGCAAACGCTCCCTCTCCTTTGAGGATGTTACTGTCTTGCGGTCGTTGTACGTTATATCTTTCTCCTTTTGCATATTGATAGTCAGTTCTGTTAACACTCCTTTCGTCCATCGTTCCTTCGCGTGCCCAGATCTCTGATACCGTTGGTTTCTTAACGTCATATCGATCTCCTTTCTTCTCGGTGTATTCCAGTCCATTCAATGTTTGGTCATCCATTTTTCCTTCTCCTTGTAAGATATTCGAAGGCTGTGGGAGCCTCCGTTCATATCTTTCACCCTTCACTTCGTTGTAGTCTGACTTGGCCACTGACTTCCCTTCTATCTCCCCATCAGTCTTCCACGAAGGGTCCTCTGAATGTCGTACAGCCTCGTATCTGTCTCCAACCTTTGGCCCATATTCACTTTTATTCAGAGTGTCACTGGCAAAGGCACCGTCACCTTTGAGAATGTTTGAGTCTGTTGGTCGAACAACCTCATATCTTTCTCCTATTTTGTTCGAATACTCATCTCTGTTGATCGTCGTATTATCCATTGTGCCTTCCTTTTTCCATAATGGATCAACCTCAGGCCTCTTTACATCATACCGTTCACCTTTCTTTTCCGTAAAGGCAAGAGCAGATTGACTTTTGTCATCCAGCTTTCCTTCTCCCTTGAGGATGTCTGAATCTTTCGGGAATTGAATTTCGTATCGTTCTCCTTTCTTGGCCACGTAGTCTTGCCTTGTAGTAGATTTATCGTCGATTCGTCCATCTCGTCGCCACGAAGCATCTTCTGTATGTCTTTTCGCTTCGTATCTATCGCCAACTTTTTCTCCGAATTCACTTCGATTTAGAGTGTCAGCGGCAAAAGGATCGTTAGATTTGAGAATGTTACTGTCCTTTGGTTTCTGAGCTGCGTATCGTTCTCCTTTAGCTTCTTTATAATCGGCTTTTGTTACGCTTGTTGTGTTGACCAATCCTTCTTGCCTCCAGTAAGCATCGGAAGTTGGTCGTTTCACGTCAAATCGTTCTCCAACTTTCGGTCCAAATTCACTTTTGTTCAAAGTCTCGTCAACAAATCTTCCTTCTCCTTTCAACACATTGCTGTCTTTTGGTTTCTTCACGTTAAATCGTTCTCCTTGTTTGGCATTGTAATCTGACCGGTTGACCGAATTGCCTTCAAATTTCCCAGAATTCTTCCAAATTTCTGATTCTCCTGGCTTCTGAACGGCGACTCTCTCCGCTTTTATTGGAGTGAAGTCTTGGGCCATTGATGACATTCTTTCCATATGGTTGGTTTTATCGGTAAATTCGGCGTCGACTGGTTTCTTGACGGCGTATCTATCGCCTTTCTTTGGAGTATAATCTCTTTGGGTAGTCGACCTGGCTTCAATTGTCCCATCATGCTGAAAATTTTATTTTTTATTTTGATGGTGGTATCCTTGCCTTCCAAATATCGGATTCTCCAGGCTTGCGAACTTTCTCTCGAATCTCTGATTCTTTGATTCCGTCAAAACTATATTCCTCATGGTAGCTACTGGACATTGCATTGTAACCATTGGTCTAAAATTTTTGTTATTAGATGATTCTCGGTGAACGATGACTATCCATTCTTTGACCTTACTTGTAATGCAAGTCCTGTCAATTCTCCCTTTGGTTTTATGGGTTTGGCCCGAGCTTCGGCCGCTGTTTTTGGGGAAATGGCCGTGTAATCCTAAATTACAGAATAGAGATGGGGTGGGTTCACTTACATCTCTCTTGAATGGACTTTCGGAACTGTTCCCTAATTGCAGACTGCTGGCGTTCCGATCGTATGGGCAGTGGTGGCGTCTGAAATTAAATTATTGTTTGGTCTGAAATATATCAAAAGTAAAATTTGTAATCAAGAAAACTCACCCGCAAGTGCACAGTTGACAAATGCATTGCGGACCGTGTCTCAGGACCATGTCCCTGCGGCTGAAACAGGGTTTTTAGTGAATCACAGACCTTTAAAAGTACGGCACGACATGTCACAAGTGAACTCCTATTCAGACCAAAGATTTTAACAATAGCCGGACGTTCCGGTAGAAAAAAAATAACACCTTTTCATAGATAATTAGCTCGTTCCTCAAGTGATTATGTTCATCGCAAGTGCTACGGTTAACCGTTATTCAGAAGATATATTTAATAGGATAAATATTATATTCCAAACCTCATTACGCATTCCACAGACGTTATTGTTTTGCATCATGAAGACCAAAAAATATGCCTAACAATAAACATAAATAAGGAAGAAAGATGGATTAAAACAGCTATCAAAATAAAAAATATGGTGGCAAAAATGAAACTGAAACTAAAAAATTTAGATTGCGTAACTAATAAGAAATGAAAAGAATTTTGTTCGGCTTAAAACGGTACTGCGCGGAATTGGCTTAGAAGATGAGAAATGGCCGAACATGGAGAAAGGCCATGGCTCATTGCTCCCTAATCGAATGAAAGACGAAGAAAGTAAAAAGTACGAGCTGGTATGACCCTAAATTCGGAGTTACAGGGTCTCAAAAAATGAGACAAAAATAGATGATTGTCAAAATTATACCAGTTCCCATGGACTCTTACAAAATTAAGAGAAAAGAGTGCAGATTTGATTAATTGCCTTGTTAAATCTACAGGCTTTTCCCATGTCCAGACGAGTTAAATTTGAGTATTTTTAAGTTGACAAAACACTTCAACTTTGAACTTCCTAACTTCCTAATTGAATAATCCGAATTCAAAAAAAATATAAAAAACCTTGTTGGCCCCGCAGTTATGTCCTCATTTTATTTGTGCTCTCGCGGCCCTTCTAACTCTGTGGAAGCTGTCCCAATGACGGATTGACGAGCCCTTTTTTCGCGGATTTTTTGCCCTCCAGAAAAGGACACATCCGTTTCTCATACAATTGCAAGAGCGGGGTATTGTTTCGGCGATAAGAGTGACTTTGAGGGACAGTAGAGGGTTTCAAAGCGGCTCCGAAAATATTTAGGGACTTTAGGGAGGAGATGGATTTGAATGTTTAAGATTGGGATAATGACACTAACTAAAATATCAGGGCTTCTTCCCCGACGACAGGAAAACGCGGTTAGAATTTGAAAAAAAGTGATAAAGCTTTCATGTAAAAGTTTGCAACAAAGTAAAAAACATATTAGAAACGTGCCCGACATCCTGCGCCGTATTTTATTCTCTAAAAGCCACCGTAAAGTCTCCGAATCCAAAACATTTGCCCCTTGGTTATCAAAACGGATTTGTTCTGGCTATTCTTGGGCCGCCGCTGGTCTCGAAGCCCATTTTCTGGAGGGTCATTTTTTACACAAATTCTGTTGTCATAGTGGCCGACGTTTTTTTTGACGCGTTTGAAAGAGTTTACCTGGGGCGGTGTTTGCCCGCGACCCCCTAATTTCGAAGCCTAGGCAATTTTTCGGCGAAAGGAAGCGGAGGAAATTATGGGCCAAGATTCGAAATGGGAATATACAGGGGGTGTAAGTGTAATAAATTGGGCATAAGAGGATAGGGCGGAGAACACAAGGTTGACTTATGGTTATAAATAAAATAATGGAAGTAAAATTAGAGGCAACAATGTATCGAGAGAGAAATTATAACAAACTTTTTTGTGCCAATTTAGTCTTCAGTTAGACTAAGCCCTCGGGATTAGGGCATAGTCAAGAAATTGAAATGAAAAATTGACCGAAACAGCTTGTGGCTTTAGAGTGACTTATTCAGACATATTCCAGAATTCCGCTGGAGTATAAAACTGAAAAAAACATGTTGACACCAATAAAATTATGTTGCAATAACATGAGTGTGTGATAAAAAGTTCATTTTCCAGCATTACAAAACAATATTTCGAAAAAATTGTATAGCAAAAGGAACACTTGTCCAAAAAGGTATAAATCTCGTCTGTAAAAGCTCCACTTTGGAATGTATTGCATATACTCTCTCCTTCACATTATCGACGGGTAATTTCACTCAGCCTCTGAAGAATTTCTCTCGGCTTTTCACAGTTCCAAAGGGCACGATCTTTGAAGAAATCTGGAATAAATATGCCGTTCAATGTATAAATTTGTCCATCAAAAATTGTAGAGATTTCTTGTGAGAAAAGAGGCATCGAATTAAGTAAACATGCCAGTTTCTATCATGTCCTTGGGATTTTTTATGGAGAGCGCTCCAATTTTGGCGGGAATTTTAGCGGTCAAATTGTACTCAAATGACCTTCACAGCTCACAGGCAAAAGTTTCGAACGATCCCGGAAAAATTCCTAAGCGTAGGCTACCCTACAAAGCCCGTCTCAAGCAAAATTTGGCCTATTGGAACCAAAAATTGCTGAGAGATGAAATAAAAATTGGATAAGAACACGAAACTGACAAAAGAATGTAATAATAATTGCCCACAAGAATACGCAAAAGGGAAAAAAGTCGACTAGGTAATTACCCTCTCGCCTCGGGCAGTAAAGCAAAAAGAATTATGGGCCAACCACTTCTCGTTGAAATGTAAGTGTTTTAAGGCCTGGCCGTGCCGAGCCAAAATGTAAAAGATACGAAATGTAAATAACTTTTGCTAATTTGGTAGAGCTGTTTTCTATTTATTCGGAATCAACTCTTGACCCGCCAGGCAAACTGGACTTTGAAGTGAATGTGAGCGGAAGTCAACACTCTCTCGCCACAAAAACTATTCACTGAAGGATGAAATTCGATGCAACAAAAAAAGAAACAATAAAAAAAGTAAACTTGCAGAGAGAAGAGCAGTAACAAATTTATAAGCGGAACGGCGGAGAACGGTGTTTACCTATAGGATTCGGATTTGTTTCAGCGTCACTGCGCGATTGAAGATCATGACTGTCTTTATCAGTTAACCATATCGTAAAAAACTTTATGTGTAAACGGAGTTTTTTCTTTTTAGAAAATCAGGCCTGCCCTTAATTCTCTGTACACGATATTCTTCGAGATCTGCCTGATGAATTGACGTCATATGAATTTAATGGTTTCTGAATGGTCCCGACGTTGTGCAATAAGCTGTAAAACAGATTGAAAAAAGGATGACATGAGATTTTTACTTTGTGTAGAAACGATGACATTTGTGTATATGCCAATTCTCTGTATATTGTTTCCTTTCCGGAAATCTAATGGTTGAGCAAAATACTCCGGTAATTCAGTGAAATCTTGGAGGTCGAGCGGGGATGTCGAGGAAATTTCTTAAAAAATGGTGAGGTAGTGCGCCGAAATAGATGTTATCTCGGCGGAGTCGATTTCGCCAATGTCCTTATTTCTCATTTATTGAGTCGGTTTTTTCCTCCATTCCAAGCCTTCCAGCTCTGTCAATATCACTCATTGGATCTGTCCTGGATACGTGGTTTATACCGCTAGAAGACGTCAACACCTTCTGTCATGTTTATCTAAAGATTTCACGCCCCCGGTTCCGTATCCCCAAATTTATTGAGGAAATTCTTGTGAGTGTCGAGGGATATCCGATATCGCTTCATCTAATAATTTATTTCATCGGCGGTTCGACGCTAAATTGTGCATGATTTATGCAGCATCGACAAGTATGGCCGACTCAAATTGGAGGTTTTCTAGTCAGCGTCGGGTTTCTGACCGGGATCGGTATGTAATTGGCTAAATGTAGGACCTAGAAAGGAGCAGCTTATATAAATATTTTGTATTTTTTCAGCCAACATGGCACTTTTCCCCTCAGCGATTTGCGAACGAGGCCAAGCCGGAGCTTTTATCTTAGCTTATGTAATATGCGTTTTCCTCGTCGGTTTTCCCCTCACGTATCTCCATTTATGTCTTGGCCAATACAGTGGCTGTAACCCAACCAAAGTATTCGGCAAATTATGTCCAGCATTCAAAGGAATCGGCTGGTGTTGGTTGATCCTGACCATCCCCATGATGATCATCACCAATATGAACACTGCATGGTCTTTGTATTATATGTATATAGCTGGGAAGTCTCTTGTTACGTCGACGTATCTCCCCTGGAGGTACCATGAGATGGCGCCGAAGCCCTCGCTAATTGTTAATTTCAATTCCACTGATAGTATTGTTGCCGACGAGCCATCGGATTATTTTCAGTAAGTGCGTTTGTGATCTCTATTTCTGTTTTAGTCATATATATCACACTGCGGCACCCAAGATTGTAATGAGTTTGGGTGGAGATCTTGTGCTGCGAGTTGTGAATAAAGTTATTGTTCTTGGGAATATTGAGTGGAGGCTTGTGGTAGTTCTGGCATTGGCTTGGCTGCTTGTGACTCTGTGCACTCTCAACAACTCGGTCCACACAATGAACAGAGTTGTTTATGTCACAGCAACTCTGCCAATGGTGATCTTATTGTTGTTGTTGATTCGAGTAATCGATCTTCCCAATGCCCTAGAAGGAATCAGTTTATTATATCCGGATACTAACAAGATCTTTGAGTTTGGTGTAAGTTCCCATATCGCGCTCTTAAAATTAATGTGTAGGTAATATTAATCTATCTTTTTAGGTTTGGCAAAACGCAATCAAACTTGTTTTCTTTGACATGCAGATTGGCGTTGGAGTTTTAATTGCCATTTCAAAGCATAATCGATTCCACACAAATGTTTTTAGAGACGCTCTTTTATTGGTTGTTATGTAAGCTTCCAAATTATATATTCATCTTTTCGTGTTTCAGTGATCTCACTGTAAGTCTCTGCGCGTCATGCGTTGCTTTTGGATTTCTGGGATTCATGGCCTACCAATTAAATACCGATGACATTAGGTCAATGTGCAGAGGTCAGACGGCTCCTCATTTGATCTGGGATCAGGTAAGATTGAGCCGTTTCGGCAGCACGACACGTTTGTGGGCATTGAATAAAATAAAATTGATTTTAGATTCTCCGAGCAATCTCTTACCTTCCGAAGCACGAAGCTAATCTTTACTGTTTCTTTTATCAGCTCATGCTGGGAGTTGGAGCTTTAGAATGCTCCTTCACCCTCTGCGAAGTCTTCTCTTCCGCGTTGGATAGGAAGATCAAGTTATTTCGAAAAAGAAAAGCGCTCCTCAGGATCATAGTGGCCATAGTTATGTTTGGGCTTACGTTGCCGTGCTGTTTCCAGGTGCGCTGAACGTTCTCATTTTTTTCAATTACATAATTTCACAATCATCGTTGTGTTTCAGGGTGGGGTTTACATCTACAATCTCCTCGTTTTCTACAGTATGCATTGGAATGTCAAAGTTGTTGCGCTATGCCAATTTCTGGTTATTGGCTACTTTTACGGTAAGGAGCACAATCTAAATTAATTAACATTTCTATAGGAGTGAAACATTTATGCAAGGATATTACAAACATGTTGCGGATAAGCAAAGAGGAGGAGAAAAGAATTTTTATGACAATATTTGGGCCTACCGGTTATTATGTACGGTATTCTTGGACCTACCTTTGCCCATTTGTTGTTACTGTAAGGTTTCGCTCAGAAATGGCAAAGTTATTTTTGAATTTCAGATTGCCCTTGTGATGGACTTAATGGAGACTCCGGAACATCGGTCAGTAATGGCTGGGGACTCACAGTTGTGGCATATTTTGTCAATTGTTACTATCATTCCTTTACCAGTTATGGTTTTGTTCAAGATGGTTAGAAGGGTAGGTTGTTATCTTACACGTTCAGCCAAAAAATAAGCAAACTAAAATAAGTAACCATATTTTTAGGACAAAAAGGCCTTCAAACCCTCTGCCTGGATTGAGATCAAAACACCATTTGATGACTCGACAATAACTTCTGGTTTCTTCACGGAAACTGACGATTGGTTTGAGGCTTATAGAAACAATGGGAAGAAGAAGGATTGCACAATAAATCCAGCGATTATTGGGGTCATTGACAACAAAGCAGCCACTTTTGTAGAGTTCTCATCTAGTTCGTAAGTCACTTAATGCTTGTCTTTATAATAATTGTAAAATACGGTCAAATCAACTTTTTTAGAGCTCCTTATTGGACTCCTCTTCGGCCCATGAAAACGTCGATAGATATACCTGCACCGGTTTACAACGAAATTACAAGTACCTCAGAAGATGTAAAGCTTCCTTTAATACGAAAAGATGACGGTGATGATGACTCGTGTGAGAGTGATGTGAATGAGGAAACACATAGTCTTTCGTCATCTTCAAGTAAATCCAACAGTCTACGAGATCTTACGGGTCAGCCGATGTTTATATAACCATTGCATATGTATGTAGATGTCTATGTTAAATTGTATATTATATGTTTTTGAATTAAATTATTTTGAAAGTTTATAGCCTTCTCAACCGCCCTCTTAACCCCGTACCGCATATCCATTATCCCTTAAAGCAACACCTTTTACCACCCGGCTTACTGTATCCGCCTCTTCCCGAATTCTCAATCCTTGTAATTGGGGTTATAAGCGGGGCAATAAACACCAATTAAAAGGGTAGAATAGGCGGGGTACCTGTAATTTGGGCGCTGAAAGTTTTGCGACTTTTGCCTTCACCGCCAATGGTGTAATTTTATGTTTAGAGAAAACATTCCCGCGGCTGTAAACGCGTCGCCCAGTTGAGAAAAAGCCGAACACTGGAAGGGACCGCGGAGTGTTATGGTAATAAAAAGAAAGGCCGATCAGATGTGTTTAGTATATGATCTACATTTGATAAGGTTTTAATCTGTGGATTTTGAGGAAAAAATGGAAAAATTATTTTATTTGGTCAGTCATCTTGTAATCTCAAGTAGTAAATAATCTTCGCTTTCCATTCGATTTGGCAATTCGCAGACCAATTTGCATAACGCGCCCTCTAACCTCTCCGTCTTTGTCCTTGAATGTTGACATCGACCCGGCTTTGTTTCCATTCATGAATTCGGGGATCGGATTAAGATTGAGGGCGCTATAAATGAATTGCGCGAAAAAATATGCGGCCCACTTGTTGGCCACTAAAGCCTTGTCTCCTTATTTAACTTTTTGATCTCTACGATTGAATCATCGGAGATAAGGACCTAACTTTATTTTCCAGCTCCTAAAGCAAGCTTTTGGGTGTACTGTAATGGATGGTCTTTTGCCAAGTTCCAAGTAATTTGCGCTTATAATTTATGCAGTTTTTAATTTCTGGAATAATAATTATTTTCTCTTAATTTTCGTTGTTGTTCAACACGATCCAATGAGGACCTTCTTGAGCGATTAAATGGCTTACGAAACGGACGTTTAATCATCCGATGATTGGTCCGAGGAAATTCTTGGCATTCTAAAAAGAGTTATTTTGAATTCGGCTCAAACTTCAGTAACATGAAATACTTCATTTCTTTTTTTATCGTTGATGTCATCTTTTCATCGGACAATCTCGTTTTTCAATTAAATATTGGCCTTACGCAAGGTCCATAAGTAAGATATGATGCCGCAAGGGCAGCTGCATAATCGGCGTGTTTGATCACGACTGGTTGTAAAACCTTCAATCTAATATCCGCGAATGGTCGTATAATTATATAACCTTTTATTATGTCATCTGCTGTTGATGTACCATACAAACTCTGGGATCTTCTATATTTTTTCGAACTACTTTCTTTTCACATTTTACATTTTGAAGCTTCAACCGGCAATCTGAATCACCCGAGTCGGCCTCCCTCTGAAATATAGCCAAATAAATGATTTTCTCATTAAAATCCCCGGTTTCATTTCAAATTTTTTATAATTCCGTAGATTAGAAGCCAGAAGGATGGGATTCGGCTCTTCTTCAACAACACCGCACATCTGATTAATGACCGTTTAAGAGGCCTGGAAGATGCTAAAGGAGATGAAAAAAGCGCCAAACAAATTATGCAATGTGAAACGGAAGCCGGAGTGGCCACCTTTTCCGATTCGGCCAATTTTTGAATTTTTTGCCAAGGGAGGTGCTTAGAAAAGTATTTTTTTTGTACTGTATACGTAAAGTTGGGCTGCTTTTTGAAAGTTCTGGATCATTATCGTCAGTACTACCTCCAAAACGCAGTTCAATAACCCCATAATAAAACATGATTTGACGTTAGTCCTCTCGGACTAAATGTCCCAGATAAATCGTGTCGTCAGAAAATGTGTGAACGTGTGGGGGTAGTGGCTCCAACAGAATAATTACAAATCTCGATATTTACAACCCTTATTTTTCAACCATTTGTCCAACTAACACTCAAAATCTCCTTGTCTTACAACTATCAATTCCTCTGATTTCCCACTCATTTACATATTTCTGTCACATCTCCTTTTCTTTTCATCTACCGTCCAGCCAATGAGTGTGCGGCGATAATCTCATGAGACCTTTTTTCCTCCTTCTTTGGGCCAGTCGGCCCCTTATGAGACAATAAACGACACGAAAGTGGGCGGGAATAGAATACAGTAAAGCCATGAATGTGGTCACAAATAACACCACTTGGCGGGCTTGTCGATGGAATTTTAGGAGATTAGTTCCGCACCGTATTATGACCGAAATTGTAGGTAAAATACGGATGAAACTTTTGACGGTCTTTCGGTTGGCCCAGAATTTTGTTGTGATTACTAGTATGATATTTACAGCTTATCTAAATCCATCTGATTGTCATTGTTTCTCTTTGTTCAACCATTTTACGACTACCGGTCTCTTGTTTTACATAAAACAAATTGATTACGCAATGCCATTTGTTGCATATCTCTTTCCGTTTTGGCTTGTGGCGGCATTCTTATTCGGCAATCATTTTGGGATGCCACGCGTATTTTATTTTCTCAATTATTTTTGAGATTTATTAGTATTAAATTTGCCTACTTTAGGTAAATAATGCAAGCTTTTGATATTGCCTCTTTGATCTCTCCGACATCCCAGAATTCGTCGTTCCTCAATGCTAACCCCGCTCTGATTTCGAAACAATTCAAAGATCTTCTGGAAGCCTGTAGTAGGGAGGAGGATAACCCAGGGAATCAGTCGACTTCTTCGACCAGTTCCGGTGATGGGCAACATGAAGACGACGAAATTGGAATGCAAAACTCTTCAATTGGGCCGATTCATCGGATGGACAACTCACCATACGGATTTGGAAAGTGTAATGGTGAGTCTTATTTACTATACGGTAATACTCGAAACACCAATTTTTCATGCTTGTTCTTCATTGTTTGGCTTTGATGACTTTAGTCAGTTTTCTCGGAGTAGTTGAGGAATTCAATACATACTTCCTCGAGATGATATAGGCAACCAGAGAGGTGGTCAAAAAAAGTCGTCTTTTTGGACACCATTGTAAATTTACGGCCCAAAAGAGAGCTTTATTTCTGTAAGAAGATTGCGCCTCCGCACTGCAGACTGGCTTTTGGAGTTTTTCCCAAGGATCATTAGGATTTCGCTAAATTACAACACTAGCTTCTCGGTGATTACAGTATTGTCAGAAAATCTCTCAAGAGCTTTAAAACCCCTAAATCTATTTTTCTCCAAGTCTTTTTCGAAATCAATGTTTGACACTCGAACAAATTCTATTTGTATTGAAATTGAGATTACTCCAGAATCCACCGTACTTCTTCTGCTTTACCGTAGACCCATTTAATTATCTTGATTAAGCGCCTGCATAATAAATAATGCTTTCGTTTCTGGCCGTGCCCAATTTTGGTTATTTGGCAATTATTCGGTCCCGAGTATTTTTTATGATCCCTCAGACAAATTGACTCCCTTTTTTACGACTCCGGCATTTTGTAAACCATTCTTCTGACAGGTGCGGGAGACGCGGTTTACGATGCTTTGTCATTCCACGAAATCTCCATTAATTAATGAAAGCATGCAAAGCTGAAATAAACATGACAAATAGAGTTATTTAATTTAAAGATTAGAATATTCAGATCCATCAGTTCGGCGTTATCGGACGGCCTTTAGCCGAGAGCAAATCGATGTTTTGGAGAAGGAATTTGCCCGGGAGAATTATGTGTCCAAGATCAGAAGGAGCGAGCTCTCCCATGAACTCAAATTGCCGGAGGCCACGATTAAGGTAAGCAGCAAAATTTGTCCAACTTGCAGTACAAAGCGGCTTTATTTCTGCGACTAGAGCTACCGTAATCCATCGTACTTGTGACGCCTTTATCTGAGAATTTATCGGAAATGATATCGGATATTAGAAATGTTTTGATTCATGCGAGTTTTTAATCCCCGTCCAATTGACTTGGGAGATATTCGGAAAACACTGGTCCCACGTTCCGATAAATAAATCTTGTACTCCAAAAGATATCCCCTGGGTGCCCGGATTTGCGGAGTTTTTATGCGGCATTTATTGGAAAGCTTTTTCAATATTCCAAAGTCGTCCGAGATATTATTAGGATACTGTAAGAAGAAAGTTTACTGTGTAAAAATATGTTACTAAAGTGGAATTTGGATACTTTCAGGTATGGTTTCAAAACCGTCGAATGAAGGACAAAAGACAAAGAATGACTATTGTAAATTGGCCTCAATTTGAGCAACTAATGCTTCAAAATCAACTGTATATGTATGCATGGAGACAAGGATCAATGATGAATCCAAACATGGCAAAAGGATTCCCAAACCAAGGGTAGGCAGACAAATATTAGCCTGAAATACTGGTCGGACCTTACATATACTCAAATTAATGTTTCAGACCAATGGTCAACCCGCTTTTAAATCTCCCTCAAATGTCTGGATTCCCAATTCCATCGACGGAACAACCCCTTCCGTCCACTCAAATCATTGCACAGAATATGACTATGTCATCTCCGGATGTCAAAGAGTTTGCGAAAGAGCCTGAGAAGCACGAAAACCCAGTTACACCGACTGAAACCAGTGTGCCAAATAAGGAAGTCGAAGCAAGTGAAACGCCCTCAGAATGTTCAAAAGAATAAATCATGTGTCATGCTAGAAAATTCATTTATATTTTTAATGTGACTGTGCATTTTTCCCTGAATTTGAACGTAAATAAAGCTTATTTTGTGAAGGTAATGATCAAGAATTCAAAAAATACCTAAAACTTTTTGAGTTGTTAAAATTGAAAAATAGCGTTAGCTGACAGGGGAAGAAAGCGTTTTGAAAATTGCATATGTAGCTCGATAAAAGCACAGACTAAGCTTGTAGAGAACCTGAGGCTCCCAGTAGCATCACTGGCCCTCAAATAAATTTCTTTATTCTACCGCCCATACGCTTATCTGAGTGCCCATTACTTTTGTGACCTTCCAAAAGAACATTGTCAATTAATCATTAGTAAATAGATAAATCTTGGCAATCTGTTCTGACCGGACATTTTTTTCTTTTAAAAGACGATTTCTGAGTCAGTGCGTCAGCCGTGGACATAGGAAAAAATCGATTTTGAGTTTTTTGCATTAAAATGACTGTTGGAAGGAGCTAAGCAAAAGCGAACAATATTTTTTCCCAAATCCTTCGTTAAGGTATATTTTTTTACAATTAACTGTTTTAGAAGTAATCGCCTCTAGCTGTGGTATCTTGCCTTACAGTGCAGTGATTTGACGGCTACTGTAGTTTTTGACCCTTGCGAACACGATGGAGTGATTATTTTTGCCGGTTTCCTACTGTAACATACCGTAATACCGTATCGACCGCTAAAAAACGGTCGTAAAATCTTTGTTTCTAAAAACCCCCAGCTGATTTTTTGATATGTTAATCAGCGTAAAATTCTGCTCTAGACTCAATCAAAAAAAGTGCAAAAAGTGGTGCGACAAATTTCGTGGTGTAGTGGTTAGTGGGCGGGACTACCATTCCAGCGTCCCGGGTTCGATCCCGGCTGGGTGCAAATGTCAAAAAAATGCTGCAAATCAATTTTAATGTAAAAATAAGGAATGTCCGAAGAACAAAAAGCAATTTTAAATCATTATGACACCTCTGTTTTCGAGTAAACCCGGTTTAATGTAATCTTAGCGGCTGAAAACGGAAAAAATAAAAGTGCTTCAAATGTGATAAAATTTATAGATATGCTTCTACAGGTGATTATAAGAAACTTTTCAGTTAGTCTTTTTTTGTAACTTACAGTATAACGGATTACTGTAACATGAAACTATTTATAAAAAAATCGATTTTCCCTTCGATGTTCTTGAAAAAAGGTTGGGATTTTTTGTTAGACCGCTCTGCCAGCAAAAAAAGTCGCCTTTCGTTATCCGAAACAAAATTCCAAATTATTTCGAGTATGTTCTGATGTCATCGTTGATCGCTAATACGGTGAAAGATTATTCAGGTATACCAAATCATCCTGCCATAAAAAATATTTTTTCTCACAGATAAGCTTCTTGGTAATAATTCTGCACATTATGACTTTACTTCCAGCTCTCTTTTCGCCATGTAGAACGCAAAATACGAAATTCTGCATTATGCTACAGTAATCCGTTATACTGTAAGTTACAAAAAAAGACTAACTGAAAAGTTTCTTATAATCACCTGTAGAAGCATATCTATAAATTTTATCACATTTGAAGCACTTTTATTTTTTCCGTTTTCAGCCGCTAAGATTACATTAAACCGGGTTTACTCGAAAACAGAGGTGTCATAATGATTTAAAATTGCTTTTTGTTCTTCGGACATTCCTTATTTTTACATTAAAATTGATTTGCAGCATTTTTTTGACATTTGCACCCAGCCGGGATCGAACCCGGGACGCTGGAATGGTAGTCCCGCCCACTAACCACTACACCACGAAATTTGTCGCACCACTTTTTGCACTTTTTTTGATTGAGTCTAGAGCAGAATTTTACGCTGATTAACATATCAAAAAATCAGCTGGGGGTTTTTAGAAACAAAGATTTTACGACCGTTTTTTAGCGGTCGATACGGTATTACGGTATGTTACAGTAGGAAACCGGCAAAAATAATCACTCCATCGTGTTCGCAAGGGTCAAAAACTACAGTAGCCGTCAAATCACTGCACTGTAAGGCAAGATACCACAGCTAGAGGCGATTACTTCTAAAACAGTTAATTGTAAAAAAATATACCTTAACGAAGGATTTGGGAAAAAATATTGTTCGCTTTTGCTTAGCTCCTTCCAACAGTCATTTTAATGCAAAAAACTCAAAATCGATTTTTTCCTATGTCCACGGCTAACTGGCGGCTGATTCACTGACCCAGAAATCGTCTTTTAATTCGCAACTTTTTTTCTCGTCCCATTCTCATGATTTCAAGCACTCTTTCAAAGTAAGGGAAGTGAAGCGGAAAGAAGATTTTGATTAATGGTTTTGATTAATGATAGGGTGTCGACACGAATCTCTGTTTTTTTGGTTTTGTTCACCGATGATTTGTTTGACGATGGAGAGTGGAGATGGGGACAAAGAAAGAGAGAAAAAAGGTCGTGTGGAAAGTGTTTTGGCGGGGATTTTAACAACTTTTGGTTACTAATTTTAACGACTTTCGATTCTTTTGTAAAACAATGATGTTTCCGGGTCTTAAATTTATTGGTGATATAATCTAACAACCAATTGATGTTGTTTCAGACTTCAAAATGGAAGAAGACTCTCTAAAAGATGCTGTTTTTACCAACACTGTCAGCGTGTTGGTAGATTCAGAGCAAACTTCGTACTCGCCAAGTACAAACGTCCAGTTGTGGCCCTGTATTCATGTCCCGCATAGATCTCAAATCCCTCAAGCGGTAAAAGAAATTTACAGCAAATTGGCGTCGATGGCGAATGAATTGGATGAGGGGATCGCTGATATTCTAATCAGCCTGGTATCGACCGGAAATCATTTCGATCCGGAGGTCGGTTTTACTTGCAATCGTAACATTTACTGTAATTCGTTACTAAGTTATACATACTTCTTTAATTTTTTATATAACAGCACTCATATTATTATGCATTTACATTTACATATTTAAGGAATGGGCTCTTTGATTGAGATTATTGTAGATTACGTTTAGCATGATCCTAAGGTATGCTCCTCAGTCTGGGTCCAGGGTTGAGAGAAGACAGTAGACTTGACACATTCCTCCTTATTTCCGTTCTTCACGATGAATTCGATCTCATAGTTGATACCGGCAACAACTTGACTGCGAGCGCTCTTGACTTTCACAAACTCAAAGTTTCCATTTCGAGTAGCGGCGAATTTAGAGAACGATTTTTGAGCCAATGCCTGGAAATTAAGGGGATTAAAATAGGGACCGAATAAGACAGATGAGCAAGGTTTGAAAGGCAAAAATATAACTTACAATAATCTGGGGATCATTCACATCTTGTTCGGCAAACCCTCCGGGAATCTGCGAGTAAGCTACAGCCATAATCCCAAAGAAACAAAGGACAGTTAGTTTAGTAGACATGTTCAGATCGCACTGAAAATTGAGTCAAAGGAACGTGTTATATATACGGAACGGGAATTTTTTTTCTCGAATCTAATAACCGCCCACAAAAAGGCCAAGTTTACAATAAAGATCACTGGATGAGTCATTGCGTAACACCCTCCTTCCCTCGCGCAAAATAAACTCAATTTATTGGCTTCCTTTGAGGTTAAAGGGGAACTTCATTCAGCTCCTTTGAATTGGTAGTTACCGCCTTTGAATGGTCTTGAATATGATTCATAGTACAGTGACAAACAAATAAGATGTTCGTTAAAGTGTAGGATTGCACAGGGAGGTGGGAAAATCAAATCAAGTAGGTTGTAGACGTTGGTGAGCAATACATAATATTATGTAAGCGTGGGAAGTGAAGGGGACTTTGGTTTATTTCTTTATTCGAATTTGGCAAAAGAGGCAAAAATAAGTTCAATTGGGTAGGAAAGAAAAACAGTTCGCTGTCCGTGAATCTCGGCATTCCATATGTCAAGTCAAGAAAAGCAAATATTTTACTTCACCCTTTTTGATAGTTGTTCAAATGCCACGCAGCAGCTGACAAAGTGAACATATATAATACTTTTAACAAAATCAAAGTTGTCAATTCTCTCCAAAAACTAGTTTATTTTCCCTTTTCTATTATCATTTTTGACGGGAAAAGAGAACATTTAATTCGAATATCAATTCCAAATAAGTCGCCCCAATTCTTTTTTCACTTTTATATAAAATTTGATTTAAAATAACATGATTTTTCATGATTTTATGTGCAAACAAACATGTTTTGGACTTCTGATTTCAAGCGATCATCGCAAACAACACGCACTGTGCACTTATGAAAGTGGCTTTGGAGTTGAGTTCAGCGATTTTTGACGTTAAAATTCCCGGACGATTGCACAGAAGTAAAAAATAATACAATAAAAAAACTGATTGTCATCGCGCAGTGTGGATACAAAGTTCCTGAAAACTTTCCCATTGATATTCTAGTCAGCCCGGTATCGAAATTATATACCTAGGTGTGTAGATATAGTGTTTAATTCCTCTGACAGTTCATGACAAGGTTAAAGTAGCAAAAAGTTTAAAACGGATTTGAACGAAATGTAGTAAAGAGAAGCCTTTTAGACAACAAAATCGCTCTCCATTGGCTTCAAATGTCTAATTGGGAAATGTGGATTGTGGGCGATTGCCAACGGAGAGTCCGACGATGATATCAGCACTATATTTGCACAGGCGTTGCGCGAAACATTGTCACAGGTTAGTTTGAAGCCGGCGCTACCGGAGGAAAAATGAGATACAATCATGTACAGAAAGCCAATTAATTTTAGACCGATCACATCCAAGAAACCTTATTCTTCATTGTGAATAATGGAAGCGTCATTCACAAACCCTCAGAATCATGGGATTCTGGTAAACACATGGTCAATTCGTGCTTCAATACGTTGTATATCCTTCAGAGGGAAGGTGGAATTACTAACGAGGACACGAATTTATTCAGATGTCGATTAGCGTTGAAGTTGGCAACACCTCCTCCGGGTAAATTGTGATTGATCGCAATGGTCACAAAACTGTTCTTTACAGCACTTCTTATTGGTGTTCCTGATGAAAAGACGTCTTCCGCGACAGTTCCACCAACACCAATAGGGTCAACGTCGCCTGCCATAATCCTTCCAAATACATTGCATTCACTGGAACGGCATCCATTGCCAATTGTTTTATTCTGTGGAGCAAGCCTTGAGTCATTGGATGAGCTGAAAGAATACATTGAGTGTGGAACACCAGCTGTCATTGTTGAAGTAAGGTGTCCTGAATATTGTCATCTTTCAGCTACCAATGTCGTGATTGAATTATAATGTTTCAGGACTCCAGTGAGCTTTGCGCTGTCCTTCGAAATTGCTTTATGCTCTACAATACCCCCAACTTTGAGCATAAAGCTTTCCTGAAATGGCTTCACAGCGAGTTGCATTCAATTGAACTGGATGTTGATCAGATTGCTAAAGCGAAAGATGCGATATGCTCAATATTTGCTACCGGAATAGGCCCGAGAAACCTCTTTTCATTTATTAAAGCAGTCGAATTGGAGAATCTCCCTGAGCATCTGCTACAATTGCTGAGTAAGACGGCCAATGATTTGAATGACCTCACACAAGTCGCTCAACTGGCAGCTAAACTTAATGTTGTTTCGATTATAAAGCAGTTGGAGGTTGGAAAGACGTTTAGTGGAGAGGTGAGTTGATTATTATGACATTGGACAAACGTTTTTACAATCTCAGGCGTTCCATCAAATTCTTCTGCATGCTCTGACAAGCAGCAATAATATTGACACTTTGACTGAGATTTTGAATCAGAGGCCACCAATTGTATTGCCTCGGCCGTTTTTACTAGATTGGCTCGATAACATTGATGATAAGGTAAGGAAAATGTCGGGGACATACAAGGGGTTCCATCTTTCATTACTTGTGTTCCATTAATATTCTATAACAACTCATTTTTTCTTTAGTACTTTTTTGAATCCGTAATCCTGGAATCGACCCTCGGATACCTTTCAGTTCCTACCGAAATCAATTCAGAGTTTGTGAATGACATCAATAAACTCTTGGTAAGTTGATAAATTATTGTAGAAAGCATCACGTTTTGTTTTAGTACGAGCTCTCCGACGGGGTTTTCAACTTATTCCCGTCCGAGATTCTTCTTTCCCCACCAAATGAAGTTGATACTCATCGAACGCTACAAGTCATGGCATTGTGGGCAGTACTCAGTAATCAGCTCGAAGTTTGCAAATGCCTAGCCGCCCATTCAAATGAACCCCTGAGCTTGGCCATAATTTTGGCCAGGATATCCAAGTCTTTGGTTGAGAAATGCGGGCATTTGACCTTTTACCGACAAGGCTACGAGAAAGCCCAAAAATATTTTGAAGAAGTTGCCGTTGGAGTTGTGAGTAGCTCTTTCAACGCGCGGCCGTTGAAAACATACGAATCCATCTGTACACAAAACAGGCATTTTAATGGGCAAAGTCCGGCAGTTTTGGCATTTGAGGTAAGCAATATGTCATGTATCTGAAACATTGTTCATTTCTCAGACTGAAAACCGTTCGCTTCTGGCAAATGACTGCTTCAAATGTTGGGCTCAGCGTTTAGTAAACTCCACGCTTTCTTTATCATCGGAAAGTTTGACAAACTTATGCGGTTTTAAGATAATTCTCAGCGCATTGTTCGTATTTCCAATCAGGAATTTCTTTATCCAACGACATCCGTTGTGGAATCTTGTTCAGCGAGGCTATGAAGACAAGGGCTACAGTCCAACGGTAGCCATGCTTGAATTTGAAGGGAGGACTTCAAAGCCAAGGAGGGCATTGAGCATGTATTCAGCTACTAGTAAGCAAGACATTCTCTGGGGTTTAATACGTTAATTCAGGTCGCTCAATCTGCGCTCATGATTTTCTAAATACTCGGGAGACAACTCCACTGGACTTAAACCCTGATAGCAATGAGCTAGGAACTTTTAACATGGATTTCAACGATTCCCAGTCTACAAACTTTATGCACACTAATCACACATTACTCCCAGGTAATGAAGATGCCGAGTCGTTTTTGTACGGCCACGAGAACAGAACCAGGCATACTCCTTCTCCAATGGGTGTAAATCTCCGATGGTCTCCGAGCTACCAGGCCCGTAAAGTCCAGAATACTACCTTTGATGATGTCGAAGCGTTTTACAATACACCTCTAGTCAAGCTATGGATCTCACTTTTCTTTCGAATATTTTATTTGGTCTTCTTTGCGGCAATGGTAAACTAAACTTGACGAAGATTGAAAATTCGCTTATTTCAGCTGATTGGCAAAGGTTGCGCTAACGAGACGGCGTTGTTGCTAGTTTGGATATGGACTTTGAGTTATTTATGCGAAGGATTTTGGGTTTTAACGATTAGATTGAAAACGACAGGATTAAATAAAGTAAGCCGGCAGTCTGAACAGCCACAGTTTGCTTAGATGAAGTTCCACCTACTAGATCAATTAATCATCATGACTTTTCTATTTGGCTCCTTGTTGTTTCGAATGATTGGGGCGAAGTTTTGGTCCGAAAATGTAAGTGAATAAGACATGAAAGTACTGTCTTTTTTAGTACCCCAACTACTGGTATGTTCACAAATCTCTTCAAGCAGCATTCTTCGTGTATCAATGTTATTCCACGTTCTTTATCTATGGTATTTATTTTGATTCTACCGGAAAACTAATAATTCGGTTGAAAAATGTAATTACTCAAAATGTCAGCGGGATTTTACTATTGACTGTTCTAGCGTTTATCAGGTAGGCAAAATGCTTATCGGTTCCAGACGTATTTTTTATTGTTTCAGTACAGTCATCGCGACGAAAACAATTGTTTACCCGGACACGGATGGAAATTCAGCAAAGCTTCTAGACTCCATTGATTGGGCTGTAAAATCTTTTATCAACACTGATCTTTCCTTACTCTCTGAGTCAAGTGAATGTGCAAAGTTTGCATTTACGCAGCCACCACAGCAATGTGGAATCATTGGGGGTTACGGTAATCGAAATTGCCCGACTCAAGGATTCCTCTCCAACATCGTGGTACTACAATATTTAATGGTTCTCAAATTGGTCTTTGCTCCACTATTTATTGCTTTGGTAGTCTATGCAGTTCTTCGAACTGATGATTCGTTTGATTATCAAAGAACCCTGCAGTTATATTCGACTGGTCGGGAATTCAGCGCAAGGCCTGTTCTCCCTCCTCCATTCACATTCTTCTTCTTTGGAATTCTGATTTTGAAAAGATTTTGCGGATGTGGAATGTGGATCAGACATGTGCAGAAAATGTCAGAGCATCCAGACGAGAGAGGGCTTCATGGAGTCTTTGGAAAACATCAGGCAGTTTATCGGAATCCATCAGTAAGGCTGTTTGGCTTTTTTTGCTACACGAGTAAAAGTAATTTTTCAGGGCTGATGTTATAAAAATCACAAAATATTAGATGGAAATTAATTTTCGATTTCAGATACCTCCAATGAGACGTTCAAAGCGGCCTGACTTTTGGACGCAGAAATTTATCGACTCTTGGCACAATAGAAAACTGAATTCCTCCTCCGAATCGACGACTATCGCAGTCCCTGAAGCCGTGCGTCGGTTGAATGAGAAGCTCCAACTTCTAGTGATCTCATCTGTTTTCAAAGAAACTTCCGATGACAAAAATGCAAAGCACTGGAGGACAGAAGGTTCAACCGTTATTATTGATGATGAGTACAAAGCCTGGACAACACTCCTCCCGGATTACTATCCTCCGTATAGTTGTAAGTCGGTCGAGGAGTTCCCTGCAGAGATACGGAGAAGAGTCGACAATATTGATGTAAGTATTAAAGTATTGGCAGTACAGTGATTTGCTTAGAATATCGTTGAAATCGCTAAACATTGGAGACAAAGTAAATTGAGCCGTCATATAAATGAAGATGCAAGTAAAATGTGGCTTCTCTCTGCCGATGGATTGCCGTTGAATCCGTTAGGAAGGCGGGGGAAATCTGGGAGAGGAGATTTTGTCAAATTCGGACCAAATGTTATATATTTTTATGTAATTTTGGTTCAACTGGCTGCTGGAGTCAAGGTAAGAACAGTTGAATGGAAAATAACTAATTGTAAATTAAACCTACGTCAATAAATCCTCTTTTAGGTCCTGCTAACTTCTAAAAACGAGCTTCCAAATAAGCGAAAGTATGGTGGCCTGCGATCTGACGAATATTTATCCGAAATCTTAACAGAGCTCAAAGTAGCCGACTCCGAGATTCAGAGATTCTCAATAAGAAGTCACCTCAACGTCGGACAGAGAGATCATAACATTGCACATGTTATTTGTACCCCATTAGATACAAATGATGCCACGGATAACGCGTGGACGGAAGCTGATGTTTGGGCTACTTTGTTGACGTAAACAGATTGTACAGTTACTGATAGATAATTTCAGAAACTACACTCCTCATCAATCCTCAAAGTACCACTGGTTTGACGTAAACGACGGAGAAGTTCCCAATCTATGCCGAGAATTTGTCCAAAAATCGGTCGACATTCTTAAGACCTCGTTATGAATAATGCTAACATATCAGTCTGTCGGGAAAATAACGGCGGGTCGTCGCGCCTTCAAATCGCCCATAATCGCTGGGCGGCGACGGCCGCAGCTGGAGATAGCGGCGAGACATTTTGCTGGGATGACCCGCCGTTGTTTTCCCGGCAGACTGATATTTCGCTTTAAGTGAAAGCGCAAAATAATAATAAATGTAAAAAACATAGACCTTGAGCGGTAATCGTCGCATGTGAAGTTTATTATCATGTTTAGCCGGGATTACCAACTGTTTTGTTTTTATTGCCATCTAAAGTTCCGGATGATTCTCGGAGTAACAAAACGAAATGTTCGGAAATTTTGAGTGCGTTCCCATAAAACGTTGAGCTACAATATTTTTTATGGATTGAAAAAGTATCCGCTTTGTCATTGCAACAGTATGGCAATTCAAATCTTTCAAAAAAAAGTTTTTTTTGTTCCGGTCTTTACTAGTGGTCACTTGTCCAAGGGAAATTCCGGATTCGGCGGTTTTATGGCCTTACTTTGGCCCATTCGTTCGTCTCTGCGATGATATCAGAAACAGAAAAAAGAGAAAAATCGAAAAATTATGCAAAAAGAAAGGGCTCAACAAAACAATCGGCGTTTTCATCCAACACGAATTTTAAGCTGCCTCTAAAAGAGCTGGTTTTTAACTCAAAAACTTTCTCTTGTGTTAAGGCAATTTATGTGTAAATTTCATATTTTATAGTTCATTACATTTATCACTGTTTTCATTCTGTCAAAAAATTTACGTATTCAAATCCGAAATTGCTGACTTACAATGTTGATGGTACTCGGGGTGACCGTTGTTTTTTCTGCAACCCGATCCGGACTACTTTTTACTTTTTCTTTTCTATTAAAAATCCGCTGACCGATCCTAACCCCTCCTCCTTGCATTGTCCTGCACGTGTAATCAAAGACTTGAACTTCCAGGGATCGGGGCGTTTATTTCTGGACGTTAGTTTTTTGGGTACATCTGATATAGTCGTCCTTCGGTAAGTATGTTTGACATAAGCCTCTCAAACAGTGGCTAACGATCTAGAAAATTACTAAGAGTGCTTAAGACTTTCTTAGTCGGATGTCCTTATCAGCGTTCGGGTTTTATGGCTAGTTTTCGTTTAATATTTTTATGACAAACATCAGAAAACAATACTATGAAACTTATCATTCGACTGGTTTGAAGAGTGTCGTGTTTTTCATTTTTGTTTTGTCAGAACTTCTAATTTCCTACAGTATATCCCCAGCCTTTTTATTCTTTTTTCAGCAATGGAAATTTTTCCAAAGAAGAATTCAGATACAATACTGAGCTTTGAGAACCTTGTACTTAATACGAAGGTAAGTCCCAGCAAATTCATCAGCGGGCCATGAGATCTTTAGTACTTGGAAACTTCTGAACCCACTTCCTCCTCCTGTGCATCTTCTCCTGAACTTTCACAATCCCACAGAATCTCTGCGGAAAAGAAGAAGGATAGACTTTGTTGGAATGCTGCCGAACATGTTAAGATGGTCTTTCCAATCCTTGATTGGCTTCCAAAATATAAATGGAGCGATGATTTTTTGGATGACATTTGCTCTGGCTTCAGTTTGGGATGTTTTCATATTGCACAGAGTAAGTTACAGACATCGTAACTTATAATTATGATTTTTAGCCTTTGCCTGTGCACTACTTGCTGGTCTCCGACCGATCCACGGATTATACACAACTCTATTCACATTGTTGTTATACCCAGTCTTTGGATCATCACCAACAGCATCTCTGGGAAGTGGACCTTTTATCGCATTGATGCTGAATGTTGCAACTCTCAAAACACTCAACTCTCTTCATGAACAACGTGATATAATAATGATGGCATCCAGCACGGAGTACGATCAGAGTATTGATGACCATACATATGAAGAGATTGTTCAAGTGACTTGTCTCTTATGCGGAATCTTCCAAGTTGTAATTGGGATCTCCCGACTGAATTTGGTATTGTCACTCGTCTCCTGGGAAGTTTATTCTGCATTTGGGGCTGGCACTGTAACCCATATCTTTGTGGCTCAAATGGCCAGATTTCTTGGGCTAAGACCGAAAGGAAGTCGTCTTGAGGTTGGGTATATCTTCGGTGTAAGTCTACATAGAACATGGACAAATTTCGCTGAAAACATTTTAGCACGCTTTCGAGCTATGTGCGTCATTGCCGCAAGCAAATGTTATCACAGTACTCATATCAATTACTGGCTTTGCGGTTTTGTTTGTGGGAAAAGATTACATAAATCCCAGAGTATTGGCGGTCTCCAGGTATAAGGTGGCCATCCCTTGGAATACTCTGCTGTACATTGCTTCAGGGCTTACCGTGATGGTTTTTGGATGGCATAAAACTGGGGGAGTTTCAATTGTTGACACTATCCGTACAGAGTAAGCCCATTTTCTTTACTCACAATAAGATTTTCAAATTACTCTTTCATTAGCCGGATATATTTTTCTTTAGTTTTCCACGGCTTATCATTCCCAAAATCCGGTTAGAAATCGTCTCATTAGTCTGGCTGGATGCTTTTGAAATCGCCCTAGCCTCATATGCCGTGCATTGGACATCCTGTAAATTACTCAGCAAGAAGAGCAAGGTCAAACCTCGGCGATTACAAGAGTCATTTGCTTTGGGAATAATCCATGTCATCTTATCCTTTGTCGGCGGATATCCAGCTTCAGCACCGCAAGCTCGAGCCGTTTTAGCAATGGAAACCGCGGCTAAATCGCAGGTGAGTGAATGACGAGGACTTTCCAGGAAGATTTGAATTTTAGATTCACTCATTTGTCGCTTTATTGACGTTCATACTTAATTACTACGTGTTTGCTCCAATCTTCAAGTACTTACCAGTCTGTATTATTGGCGTTTTCATTATGTTTGGATTCAAACCTCTGATTTTGAACGTTCCACCGACATTGGTCAAGCTGTATAACGCATCCATATTGGATCTTGTAAGACCAAAATAACTTTTTATCAACTTTGAAATTCAGTCTATCTGGATCCTCACATACTCTTGTACAGTCGTATTCAATGTCGTTGATGGGTTTCTTTTGGGAATCCTCATATCTCTTGGTGGAGTTATAATCCGGCTTCATTATCAACCGACAACCAAAGAAAAGAGCATATCTACTTCAACAAATGGGATAACTCATCAAATTTTCGACAAAGCTTGTACCATAAGTTTGAACGGGTGTTTAGTAAGTTTCAAATAACCGAACTATGTGTTTAGACATTTCTCAATCTTCATAATCTCGAACAATTTTCAAAGACATATCAAGAAACACTACGAACCGCTGAGAAAGTTGTATTCGATCTTCAATCTGTTAATTTTGTTGATTTTACTAGTGCAGCAGAGCTGGGAAATGTAAGTAAAACTTTAATGCCTTAAAAGCAAGTAATTAACACAAAATTTAAAATTGATTTTGCATAAATTCATCAGAAATTTCAATACTTTTTGTCATGTTTTATTCTCCATGCTTTTCCAGGTCAAACTATCTCTCGAATCGACAGGTCATCATCCCCAATTCAACCGGATACCCCCTAAAATCCGACGTGCCTTAAAAACCGTAGGAATCTCAGAAGAATCGTAAAGATTATTACTTCTTTTATTATGAATAAATTTAATATTTTCATCACAATCGAATAGTGTAGACCAAATTACAACAGACTGATTAGGTTCTAAGGCATCACAAGAGGTTTTTAATTGTTTTCTGAATAGAAAAGTGAAAAGTTTCGTTATCAATCCTTTAAATGATCGAGGGTAAAACCTGGGAAAGGCAGGAACCCGTTTTGTTCAGTTTTAAACTGACACTCAGTGTAAGAAATGCAAAAAAGTGGGGAAAATGTTCTGATAAACTCATAGACTAATAGTAAAATAATAATTTTAAAAAATCTACATCAATTTTAACACTAATAAGTGCCAAAACTGTTTTTAAAAAAGTCTCAAAAGGATGACTAAATGAAGGTAACTTGAAAAAAAATAAATAACAACTGACTCAAACTTCAATGATATGTAAAATAACGTAGTAAAATGAATAATTTTAACACCACTTATTGGTCGATCCTTCCATTCTTTACAATTCCCAGTTCTTTTTTGATTTTGAGAACTTGTAACTCTTTCAATTCAATGTCCAATTGAAGCAACCGATTTCTCTGATTCTCAGAGTCAGCCTCAGCCCGTATTTTATCCGCTTCAGCCTCTAATTTTCGTACTTCAGCTCTCAGTTTTCGGAGTTTGAGCTGATCTTCTTCATCACTTTCGGTCGGTTCACAAGTGTCATCCCGATTTTGACGTTCCCTTTCAACCTGTTGCTGCTGCTGTTGGAGCGCCTGCAAATTGGAGTGTAAAGTCAAGAATCAAAAAAAAAATCACTGATAGAGATCTTTATATTCTAAACTTTGATTGCCACTATTACCTGCAGCAGAATATTTGAAGTATCAAAGTCGAGCATGTTATTGAAGTTGACAAAAGCATTACTGTCCGGGGTAGCTCGGTAAGACCGTTTTCTGGAAGTGGGCAGAAGACATCCATCACTATCTGGATCAATATTTTCCGATGACATTGAGGGTTTGATGTCAATGTCATCAGTTAATCCAAAATTGAAGGAATGATCGGGGGAAGAATTGACAAAGTTGGTCCCGATTATATTTATTACCATGTTGTCTATCTGAAAATTAAAAGTTTTGTTGAGTTTATACCGTAATCTAGTACCGTGATCCCTACTGTAACCCACCTCATTGAGATGTGCATTCCCATCTCCCCTCCGGCTTCTCTCGTATTTGTCCTTAGCTCTTCTTTGGAGGTTTTGCCAAGTAGTTTTCCTCAAATGATCCACATCTCTAAGACCGACACATTTTTTGTTCATACAATCTTCGAAGACTTCGCGCCATAGCCGATCTTTCTCAGCACCGGGGGCAGCAGTTGGGCCAAATAGTTGGGCTTTTCGATCGATTAGAGCTTGCAGGAACACTCTTTTCCCGTAATTGTCCATAAATGCGGTGGGAGGAAGAGATCCGGATACTGTAATCATCGTTACTAGAGGTTTGTTGGGAGATTCGATCTCGACCCGGTAAGTAAAATTCTGATTCAAGGCAAAATACAGTATAATTGGCACTTTCCCTCCCACAAATGCCGAAAACATTTAAAATAGTGCCACCTCCCCTTGATCCACCGCAATTCCAACCAAAGATCCCCTATACTCCTCATTATAGACCTCTCCGACATCTTGAACCTTATCCTTTGCCATAAAATAATATGGAATCTAAACTTGCCGTCAAAAGTCTGGAGAATTAAAAAGTTTTTACGGGCTGCGGGCAGGGGGACGAAAATGTCATCAATAATTTGTCGTGGACGTTTATTTCCGTCTTTTTACGCACTCAGCCTCAAGAGCTTTCAAGCGAAGAGGGGCCCCGCACGGTGCAAATGACATTCGACACTGCACGACAACAAAATTATTTTTATAAGAAATTGAGAGCGAATTCCAAGCTGGGAAATTAGGATTTGAGAGGGATTGCGTGGAAAAAGCGATGACGATACACATTTTACAGATATTACAGAGTAATTACAACCAGACATAAATTTTGGCAAAACTGATTTTCAAGTCGAAATAACTGTAAAATTTGTGAATGATATTGCAGAAGATAGAGTCAAAGGAGAGCCCACACAACACATTATATTATAGAATAGCAAAGTTCTTTTGCAACAAAGTGAAAGATCAACCTTTTCACCAATTTCCGGTTGGCTTTTGAGCCTTCGACCCCGACAAAATTAGCGCTCGCCTCCCAAATTATATTCTCTAAATAGCCAACCGTATTTTAGGACACACTGCTCCACCCCGCAATCATCGCCACCCCTTTATTTCCAATAAAACTCCCAAAAATCGCCCACGAAAAGGCCGGAGCCATAAATGTCGGCGCAGAAATCGGTCCTTACCGAACGTTATTACAACCCACAAAAAAGTTTTCCGCACCTGACAAAAAATGTTCACCCGAAAGAGAACGAAAATTGTTGTGCGGTTTATTGCGACCTCCAAACAAAACAAAAAAAGGTCGACAGTGCACCGAAGGAAACTGACAGACCCGAAATTGGTGTGGTGAAAGAGGAGAGACCGGATGGGAGGGGGACGCCATTCCTACGCAAGACACACAAATGTCAAATGTCGCGGAAATCTGGGCCTTACGAGGACAGAAATAAACATTTGAGTTTGCAGAAAAATAAAACTTTCGGAGATTCAGATTTCAATGACAATGTTGCAAAGCGCTTCTATTGTGTAATTCTAAAGAAATCTGTAGAAAAACGTTTGTTTCCAAAAACAACTCGTTTCGTGCAAAATTCCGGTATTTCTTTGCAAAAAAGAGTCAATTTGAGTGACTAAATTGCTAAAAAAATACAAATTTGTACTAATTAGCTCATAATTTATATTCAGCCTATAATGTAGGATCTATAAAATGACAGAATCTTGAATTCTCGCCCCTCTGGCACCTGTTATGTCAAGTCCTAATCGTTTGCCATCAAGAATTAGACTGTTGTTGACATTAAATGTCCCCTCGCCTCCTAATGGCCTCACTGCACGCGATTTCAAACATTTTCATCAAAAGCGAGGCCCCTCAATTCCTTCCTTTCAGCCTCAATTATCAACCGAAGGTCATTCACAAGTTTCGTATAGCCCCCATTGCGGAACATCAGGGAATGTCAACCGTCTGTCCACTGCGGATAGCCGGGACCGGACTTTTGCGAGAGCCGGGCGCGCTGAGTCGTCGCGCGACAAAACTGTGGGGTTGGGACGCGGAAAATGTTCGGGGAAATTTCTTTACAGACAGCCAAAAAACTCTCGTCCCTTTCATTCATTTTCTCGATTCTCGTTTCTTGCGACAACGACAACACCGCACCTTTCTTTCGGTGCACCGTGCGACCCAGCAGCCACTCGAAATTCTCCCCCTTTCCATGGCTGGGGCGGTGGACGATTTGTGTCTGTGTGTGTGAAAGACGGGCCTGAGATGACAATTTTCACTGCCCAATTTCAGTGCGAAGTGGGGCGAGAATTGTCAAAAAATGGGCTTTGTGGTAGAAAGAAGCAACCGTGAATCGCGCAAGGACAGAAAGAATATGTCAACAACTCCAATTAGGAAAACCAAACTCAAATCGAAAAGAATCACGTCTTCCAAGACAAAAACAGCAGCAACGCGTCCTAAAGTCTCAAGTTGAAGTTTCAAATGCTGATAGGATGACAAAAACTAAAAATCAACAAACTTGATGTCAAAAAGTACCTCAATAAAAAGCATAAACTGAGAAAAAAACAATGACAATACCGTTGTGTTCCGACAACACAAAAAACTTATATTCTTGTCAAATTCAACCTTTCAATAACCAAAACATTCGACATAAAGGCTGAGTAATCCCTTCCCCTGACCACCGTATTCCCATCGTCCGACCGTTTGACCATTACTTTTACTTTGTGACCACAAAAACTTCTTTTTCCCATACCGCGCGACAATCATCTCGACACCGAGAGAACTGATCGGCTTTCCGTTTCGTAGGACTCGCGGAATGTCCCCGTGTTTCTTTTTTGTCGTTTTCTCCATCGAAATCGCTCAGTTTCTTCGATTTCCCGTCTCGAAAGGGGGAATGTTCTCGAGGACAGTTTCTGTGCGATCAGTTGTCGCGGCGGCGACAGCGAAAGACCCTCTCCTGCATGCGAGATGGAGGGGGCAGAGGACCGGGGGAAGGACTTTCCGACTTTCCCGATCACTGGCCCTCCAATTTTGTGACCGGGAATGTCTCTCTTCTCCTGTCACGCTCTTTCGCACTGTGCAAATTCTGTGTCAACATTGAAGTGCGCGACTCAAATATTTGTGATGGTGAATAAAGTTGTCCGATTATCGAAAGACGGGGAGAATGGGCGAGAGAATGTCAGTTCTATTATCCTTTATGCAAATGCTTGATGCAAGAAAATGATAAGGAGTGAACACTCAACGGAAAAGTTCTCCCGGAGTGATTGTGGATGACGAACACAGAAAACAAACTAAAAAAAGGACAGAAACGGAAAAAGCGAAAGTTTCGCCATTAAAAAAAATCTTTTGGATTCAAATACAACCAAACAGAAATGCCTTCGAAATCCTTCAAACAGGGGTGCCTAAATCTACGGCCTAAAAACGTCCTTCACAGACGAATTACAAGTGTCTTTCGACATAATTACCGTCGAAAATCTCAATTCGAATGCTTATTTTACTCCTCCCAAAAAAATAACACCAATTCCTCCAATGCCTGACATTTTGGTTTCCACGGATCCTGCCAAATGTCAGAGCAATAAGGCCCCCGGCCTACATCCAAAATGTCGGCCAGCGAAAGAGCGGGAACCTTTCGGGATACCACATTTGCTTTGTTTTTTTAATGTCTTTATTTATTTTCGGCTTCTTGACCAAAGAGAAGACGAAGTTTAGGCCGCCAAATGTTAGGCAAATGTCGTAATTGACATTCTCCAGAGCTGCCGGGATGTACGAAATGAAAACTGGAACTAAAAAAAAATAGTAGTAAGGGCAACTCATGTCTTATAAACAAAAATAAACATCGAAAACAGAGATAACACAACCTAAAACACCGTTGCAAAAATGTCGACCAATCACACGAGATCGTTCTGCAAAACGACACTTTCATGGAAAGACTTGACCCAATCTCGGAAGATGTGTCAACTCATCCTCTCAATTTATTTTTTTCGAAAATATCCACGGAAACTCGAATTTTACTGGATCCACACAAAGCAGATTACTCATAATTCGAGATTTTTATTCTGACTATCTTCTTAACCAATTTCCTCTTTCAGGATATCCCTTGGGGCTATGGATCCGGTGGAATTTCCGAATTACCTGTTGTCCGGTCAGATAAAACAACTTATCGGCCTGACTGGATTGGACGTCAACAACAGTGAAGTCCACAAAAACATACTCAGTGCTTTCCAAAGTCAGACAAACGAACTTCCAATATTTTACACATTGTGGAAGCCGGAGAATGAATCGCCAAAATCCGAAAAACAGATCTTCAGGTCGCCGAAGGGTATTATAAAGAGAGATTGGCCATTGAAGTACCTACTACATCGACCATCGGTTGTGGTTTTATTTGTGGACCTAAATTGGGATCATCCGAATTGGTTAGAAAAGAGAGTGGAGGTCGAGAGCAAAGTGGCTTCTTTGAGGTGCGTTTTTTAGTTTGTTAATTTCTGGAATTTAGGTGGTTTTCATCGTCATAGGGCATTTGATGGTCGTGTAAAGTCAATATGGCGGAAATTGCGACTGTTTTGGAGATTTGATTTTCTTATCCGTGACATGTGATGTATAATTCTGATTTCAGACAAGGTGTCCCAGTCAAAGAAACCAAAATTGCGTTGGTTTTGATCCAGAACTCAAATTCCTCCTCTTTATCACCTGACGATTACCTGGCCAAAGATCGATCGAAAGAACTCTGGGAATCTTGTCAACTCTCAGAGAAACAGCTCTTTGTCTTCCCAGATTATGAGCCTTACAATGCAGTTGTCCGACGAATGGAGAATGCATTATATGAGCTTGGACAGAGCTTTTACCAAGGAATTCTAAGACGGATACGAGGAAGGTCAATTCCAAATAATTATCCCAATTTAACCATCAGACAACAGTTCAAATTGGGATTTTTATCCGAAATGAGACAGGATACACATTCAGCACTAAGGTAAGATTGTTAAATCATTCGTTTATTACTTTTTTAGGCCTTACCGACAAGCATATCAGCACTGCAGTGAAGCAGAAATTCCGGATACCGAGTTATTCGAGTATCTTTCAATTGTTTCAGTACTGAACTATAAAGTAAGTTTCTTTACAAGTCTTTATTTTAAATTTAGATATGTGAACTCTCCTTTATCCATAATCTTCCTGGAGAAGCTGTTACCCAGTTTTCGAAGTTGAATGCTTCTTTTTTCAATCGGCGAGCTGGATATTATCCATCTCCCGAATTGGCAGAGATTGAATTAGCAAAGTGGAAGAGTCAACAAGTAAGAATTAATTATTTATAAGAATGATTATTGCTCGGTCTTTAGTGTCGATTATTCGCCGATCTGTTCAGTCATGCTATAACCAAAGGACTAGCTGCCTTTCCCCATCAGAATCCGGGTCTTCAACTGGATATGTCAGCGGATTTTCTGTGCCATGCAAACGCTCGAATTATCTTGTTGAAGGCATCGGTTGGGCAACAAGAATTGGCTTCGATGCACAAGGATATATTGGAATATCCGGGTAAGCAATTTTTAGTTTTTATTTCATTCTTTTAGCTGACAGTCCATATCCGATTTACCTTGGTCAGCGTCCATGGCGAGCAAGAAGTCATCTAAATTCGCAACTGGATCCACTTACGGAGCATGCCGCTAAACAAGCGTTAGAAGTAATTAGGATTGTAAGAATGATTATTTGTTTAGATTGTCTGCCAACCAAACCATCAACAAAGTCTGACTTTGTTTTCGGCAGCGATGAGAAATTTCCAGATATTCAGGCTGAATCGGATGCAGAGAACAGTTCTTTTGAAGATGGCTGATGAGTACTTTAATCTGAGAAGGTTTCAGAAATCTATGCAGGTAAGAGTAACCTCCTTTCTACGCCCGATTGATATTAAAATGATTCATTTTTTATTTTTTAGGTACTTGTCCATGTAATTTATGAACTCCGAAGAGAAAGTGTAAACCAGATTTTGTTCCCAATCCTCCAGAGATGTCTAGACGCGTCTTATTGCGATGTGGATGTAAAAGATTATGTTTGGACGGTCTCTCAACTTCTGAACCCATCAATTATCTTCTCCACCATCAATCAGCCCTATTATTTACAATTGAAGGCCCAATTGGAGGAGAACTTTAATAATTTGCTTCAGGGAATACCTCCAAAAACACATTCCAGTCTATATACGAGATTATCACAGGTTGAGGTGAGTTTGAAATGTTTTGAATTTTATGTTGTTTTAGATCGGTCAGGTTGAACAGAAATGGAAGGAGTTGTACACAACGGAGTTTGAATTCACAACAAACTTGACTAGATTAGACCCTCATCTTCAAGCAGTAGCGGTGTTCTTGCCGAAAGACGGCGGCAAATCCATCAATTCGGGTGAAAGCGCTATTTTACAGGCAAGTTCAAGACTTGAAATATTTCATTTTTTTATTATCTAAAATATGGTTTTTAGGTATCAGTAAGAAACTCGTCATCAGCCTCTTATCGTTTCACATCTTTGCAAGCCCAGATCGAAGAACACGGCTTAACCCGATCCACATCACCTCCAATTTTGCCATCATTGACATTAAAAACAGAGAATATTCAGATTCCACCCAATACAAGAAGCGATTTATTTTTCGATGCAACAATCGGTGAGCATGGTCCTGCCAGGGAAAAAGCTTTTCAAGTGGGTTTTTCTCCGTTTTGACTTTCTTTTTTTTTTGAGATCTAATTGATTATTTTACATTTATTATTTTAGGTAACACATATTCGATTGGAGTTCAGCACATCAAATTGGCGCATAAAAGGATTCTTGGAATTCGAAAATAACCTCCAGACGTTAGTCCCTGCAAGTGCAAGGCCGTTACTAAGATCTGTGTTTTGTGGAGATATTGGCACGCATGTTTTGAGGTACGTAAATTTCGTGACTTAAGGTGATCTTGATGACAATTTTTTTAGAGTTTTGCCAACAAAGCCGAAGTTGGAGCTTGTCTGGCCGGAAAGTGACGTCATCTATACGGATGCGGAGAATAAACTGAGATTTGTGCTGAAAAATAATGAAAACACTGCCTTGAAGAATGTAAAGTACGTAATTCTGGTAATTGTATTGTTGTTATTGATTTTAAAAATGAATGACAATGGTTTTAGAATCATGTGCCGCCAATTGGATACGGAAGAAGAGCAACCAGAAGGGTTTGTATTTCCCTCGGTCCTCTTCAATGAACATGGGCAGCAGCAGCCTCGGTTGACTAAAGATGTCGCACCCTATATATCACCGGGCACTGAGATCGATTTTACGTTGAATTGTTTTGTGAAATGTCCGTTCGAATCGCAAGTTCAAGTTAGAGTGAGCAATTTTGGATATTACTTTAAATATTTTTACGTCTACAGTTACATAAATTAGGATACGTTATAGATCCAAGCAACAACTAAGGACCCCAGATATTCGGAGGGATTGATTGAAAGCGCATTCTCTCTTAAATTTGTGGGAAAGAGACCATTTGCACATACGACATTACTATACGCACCTAATGTAAGAATAAATTATATGATGACTAATTTTTAGGATGATCATATTGAATTCCTAATACAAGGGCACGACACTCGGGTAGAATGTGTTTGTAGACCTCATATGGATGTGGAAATAACCAATGCTAGATTTGTTTTACCTGAGGACTTGAGCGTTGACAATAAAAAGTTAGCCGTTCCTGGTAAGTGTGAGAATTAATTTTTGAATAAAGTTGATTCAGATGGAATTCAGAAGGCCAAATCGATTGTAAAATTTGGGACAACACTAAAGGCGCCCACAGAATTGCCCATCACTTCGGACATTGATATTGGGAAGCTAGTCTTGAAGTGGAAACGGTAAGAATAGGTGAAATGGATGTTTAATATGATGGCAATGGAGTAACGGCGTTAATTTCCAGACCCGGAGCAGATAAAATCACAGAATCATGGCTCCCATTAGGTCGAATTCACATCCAGCAATGTCCCCTAAAAATAGAACCCATCATCTGCGGGACGAGCCATATTATGAGGAAACTAATCGAAATGGAATATAAACTCTCCAATTTAACCGACAAGGCGTTACACTTCAAAGTCAATGTGGAAAGAGCCGATTCGTTGATGTTCAGTGGATATACCGAGGCAAGTATTGGAAATGAAAGTAAAACTTTGGTAAAGATACCATTTATGTTTTTCTGTTTTTTCAGAGACAGATTTTCTTAGCTCCGAAATCAAATGAATCCCTCAAGATTGCGGTTATCGCCTTGGGGGCCGGTCAACTTCAAATTCCAAAACTGCAGATCTCCTCAAAAGGAACGGAGTTTGATGAATTGGTACAGAAGTACGCCTTAGGGTATCTGAAGTCAACCATTTTCGTAACGGTGTCATAATTTATTGGTATATATAGAATACGGGGAATGCTAAGTCTGTGATTACACTTGTTTTGTAGATAATAAAGTATTTATTGATTATTCGACAGCGAAATTGGAGGAAGATCTCGAGATATAGAAAAGCAAGCAAGGCGGTAAAGCCCGTAACCTACCGCTTCTTCCTGGAGACAGGAATGTCGAAATAGAACCTCAAGAGACACAGAATTTGATAAAACGGGATTACCTCGGAGCAAGACGAAAGGTAAACGATTCGAAATTTAGTCAGAGATAGAATTTTCTACTCGTAACATCTAATTCCAAGGTTAAGAATTGATATTTCTAACAACTTTTGTAAAGAGGAATAACAGAACTCAACTTCCACAGAATTAATACAGTTCTAATCAAAGAATGCCTTATCCAGTCTACTATCCATGATATGCATCTTGCATATTGTTTGTGACCGAGCCCAAATTCTGCAAATAAAAGAAGCGGTTAATGACAAAGCACAAAAGAGCCAAAAAAATGAAAACAATATATTTTTCAATTTTTTCCTGATGCCGACTAGGTTTGTGAAGATGGTCAGCAAAAATTGAAGAATCAATAAGTGTGTCGTCCCATCCCTACGCATGTCACCCCAGAAGGGATGACGCGATTGCAACTTCGCCAGCAATCAGGAAATATGGGTTAGCTAACAAAATAAACGTTAAAAAACATATATACACTATGTACACAATCACGTCCTTACATACCGTCGAGTCGACGAATCCATGCAATCAGTAATTCCACGACGGCCTCCGCGAACCGCTCGGCGGCCGTCTCCGCCAGCTTCTCAACGACAACTGGAAAAAATCTTATAAAAATGTCCGAAACATCAAATTATAGGGCGCAGCTCACGAGCAAAAAAATGTAAAAAAAAAGTGTAAAAATCGTCCAAACCGTTGCAGGCGAACTCTCCCCCTTTTCTGAAAACGATATAACGAACTCTATGATCCATTCCACTACTCTGTCCGAGATTTTGTCGACTATTTTGTGGAAAAAATCGTATAAAAATGCGCAAAATATAATTGTAGGGCGCAGCTCGCGATCAAAAAATATTTCGCAGCATACCGGAAATTCATAGGCAGATGTAAAGTGTCAAAAGGTGTAGTAAAGTCGTCTAAACTACGTGTTTCAACTGTAAAATAGAAACTAATTTCACTCCGTTTCCTTAAGCATGTCATAATATAAATGGGGCTTACCTTTTACAATCATGTTGTACATTTTCCTTTCTTTTTTCTTTATTGGTTGGGGAAGTTCTAAAATTACAGTAATTTAGTATAGAAAGGTACAAGGAAGATGGCATTATTATATTATTATATACATTGAAGAATAGAAAAGAATATGTCTGATTTTAATTATTTTTTATTGCGAATTTTAAACTTTTCCTCTGGCGGGTCTTGGCATTTGGATTTTCTCGTTGTGACTTGCTTCGAATTTTTTGTATTTGTAAAATACAATGGATATTTTTTCAGCATGTAATAGAAATCGTATAATCTACGTGTCTCAACTGTAACATAGAAACGAATTTCACTATGTTCCCTTAAGCATGTCATAATATAAGTGGGCTTACCGTTTACAACGTATGTGAACATATTTTTTGGCTTGATTGAAGGAAAGTTCTAAAATTACAGCAATTTAGTACAGAAGGAGAAAGAAACATGGCAAAAGAATAGAAAAGAATATGTCTGATTTTTACTATTATTATTGCAAATTTTAAACGTTTCCTCTGGCGGGTCTTGGCATTTGGATTTTCTCGTTGTGACTTGCTTCGAATTTTTTGTATTTGTAAAATACAATGGATATTTTTTCAGCATGTAATAGAAATCGTATAATCTACGTGTCTCAACTGTAACATAGAAACGAATTTCACTATGTTCCCTTAAGCATGTCATAATATAAGTGGGCTTACCGTTTACAGCGTATCTGAACATATTTTTTGTTCTTGACTTGATTTAAGGAAAGTTCTAAAATTACAGCAATTTAGTACAGAAGGAGAAAGAAACATGGCAAAAGAATAGAAAAGAATATGCCTGATTTTTACTATTTTTATTGCGAATTTTAAACGTTTCCTCTTGGCCGGTCTTGGCATTTGGATTTCTCGCGGGATTTTTTGCTCCGAATTTGTTGTATTTGTAAAATACAACGGGTATTTTTTTCACTATGCTTTTGCAGATCGTAAGATAGGCCATATTTCCTTCTTTTTTCAGCCAATTTTGTCTGGAAATTATAAACATGGTCATCACTCACCTTATTTTTTTCGTTTTTCCATCTTGCTTTCAGCGGTTTATAGGGTTCTGCTACACACTTTCCCCGGCGAGAACCCAATTTCGTTCCAACAATACCTTGCCATTGACACTAAATTAGCTATAGGTAAGAGAATAAACTTCCTTATAATTAACATGCTAGAATATGAGAGAGGCGTTGGTCAGCCTTTTCCTTTGTAATAAATACGAAAGGAGGGTCAGATTTGGCGCCAACTCGGCGCGAGGTAAAAGCTTTATCTCTTGCGCAATTGAATAACCAGTACAATTCTTTGCAACTCTATTTTTAATTCTTTTACCGGTTCAGGACTTGTAAGATTATTAGTGATCCTTTAATTATGTTACGTCTTATCCAAATTCACTCGATCGCTCATAATGCGGGATCAATTTTATTTTCATGACGCTTCCTATGATTTTTTAAAATTCATTTCCATTTTCAGAATATAAGTTGAGGCTACGGCTTGGATGGAGCTTCAGATTTAACTGTTATTTGGTCAGATAAACCAACTTATCCGCTTGACTGGATTGGGCGTCTACAACAGTCATGTCAAGAGTATACTCCCAAAGGCTGAAAAATTATTTTTAAAGAGAGATTGGCCATTGAAACGTCAGCCATCGGCGGTGTTTGTCTTGATCGGGTGGAATTGGGACCATTCGAATTAGTGAGAGCAGAAAGTGGAGGTAAGTTTGTTCACATGGGACGTTTGGTAAGCTTTTGCCCAAAAACTCAATTTCTGGGCCACAGGCAGAATTATAAAATTTAATCTGGATGACAAGGGATACTATATGGTCATGAAGAAGCATCCTCCTTTCTTCTGTTCTTTGGCGCCAATTTTTAAATCTAAACGCTTTTCTCTGCAAAAAATCGAAGGGAGAAATTCCCTCGAGTAAGTAAAACGAGCGCTCCGAAAATGCACTCCAACGTTTCTGTTGTTATGCAATACAGAACAGAGATTTCAGGGGTATATAAGGTATTTAAGAGTCGTCATTTGACCATTCTTGGATTTTGCGGCAGATTTATCTCATCACGTTTAATTTTATCGCTGTTGTCGCCTATTTAAGGCCAAGCGTATAGTTTTTTTCGATGTTTACGTAACTGTTTTCAAGATTGTTTATCTCTTTTTGCTCGTTTTTACTTATGTTGTTAGTTTTTTGCAGAATTTGCCGAATTCCCTACCTTTTAAAAACTTATTATGTCTTCTGAAAATGGCACCGTTCTTTCGGTAAACCAAACCGAGAACACTGAGAGTGAAGCTAGGCTAACCAGATCCAAGGCCAGCGAAGGAAACGTTGAACTCAAATTGAAGCCTTTGAGAATGCCTCTGGATGAGCTTGTTAATGATGAAGAAGACGAGGATTACAATCCAAATGAGGAAGATGAGGAGGCGGAGAATGAAGAGGACTTGACTGTCAATGAGAGTATGAAGGAGGATGATGTGGTAAGTTGTGAAACCTTGGATTTATTTGAAAGGTATTGTACAGTGAAACCTCTCAACAACGAACTCTCGTACACCCAAATTTCTATAACAACCAATTTCAGAGTTCCCAAAAAATCAATTTTATGCCCTATTCGTTGTTGACAGGTTTTACTTGCCTTTGTATACTGTATATACATACAATGCAGAAGTATAATCTAAATTAATTTATTCCAGAATGTTTCCCAACTCGAAGCTGAAGCCTCCGCTCCCCTCCGATTTGACGTGGCTCCCGAAATGCTCCGGACAAAAACTCCAGAATATGTGGAATTCGTCCAAAAAGTCTTTAAGGAAAAGTTGGATGAGACGAACGAAAATGAAGAGGATCCGGATTACAATGAAACCGTCGAAGAGGATAATGAAATTGATGTGGAAAACGATGATGAAGGAGAGGATCAAATTGAAGTAGATGAAGACGCGAGTGGTGATGAATATGCGGATGAGAGTCAGGAAGAGGTTGATGTGAGTATGGAGATTCCGAAAGAGGAAGTGGAAGAACTCCATAATGACGCGTATGAAGAGAATTAAAATATTTATTTATATTTTTTTTGTTTAAGCGTGGAATAAATGTGCGTCGTCATTACGAAGGCTTACAATCTAAGGTCATGAGTCGATGTGATATATAAAATAAGTAGAATCACTCAAGGCTGATAAGGAGGGGTAAAATAACAAAAAAAAGAGCTTCTGTAGAGAACAAATGATTTGTGCTTTGACTTTAGCCTTTGGACGGAACTGGGACGATTGGGGAAAAAGACGATTGGGGAAAGGGACGATTGGGGAAAAAGACGATTGGGGAAAAGTACGATTGGGGAAACCGAAAAGTACTATTTTTCTTCCATGCAAATGTCGAAGTTAGGATAATCGAGGGTGCTCATTTCGAATATCGGGTTTATTTTTTCTGAACATTACTAGTTTTCCTTAAGTAGTACTGTTAAGTACTAATTTTTAAAAAATTTTCGAAAAATACTGGATTTAGGGGATTTCGAAGGTGCTGGTTTCGAAAATCATGTTCATTTTTCCTCCAGTACTATATAGTACTATTCTGATACTATATAGTACGAGGTCAAAATATGGCTTTTGACGTTAATGGTGTTGTTTTGATGCTTAGTACTATTCAAAAACACGTTTTAAAGACTTGGTGCTATATAGTACTGTCTGATACTATGTAGTACGAAGTAAAAATAGGCGTACTAAGCACCAGAACAACACCACGAACGCCTAAAGGCCAACTTTGCACCTCGTACTACATAGTATCAGGTAGTACTATATAGCACCAAGTCTTCAAAACGTGTTTTTGAAGAGTACTAAGCATCAAAACAACACCATTAACGTCAAAAGCCATATTTTGACCTCGTACTATATAGTATCAGAATAGTACTATATAGTACTAGAGGAAAAATGAACATCATTCTCGAAATCAACACCCTCGAAAACCCCTATATCGAGTATTTATGAAAAAAAATCAAAAATTACTACTTTACAGTACTACTTAAGGAAAAAAGTAAGAATCAAAAAAATGAATGTCATTTTCGAAATGAGCACCCTCTATCAGTCTGTCGGGAAAAAAACGGCGGATCGTCGCATCAAAATGTCTCGCCTCGCCGCTATCGCGTACCAAATTCCCAGCCGCGGCTTGAAGTCGCAAAGCGATGATGAGCGACTCCGAGGCGCCACGATCCGCCGTTTTTTTCCCGACAGACTGATATTATCCTAACTTCGACATTTACATGGAACAAAAATAATACTTTTCGGTTTCCCCAATCGTACTTTTCCCCAATCGTCTTTTTCCCCAATCGTCCCTTTCCCCAATCGTCTTTTTCCCCAATCGTCCAACTCCCACGAAGGACGGAAAGGTCCGCTGTGCGGAAAGGTCCGCTGCACGGAAAGGTCCGCTGTGCGGAAAGGTCCGCTAAAAAAAAGAAAAGAGGAGGGCGGGGAGGGGGAGGTTTTCGAAGGCGCTGATTTCGAATATCGTATCCATTTTTTCTGAATTTTACAATTTTGCTAAGGCAGTAGTGTTAACTAGTAATTTAAAAAAAATTTTTTTGAGTAATGGATTTAGACGTAAGTTATATTGTACTTGGTGCACACCAAGCTTGGTGTTTTGATTTTTAGGTAGTCTCGAAAAAAATTTTTTTTGAAATGTTTTCGCTTCGAGACTTGGAAAAAGGATTCTTTGTGAAATTTGAATAAAATTTGAAATGTTTTCGCTTCGGGACTTCAAAAAAAGGATTTTTTGGAAAATTCAACAAAATTTTGAAATCTTTTTGCATCGGGAGTAGAAAAAAGGGTGTCTGACTGAATATTAACTGTGGTGCTGCCAGCACTAAAATTTTGTCTAAAACCAATGGGACCACCTGGTACTATATAGTACCACGTGTTTTTGGGCTCTACTAAGCACCAAACCATCATCATTACTGCCTTACGGCCAAATTTTCACTTCTCACTAAACAGTACCAGTTGGCACTATATAGTACCAAGTGTTAAAACGTGTTTCTGGGTTCTACTCAGCACCAAACCAACGCCATTACCGCCTTACGGCCAAATTTGCACCTCGTACTAAATAGTACCAGGTAGTACTATTTAGTACCAAGTGTTAAAAATGTGTTTTTTAAGCAGTACTAGGCACCAAAACAACACCATTAACGTCTAAAAGTGTTATAAGTCGAAAAAATTTCAAAAAGAATCCCTAAAGGTAGTAAAGTTGTAATGGTCGACTTAGAGAATATAGATAAAGTTTATTAGAGAATAATTACAATAGAATTACAAGAGCATTAAGAGAGTGGAAGCGCTTCCTCGAATGATTTCGAGGGCGGCTTATATAGTAGATTGGGTTGTTGTAGTTTGGGTTGCACACATTCCAAACTTGGTTTTTATGAACTCAGTTTCTGCTGAGTCACTTTGTGTCCTCATCCGGTTTCGTAATCCGGAAGCCATCGATCATTATTTCTTCATTGTTTGACGCACGTAATGCGCGTGGTCATTAATCTTGACCTCCTTGGGCGTGGTCTCCTTTGACCACTCCATTCGTAGTGTAGCGGCGGTGTTCACGTGGTTTCCGCACGGCTTCCATTATTTGATCATTACAATATCACGGCCAAGAGATGAACGCGTCTCTGCGTTCCGACTTTATCCGTGGGATATTCTTCAATGTTGTCTTCTGGGGTCTGGTTCGTTCTTGTAGTTGGTTACAGTAATGGGGCCAAATGCTGTCGATGGAGTTAGTGCTGGTGCGTTGTATGTTTACTGGGGGCGTGTCCAGCCGGTCAGGGAGCCACGGAGATCAGAAGAACTGATTGATCGGAGTTTGGAAGTGAGCAACCTTTGAATCTTTTTTGGACAAGAATTTTTGAGAATAAAATAAGATTTTTGGCAAGGCCTTTTCTTAGGGGGGGAAATTTTGGAGAAAGATGATTTCATTGTGATATGGGATGGGGAGAAAGTTTTAAAGGTGGGAAAGAGTGGAAGGCAGAGGAGAAAAAATTTCGGTTTGTGAATAATATGGTAAGTGTGACACACAATCAAATTCTTAAATTTATGAAAAAGAATTATAATGAGAAAAAGGGAAATTTGGGAACGATGGTTCAATTACGTAGTAAGACGTTGTTTTTAGAAAAGGTGGGGTTTATTTCTATATCGTGCTGTTGGTATTCCCTCTTTTATTTATTTTTTTTTTCTTTTTTTGAATTATATCTCTGATAAATGGGGAATATAGAATTTGGTACTAGGATTATAATAGTTTTTGTGAGGTGAAAAAGAATTTTAATACTATTGTTTTTTGTTACGATTATATTTTTTATATTTTCTATTTCTTTTCTTAACTATGTAGCTATATATAAAAAAATATTTGCATAATAGGCATAGTGCTTAAATGCTGCTTTCTTGCCCTAGGATGGGGCTCGAATCACGAGTAAAATATAGCTTACATTTGTTCACGTGAGTAGTTGTAATTTTTCTTGGGTCACTTAGGAGTCGCGCTTTTATGATTGATCGGCCACTTTCCATAACGCGGAAGGGTCCGATCCATGTGGGTTGGAACTTCGATTTTTTGGCGGGGTCGATGATCAAAATTAGATCATTTTTTGTGATTGTTTTCTGCGAGGAAGGAGCTGATGGTATTGGGGCGGAGTCGTCATTCTGATCGTCGGTTCGGTGGGTTTGTAGCGCGGCTTGCTCATAGGCGTTGTTCATGGCCATAATATGTTGCATGGCCACGTCTGTTTCACCATAAGTTGTGCGGCGTTGCGAAAAGGTGCGAAGAAGTAAGTCACTTGGGAGTAGTGGGTCAAATCCGTGCATTAGGAAGAACGGGGTCTCCTTGGTGGTAGCATGCGGAGATGTGTTGTATACAAAGACCATTTTTGATAAGTGTAGGTCCCAATGGGTACTGTAGTCCTCGGCTGCCGTTTTGAGCATGACGGCTAGTGTTCTATTTACCCTTTCCACTTGACCATTCAGATGCGGCGTGTTTACCGGGGAATATTGATGTTTAAATCCATAGTGTTTTCCTAGCTGCACGAAAAGTTGGTCGGTGAACTGGCTGCCATTATCGGAATATAAGAGTTCCATAATTCCGAATTTTGTGATTACGCTTTCCATGAATGCGTTGATGACAGTCTTAGTTTCTTGGTTTGGCATCGGGGAGACCATGACGTATTTGGTGTGCGCGTCAATAGAAACCAAAATGTAACGGTTTCCATTTTCAGTTTGCGGAAGTGGTCCTTTGATGTCGATATGAACGCGGTGAAAGGGGAATAATGCTGGTTGAAAGGGGATGGTTTTCGCCAAGGTCTTGTCTCCGGGGTTCACCTTGTTGATTTGGCATTGGGGACAAGAGCTGATGTATTGTTTCATGTCGCGAACCATTCCGTCCCAGAATACGCGTTTTTTGAGGTTTGCAATACTTTTCTGTAGACCTTGATGAGCTCCTTGAAGGTGGTCATCGTGGAAATCAGTTAATATTTTTGTCCTTAATTCTTTGGGAATGTAAATGCGGGAAATCCCTTTTTTGTAATGATGCAAAACATCATCAATGAATCGAAAATTTTTGAGTTTTAGTTTGAATAATTTAAGACGTCCTTTAGTAAGTTCCGGAAAAATTTTGTTGTTGATTGCGTTCGCAATTTCTATGCAGGTGGGATCGGTTTGTTGAGCGTTTTTAACCGTATTTTGGTCTAAGTAAAATATATTTACAAAAGAGACAGGTTGGTAACGGCTAACGTAGTCAGCAAAAGAATTTGATTTTCCGGATCTATGTTCTATTAGAATATTATACTGTTGTATGGCTAGTTGATATTTAGCTAATCTTCCCTGTAAATCTTTGCGTTTTAAAAGTGATGTGAGTGCGCTGTTATCTGTTCGGATAAGGGTGGGAATATGACCTTCAATATATGGCCTAAATTCTTTTAGTCCGAATACTATTGCTAATGCTTCGGTTTCTACGGCGGGATATTTGGCTTCAAATTTGTTTAGTTTCCGGCTAGCGTAGGCTATGGGTCTTGGAAAGCCATGGTCATTTTTCTGTAGTAATGTTGCTGCTAAACCCCATGCCGAGGCATCTGTTTCTATTATGTAAGGCCTATCTTGGCGTGGTGGGGCTAGCGTTGGAGCTTTCTTAAGGGCTTCTATTACAGCTTTAAATGCTTTGTCTTGGGATTCGGTCCAGCGACTGGGAATAGAGTCTCCTTGTTTTGTTAATTCGTAAAGGGGTGCCATTATAGTGGCGAAACCTTCGATAAAACGGCGAAAATAGCTAACGGCTCCGATAAAGCTTCTTAGTTCTGTTAGTGTTTTTGGAATTTGAAATTTTGCAACGGTTTCTACATTTTTAGGGTCCGGTCGTATCCCTTTTTCGCTAAGTAAAAATCCTAGATATTTTACTTCGTTTTTGCCGAAGAAGCATTTTTAAGTGATAGTTTGAGTCCTTTTGATCTTAGTGCGCTAAAAACTTCCTCGAGGTCCCTAATATGGTCATTTTCGTCTGTACTGGAGACGCATAGATCATCAAGATAAATAAAAATCTTAGCTGTGAGTTCTCCTTTTAGGTGATCCATGATTCTTTGCATTGTTGCGGGCGCGGCTGTTAATCCAAAAGGCATTCGTAGGTATTGAAATAATCCCATATGCGTGATGAATGCGGTCTTCTCAACGCTTCCCGGAGCTAGCGTAACTTGGTGGAAGGCTTGAGAGCAATCCAAGGTTGAGAAATACTTGTGGCCGGCTGTAAGATCAAGGATCTCTTGGATGTTGGGTAGGAGTTGAACACGTTTAACGGTGTTTTGGTTAAGTTGGCGGTAATCGACGCAAAGACGGTAGGTGCCGTCTTTCTTCTTTACCATTACGATTGGTGATGCGAAGGGGGATGATGATTTTTCGATGATTTTTTGGTCCAATAATTGTTTGAGTTGTCGTTCAATTTCGGATCGGAGTGGAAGAGGGACGCGATAGGGTCTTTTGCGAGGGATGTCCTTCGGGTTGATGAGCTCGATTTCGTGTTGAATAGGTCCGGTATATTGACCAATTTTTCCATCAGTTCCAACGAAGACATCAGAGTAACGATGAATCAACCGGGTTAGGTACTTCTTTGCATTTTCGGATAATATCGAATCTTCCAAATCCGGGTTCAATTGTTGCTTGGGCTGTTTTCCTGCCGGGGGAAGAGTTTCAATGTAGTCCAGTTCAGGTGGTACGTGGATTTGCTGAGGGGATTGTACGAACATTATTGGAAATGATTGTTGTTGGGGCACTTCGGATAATGTTCCAATTGTTTGATTCTTCCGTAGGGTTACTGGGGCGTAACCAGCGTTTATAATTGTTACGGGGACGTAGTTGGGAGTAGCCAAACGACATAATACTGCTGCTGTTTTGACCATTTCGTTAGTTGTGATGGCGTCTTCAATGAGCACTGTCCTTCCTGGAGGTGTCGTGAGTGTTTTTGCCACGATAAAGTTATCTGAGCGTGGTGGAAGGTGTTCGTCCTGATTAAGTACAATTTTGCAGGGTTCCGTAGTGAGGTTTGTCTCCAGGTTGAATACGAACGGAAATATTTCGTCTCCGATGTTGATGGTGTTTTGGTTTAGATCGAAATTCACGGAGTGTCCTTGGGCACAAACTTTTCGAAGTGTATCTGTGCCTATCAACAATTCTGACGGGCAGTGGTTGTCTTCAGATACCAACATGTGTATTTGTAGGTTTAGCTGTCGGAATGAAACGTCAGCTTGTACTTGACCAAGAAATTTGAAGGTCGTGTCATTCACGGCACGTGCAGTAGCCATCGCTTGGAGGGGAGATATGGAAAGTTGCAGCTTCCTGGCAAGCGATTGTCGACAGTACGTAATGGCTGAGCCGCTATCCACTAATGCGGCGACCGGTTTGCCTTTGATGTGTACGATAATCTTGGGTTGCGTTCCTGTTTGGATCGAGTAGACTGGAGGTACGTAAACATGGTCGAGGCATGGTGCTGAAGGTGATACATCTTGCATTTCTACAGCGTTGACTGGGTTATATTCTTGGTGTCGTTTAACATGTCTGAGAAAAGTGCTGATGTAAGGACCGTAGAGGAATAGTGCTACTCCGAGGGCCAATACTGATAGAACAGCGACTGTGATTTCTTCCCAAGTGTCCAAATTCGGGAAGAAAAAGTCTATCACGGCGTCTTTCCATCCTTTTACTACTTCCATGGTTAATAGAGATGAAGTTGCTCCTTCACTACTTCCGTCGGATACAAGTTTGAGTTCTGGGGTATCACTTTCTTGAGTAGCTTGTAGTGTAGTTTCCAGTCGGTTAATTTTGTGTGCGTAGGAGTTTAGAATGGAGGTAGAAACGACTAATCTGGTCCATTGTGGTTGGTAGATTGATGCTGATGAAAAGGTAGGTAAGGTGTCGAAGTTTAGTTGAGTTAGCGCTCGGTCGATTTGCATCACATTGGCGTGTCCGATGGGAGAAGTCCAGGTGCCATCGGCTTGTCGGTACACATTGACAGGAATTTGATCACAGGGTATTCTTGTAGAGTTGTATTGTAATTCGTAGGTGCCGAGAGGTGCGAAATATGTTTTGTTGTTATATTCCACTGGGACATCGGTCCAGCACGAATCTCCGTATTTGTGATTCCAATGAACAATGTCAGGTTTGATTGGTTCGCAAGTAGAGACAGCGAATGCTTCGCCGGAATGGTAAGCGATAACGTCATCTCTGTTAAGCCAAGATCTGACGGCTAAAGTTGGGTTAAGTTTTGACAAAGCTGTGATGATGGCCACATTTTGATTGTGAATGGAACAGATGTGAGCAAATAAGTTTGCGTACTCATCGCGGATAAGTTTAGTTACCGTGAGGCTGAGGTATTCCAGTTTTACATTAGTGGGGTCATTTGCTTCGTAAGGAGGTGCCGGTGAGGGAAAGGTTTGGGCTTCAATCGGAGAATTTTGTTTCCGAGTAGTATGCGGAAGGGAGGTAGATGTCATTGGTGCCATTGTAGTTTTTCCCGTGATGGAAATAGGTGTCGTTACGGTTGAGGTAGCTACTTTCGGGGTTTCGTCACTTCTTTCCGGATTTTTCATGGTTTTTGACGTATTATTTGTTGAGGATCGCGCTTGGACGTTGATGGGATAGTAAGGTCCCTGGGCTTTTTGTACTGGGGGAATTATGTAGCGATTCCGATCCTGAACTCGGGTTTCGATCGCTGATAATGGTGATGTTGGGGCATTTCCTTGGGTAGTCCTTGAAGTGGTTGATGCTGGTTTTGTGTCTCCGATTCGAGGTTGTTCCTTGAATTCGAATCGTTTTGTTCTGAGCTTCGAAGCGGTTGGGTATTCTGGGTGAAAGGAGATGAACACGTCATTTTCCATTCGATAGGTGTTAATAGGGTAGCAAAACGAGTCGTGGACGTCTGTATCTGTTTTGTTGAATACGAAGGCAGCTTGGAGTCTTTGGATTATCACATAAGTGTCAGAAGCTAAAGCCAGAAAATGTCCAGCTGAAGTATGTGAGCAGAAATCTTTTGTGTCCGTCACATTCCAAACTGTTGTACCTTGGTTCGTAACACAGAGAGCATCGTTGTAATGACAGTTATGTAGATTGTCGATTTCGGAGGATACAGTTATCCCGTTTCTGGAATGTATTAGTCCTTTTGTTACCGTAAATTGAAGTTTTTCGCGGCAACGACTTCCAAAAACTGCGTATTGGGCGTTGATGAATCCTGAGGATTGCCAAACATTTTCGTCAAGTCGATAAAGTGTTTGGTTGTATAGCGTCATTCGTTGGATCAAGGTCCAACATTCGTTGGCTGTTAAACTGTGATGTTGACTTGGTGTCAGTCTTTCAAATGCAGCGATACCAATTGAAAAGGTGCATCGTGTTACTTTCTTAGCCTGGCAGTGATAAGCTTCTTGGTAATGGGGTCCCAGTTGTGGTACAAAAATTTCGACGTTTGTTTTTCGTACTGGAGTGTCGTCGGCTACTGTGCAATCTTCTTTCCTCGGAGGAGCGAGATATAAAGCTCCTTTGCGTAAAGGGCAGAATTGAAATTGGGCCATAGTCAGCGGTAGTACGGATAGAGCGGCCAGGGCAACGATTGTCAGCGAGGGCAACAAGGCGTTAATGCCATAACGGGTTGGTCGAGGGTGATTGGGCCGGTTCCTGATATTGGAGTTTTGATTATTGGATTGTGGACGGTAGTTGGCACGGGGTTGATAATTGGAACGGCTTGTGTTGTTGTTGAAGAAGAAGGGCTTGGATGGTCGGTTGTTGTTGTTGAATTTTGAGAAGAAGCGGTTGAATGGGCGGCGTGGCTGCCAATTTTTGTTGAAACGGTTCATTTGGGCATGAGGTGGTTGGACGGGTTGTAACTGGTTGATGGAGATATTTCCACCTGCGTTGATGAGTCCATCACGTTTCAATTCTTCTTGAAGTTCAATTTCGGATATGGCCATGTCCAAAGCTTTCTGGAGGGTTTTTGGGCGTTCTTTGCGTAGTAGTTTGGCTTTGACGACTGGTAATAGGCCAGAGAGGAAGATATCTACCATAATTTCTTCCTTGAACGCGTCGGTATAAGATGTGCTTTCTGGATATCCTAATTCGACAAGGTCCCTAATGGCTTGAGCGAATTCGGAGGGGGATTCGTTTGCGCGTTGTTTGCGAGCTAGCGCGCGGCGTCGGAAGTTTGAAGTTAGTTGGGTATTTGCAAATTTTTTGGCTAGGAGATTTAGAATGGGTTTTAATCCTAATTCTTTTTTTCGTTCAGCAGGTGGTATGCTTTCGTAAATAATAGCTGCTTCACCCCTGAGAAGAGCAGGTAAAGTGGTTAAGTATGCCTCATCGGTCCATTTGAGGGCTGTGGCTACTCTATTTAATTCTCGTATGAATTCTTGGAAAGTTCTGGGATCAGTTCTTCCAGTATACGTAGGTGGTGCTATATGCGCAGCTAAAGACATGGCGCCTAGTTGATTAGCTAATGCGGATAAGTCTGGTGGTGAATTATTTGACATATCTGAATCTGTTTGGAAAATTTGGGTTATTCGCCTAGGGGTAGGGATATAAAATCGGTGAGGGGTTTTTTCTTTAGAATTTTCTGAATTATTTTCTGGAGAATTTGAAAGGGAAGAGTAATCTGTAGCGGAAGTTTTAGTAGAGCCGCTATCGGGAGTTTTTGATTTTTTGGATTTTGTAAATGTAGCTGCTAATGAGTTATATAATCGCGATAGAGAAAATGGGTGGTTAGTTTGGGTACCTGGGGATCTGTTTGGTTTTGCCGGCTGTCGCCCTTCGTCACTATTTCTGGGATTTTCTTGGTTTGAACTGGCTGGTTCCGCGGGAGTATTCTTCTGTAGATTTGGCGCGTGGGAAGTTGATGGCGCGTCTGCGTTTCTTTCAACGTAATGTTTTGACTTTCCAGGTTCTACGACGTCTGATTTCTCAAGGTAGCTATTTAAATCTTCAGGATCTGCAAGATCTTCTGGGGATGAATCGGCTCCGTCTGATAAAATATGGTTTCCTTCGGCTGCTTGTTTAAATGTAGAGGTAGATTTGGTTCTTCTCGGGACAACGGTTTTGGGAGGGGTTGTCTTCTTTATTCGTCGTGCTACTGGCTTGGTTACGGTTTTTGCGGGCGGTTGATTATCGAGGTCTGAACGGCGTCTTGAACTTGCTGTTGGGCGTAGGTAGCTGGGGACGGCCTTAGCCTGTGTTTGGCTCCTGGTTTGGACCACGGTGAATTATGTAGCGGAAGGGCAGCGACAGTGACTTTCTTTTTGGCCAAATTTTGGGTTGTACAACACTTTTGCCAAGGAATTAATTAAGCCAGCGACCCCCACAAGTGGGAATTAATTCAGGTGCTGACCCTTGGCTTTTAGACAATGAATACTACGGTGGAGTTCGAGGTGCGGACCTCCACTTTTTGTAATGGTCGACTTAGAGAATATAGATAAAGTTTATTAGAGAATAATTACAATAGAATTACAAGAGCATTAAGAGAGTGGAAGCGCTTCCTCGAATGATTTCGAGGGCGGCTTATATAGTAGATTGGGTTGTTGTAGTTTGGGTTGCACACATTCCAAACTTGGTTTTTATGAACTCAGTTTCTGCTGAGTCACTTTGTGTCCTCATCCGGTTTCGTAATCCGGAAGCCATCGATCATTATTTCTTCATTGTTTGACGCACGTAATGCGCGTGGTCATTAATCTTGACCTCCTTGGGCGTGGTCTCCTTTGACCACTCCATTCGTAGTGTAGCGGCGGTGTTCACGTGGTTTCCGCACGGCTTCCATTATTTGATCATTACAAAGTAACAGAAACCCAGTTTTCATATTCAGTCAGTTCATACTCAGTCAGCTCAAAAAAATTTCAAATTTTATTCTAATTTCACAAAAAATCATTTTTTTCCATGTCCCGAAGCGAAAACATTTCAATTTTTTTTCAAATTTCACAAAAAATCCTTTTGTTTCGTGTCCCGAAGCGAAAACATTTCAAATTTTATTCAAATTTCACAAAAAATCCTTTTGTTTCGTGTCCCGAAGCGAAAACATTTCAAATTTTATTCAAATTTCACAAAAAATCCTTTTGTTTCATGTCCCGAAGCGAAAACATTTCAATTTTTTCAAATTTCACAAGAAATCCTTTTGTTTCATGTCCCGAAGCGAAAACATTTCAATTTTTTTCAAATTTCACAAAAAATCCTTTTGTTTCGTGTCCCGAAGCGAAAACATTTCAAATTTTATTCAAATTTCACAAAAAATCCTTTTGTTTCCAGTCCCGAAGCGAAAACATTTCAATTTTTTTCAATTTTTACAAAAAATCCTTTTTTTCCCACCCTCTTCTTTTTCTTTTTTTAGCGGACCTTTCCGCAGCGGACCTTTCCGTACAGCGGACCTTTTGGTTTAGCGGACCTTTCCGTACTCAATCTCCAACTCCGCCTTTGGACGTTCCTCTTACTTCATTTTTTATAACATTCCTGGTGGATTCAAAAAAAGAAATATGACGATCTACCTGGCCAGAATTTTGTCTTGAATCAAATAATTTAAATTCTTTTATCCTCTGGCGTTATGTAATGCAATTTTTAACGGAATAAACTCTAAAAAAGAACTTTTTCGCAGTCCTAGTGTTTTTTGAAAAGATTGTAAAACGGAAAGGGAGGGAGGGTTTTGTTTCGGCGCTCTCAAAAATGTTTCACGTCAACTAAACTACATTTAACGGTTCGACTTTTTGGATCGTTGTGCTCACACACGTATCTTGTGCTCGATATTGTTTAACTTAACCAGTAATTTTTCTGATAAAGACGCACAAATATTAGTTTTTCAAAATTTAGGTGCGCCGTTCAGTTTTCGTTTCCAGGTCCTTGCAGAAATCTTCTTTATAAAAATTTTTCTACAGAACGATTAAAAACGCTTTGTTTTTTGAGGATTGTCCTAAAAGTTTGCTTCAACTTTTTGCTGCTTTAATTATCCCCGTTATAATAATTTTTCAGGATGATGATGGTCCTTCTAGTCATCGTTCTCCTGATCTCGGCCTACCTTTTCTATCACCTTTATTACAAGCGGATTGGGCTTCCGCCAGGTCCAATGCCATATCCAAAAGTTGGGAATACAATGGATATGGTCGGGGAAAAAGAACCGGAAAAGATTTTTGATGAATATAAAGCCAAATATGGAAGTGTGGTTACATTTTGGATTGGAAATACCCCAATGATCCTGCTGAATACAAAGGAATTGGCCGATGAATATATGATAAGACAAGGCGACATTTTTGTGGATCGGATTGCACTGGATCCAGTAATGAAAATAATCCGAGGAGGAGAGAGTGGACTCATCAATATGTCTGGGGATTTGTGGAGAAATCAACGGAGGTTTGCCTTGAAAGTGATGAGGGATTTTGGACTGGGAAAAAGCGGAATGGAAGAGAGGGTACGTTAAAGAATCACGTGTTGGATACACCAATTAAATTTGCAGTTACTGTCTGAAGCTTTATTCATCTGCGAAAAAGTTAACAAAGATATTGATGCGGGTCTTGAAGACATTGACTTGAAAAAATACCTTGATCTGGCAACTGGCTCTGTCATCAATACGGTGGTTTGTGGGGAAAGCTTTACAGCGCTAGTAAGTTTCTTTTAGAACCTCTCCAAAGCTTTAGCAAGAGTCCATCCTCTCATTAATGGTATGACTTTCAGAATAAAGAAGACGATTTCTATAAGATTCAAGACATCATGAATATCGTCAACAATGGTGGCGACGACCAGTTCGCCATGCTCCTTTTTCTCTTCCCATTTCTGTTACAGGTTCCATATATCAATAAACGAGGACTTGCTTTGATTGAGAAGATCCAAGGCCTCCTGAAACACATTGACAAACAAGTTGATGACCATCTTCAGAAGAATAACTATTCAGATCAGTCAATGGAACCGAGAGATTTCATCGATGCTTTTATGTTGGAAAAGGCCAGATTGGAGGAAAATGGGGAGGATGCAGGCTACTTTACCAAAGAACAATTGAGAGGAACGGCGATCGATCTATGGTTTGCCGGGCATGTAAGAAAACACTTTAAATCACGATGTAAGCCTCGTTGCAGGACACAACAAGTGCCACAATGAGTTGGATTGTGTCGTATCTTTGCTACCATCAAGAAATTCAAAATAAACTTCACGATGAAATCGACAGAGTGATCTCATCTGACCGTCAGATTCGAACTTCTGATCGTCCAGACCTCCCATATTTGCTGGCCTTTATAACGGAGGTCCAAAGGTTGGCAAACATAGTTCCGTTCAACGTCCCGCGTGTGACAACTGAGGACGTAAACATTGATGGATTCCACATTAAAAAAGGAACTGCAGTTTTGGCGCAGATTGGCACAATCATGAGAGATGAAAAGGTAACCCTTTGTGCCTTCGTCAAATAAATTTCGGATCAGTTTTCTGTCAAAGGAATTTATAGAACTTCTCGTCGCCTTTCGAATTCAAACCCGAGCGCTTTATCGATAATAACGGAAAGTTTGTTGCCAATTCAGCGGTACTACCATTCTCATTGGGAAGGAGATCATGCCTTGGAGAAGGTCTGGCGAGGATGGAGCTGTATCTATTTACTGCCAACCTCCTGAATCAATTCAAAATTCTGCCAGGAAAGACGCCACCAACACTGAAGAAAATAAAACCAAGTTCATTCCATGCTGCTTTGTACACTTGTAAAATGGAGAAGAGATATTAGACTCTATGTTATCATTTTTTGTAAACCTGCTGCTAAAATGAAATAAAAACGACATGATATTCGCCGCAAGTGTAGAAGAAAAATTTTGTTCAAAAGATGGACATCAACATGAAAGCATTGAACAAGTTATTAGCATCTTATTCAGCGTTAAAATTTGCTAAATTAAGACAAAGATTGGGCCACATGATGAATAAGAAGGCAATTAAAGCGCGGAGCAGATTTAGCGACCTCAACTTCAAACCCGCAAGTTTCAGCTTTTTTGGAGCCAAATTGCGCCCGTACCAGGCCGAACACTCTGATATTACACTAGTCACTAATAAAAAATAAAGTGAATTGGAGATGTCGGAGTGAACTGGCGTGACCTACACCGTTCGAAACATAACAGAATGAAATTTCAAACCCGCAAGTTTCAGCTTTTTTGGAGCCAAATTGCGCCGGTACCAGGCCGAACACTCTGATATTAC